>OX422213.1:631537654-632213236 GCA_949130495.1 Sambucus nigra | reverse complement strand
ACAGAGAAATATGCCCCACAAACACAATTCAAAAATCCTCCATACCAATAGCTCGCAGCGCTTTACCTCGAAGAACCTCCAACTGACTTGCCTCGAAAGACCTGGCTCGAAGAACAAAGGTCACCCAGATGACAATAGGTTGTAATACGAAATAGAATGCTGTATTATGTACTTTATCTTATGAATGTATATCTTGAGAGGGGTCTCTTGGTACCCACGAGGGACTATGCCTGGAAGGGCATGGGAGAGCTTTCATGCTCTATCAAGCTGTGTTCTCTTGGGAACATCGCAGGGACATGGTTTGGAGGATTGAGAATAAGACAACTTTGGGAGTTATTACCAACCCTCTTGGCAAACTTGGACAAAACTTCACCCAGGATAAATGTCACTCGAGCCCACTCATTGCTTACCTACTCGCACGACATCCACTACACCAAAATGGCCAAATTGTCACCTTTCTGCCGGCCACCATTGTCACGGTCATTGACCGTGATAAAAAACACGCGTTTTGTGTCACGGTCATTGATCGTGACAGGACCATGATAAAGAATTGTCACGACCTATGACTGTGACAAGTCTGTGATAAATATATTTGTCACGGACTTGTCACGGTCAAGGACATTGACACGGCCGTGACAATGTCTTCAGTAAAAAAAGCCCTAGGCTTTTTTTTCCCACCGTTTTTTGGTTCTCTCTCTCTCTCTCTCTCTCTAAGGTATGTTTTTTTCCTCTCTTTCTCTTTCATTTCTATATGTGTGTGTATGTGTGTATATGTGTGTGTATGTGTGTGTATATATGTGTGTGGTGGTGTGTGGTGGGGGAGGGGGCAGGGGGTGGTGGGGGTGAGGTGGGCTGTGTGTACGTGTGTGTGTGTGTGTGTGTGTGCAGGTGTGGTGGGGTGAGGGGGGAAGGGGGTGTGGTGGGGGGAGGGGGACAGGGGGTGGGGTGGTGGTGGTGGTGTAGTATGTGTGTGTGTGTATAGTGGGGCAATCTTAACAATTGTATAGCTTTAATTGATAAATTGTATAACTTTAATTGTAATTTTAACTGTATAGTTTTTAATGAAAGTAAATTAATAATTAGTGCCCATTTCATATGAAAGTAGGATTGCCCCTCATTGTAAATTAGTAAATTAATAATTGTATACTTTAATTGTTAGTTTAATTGATGAAATGAATTAATTGAGTAGATGAATTAGAAGGAGTACGGGATACACATTTGTTGTTGACATTACTGTTGGATTATTTTGTTTAGTAAATATTGGGTTGGTTAGTTTTAAAAGTGGCATGACCACTAGATTATTGTCCATATGAGGGTGGGATTTTTCAACTTTTTTTGAAAATTACTTTGTATATCGAACAATATATATATAGTATGATAATTAAATGAAACATACTTGAAATATATAGTGTGACAAAAAAAAGTTGTCTCGCCCCGAATTGTCACGGTCGTTGACCTTGACAAGTTAAACTTGTCAAGGTCAATGACCGTGACAATTAGGCAGATTTGTTGTAAGATCTTAGGTGCACTAAAGTCATGTTTATATCCATTACCTACACAGTATTCTGTAACACCCGAGTATATGAATTCTCCACCTCTATCACTTCTTATGCGAGATACTTGGGTGTCCTTCTCGTTCTCAATTTTTAAAAGAATTTTCAAGAACTCACGGAGGGTGTCAGATTTATTTTTCATAAAAGCGACCCAATTAAATTGTGTACAATCATCCACCATTATAGGAACATAACTGTTACCACAGAAGCTAGTTCTAGAGGGGGCAGGGGTGGTGTGTGTGTGTGTGCAGGTGTGTGCGTGTGTGTGTGGTAGGGGGAGGGGGCAGGGGGTGTGGTGGTGGTGGTGGGGGTGTGGTGGGTGGGTGGGTGTGTGTGGTGGGACAATCTTAACAATTGTATAGCTTTAATTAATAAATTGTATAATTTTAATTGTAATTTTAATTGTATAGTTTTAGATGAAAGTAAATTAATAATTAGTGCCAATTTCATATGAAAGTAGGATTACCCCTCATTGTAAATTAGTAAATTAATAATTGTATACTTTAATTATTAGTTTAATTGATGAAAATAATTATTGTGCGTGTGTTGGGGGTAGGGGTGGTGTGTGTGCGTGTACGTGGTGGGGGAGGGGGTGCATAAAAGTAAATTAATAATTAGTGCTCATTTTTATTTGTAGTAATTGTACATATTTGCATGTCTTCTTCTAATTTTTATTATCTATACTAATAATATTTTTTACAGCAAATGTCTCCTTCAGGTATTAAGGCGAGGATGATGATGCTGGTTATGATGATGTCGTCTGGGCTCGGTGGTAGCGGAGGCGACGAGGGCTCTCGGCCCCGAGGCTCCCCAAATATGGCAAATTGGGGATGGCCATCGAGAACAAGACGGGGCTATTAGCGAGATCCCTCGAGATGGTAAAGACGATCATCGGACCAGGGTACACTAGTTGGAGGGAGGTGCCAAATGAGCTCCAGTTTGCTATTTGGGTGGCACTACAGGTAATGAATTTATATTTATATTTATATGAATATTTGAATTTTAATTTCGATTTCATTTTATATTTATATTTATATTTATTCGCAACTAACATTGTATTTGTTGGACATGAACAATTCAACTTGGATCCAAAGCTACGCGATTTCGTCTTGGAGGAGCTGAGGGAGCAACACAAGATGTGGAAGAAAAATATGCGAACACGGTACTTTGGGAAAACACGAGAGTCCATTATCCAATAGCGTGAATCCGCCCCGCCGAAGGAGCTGATCTCATTGGCACAATGGCAAAAGTTCATTGACAATGAGATCAGGGAGAGACAATTGGCATCTCGCCAATCGGGGAGGGAAAATCGGGCAAAAAAGACGGACGTGCACTACTCCGGCCAGACGTCTTATGCCAAGGTAGAGCATAGGATGAAGGTAAGATTTAATTTTTCTATAATGACAGAAATATATTATTCTGCATTATTTTACTTTGCGTGGTCGATACTAATTTTACTTCTTTTATTTCAGGGGGTAGGGAGTGGCCCTAGGGATAAGCCACACAAGCTCGATACTTATGTGGCTCTTCGGACGAAGAAGGGGAAGGACAAGGAGGTGTCCCCGAGCATCGCGAACACGATTGCAAGTATTTCGACAGTTTACTTTTTATTAATTACGTTATAATTTTTTAGTTTACTTATTTTACTAATCATGTGTTTTTTGTCGTTTCAGGTAAAGCTTAAGGAAGTGCATGAGTCGCAGTTTGATGCCGACAAGGCATCTTTGTCCACGGGCGCACTCAGCCAAGTGCTTGGCTCTGATCGCAAGGGGAGGACAAGGGGGTGAGCTCACGGGTGGCCAAATCTAGGATCATCGGATTGGAGACGAGCGACATCGGGTTGGCTCGAACGGTGGATTCACATGACGCGAAGCTGTCCCGTTTGGAGGCGACGGTCTAAGATATGTACTCATTCATGAAGCGTACATTGGGTGGAGACCGTAAGGGTAAAGGGAAAGGAAAGGAGAAGGCGGTGGAGGAGGAGGTGCGAGAGGACGAGGCGCAGGATGACGAGGATGTGGACCTCGCTGCTTCATCACCGACACGTGCGTACTTCGATGATCCACTTCCCTATTTGGCTCCCTTCAACAGACCGATGTCGACACTTGGTTGGCCGAGCGTGTTTATATTGGACGTATTTGATGGCCAGTAGATAGGGCGGGGGTTGAGGGACCCGAATATCGTCCAGGGTGAAATAGTTCATGGATGTGAGCTTCAAGAGATCGAGTCCAAAGTGCTCGTCACGCATGTGATACCCGGGAAGGAGAACTCCCTATTGTGGTTACGCGAACAATGCGGCACGATGTATATTAGTGGGTGTGTCAATTCGTATATCGTGTGGCCTACTCACCTCCTCACATTTACCCCAGACATGTAGTGACATTATTTTTAAGTTGGTACATTTGAATTATATTTGGATTATATCGTCATGTATATTGTTTCTATTTTGAATATATATTTGATTATCTTTAGTTTATTTGGATATATGATGTTGCTATAACAGGTACAAATATACTTCTGGGCAGTGGCAGTGGCCATACTGCCCAGCAATTTTTTTTTTTAAATTCTACTCAGAATTGTCACGGTCATTGACCGTGACAAGTCCTTGACAAATAAGGTTTTCACGGACTTGTCACGGTCATTGAACGTGACAATATTTTTAAAAAGGGTCAAGGCTTTGTCACGGTTATTAATTGTGACTAAACTTGTTACGGTCATGGTCCGTGACACGATCGTGACAATTCTAATGAACTTATCTCGATCAATGACCATGACACGTCCGTGACAAAAAAAGTTATCTCACCCCGAATCGTCACGGTCATTGACCTTGACAAGTTAAACTTGTCAAGGTCAATGACCGTGACAATTAGGCAGATTTGGTGTAGTGATCCTCCGAGTCGTCTTATCTCCCTTAATGCTTGGCCCCTCGAGGTCACCTCCTCGAGGTACCTCGGGCGCCAACCTATCTGACTGATGTGACTAGATACGAAACAATAGCCACTGTTTGAACCACTTCCTGACGTCATAACGCCTGATGTTTAGGAACTCAAGAATACAGCACTCAAGTGCCTTTATCCTTAGGATGGCAGGTCTAGTTCACCAAATATGATCGTATATCCATCCTAGAGTAAGCCCCAAGCTAACAAGTCATATCCTTCATAAATGACTGAAATACTTCCAACCAATAGAATGCTTTCCCTTAGAAACTAACAAATCCCATGCATTTAATGTAGTATCTCATGCATTTAATGCACCAGACCAAAGGGATCGAGGGCATACTGACTCGAGTAACCTCCCCCTCCATATAAATACGACCAAAACAAACAAATGAGAGAGAGGATCTAGAACCTAGAATTGCTGTCCAAATTCCCTCATACTAGAGAGCCTTTGAAAAGAGCATTAACTCCCATACACATTCAATGCACCCATCATTGGGCGTTAACTGAGCTTGAAGTTCCTGCCTTGTCTTTATTGTGCCCAGAGTACTTATTCTTTCTCCCTTCGACTACGCCATCTGCTGGTCCCATTTCATTTATTGTGTTTACCACATACTGCCCATGTCAATATGTTCTTTAGTGCAACTTTGAATAATTAACCCCTCTGTCTCTAATTCACCCGTGGCTCTAAATTATGCTCTATATCTAACGGTGTTGGTCCCGATCTTGATGAGGGGTTACACCTCACGTAATAATAATAATAATATTTGAAGAACCCATATCTTACATTTGGCGACTCTGCTGGGGAGGTATTCTCTTTTGAAAAGATGCCAGAGGATAACACCATTAGAAACATTAATTTCGATGCCATACAGCGTGAAGAAGAGGCAAATAACATTGTATTACCTGAAGCGGGGGGAACGACAAGGATAAGGCCTAACGCACCTAGCGTTGGTATCATAGAGACGATGGTCGTGCAAGGGAGAGTAGTCCAGGCACAAATGCATGGGCTGATGGGACTATTCGCAGAGTTCATTAAGACTCCGACAGCCCAGGAAATGCTAGGAGCTCCCACGGGGGTGAGTTCCTTTACTACACCGCCGGCCAATATACCAGCACCAATTGTTACTAGGGGTAGTGGCGCCTATCTCCGTTAACACACACCCATGGTCCCACCTGTGACGGTGGAACCGATGTTGTAATACGGGGGATTAACCCTAGCTGCTCCGGCTGTCGTGGTAAATCAAGGAGTAGGTGCGCCGGCATCAACAACCGCAGCAATAGCAACGCCGTTGTCAGTAAGCCCCTCGCCAGCCAGCTTAGAAGACATGAATAAAGAGTTTTTAAAGATCATAACTGTGTATAAAGGGGAGAGCTCCTTCGTATACGATGACTTTCACACTCCCTATCCAGAGGAGTATAATAATGAACCCTACCCAGTGAGCTATACTCCCCAATCTTTGAAAAGTACACAGGGAAAGGTGCAAATCCCAAGGAACATGCGAAGAGGTTCATCGAGAATCTAGGGTCCCATTACAATATTAAAAAGTTAAGGCTAAGGGAGTTCTCGAAATCCCTGACAGAGAAAGCCTGCACATGGTATTCCAACCTAGCCCCAGGTAGTGTAAGTTCTTAGGAGGAATTACATATTTTGTTTGTGCAAAAGTTTTTCTTGGCTAAGGACGAGTTCATACTCACCCAACTCGCGCGTGAGAAGTAGAAGCCAGGAGAGGACGTCGTGGCCTATATTCGAAGGTTCTACGATTGATCCCTAGATGTGAGGGAGGAAATGCGAGAGGATAAGCTTCTAAAAGGATGTGCAGAAGGCTTATTGCCCGAATACATATGTCACCTGATTAATGAGATAAGAGAAGGTACGTTTACAGCCTTTCTGAAGGCAACAAGGAATATCGCATTAGTGGTGAATCCCCTAGTACCACCTCCCGCGTAGTCCAATTTATTGATGAGGCCAATAATTACTTCGGGGAGGGGAATACCCTCGAGGATTAATTACGCGAATGATGGGGGTAGAGAAGGAGGCAATGGCGGTCAAGGAGGTAGAAAAGGTAAGAATAACAAGAGAAGATTTGAAGACGATGAAGATCCTCCCGAGCTACCTTGTACGGTGGAGAAAGCTTTGAACCTGTACGATCTCATGGTGCGCAATAAAGTTTGCAGGCCGATTAATGTCTACACTACTAGAAGAACCCCACTATTGTGCCCTCCATAACATAGTTAATCACCCTACTAAGGTGTGTTTCTCATTAAGAAGGTTGATTGACTGTCACATGAAGAATGAAGATATTGAGTTGCCACAAACCAATGTAAACGACAACCCATTATCTCCCCTACGGGGCCCATATGGATAGGGCCTTCGATGAGGAGGTCGAGCAGGCAATGATGGAGCAATGGCTCAGAGGGAATGACTCCGAGGGAACTCAAGGTAATGGCTTCAAGGATTCTCACAAAGAATGCACTTTCGAGTTGGCTTGCATGCATTTAGATGATGAGGCTGAAGACAAAGAGAGCCAACGAGGAGAAGCATTCGATGTTGTTGAGATGCTCAGCGAGCAGATGGGGGCCTGCTCTCTGGGGGAAGTCAATGCAGTGATAGCATATGAAGAGGCTGCATATAGAGACGTAGAAGAATTTTATGATATGGAGGATGATTGGATGGATCCGTGGATTGATTGTGCAGCCGTAGCTCGCTCGCCAAAATTTGGATGGGTCTTCGACCAAGTTGGCCTTCCTGAAGATTCCCGGCTGGAAGTTACGAGAGCCATTTTGGAGATTGCAAAGAAAAATATAGCCCCGTACTTAAAATGGAAGGGGCCCATGGCTAAATTAGTGAGCAGATACCTCTCAGAAGTCACATTCTCAGAGGTAGATAAGATGATCAGGTACCCACACAATAGACCTTTGCATGTTACTGCATCGGTGAATGATTGCATTTTTTGTGAGTGTTGTTGGACGGAGGGATATCCATCAATATAATGCTGGTGGGATCTTTCTATGCTACCGGGTTGTCGAAAACAAGAATAGTGCCCCACTCCTTGGCAATATCGGGTTATGAAAATCAGTCCTCCTAGTCGATGGGCTACATTAATGTGGGTATCACGATGGGGAATATCACTTCCCACATTAAATTCCACATGATGAATTGTGAGCCATTGTACCAGCTGTTAGTAGGAAGGGTATGGATGCATAACCATGGGTTGGTGCCCCCAACATATCATCAATGCGCTAAGGTGAACATAAAGGGTAAGGAGGTGGTGATTCGAGCTACCAACACTATACCAAATTTGTCGAATTATCACGGCCATTGACCTTGACAAGTTGGACTTGTCAAGGTCAATGACCGTGATAATTCTAGGGTGACAACGTTTATTGTCACGGACGTGTCACGTTCAATGACCATGATAAGTTCATTATAATTGCCACGGTCTATGACATTGACAAGTTTTGTTACGGTTATAAACCGTGACAAACTCGTGACACTCTTTAAAAAATTATCATGGTCAATGACCGTGACAGTTCTTGGCAGAATTAAAAAAAAAACTGCTGGACAGTATGGCCACTGCCACTGCCCAGCAGTATATTTGTACCTGTTATAGCAACATTATACCTGTTCAAACATCATATATCCAAATAATATAGAGAGAATGCAAATATACATTCAAAACACTATGCATAACGATATAATCCAAATATAATTCAAATGTAACAACTTAAAACAATTTAATTCAAATAATGTCACTACATGTTTGGGGTAAGGTTATCTCTGAGGAGGTGAGTAGGCCACACGATATACGAATTAACACACCCACCAATATACATCGTGTCGTATTGTTCGTGCAATCACAACGGGGAGTTCTCCTTCCCGAGTATCACATGTGTGACGAGTTCCTTGGACACGATGTCTTTAAGCAAGCATCCATGAACTAGCATACCCTGGACGGTATTCGGGACCCTTAACTCACGCCCTATCCACTGGCCATTAAATATGTCCAGTATAAACACGCTCGGCTAACCAAGTGTCGACAACGATCGGTTGAAGGGAGCCAAATAGGGGAGTGGATCATCAAAGTCCACATGTGTCGGCGATGAAGCAGCGAGGTCCACATCATCCTCATCCTGCACCTCGTCCTCCTGCACCTCCTCCTCCACCACCTTCTCCTTCCCTTTCCACTTACAGTTTCCACTCAACGAACACTTCATGAATAAGAACATATCTTGGACCGTCGCCTCCAAACGGGACAGCTTCGCATCATGCAATTCCACCGTTCCAGCCAACTCGGTGTCGCTCGTCTCTAATCCGATGATCCTAGATTTGGCCATCCGCGAGCTCACCCCCCTTGTCCTCCCCTTGCGATCAACACCAAGCACTTGACTGAGTGCGTATGTGGACAAAGATGCCTTGTCGGCATCAGATTATGACTCATGCACTTCCTTAAGCTTTGCCTGAAACGACAAAAATCACATGATTAGTAAAATAAGTAAATAAAAAAATTATAACGTAATAAACAAAAAGTAAACTGTCGAATTACTTACAATCGTGGCTGCGAAGCTCGGGGACACCTCCTTATCCTTCCCCTTCTTCGTGTGAATAGCAACATAAGTATCGAGCGTATGTGGCCTACCCCCAGGGCCACTCCCTGTCCCCTAAAATAAAATAAATTAAAATTAGTATCGTTCCCGCAAAGTAAAATAATGCAGAATAATATATTTATCTAGTTATAGAAAAATTAAATATTACCATCATCCTATGCTCCACCTCGGCGTAAGACGTCCGGACGGAGTAGTGCACGTCCTTCTTTTTTGCCCAGTTTTCCCTCCTCGATTGGCGAGATGTCAATTGTCGCTCCCCGATCTCATTGCCAATGAACTTTTGCCATTGTGCCAATGAGATCGGCTCCTTCGACGGGACGGATTCACGCATTCGAATAACGGACTCTGGGGTCTTCCTAAAGTACCAGGTCCGCATATTTTTCTTCCACGTCTTGTGTTGCTCCCTCAACTGCTCCAAGACGGAATCACGTAAATTTGGATCCAAGCTGAATTGGTCATATCCAACAAATACAATGTTAGTTGCGAATAAATATAAATATAAAATGAAATCGAAATTAAAATTCAAATATTCATATAAATATAAATATAAATTCATTATTGTAGTGCCACCCAAATAGCAAACTGGAGCTCATTTGGCACCTCCCTCCAACCAGTGTACCCTGGGCCGATGATCGTCTTTACCATCTCGAGGGATCTCGCTAATAACCCCGTCTTGTTCTCGATGGCTGTTAACGCAAAAAATTTCCATCTACGAGAACCAATCAGAAAAGGACATATGTCATCCTACGTGGCAATATTCAACATCCGAGGAGAGTTAGTCGGCACCCGAGGAGTATTAGTCGGCACCCGAGGAGAGTTGGTCAGTACCCGAGGAAAATTAGTTGGCACCCGAGGAGTATTAATCGGCACCCGAGGAGAGTTGGTCGGCACCCGAGGAGAGTTAACCCGCACCCGAGGAGAGTTGGTCGGCATACCAACCAGGAAGATCAAAGGATAACTATGCATTTAATGTGCATTAATGAAAATGGCAGCGCATTTAATGAGCCTTAATGTACATTTATAGTGTATTAATAGATGGCAACACATAGCATACCAAGCAATTCAACAATTAGATTCGTTGAATGTAGACATAAATGTCTACATACAATGAATCTCTTTATCTCCCATCACTATAAATACATGTATTCCCTTAGCCAAAAAGGAAGAGATCTAGAAGAGATCCGGGGGAACCTAGAAACCCCATACACAAGATACACGTCCATTCTCTCTCTACACCCTATGGTGCTATTGTAAACCCCTGGGAATAAAATAACAGTGGACGTAGGCTTCTTTCTTATAGACGAACCACTTTAAAAATCTTTGTCTTTCATGTGCTTGATTGGATTGCTTTTATCTATTTATCTGTGATCATAAAAATGGGATTCGGTCCAGCTTTTTGCATCAACAATGGCCATCCCCAATTTGCCATATTTGGGGAGCCTAGGGGCCAAGGAGCCCTCCTCACCTCCGCTACCACCGAGCCCAGACGACATCACCACAATCATCATCATCATCCTGGCCTTAATACCTGAAGGAGACATTTGCTATAAAAAAATATTGTTATTAGTACAAATCAAAATGAATTAGAAGAAGACATGCAAATATGTACAATTACTACAAATCCAAATGAATTGTTACTGTTTAACACCTCAATTCTGAATTCCAAAACAACAACATCTAGCTCATAATATATGCAACTACTAAAAATGCAAAACATCCCCACCCCCACCTCCACCCCTACTGCCCACACACACGCACACTACACAAGAGTGAAAATGATAAAGTTCAAATCAATTAAAATAATTAAAAATGGATTGATAAAGTAAAAATTGGAATAAATATTACAAATTGAAAAATTATTTCAAATTTCAGTTATCATAAAAAATGGATACTCATAATTCATCCTCCTCCAAGCTGTAAAATCAATAGGTAGACGCATGAGATTACCCCCACTTCTGCCCTAGCATGCCAAGTTATTGCCTCCGCTATCCATGGTACTGTGAAAATCACTTTAATCTAGGCCCAACGGGAAAATATTTCAACACTTTTTGAGGTACTTTTGAGCTTGTGCCTTCTTTACTAGTAGATTGGACATATCTAGGTTCATCGCAAACCGGACAACGATCAAGATTTTCATACTCCTTTCGGTATAGTATACAACACACAAGCATGAATCGATTTATACTTCATTCCCAAACCTTTCAAACTATTCTTCATAACAGGATAGCTATTTGGAAGCGTATTCTCCTTGGTTAGTAACCCCTTCACCCATTTCAGAATTCCTGTCACGCTATTGTCAGACAAACCGTACTACGTCTTTAAACTGTGCAAACCAACATGGCATGTAAAGTTGTTTGATCTTTCTAACAACCAGAGTATAATGGTTGGGTCGCCTTAAATTTTGAACTTTGGTAGTCATCGTCGAGGTTTATCGTGATATCTTCACGAGCACTTGGACCTTGTACATCATCAGTAACCTCATTCTCCTCGGCTTCATAAACTCTGTACGCATCATCAACTAAATCCTCTAACATGTTATGATCTACATCGTCCCCTTCTACATCTATCCTACTTGTTGAAGGTTATTGTGAAGGTTGTTCGGGGACAAATAAAACTTTTAATTCACCGTGAAAACTCCAAAATTGATAACTATCTTGCATACCCGATCTTAACAAATGTAGTCAACTGTTTTCCACTCAAACACCTTACCATTCTTACACCTAGCACATGAACACGGAAACTCTTCATCATTATGACATCTCTGTGCGTATTTCACAAATTCATTAGCACCTCCACGAAACACATCCCCCATTCTATTTGTCTCACCCATCAACTCTTTATATTTCGGATATCCCATCACAGCTACCACAACTAATCACCTATTAAAGGTAATAAGCGTATATTCATGGATTAGTATAAACAAAACTTAGATTTATAGTATGTTTCATTTAATTTCTATTTCCGCCATCTCCTCTAAAAGGTGAGTGGTCCCATCCCATTCAATACCGCATATTTCTATAATATACTTAACAACTCATGCACATTGTTAGGATTTGAGAAAAATTCGGTAGCATATCCCCGTAGTTCTCTAAGTACACGACATAGATTGACAAGTGTGAGTATTATTTTAATTGATCAATTGAAATAACAGTCACACTTGTCAATCTAGTATGTACCTAGAGAACATTAGGATACGACTGCAGAACTTCCTCCAAAAGTAACAACTTTAAGCCACTAAGAGTATTATTATACAGAAATTATGCAGTCCCAAACTGTCCAAAAGGGACAATTCGAGAGATCTCATTACAGGGGTAATGACTCTCGAACGGGTCTAAGGGTTATTGAATGCGTACGCATAAGAACTAGAAGGCTAGTATCTATGCGCGCTATATGTAATTTCAAGTATGTTTCATTTAATTATCATACTATATATATATATTGTTCATTATACAAAGTAATTTTCAAAAAAAGTTGAAAAATCCCACCCCCATATGGACAATAATCCAGTGGTCATGCCACTTTTAAAATTAAACGACCCAACATCGATCCACTATAATCTAACCGCAATGGCAACAACAAATGTGTATCCTGTACTCCTTCCAATTCATCTACTCAATTAATTATTTTCATCAATTAAACTAATGATTAAAGTATACAATTATTAATTTACTACCTACTTGCATATGAAAGGGGCACTAATTATTAATTTACAAAAAAAATTAACAACCAATCAATATTAAATTAATCAATTCTTTTACAAAGGGCACTACAATATGAGGGGCAATATCTAATAAACCAATAAAAATTTAATTAAAAAAAATACACACACGCACATATACACCTCCTGCCCCCCACTCTCCCCTCCCCCCAGCCCTGCTGCCTCCCCCCCCCCCCCCCACCCACCCACACACACATGCACATTTACACACATATATACACATACGCACATATATACACATACACACATATACATACACATATACATAAATGGGGGAGAAATAGAGAGAAAACATACCAAAGTTGTAGAGAAAGAGAGAGAGCAGTCGCTAGAGAGAGAGAGAGAGAGAGAGAGAGAGAGAGAGAGGGAAGAATTCGGTGGGAAAAAGAAGAACGGTGAGGGTCTTTTTACTGACAGAATTGTCATGGACGTGTCACGGTCAATGACCGTGACAAGGTTGTCACGGTCATTGATCGTGACAAGTCTGTGACAAACTTCACTTGTCACGGACTTATCACGGTCAATAATCGTGACAAAAACACGTGTTTTGTATCACGGTTATTGACCGTGATAAGCCTGGCCGCTAAAAAGGTGACAATTTTACCATTTGGATGTAGTGCAAGAAACCTTTTGCAAAGGAAGAGGCCCATATGGTGGATGCAGCTTTCTACACCGACCTGACGAAGGAAGCTACTGTGATGACAAGAAATATCAGGGGCATAAGAATACCGTCAACTCGAGAAAGGGCGCAGGCACCTGCTCGAACGATCGTGACTTTATGAAGAAGAATGTGATCTTGGGGTAGCAAGGCCGCCCAGCCTATCAAGACAGCTTCGTGGAAATACCTCAAGTTGTTGCTCCTCAAAAAACTCGTGAGTGGCCATCTGAACCACATCCTCCTCTTCACCCACCTCGGGGACCACCAATGGGGGATGACTTTGAGGGGCAATCACATTCTCCCCAACCTAAGCTACTTGCTCATGTCTACCCTCCGTTGTCACAACAACATGTTCTGGTTCACCCTCTTCTTGGGCAATGGCAGTTGGATCAACACCTTCGAGGTTCGAGATTGAAGGCTCGAATATAGTAACAAGCATTTAATTGTTCGAAGGTGGAGGCACCACGGGGACAGTGGAAACGGGCGTAGGATCCTTAAAAAGGAAAGAAAAGTAGAAATTGAATCAGAACAATCAATAGGAGCAGTAAAAGGGGGAGATCAGTGCAGAAAGTAAAGACTTACCAAAGGCATCGAAGTCACAACAATAACAAGTACATATATAGCTTCAATAACTTTGTCCGAAGGCACACCCCTCTCAAGGCCAGCCTTCTCGCGCAAAAAAGAAGGGCCAGGGGAATAGCCACCACTAGATGAAGCATTAGATACAACAGCCCCTAGGGGGAAATGGGTAACTACCTGAGAAACAGTAGGGGCAGCTGCTTCGAGAGGGAGATTCTCCTCATCACCATCACGCGCATCAACCTGCACACCAACCTTACAGAGGAAAAAGAGGAAATTATAACAAACTGGGGGGCATCAACATGAGAAATAATGAATAAAAGGAGGGAACTTAGAGTAAGAGATGTAATAAATTTACCTCTTCTTCCATCACATCCTCAACGATTTCATAGTCTTGAGGGGTCGAGGCAGGTTTCGAGGAAGGAACCACTACCCTTAACCTACGCCTATGCACTAAGGCAATCTCTTCCTCTTCCTCTTCCTCTTCCTCTTCCTATTCTTCTTCTTCCTCCCCATCTCCTTCCTCCTCCTCCTCCTCCTCATCATCATCATCATCATCATTACCTTCACCGACATCTCCACTAGATAAATGCTCCTCAGCAATCTCCTCCTCACTGGACCCGCTCGACTCCTCCATCATAAGCTTGAGGGGGCTAACAGCTTTACTCTTTTTTCTACCCTCAGCAGATTAAGGGTCATAAGAAAATCCACGAGCAGACATCTCAACTAACATGAAAGCCCGATCTTCCTCACTAAAATGCTCCCAAGTCTGGCGAAGACGATCTACCATCTGGCTCACTGCCTTGGAAATCTTTGGGTCAGGAGAAGAGACTAATGGAGGTTGTGGAGTAGGTTTAAGCTTCTTTAAGGGTGCCTTCCGAGTGGCCCTAACCGCTGCACCAGTTGAAGTAGCGTGAGGAGACTCGGTCCTTTCAACCGACCTCGAAGGACCAGGAGAAACATCGGTTGGAAGAAGTGAATATTGAGTAGCTCTCTTTCTCTTTACAACTGCCTGATCCACAGGCGCTGGGGGAGGTAGCTCAGGGGGAACACCGGTATTGGATGTATACCCAAACTAAGCATGAACACCTCCCACGGTACCAATGAAACTTTTTAGAACTGACCACGTAGTCGCGGGTCTCCCGATTTGAGAATATGACAATAATTTCAAAATATGTAGATTAGGCTTGAAAACAAGCCGTTTGACGGTGAAAACCCAAACCAGCCCCTGAACGGCCCCGTAAGAGGTACGAACACCTCGCACAGGACCAATGTAACTTGTACGAACTGACCGCGTAGTCGCGAGTCTCCCGGTTTGAGAATATGACGATAATTTCAAAATATCTAGATTAGGCTTGAAAATAAGCCGTTGGAGGGTGAAAACCCAAACCAGCCCAAAACGGTCCCGTAAGAGGAATGAACACCTCGCACGGGACCAATGTAACGTGTACGAACTAACCGCGTAGTCATGGGCCTCTCGATTTGAGAATATGATGATAATTTCAAAATAAATCGATTAAGCTTAAAAACAAGCCCTTAAATGGTGAAAATCCAAATCAGCCCCCAAACGGACCCGCAAGAAGCCCGAACACCTAGCACGGGACCAATTTAACTTATAGGAACTGATCGTGTAGTCACGGGTCTCCCGGTTTGAGAATATGACAATAATTTTAAAATATGTAGATTAGGCTTTAAAACAAGTCGTTTGACGGTGAAAACCCAAACCAGGGCCCAAATGGCCCCGTAAGAAGCACGAACACCTCGTACGGGACCAATGTAATTTGTACGAACTGACCGCGTAGACATGGGTCTCCCTGTTTGAGAATATGATGATAATTTAAAAATATCTAGATTAGGCTTGAAAACAAGTCGTTGGAGAGTGAAAACCCAAACCAGCCCCCAAACGATCCAGTAAGAGGCACGAACACCTCGCACGGGACCAATGTAACTTGTACGAACTGATCGCGTAGTCACGGGCCTCTCGATTTGAGAATATGATGATAATTTCAAAACATATCGATTAAGCTTAAAAATAAGCCCTTAAAGGGTGAAAACTCAAACTAGCCCCCAAACGGCCCCGTAAGAGGTACGAACACCTCGCACGGGATCAATGTAACTTGTACGAACTGATCGAGTAGTCACAGGTCTCCTGATTTGAGAATATGATGATAAATTCAAAATATGTAGATTAGGCTTAAAAACAAGTCGTTTGACTGTGAAAACCCAAAGCAGCCCCCAAACGGTAAGAGGCATGAACACCTCACACGGGACCAATGTAACTTGTACGAACTGACCGCGTAGTCGCGGGTCTCCCGATTTGAGAATATGATGATAATTTCAAAATATCTAGATTAGGCTTGAAAACAAGTCGTTTGTGGGTGAAAACCCAAACTAGCCCCCAAACGGCCCCGTAAGAGGCACGGACACCTCGTACGGGACCAATGTAACTTGTACGGACTGACAGCATTGTCATGGGCCTCTCGGTTTGTGAATATGACTATAATTTTATAATATATGGATTAGGCTTAGAAACAAGCCGTTGAAGGGTGAAAACCCAAACCATCCCCCAAAGGATCCCGTAAGAAGCACTAACACCTCACACGAGATCATGTAAATCGTAGTAACTGATCAGGTAGTCATAACTTGCATAAGATTTTCAATTTTAGAATATAATAATAATTGCAACTCCTATATGTAATTTTTTTAGCTTGAGTAAGCTTTTTTTTTTATAAATTACTTGGTCACTAATATCGTATCTTTTTTGTATCCTATTTTTTTTGCAGGATAACATTTTATCCTTAGCATTTATTCACGTGGAACACACGGAGAACTCAATGGTTTACAACAAGGGATTTATTCATGATTTTATTTTTTGTGTTATGGTCGTGCGGGCTTTTGTAGTTTTATTGTTAACTTTTAAGGTCGTGCGGGCTTTTGTAAGTTTATTGTTATATTTTGTGGCCGTACGGGCTTTATATTACGCAAGTTTTATATTAGCAGGTTTTAGAATGTCCAGAAAATAGAGAAAACTCTACCTAATTTTTTTTAGTCTGTGAACTACTAAAGACTTATAATATTTTGAAGTTTGTATGTACATTAGTTTATCAACAACGTGCAAGATTTGCAATTTGTGATTTTTTTTGTTTTTAAATAAATAATTTTTTTTTCTTTTATCCAAAAATTTGGCACAGTTCGAAACCATGCCAAAAGTGTATCAAATTTTGGCATGGTTTTGAACTGTGCCAAAACTTTATCAAAATGTGCTCAATCTGGCATAGTTCAAAACTGTGCCAAAAGTGTGCCAAAAATATCAAATTATGACATAGTTTAAAAGTGTGCCAGAAGTGTTCCTGTTTGGTCAAATCTGGCACACTTTTAAACCATGCTAGAAAAAATGACCATTTTGGAACACCTGATTCTAGCACAGTTCAAAACCGTGCCAGATTTGATCTAGCATAATTTTAAACCGTGCCAGATTTCTATTTTTAATGTAGTGGTACTAAGGGGAAAAACAGATGATTGGGTGGTGCAATTCCTCAAACCCAACTCAGTGGACGAAAATCTATCAACTTCGGGATAACGGGGTTCTTTGAGAAGGTTAGTTTGGAAACGAACCAATTGGTTCTACCAAAAGACATTGATGAACATCGCCGATATCCCTCCTCGAGCTCCCTTACTTGGGATTACGGGGTTAGCAGGATAATGGGCACACAGACTAGCAACAGAAGACACGAGGAAGTTAAAACAAGCAAATGAGAAGTTAGTGGGCTTCTCTCTGGTAAAATGACTTAATAGGGGGGCCCTTGATCGTAGAAAAACTGCATGGCTACCCTTTGGGTCTATAAACAGATTAAAACGACGACCACTAAGTATATAAAGGTAAATAGGAAGGGATCAGCAATAGGGGGACACTGTGCTCGGGGAAATGTTTGGCCAGGGCTTCTTCAATAGGCCCAATGGGACGCTCCTCTTCATCAAAGAAGGTGTTGGTAAAAAACCGGCTTACCCCAACATAAGGATGAGGGTTGAATTGATCATCACGGTCAATCAGAGCTAACAGAGGCTTCTTCACACTTTTATTTTTCTAATAGAAAATACGGGGGACTCTCACATCCTGTGAACTGGGGAAGTGGCTAGCGGGAGCATAATCCTTGAAATGCGCATAAAGGAACACCGTCAAAAGAATATTGTTGGCATAGTTAGACACATCGAACCTACCAACGCTTCAAGCGGAATATGCAAACACCCGATCTAACCAAGTGTATAGAGACCCAAGAACAATAGCTGCGAGAGGGATCTTTACACTGCAGGCCATTCGAACGGTCAGATTGAACAGGTCCTTGTAAGGGTAGTCGTGGGGCTTTCCCGGAAGGTATACCTTCGATAGCATTACCCATATGTACCCCGCTAGCTCAACTTTAGACTCGTAGCCTTTCTCAGTTGGAGGCTGCTCGAAGACTTCTTTCCCTCGTGGGTTCTCCTTAGTAGCCTCGCGAGCTCTGATGATAACCTTCTCTTCAATAAAGTAAAAGTTACGGATGACCTCGGAACAGGTACACTTGTTGTAAGTGACCATGCAATCCTTCATAATGGCCTCTAACTCATTCCGTAGAGTTTTCTCTTCACTAGAAATAACCTCCTCAAAAAAGGTGTCATATCCAGCAGCCTCCAATCCCAACAGTTCACACTCGTCCTCAAGGGTAACGGTGAACTCGCGCCAAGTAGCCACAAAGGTGTGTGACCTATGGCTCCATCGCGACACCAACAGTTGTAAAGCAGTGTTATTCTTGGCCAAGGTAAGGTCACCCAACCACATGGAATAAGACAAACGTACGAGGGCCAGTTGAACTGAGTAGTTTGCATGGATATACTCCATCTAAGGGCCCAACCCTTCAGTAGAGACGGAGGACGCCTCAAATTCCACATTAGAGTAGGGGAAATCACCGCGCTCTATCGAGAAACAGGTGAGAGTAGCGGTAGGGATATAAGTGAAGTCTTCAGCATCTTCGCCTTTGTCCATTAACAAGTTTGGCTCCTCAGTTGGCACCAGAGCACCGGGAAACAGTTCGATCGTCGCCCAAAAATGATCGTCCTCTCCAAAGTAAGGGGCACAAAATTATCATGCCCACTGAGCCTGATGTGCCAGGATAGCAGGAGAGGCGCCCTTGACAGAAAGAGTTCTCTTTACCAGTGTCATATCAGGCGACAAAAAAGAGAATGGAATATATTTAAAAAAAAAGCTTGAAGTAAGGAAGATTGCCTCTACCAAAATCTCACGAAAAATCTTGAACTCAGAAAGTTAAACTCAATGGTAAGTCTCAACTAAAGGTGCACCCCCTTTTATAGGGGCAACACGAATTTAAAAAGACGGCAACAAAGGTGACGTTTGGAAAAGAGCAATGTTGGCGTTACGAAATTATATGACCGGCGTGTCGGCCAAACACGCGTGATTACAGAATACTAAAGGTTGCTATGATTTTGATTCGGGGAACGACACGTCAAATAGTCATGTCGCCTTCATGCGCCCACCCTGGCATTGCCACATGTGACGCACTAAAATGTAAACGACAACAAAATTTAATGAAGCATGCCTGGGGGTCTTGTCTACCTTGGGGAACGAAGAGCTTTGGGGGAAATTTGAAAAAAATCTCTTCATTATCCCCAAGAAGGAAAATCATAGATAAGCGAAAGTTTCGTACAGATATTTCTTCATGTAAATAAACAAATATCTCTACGAAGGGGCAAAATATGGAGGGGTGTTCCCCCACACGGATGATTAACTTAGCTAAGTGAATTGATCAGGTACAGAGAAAGATGCCCCACAAACATAATTCAAAGATCCTCCATGCAAATAGCTCGCAGCGCTTTACCTCGAAGAACCTCCAACTGACCTGGCTCGGAGAACAAAGGTCACCCAGATGACAATAGTTTGTAATAAGAAATAGAATGCTGTATTATGTACTTTATCTTATGAATATATATGTTGAGAGGGGTCTCTTGGTACCCACGAGGGACCATGCCTGGCAGGGCATGGGAGATATTTCATGCTCTATCAAGCTATCTTCTCTTGGGAACTTCGCAGGGACATAGTTTGGAGGATTGAGAACAAGGCAACGTTGGGAGTTATTACCAACCCTCTTAGCACACTTGGACAAAACTTCACCCAGGACAAATGTCACTCGAGCCCACTCATTGCTTACCTACTCGAGCGATATCCCTCGAGTCATCTGATCTTCCTTAATGCTTACCCCCTAGAGGTTACCTCCTCGAGGTACCTCGAGCGCCATCCTGTCTGACTGAAGTGACTAGATACGAAATAATAGCCACTATTTGAACCACTTCCTGACGTCATAACGCCTGATATTTAGGAACTGAAGAATACAGCACTCAAGTGACTTTATCCTTAGGATGGCAAGTCTAGTTCATCAAATCTGACCGTATAGCCATCCTAGAGTAAGCCCCAAGCTGACAAGTCATATCCTTCATAAATGACTGAAATACTTCCAACTAATAGAACGCTTTCCCGCAAAAACTAACAGATCCCATGCATTAAATGTAGTATCTCATGCATTTAATGCACCATGACAAAGGGATCGAGGGCATGCTGACTCGAGCAACCTCTCCCTCTATATAAATACAACCAAAACAAACAAAGGAGAGAGAGGATCCAAAGCCTGGAATTGCTGTCCATATTCCCTCATACCAGAGAGCCTTCGAAAAGATACTTAACTCCCATACACATTCAATGCACCCATCATTGGGCGTTTACTGAGCTTGAAGTTCATACATTGTCTTTATTGTACCCAGAGTGCTTGTTCTTTCTCCCTCCGACCACGCCATCTGCTGGTCCCATTTCATATATTGTGTTTACCACATGCTGCCCATGCCAATATGTTCTTTAGTGCAACTTTGAATAATTAAACCCCTATGTCTCTGATTCACCCATGGCTCTAAACTGTCCTCTCTATCTAACGGTGTTGGTCCCGATCTTGATAAGGGGTTACATCTCACTTAATACTAATAGTATTTAAAGAACCCACATCTTACAATGTTTAATAAGGGTTAATATGCCCCAAATACTGATCCAATACCTTTAACGCTTGGTCCAAAGGTATGCCTACTCCCGGGGTCTAATTTGTTACATTAAAATACTATTATGGGCCTCGTGCTCACCGAAAACAAAATCTTACCATACAACTCCGTAACATCAATATATTTAAAACAATGTTAATTAAATTTAGGAGTCATTCACATATTATTTAGTATACTAATTTTAAGTTTTGGTTAATAACCCAAACCAATCAATTCCAATAAAATACCCGTTAATTCACCCCAAGTAAATACTAATTAATAAATAAATGGGTATTTATTTATTTCATAAAAATATAGGATATTACAGTGAATGGCTCAACCTTCCCTTCTATCTCTATTTACTGATCTCCATGCCAATAATTTTATTGACTTTATCCAAATCTTTCATCTCAAACTATTAGCTCAATTGAGCCTTTATCTTGTTAATTTCTACTATGTTCGAATAAGAAATGAGCATGTCATTGCATACAAGAGTAAATATACGAAATCACCTTCCTTGAGAGGTTTGAAATAGACACATCCGTGTGAATTTTTATCCCACCATAAACGTGTCAATCACTTATATCATTATTAAGGTGTTTATTTTAACTCTTACAAAGACTTCCACAACATAATCTTCCTTACCAAAAATCTGAAATCCCTCCAATTGAGATATGTAAATCTCCTCCTCAAAATACCCATGCAAAAACATCACTTTGACATCGAATTGTTTAAGCTTTAAGTCAAAATGTTATACCATAGACAATAGCACCTAGATAGAAGTATGTTTCACTACCGAAGAGAACGCTTCATTATAATCAACACCTTACCTTTGTCCCTCATCCATAACATCCACTTCTTAACTTGAAGAATCAGAGTCATCCCCTCGACTTTCACCTTCTCACTCTCATTCTCCACAAGAAAATCTTCTTTATTTTCCTTTGGCATTTGATGATAAATGACTCATCAAAAGTCACATCCTTATTAATCACCATCTTCTTGTTATCCATGCACCATAACTTGTATCACTTGAACCTATTACTTGAAAAAATGAAAATTGTTAATTTCACCTTCACTAACATGAAAATAATCTAGAAACCCAAATACATATATCGTATCATAAGTAGAATGTGAACCCAATAAAACCTTCATAAGAGTATTATAATTAATTACAATAGATTACAAATAGTTGAAATCCTCCGCCCAAAACCACTTAGACAAGCCTGGATTAGACAATATGCACCTCACTTTTGAAGTGGGGTTTACTACATCCTCTTTGCTACTCCATTTTTTTGTGGAATTTCTCGGATCATAAAATTTCAAAAAATATCCACAGTCTAACAATACTTTAAGTATGGATCATATCTTTGCTTACTATTATTATTCACCTAAGCACCTTGATCATCCTAGCAGTCCAATTCTATGACACCATCTTCCATTAAATAAACAAATTAAAGTCCTTATCCTTTCATTTCACGGTATAAATCCAAGTCTGTTGAGAGTAGTCATTAATGAACGTCACAAAGTAGTGACTACCTCCCAAAGGTCCACACAAATCCATATGAATGTAATCAAGTATGCCTTTAGTTTAATAAATTATCGTGCCAAATTTGACCATCTTTTCCTTCCCAATCATGCAAAGATCACAAAGTCTAAACTTTCAAATCTTTTCACCCTTTAGTAATCCTTTCTCACACAATATTTTCATGGCCTTCTTCCCGGTAGGTCCCAACCGCATATGCCAAAGCCTAATGGAATCTAGATTTGTCTCATCTATCTCATCAATGATCGAGGCATGACATGCTACCGTGACCCCTTGAATAAAATATAGGTTTCCATTTTCCTTTCCTTTTTATCACCATCAAGTCACCAAAAAAAACCTTTAGCATTTTACTTTCGAGTACAATCTTGTTCCCCGTTGGAATGTACGACCTAAAGAAATCAAATTCTTCTTTATAACTAGATAATATCAAACATTAGTGAGAGTTTGAGTCAATCCATCATGAAACTTCAATTTGATTATGCTATTACCCATCCACCTCTTTACATGATGGAATAAATCTCTTATCAGACACATGTGGTAAGAGCACCCTGAGTTAAGAATCTAGTCTCTTGAAGAGCTTTCTTGTGAATAAACTATCGATGTGCTCCCAAATTCGTCATCATCTAAACTAGTAAAATTTGCAGCATCTGCCACCAATTTATTATCGTTTATTACTTTTAGCTTAGGGCAATCCTTCTTGAAATGCCCATTCTTCTTGTACTTACCACTACACCAAAACTGTCGACTTATCACAGTCATTGACCGTGATAAGTCCAACTTGTCAAGGTCAATGACGGTGACAAGTATAGGGGTA
The DNA here is from genome assembly GCA_949130495.1 of Sambucus nigra. Lineage (NCBI taxonomy): Eukaryota > Viridiplantae > Streptophyta > Magnoliopsida > Dipsacales > Adoxaceae > Sambucus > Sambucus nigra. The sequence goes on along the minus strand of OX422213.1, from coordinate 632,189,756 downwards.
ATAACTTCTGTTGTCACGGACTTATCACAGTATTTCATTAGACTTGTCACGGTCTTTGACCTTGACAAGTTTTGTCATAGTCTTTGACCTTGACAAGTTTATTCACGGTCAAAGACCTTGACAAGTTTCTTTGTCACAGACTTGTAACGATTTTTTACCATGACAATTCTGGACAGAATTTAAAAAAATACTGCTGGACAGTATAGCCACTGCCACTGCCTAGCAGTATATTTGTACCTGTTATAACAAAATTATACCTATTCAAATAGCATATATATATCCAAATAAAATACAAATCATATACCAAATCAAGGCATTTATAATCCATATCCAAATAAAATAGAAATGAAAATATCCATCATATCCAAACCAAATTGTACCAGAATCAAAAGAATATAAATACATCCAATTTTCAAAATCAAAAGATATAGAAATAATGTCAATCTTCAGCAGGTCGGAGGAGGAAAGAAGGCCACACAATATATGAATTCACCCCCTAAAAAATATGCTAAACGCCGCATTGCTCGCACAACCACACATGTGAGTTCTCCTTTCCCTCCACCACATGCATGAAGCACACTCTTGACTGAATATATTGGAGGGGATGTTCATGAACCGACATACCCGGGCGGAAGTTCGGATCCCTCAACCCCCTCGCTATCGGCAAGCCACAATATATGTTGTGTAGATGCACACTCGACCAACCAAGTGTTGACATAAGCCGCTCGATGGGGTCACGATGGGAAATGGATCATCATATGGCACCAAGTCCGTGCGTATTGGCGATGAAGCAATGTCGTTAATGTCGACGTCCTCGTCCTCCTTCCCCTTCCCCTTGCCCAAGTGCCCTTGTCACGGACTTGTCATGATCATTGACCGTGACAACCAGATATCACGGCCTTGTCACGGTTAGTGACCGTGACAAAAAATGCGTATTTTTACAAGGCTGGCTGGCTCAAAGGTGATAATTTGGCCTTTTTGGTATAGTGTGTAACATAATATTTTCTAACACCTTGTTTCGAGATTTGGACCTAGAGCTTCCTCTTTTACCTTGCCTTCTCTCCCCGTACCTACTTTGCCTAACCAACACATCGAACTAAGAATCACTATTCTCTTTGTTTTGCTTCTCACTTTCCAGTAATGCTGTAGAGACATGATTAAACTTTGCTTTATCCTTCCAATATAACGTGGTACTTAAATGCTCATATGAATCCATAAATCATGAATTCATGATTAACAAAGTTTTATCTTTAGCACCGATATTAACACCCGAGCTAGATAAATTAGAGATAATTTTATTCAATCATGAAGATGTTCAGATATTGAAATACCTTCAATAAAGTCAAATTGAAATAATTTCTTCTTGAGATAAAGATGATTCTCTTTGCTCTTCTTCATATATATGCCTTTTTTTCTATATTTCTACGACGGTTCCTCCTTCGTAGCATGGTATACCATATTTGTATGAGATATAATCATATAATGCTACACGCTTGCAAGTCATATTCCATCCAATTATCTTTTGACACATCTTGGGGTTTAGCCGAAATGCCCCTCATCGCCTTATGCAAACCTTGTTGGATAAAAACATCTTTCATTTTGACATTAACACATGCCAAGATTAATAGTTTAACAATCAAAGTTCTCTAAGTCAAGCTTCACCATTGACACCATCGCAACTTTAGATATAAATATTTTTTTATCTCTAAAGTAAGTCTTCAACAAGAAAAAGTTAGGCGAATACCAAAATCCCACTTAGGAACTTTATCCAACACCTTGGATGTACACACAGAAAATATCCTACAAGCCAACTCTCTTATACCAGTTTTTTTGCGGATACTCAATGAATAAAGTCATTCATGCCCCTACTAAAGAAGAATAAATGGCAAGATGTTACCTATGTGTGTCTGGAAACTACCGTCTGTGATGGTCAGGGTCACTAAAGTAGAAGATCCGTAATATGATCAAATAAAATGAAAATGAGAAAGAAAAGGGTAGTGTATATAATCCTTTCAATGTGTATACAAGAGCAAGTCCAATAAATGGTGATTAAGGGCGTCAACGTGTGAAATTCCCAAAGTAACCCTCACTAAAAAACCATTTTTGCCCAAAGTTGTGTCCCTTCGCTGGTCGCGACAATCACCAAAATGTCTGCAAATCCCCTACCCGCTTCATTGCAGCAAAGCCACCTTCACTAGGAGTCCATTTGGGCAGAAAACAGGGCAGCAACAAATCCTAAGTCAATTTCACTGTACACGGAGACGCGGGGTTGTTAAGAGAACATCATCCAACAAAATATGCAAGACTTTCAATCCCTCCATCTGACTTCTAAAAATGAAGCAACTAATTTAACCATCACAATTTATTTTATATACATCTAGGATAAGAGTATTATTAGTAATAGTTTAGTATCGCAACGTGTCGCAGTTGGTTAGTGGCGTGATGGTTCCGTTTTTCACACTAAGTGGCATATACAATGGCAAAAATGCCAAAAAGCGAAAATCACGTAAGACACATTTGAAACAAAATGTTAGCTTCCATAAGTCTTATTCTTTTGAGCTAATTAACTTCAAAAGTGGCATATTATTATTGGCGAAGTACACAACTGTTCTTTTATCTTAGAACTGTTCAGTGTATATCCAATTAAAACTGTGTTCCCCTTGTCCTCAAAACCAGCTCAAAATCACGTGAGCCCATCAGCCTTGACAGGTGTTTTTATGTTTTTACAGCCCATAAAAGGAAAAGATACTCTACATATATTCAGCTTTCAGCAGTCTCAAGACCACACTCTATTTCATGCTGTCTCCAATTATTTGACAAACCTATATATCCCAGGTGGCTACAATGCCACAAAAGGCATAAAGTAAAGCAAAGCCTGCAGTTACTGCACTTTGTTACACTTTGTTAACATTACATTACATTAACATTATTGGTGAAATGACTGTTCCACTATTATGGGAATTAGCACTTACTTTCTTAGTCACTGTCCCCCTACCACATTTATGTAAACCTGACATACCCTCTTCATTTAGTGAGTTTAAGCATAAAAACAGCACCAAAAAAAATCATCTCAAGAGGAAAAATTGTGATTTCTATGGGGAAGATTGGAGGAAACTCTTGGTTTAATGCAGTGAAGAAGGCTTTTAGGTCTCCTACCAAAGATAATAGCAAGAGGAGTACTAGAAGTAGAGATGAACATGAACATGGACAAGAACAAGAAGAAGAAAAGGTAATAACTTACAAGACCATCTCACCATCTCCAAACTTTTTAACCCATATTTAGTGCAAAGAATGTTTTTGTTTAATTATTTTGTTTTTTTAAGGTGCTTTGATTAGAGTAGGTTGAAAATTTATCTAAAAATGTTTAAAAAATGTAATACCATATTCTACTTAAAATTAGAAAAACATCAAGGCAAATTTATGCAATCTAATGTAGTAAAATTTGGGGAAAATATGTAATCTTTTATATTTCTTACGTGAAAAATTGCGGATAAAACGCACCCTTAGTGTCATGTTGAGTCATTTTTTATCGCAACATTTGTAATACTACAAAGTGCTGGAGCTGCCCTCCCAAAAATTTATATCTAGTACACCAAAACTGATTTCCTTTGCTTATGCAGCAGCCATAGCACCGACAATATCGGACATTTTATTTTATTTTATTTTTTGGCATTCTATACTCGTGGACATGGTAAAAAAATGAACTCAAAATGTGATTTTTACTAGTTAAGATCTAAGTAAAACGATGAATGTATAATATTTTTAAACTATTGGAATAATGTTATTTTTTTCCTTTAGTGATATATATAAATATACGAATGTGTCTGTTTTTTTTTGTTATGCGATATTCTCACGTCAACTTTCGCGCACCGAGATTAAGTCGCCTTAGTCCGGTCAAAGTCGGGTCATCGACGCTGGGACTAAGGGTTTCATGAGACGCACACTAAAAAAAGTCTTACATCATTTTTAAATTAACGTGTCGGTGTATCGAATCATGTTCGATGTCATGTGTCCGTGTCAATGCTTCATAGGTGTGTTAAAAAATGAGTTTGATCTTTGTGCAGGAGAGAGGGAAGAGAAGATGGATTTTCAAAAAACCTTGTGTTCATGAAACAACAATACAACACAATGAAGCCAAGAACATTGCCACCACTACCACAACTTCAGCAAGTAATCCTAGTGAAAGAACATCAGGATTGAATACCACGGTTGAGACTGCCAATGTCAACCAAATACGCGCTATTGCAATGGCTATGGCAACCACAGCAGCAGCCGAGGCGGCTGTTGCTACTGCCCAAGCGGCGGTGGAGATTATGCGGCTCACTAAACCTTCCATTTCCATAAGAGAACACAATGCTGCAATTGCTATTCAAACTGCTTTTCGAGGCTATCTGGTAAGGCATCTTCGTTTTTAATACTCGAGTAGTTCGAGGTTGACTCATTATTCATACTCATTTTTCGTAACTCATCGACTTGTCAAAACTGGTATATAGGGTCCATTGGGTATCATTTAAAACACTAACCAATAAACGTAGTTTTGACATGTAGTCACAAAAATGAAGTCCGGTTTATGTGTTGAATCGACCTCAAATTACTCGTAATACTTATATGGCTAAAGTGCAAAACATTAACTATGCATTTTTGTTTCAAATCCCCCATTTCAGGGGGCTTTTTAGTGACACAAATGGGTGGCATGAACCAAACAAGTCACGCGCTATACACACAATACGTACACGATATATATATAGCGAATACACGATTGATTTGAGAACTCGACATGACATGACACGAACTATACACGATTCTTAAAATCGAGTATGGGTTGACCTGTTTATTTGACTCCATATGAACATGACACGACACGACACGTTGCTAGAACTGATTATTTTCACCAAAATGCATAGATAGGGATTTATATATGCACTAATATAAGTTAACTAAACTAGCTACCACTCTGTTTTATAAGGCAAGGAAAGCTCTTAAGGCACTTAAAGGGCTTGTAAAGCTACAAGCCTTAGTAAGAGGCCACAATGTTCGAAAACGCACAAAAATGACTCTGCGATGCATGCAAGCGCTGATCCGAGTACAAACTCAAGTTCGTGATCAGCGCAAGAGGCTTTCTTTTGAAGGAAACTTGCATTCCACATTCAGTGAGCCCAACAAGTGGGAATCTTATCTTGCCAAAAGGAACTCCATTGTGAGTAATTAGAATTAAACATATCTTGCCTAATGCCTCATTTTGCTTTTGTGTTTGTATTTTTTTTTCATTTTAACTACTCTGTAACACAGTCAAGAGATGGAAGTAACATTACCGAAGAGTGGGACAGTCATTCACATACTGTCAAAGAGATTGAATCCTTGTCAAAGATAACACTGCAAACTGCTCTAAATCGCGAAAATACCCTTTCTCACGCCTTCCATAACCAGGTTTTATATCTCTATTTTTCTAATTTCATCCCATGATTTCATTATATTTTCAACGTCGTCCCGAGAAACACAAAACTTGGTGCCTGCACGTGCATTGCATGCATGGTCTTGTATGAAATCATGGATCCATTTTCTCTTTTGCACATTTTTCTACTAAATACTAAATTTGAGTATGTTTGAATAAACAGATGTGGAGCTCTAGTGAGGACCAATTTCAAGTCCATGAAGATCAAGAAGAAAACCCCGCATGGTTTAACCACATAAGAATGGGCAGATCTTCATTTCATAAAAGAGACCCCATAAAAACCGTTGAAATCGACACCGCGCAACGTTACTCTTATTCATCACCCAATTTTCCTAGATCACAAAATCCATATTATCACTACCAACAAACCCCTCATTCACATTCACATTCTATTCCCTCACCTCTCCACAGGACACACCAAAACCACCCACTCAGCTCACCAAACACACCATCGCCGATTAAAACAAAACCGCCCAAAATCCACTCAGCTAGCCCTCGTTGTCCTAGAGAGAAAAACCTTATAGCATCTCAAACGCCAACGTTACACTCTAATTACTACCATAGAGTAGCTGCAAGTGGAAATGCTGGTACTACCTTAATCCCAAACTACATGGCAGCCACTGCCTCTGCAAAGGCACGCGTTAGATCACAAAGCGCGCCGAGGCAAAGACAGTTGACCCCGGAGCGAGAAAAACCGGTTTCTTCCAAGAAACGCTTATCGTTTCCTGACCCTTATAGTGGTTTTAATAGTGATGTTGATTCAGATCATAACCCAAGTTGTAAGATCACTCATGGGAGGGATTTTGGGGTACTTGACCAAAGGTCAAATTACTCAAATATGTCTTATTGTTGCAAAGAGGATTATGGTGATGAAGATGATAATTCACCACCAACAACCAGTGATGTAAGGAGGTGGCTCAGATGAGATGATTGAAGTGATCAATGAGGAGAGAATGTGAAGAGTAACTAATTGAATAGGCCTTGTGATTGTAACATGATGATGTCTATACTTTTCATTTAACAGCCTTACCAAACTTGCTCTAATAGTTGTATATTTTCTTCTCATCCCATTTGTAGTTTTGAATTGCTCTTATGCTTTGGATGGGATCAAAGTTAAACACATAAGGATTTTAAAATATATACTTTTTATTTTTCAAATCACAATCATGAGGCATATTTGGAACCCACATCGACATGTGTTTCCGCTAAACCATATAGGAAACTGGTGTTCGGAAAATTTTCTAATTTTTTTTCTTTCTGAATGGTGTTTTGATTGCAGAGGATGGGAAAAAGTTTTTGTGCAAAAATTCTGAAATGTGCATTATTAGATTGTACTCTAGATGGACCTAGGAAAAAAAACGTGGCATAATTTTAATGGAAAATTATGGGGACCTAAATAATTAACTAGGCCCAATTAGAGGACGGCCGACCAAGTCCAGCAGAATGTGTATACGTCCGGCGCAACTACTCAAAGAAGTCAGCAAGCACATTTTTCACGTGGATAAATACGAACATTTATCACGTCAATATTGATAGGCTCAATCGGTTACCAATAATATCGGATGAGATATTCAGGAGTCACCATACGAGCCAATAATAAGGTGAGGGAGTTCCTTGTACAACTCAACTACTTTATGCTACTATAAATGTAACCCTCACTCTACGGTCAAAGGGAAGTAATTTCGATACTTGAGAGAACTTAAAAGAAAAACAATGACGTCTTCGTGGACGTAGGCAATTTGCCGAACCTTGTATATTCCTGTGTTGTGTGATTGACATCTCTTTATTCGTTCTTTAATTGCTTTCTAGATCCGTTCTTTCTTGTGATTAAGTTGCACTCACAAAAATATATGTCATTTCTCATTTGCTTTCTTTGTCATTATTAGGATTATTGCACCACCTTGGACCATTAGTCTCATATTGTCCCCTACTTAAACACTTTAGCCCAATGGGCCAATGGGCAAGCCCATTAACAGGTGTAAGGTTTTCCACTTAAAATGCCTTGGCACTAGTAAATGTGTGGTCCATTCCTTATATGTTGATGAGTTCTCATCTTTTTTCCATTTTGGGTTGTACCCACTTTTGCTCCAACATGCCAACCACTCACAAATCTCCCCATTGGCGAGATTGGAGTCAATTGTCATATGTTAACCACGATCCATAGTCGTCACTACATCTCTAGCTACACAAACTTGAGGAACCAACACAACTCCACTTTCATTTTTCCTTGAGGTTGACGCGGACCCCAATCGAAACTCTGTCAGACTTGAGCCTTCCAATTAGTTTGAACCATCAGCTCTGATACCACTTGTTAGGACCATTGCACCACTTTGGACCACTAGTGTCAATATTATCCCCCAACATAGCCACCTGTGCCCAATGGGCCAGCCCATGTGGGGTTTTCCATTTAAAAGGCATTGGTCCCTTTTTTATATGTTGATGAATTCTCTTCTTTTTTTTCCAATGTGGGACGTACCCACTTTTGGTCCAATAAGCCAACCATTCACAATCATAACCTAAAAAACGTGTAATTATATTGTTTCGCCAATATATAACCATATGTCTAACTTTAGTCTATTAGTTAATCCAAATATTTTACAGCGAAACCCTATTAACAGTAGGCTAATGAGAAAATGTGAGAAAACTCGCGTATTTACCATAATACCTATAACTAATAACTTTAATCTAATGGGAAGAATAAAAGAAAGTCACTTGCCAGACTTACGTATTAAGGTATGTTCCATCAAACACAAATAGATAAAGTGCAAAGAAAACTGAAATGTCATTATAATCCATATAACACCTTAAATGTCCCGAGGAGTTATAGACCTGACAAAATAAAACACGAGACGAAGTTATCAGTTAATGGATCATTCCTTAATGGTTTTCGAGTCATTATGGGTAAAGTTGTTAGACATGTTAACAAAAATGGGTGACACGAACAGTCATAAACGACTTGAATACGATAAATAGAACAAATACAAGATTAAAACGTGACATGAACATAAAATGGCATGACATGTTGCCGAGACTAGTTCTTTGGAACATGACGATGTCTATATTTTCATTGAAAATCCTTATCAAACTTCCTTCAATATTCATTGAGTTTTACAACCACTGTGGTTTCGAATTGGTCTTATGCTTTGGAATCACATAAAGATCTCAAAATATATATTGTTTTTTTTGTTTCAAATCACAATCATGAGGCATATTTGGAACCCACACTGACTTATTTTTCGGCTAGAGTGGATTGGAAATTAGTGGTTAGAAAATTATTTATTTCTTTTATCAGAATGTTGTGTTTGATTGGAGTGGGTAGAGATTTTTTTAATAATTCTAGGACGACTTTCATTTCCGACTAAACGGGGGTGAATTGCTGACGTGTCACACATGTATTGGCTCATGTTTGAACCCCACCGGTGTTGGCTCCGGGCACGAGCCAAAGCGGATGCGACACTTCAACGAATTGCATCCATTGAGTCGGAAATGAGAGACGACTTAGGACTCCAAAAATTTGAAGGAAAAAGTTTTCGTGAAATTTTTTTCTTACCTCCCTTAAAAGAAATTTGTTTCACGGAAAAGTCCAAAATGTGCTTTATTGGGTTCTACATTAGGTGGACCAAGAAAAAAAATTATATATCAGTACTGCTCTTGTGTGGATCATTCCACATTTTAAGAGTGCGGACCGTATACGTGTCACCTAGCGGTGAGCCCATAAATTATCGCCAAAATTATAGGCACCCTCTCTCTTTTCTAGGCTCACCGTCAGGGGACACGTATACGGTCCGCACTCTTAAAATGCCAATTGGTCCGTACAAGAGCATTAATATATATATATATATATATATATATATATTTGGGCGGGTCAAATATGGATTGGGCCAAATGTGGATTGGGCCAAATATGGGTTGATTCAATCCATTATTTTTCTACTAAAGTAACTATTACAATTCGAGGTATATGTAAAAAAACTCATACTTTACTCACAACTTTTAAAAATGCGCATCATATTTGATTCGTATCTTTTAAAATTGGGTTCCATATTTGATTCTTAGATTTCAAATATGGGCTCCATATTTGACTCATAGCTTTAAAATATGGGTTCCATATTTAACTCATAGCTTTTAAATATGGCTCCATATTTAGATGACTGGGCTAATATGGGTGGTTTTATTATTTGGGCCACATTTTGCCATTACTAATATATATATTCATGGAAAATATCGGTCATTTCTCAATTGTTTTCTTAACCATAACCTAAAAAGGTGTACAATTATAATGATTTACCTAAATATAAGCATGGTTGGCTCTCGTCTATCACTTAATCAAAATATTCAACCATGGCCGGTCCTGGCCATGTGCCAAATGGACAATGGCACATGGCCCATTTTAGAGTATGCACCTATATATGTATGTTATAGGGGTCCAAAAATATTTTATACATATTAAATATGTCAATTTTTAAAATTAGTTTAATTTTTTAGGGAGCCATTTTTTTGACTACCCAAAAATAATTTGTACAAAGAATGATCCAACTATCCAAAAATCTCACCCAACTAAAATGGACCCTAAAAAATAAGTTTAATTTTTTAGGGGCCTATTTTAGGTATTTAATATCTTTGTACAATATTTTTTTAAAAGAACTCTAAATTGATTTTCGCACAAGACACTCCTAATCTTAGGACCGACCCTGTATTTAACTGCAATTCATCCTATGAAAAGTAGCTGAGCTAATGAGAAAATATGCGAGAAAACTGGAATATTACTAGAATTTCGCATAAATTATAATTTTAGTCAAACGGGAAGCACAAAAGAAAGTCACTTACCAGTAGTCAATATAAAATTAAAAGAGAACTTAAAAATTAAGCTTTATGTTCACACTGGGATTCGAATCCGCGCCCGAACTTTTAGGGATGGAAATGTTCAACTATAAAATTTGTATAAAAACAACACAGACCAAACTAAAAGTGTAATAATTATCTGAATTTTGAGCTTAATCCATAGAACCTCCTTAATGTCTCCAACTATGCATTTTTTTTTTTTTGCTTAGACCGTGCAAAAAAAGGACATCGACACAAAATGATACAAAATTATTAGTTAATCGGTCAAGCGATCAGTTGACTCGTTAGATACGTTAACACGCGGAGCCAGGATTACTCGAAGGGGTGGGCTAACAAGTCAAAGTTTATAAAATAAATATCAAATTAAAAATAAATCATAACAAAACTTAATTAAATGCATAAATCTATTGTGTTTATTTATGTTTAATTTAGTTTAAAATGAAAGAAATTGTGTTATTCGTGTCGTGTCATTTTTATTTGGATCGTGTCCGTGTCAACTAAAAAAATACAAAACCATGTCGTGTCTAAAAAACCTTCTATTGGGAATCAACATAAAAAGTTCAAACCTTAAAATTCTAATATTTCAGAAAATATATTTTCCTAAATCGAATAAATCAATTAATTAAATGCATAAATCTAATAGTAAACAATGAGTGGGGCAACCATTACAGTTTCGGTCTGGGCTTCTAATAGTAAACATAATTTTTTTTTGGGGCTGGGCTGTAGGTCAGCCAAGGCCCAAATCCGCCCATGAACACAAATGGGCGACGCGAACGCAATCGTACACGTATGAACTCAATCTATATAGCAAATGCATGATTAAAATATAACACGAACACAACGTGAACATGGCATGGCACAACACATGACATGAAATGCTGCTGCTGATACAATCCCAAACAACATGACACCCATTCCGTTTGCTAAGGCTCGCGTTAAGTGACAAAGCGCGCCCGTGTTTTATTCTCAAACCACAATTACAAGGCATAGTTGGATCTTGCCTCGGCCTGTGTTTTGACCAGATCTGATCAGAAAAGTGGTATGAAAAAAAATTCAAGATTTTCAGAACTTAAGTTCCCCCCCCCCCCCCCCCCCCAATTCAATTTATTTGGAAATCCTAATTGTTATCTGAAATTAGCACTAAGTGTTGCAGCATGGTTGTAAATTTAGATTGTCACTTACCAATTACATTTGAGAAAAGCAATAGAGGTGGCGAAATGGTAGGGGCGACAATTTGCGTTTTGGTGTCATGTTTCGTGCTTTCAAGACCGTACAATATTTTTTGAACTCGACACGATTTCTTAAATTTTACATTCAATTAAACACTAATAGACAATAAAAAGAATAAAAACATGACATGATATACCATAACACGATTTATAATTTTGACACGAACACGAAATATTTTGTCAATCTCGTATCGTTCTCAAAATCGCCAACCCCTACAAAATTGTTTATATTTTGACCTCAAATTTGTCACTTTAACCTTGATAGACAAATTTAATAAAAAGGAAAAATACTTTTTTTTTTAGCAAATCATATAGCGATAATTGCAAGAAAAAGACTATTTGAAGACCCTACATTTGAGAAAAGCAATAGAGGTGGCGAAATTGTAGGGGCGACAATTTGCGTTTTGGTGTCATGTTTCGTGCTTTCAAGACCCTACAAGATTTTTTGAACTCGACACGATTTCTTAAATTTTACATTCAATTAAACACTAATAGACAATAAAAAAAATAAAAACATGACATGATACCATAACACGATTTATAATTTTGACACGAACACGAAAATATTTTGCCAATCTCGTATCGTTCTCAAAATCGCCAACCCCTACAAAAATTTTTTATATTTTGATCTCAAATTTGTCACTTTAACCTTGATAGACAAATTTAATAAAAAGGACACATTTTATCAAACAAACAGGTCAAGTATAGTTATTTCAAAATTAAAGGTGAATAAATTAAATTGAGAATCAACAAGATAAAAAGAGTATCATATGTTGACAGTGGGATTTGAACCCACGCCCTTTCGGACCAGAACCTTAATCTGGCGCCTTAGACCAACTCGGCCATATCAACTTCATGAAACTTCAGTGTTCAACAATATTCTTTATATTAAAACAATGTAAACTAATTATTTCCGAAATTTGTATGTTCTGGGTCATTTGTCCCATCTGATAGGACTGTAAAAATAGCAAAACCTAAATGCATCTAGTAAGTGGTCCAATGGGAAATGTAAAAGATTGTCTTTATGTTGTTTACCGGATAATGAAAAAATAATATTTCACTAAATTAATAAACAGTAATTAAAATTAATTAATTAATTATTTTAGAAAAACAGTAACAATGAAGAGAGCTAAGAAGAATATACAGTTTGTGATTAAAACAATCACGTGCAGAGTTTTGATCGAGTAGAAAGTTGAACTATCTCTCCTTAAAAAAGAATACACCCTCGCTATCGTGCTGATGGTAAATTCAATGGGCGCTTGCCTCCCAAATGAAACGGTCAACAACTGATACAAGAAGCACTTCAACGCAACAGTCCCACGAACCAACAATTGCGAATTTCCCTCAAGCACTAAGAAGGGAACAAGGACAATAGTAGGGAATTCGGATAAATTTTTTGGTATTTAAAATGGACTTCATATGGCAACTCAACGTTTTAATTACATAATTAAAAACGACAGCATTTTTAAATAATTAAAAAACGACAGCGTTTTTAAATAATTAATTAATGCGAAAATAATTAATTCGTAATTAATTATTTCGTTTTGGGAAACTAGAGATTTTTTGGTATGAAAATAAATTTTAAAGCCCAAAGGTCAATTAAAATCCAAGGCATCAAACCCTTAATTCCATAACTTGGGTATATTAACTTCAAGTATTTCTACCACTTTTTCAATGTGGGACAAACCCACTTAACTATATTACACCATCTAGCTTAAATTCAAATGGGTCACTTTAAGTTCAAATTTCTCATTCATTACTTCACTATTTTGAACAAGTGAGTATACCAAATTAATCTCCTTGCTACAAGGAACATATTAGTACTAAGACACGTCACTTTTAACATATGTGTCTTAATTAAAATTGACTCTAAAATTTGAACAAATAAGCTGTCATTTAATAAAATATACAACACTTTATTATTTGAAGACACTCTGTGTATATCTTTAATGTATCGAACACTCAAACTTTAATAATTATGAGCAACTCATGTAAAAATTAATGCATTATAAACATATCAAGGTATCAGGAAAAAAAAAATCAAGTTGTCTATAGAGGGTGTTCCTGTATAATTACTCTTATTTTTTTTACTTTTTAGTGTGTGCCATTAAATTACTTGTTATCGAAATCCATTTGATAATACCAGATTTAACTTTAACCCTAGTTTTCTTAAATACTTTTTATAACACCATTTTATTCAAACATACCCTATTTTATCCAAATCGGCACTTAAGGTGTGTTGGATAGCACTAATGTTTCATGAAAAATACAATATATAGAGTCATTTTTCATCTTTTAGATGTTTGATAAACAAAATTTTCTATGAAATTGATTTCTAAAAAACAAGTCACGTAACCAGTTTTTTCAAAAAAACACTGGAATTAAAAAACCTCCCCCACATTGCTAGTCATTTTCTAGGAAAAAGAATTTCCACCCCAAAAAAATTGATAAAAAATTCAAAAATAATGAAAAAATTACAGAAAGTGAATATCGATAGAAAATAAATATTAACCCCCAATTTAATTTCAAAAACACCTAGAAATTTATTAAAAAGTCATAAATTTATTAATTAAGAAATTAAATAAGAGAATTAATAAAAAGCTCAGAAAATAAAAAATAAATAAATAAATAAAAACAAAAAAATAATGAAAAAATTTAGAGAAAATGTGCCAATTTAAATAACACGTGACCTTTATATTATTGAACTCACATTGGTTAGTGTATGGAAATCACATAAGGTCCATTTAATTAGCATCTAATATGTATTTGAAAATTCAGATGATCTTATTTTTGGTACAATTTGAGGGTCTCCCTAGAATTACCCGTAGAAAAATTATAGCAACATTTTTAAGTAACTCAATACCACATCTTTTTTACAGCGCATGTAAAAAATATGTCAATTTAAACAACACATGACCTTTATAATTACCTTTATGTAAGCACAATTCTCTAAAATCATACTTGAATAATATTCGTTATCTAAACGAGTTGTATTGTGTTCACTCGTTATTATTCATTCGTATATGGGTTGATACATTTACATGTTAACAACTCCAATTTAGTTGATTAATTCATTATCATTACCAAATGTTCTTTGTTTATTTTACTTATTTACATTTCTTACTTATTATTCTTGATGATGTATCTTATCTACTTAATTTGATGGCAACTAAACTTTAACAAGTGAAATGGGCTAGCACAAAACTTTTTCAATAAATATTTTGTCCTATCCAATTGATATTAATAAGATCCGAAACTCTTAAAAGGTTCACCTATTGACCAATATAAAATAGAGTAGTATAGTCATTTAATGCATTTTCCCTCCAAAAAACTATCGCGTTCCTATTAAAATTATAACTCATAATAATTTTAGCACGATATGATACAACGCTCTTCGTGATTTTAACAAGTGCACGACACAACACGAGTCATAATTTATCAGAACAAGAGGAGAGTAATAATTTTAACGGAAGAACGACTCGACACGACCGTGTGAAAAAAAATGATAAACGATTTTAATATTTACACATTATATATATATATATATATACAAAAAGTCTCTAGTAAGGACTCTTTATGGTGCAGACGCGGTACATACCATTTTTTTAAAATCGTAAAAAAATAAATTTTTTGATGAAACTTCATGGATATGATGTTCATAGTTAGAAGATCATCTCCAATTTTTTTCATCAAAAAATTCGATAAAAAAAACCGTTGAGATGAATTGATATGTAAAAAAAATGGTATAAATATTCATTTTCAACCGTTAAAATGTTGGGTCGGCACCAACCACTTTATTAATTGAATTTTTTGATGAAACTTTATGAATATGATCTTCTCACGGTCAAGATAACATCCATGAAGTTTCATCAAAAAATTCAATCAAAAAGTAGGTGAGATGATCGTTAACATTTCAACGGTCGAAATGCATATTTATACCCTTTTTTTACATATCACTTCATCTCAACGGTTTTTTTATTGAATTTTTTTATGAAAAAAATTGGAGATAATATTATCACAATGGAGATCATATCCATGAAGTTTCATCACAAAATTCATTTTTTTACTATTCTAAAAAAATGGTATGTACCGGGATCTACATCAAAAGGAGTCCTTATAGGAGGGACCTCTCTCTCTCTCTCTCTCTCTCTCTCTCTCTCTCTATATATATATATATATATATATATATATATATATATATATATATATGTCTTTTTTTAGTTATAAATAACTATCAAAAGAAGTATCTTGACAATGTTAAGAAAATAGGCGTTCTCAGCACACTTTATCAACAAACAACGTAGGTAAATATAATGTGTTGCAATGTGCTTGAGGACACAAGGATATGATCCAAACAAGAAACAAACTCTCGTCTTAAAAAAATAATAAAATAATATAAAAAGAAGACATCCGTTTTCGTTGGGAAAAAAAATTAGAATAACGGAATAAGGTGTCCGTTTAATATATATATGTTCAAAAAATTAGGTCAAAATTAACCTTTTATTGAAATTAACCTTTCAATCAACACATGTTCAAAAAATTAAGTCAAAATATATTTTCTAGCTATTTTTACAAAATTCACAAAATTATGCTGACGTCGACGAGATATTTTCAACAGTTTTTTGTTAAATTTTTTAAAGATAGCTACATATTGTATTTCGACCTATTTTTTTTAATAGATATTTTTGCTCTAATCCCATTTGATGTTGTTTTGTTGACACCAATCCCATGTGTTTTTAAATTTCATTTTTAATCCCAATTAGCAGTTATTGATGGTCCTCTGAGAGAATATGGGTTGATTCCGGGGGTTGAATTGAATATGATAAGAGGCATTAGCTCTCCCATGTTCACCTTGAACATGACTGAAGACAAAATATATAATGCATGGGATTAGAGGCAAAATATTCTTCATGAGTGGGACTAAATGCCTAAACTCCTTTTTTTAAACATGTATTTATTGGAAGGTTAACTCTATGGATGAAATAAAAAAAGTTAAGAACAAAATTGTCTTTTAGGGTCTAAAACTAGGTGTGATGTATGGGTGATATAGGAAACATCATATATAGGAGTCTTGCTATGATTTTTATAACTCTACTCTATAAAGTTATTTCAAAATTTTAGAGGAGCCCAATCCTTATTCACAACATTCAATGGTGTAAACACACTAGAATTTAGTCACTCACAATATATTAGTCGATATATAAAAGCAATCCTATGACTTAAGATTTAAAATAAATAAAGTTCAAATTTGTTAACTGTTTCTATTAAGGTTTAATATGACATTGTAACGTGATTGATTTATTGAGTCACATCAAAGAGCTTTTGAGGAGTTACTCATCCTATAAGAGTAACACTCGCTAATTAATTACATCATTTAGTGAGAATTATTTTATCATTCTAATATGTTGGAAATGGGTATTGAACAGCATATATTGGACAAATTTGAGCTCAATTTAAGATGGTATCCATACTTATATATTAGTGGAACCACACTCAAGCACGTTCTCCTTTGTAAGGAGTATAATATTGTATATTTACATGTCCAATTTCATTAAGATATGAATCACAAATTTGTCTCCAAAGTGATCCATTAAGTAACAAAGTTTAATGAATTTGATTGTGTATTACTCTTGTCCCACATTGGAAGAATAGTGGGAATATGAAGAGTTATAAAACCATAAATGTGCAGTAAGGCTTGGATGCCTTTGGGGTATTCCAACTATTTGAATGGGATCAACTCTACACTATACATGTGTTAGGCTTGGCCCAAACACCCACACATGCATGCGCGTCGTCCGGAGACTTATAAAACTCCCTTCCTCAGCAGGGTTTTGACCCATCTATAAACCCGTTTGGCTTATTGGTTGTACCCAACAGTTACAATCATTTGTAACAATTGACTCAAACACGAAATTTTCAAAATTCCCTTCTATCCCTCATCACTTCATGCATAGTCATGTTCATGGTTTGAATAAAAATACATAATTGAGTTCGCTGGAATCTAAATATTGCAACACTGCTTAGTTGGATTCGTAATTCATTCTATATTGGGAGACAATAGTTCACAACCTTGAACATTATAGAAGGGATTAATTCGTTTTAAGAACACTGTGATTTCACAATGCTAGGATTTTCTATCTGAATACACTGATCAAATTTTCTTCGTTATCAAGTAAGCATGTAAATAAAGCAAGAAAACCTAATTACAAAGCAAGAATTAATGAAATACAAGCTATATAAATAGAGAGGGAAGATGAAAGTACCAATTACAAACCCAATTAGGTGTCAAACCAAGAGAGAAATGAAGATTGAGCTCTCAAACCCCAAACACTAACCTAAAAATATCTAAAATCAAATTATATCTGAAAATGAAACCAAAATTGGTTTATGTAGTAAGTGGAATTAAATCAAAAAAGAAGAGGGAAAAGAAAAGAAAAGGAAAAGGTCAACAAATATCTGGTATACGTGGTCGACCGGTCTTAGGGGCGCGGTCGATCACACCTTCAATTTGAGGCACACTGTCTCCTTTCCATGGCAAAATGCAAAACCGCGGTCGATTGGGCCTTGAACCGCGGTCGACCGACACTCTGTTTTTGGCAGCTCTTTGGTCCATGAAGAGGGGGAAAAAGTTGCAAACGGAAACGGCCATAACTTCACCGTTCGGACTCGAAATCGTGCACCGTTTGCATCCACGCGAAGCTTGCTCGATGAAATACGTATCAATGGAAATTCCATGAGCCTAAGATGAAATGTGAATTGACTAAAATGCCCTTGTAGTAGCGTCTAGCGATGGAACTTCTCCGAAATGCAACGAATCCTCACTTTTAGCGTTCCAATACCTACAAAAGAACAATTAACCCCTGCAAAATATGTATATATCCAAATCCAAGGTTGTTTGGTTAATGAGCATAAATATAGGCATTAAGGACGGTAAAATCGCTAGAATGCATAAAGATATAGGGTGGAAATATGTAATATTTGATACGAATCACACCCCCTAACTTAAACATCGCTAGTCCCTAGTGATGAAACAAACAGAACCATTCCACAGAAGATAGTACGAGACGTATATATGCATCGAAATATAAATGCCACTTTCGCAGGGAGCACGATTGCATTTAGCATATGCAATAAACTGTTAAACCCCTAGGTTACCCTAGTGGACGAGTGTCGTCTTGTGAGGATTTTCAGGGATGATACCCACAAACATCACATGGTTTCCTCAAAATAAGCCCAAACCAACATGCGAAAAGCCCAACATTAGCGAACAAGATTTTATACACATTATTAGCAAAGTGAATGGATTCACACAAAAGTCCAAATCATTGACATTATAGAATGTACCTTGTGGTGACAATTATGTTCAACACAAATGAATAAGAAAAGGCAACCACCAAAGCAAATAAAGAATGTAAAGAACGCCAATCACACGACATAATATTTATATGGTTCAGCAAGGATGCCTACGTCCACGGTGATGCTCTTAATATTATTTCTCTTTACTCTAGGGAGTGTTTTACAGGAAAATACAATACGTGCCTTTTGCGCCAGGCTTAAGGTTAGTTATATACAGGTTTGTTTTCGGGGAGTGGGGGTGTTGGACTACCCCACGCCAATCCACAATTCCTAGAATATCTCCTTACGAGATTTTAGGAATATATCGTAACTGAGTGATTTGAGACGGTGGGGTCCTAGACTTTGGGCTATAATTTACTGGGCTACTCGTCTGGGCCCACGGTGATAAATCAAAAATTGAGGTACTCACACACCTCATAGAATCGAAACCTTAAAATGTGGGAGGGGAGCGAGCACATGAAAAGTGTGATTTGGCAAAAACTTATATAAACCGGATAAACATTAAAGCAAGCATATATTCAATCCTCACGGGCATTACACTCATCAAGCGAATTCACTCGAAACAGGGAGGTAAAACACGAAACATGTGGGCATAAAAAGTAAATGTAAATGGAAACTAGGTTGCACACATGTCACAAATGAAGAACGCTATATATAAAATGAAAATTTGTAATCTCAATGAAAGATACCGCACATTAAAAGAGGCGAAATGTATTTTCACAGATTATCAAAACTATTTAAACCTTCAAATTACATTTACTTAAGATCACATAGGACTTGTATAGGGTTGTAATGTAGGGTAGGCTAGGGTACGAAATGAAGGATATATATGTATGGATTCAAAGTGTTCGGAATGAAAACTCGAGATAATGGGAAAATGCGGGCAATATCAAAATTGGAAAACAAGTTCTAAAAAGGCATTAGATATAACAATTGGAGAGCAATTAAAGCTTATTGAACTATATACAACATATACAACTTTCTCTTTCTTTTTCTTTTCTTCTTTTTCTCACTTTTTTCTTTTGTTTTCTTTTGCTTTTTGCTTTCTCTTTTTTTTTTCACTACATTTTTCTTTACTTTTCAAACTCTCATATACCTAAATTACAACCGCAACACAACAACAACATTCAATCCCAAGTAACATTCTAATTATAGGTATGTAAGGTGTATGTATGGTATAAAACTCCAATGTGGAGTTGGTATGGGATTTGGGTTATGAAACTAAAGGCTAGTATTTAGGCTCAAAGAGGTTGACGAGGGTAGATATATATGGTGAGGTCAAGGTCATATGGGTGATAAAACAAAGATGGCTTATGATCATTTCATAAAGTTTACCCAATTCTCGAGTGAAAACAATATATGAAAATCATGATCAAGTAACACATTTTAAGTATATAAACTCAATTAATGAACGATCAATGAAAGAATAGAGAGATTACCGAAGAATTCAACGTTTTCAATGAGAAAAGAATAGTGTATACACTCACAAATGACGAAAGGTACAAAGCTTACTCGGTGTAAGTATATACAATGCAACAAAAGATTACCGGGTTATAAAAATCTTAAACCAAATCAATAAAACAATAAAAGTGCATGTGCTCATGGGATTAAAGTTTAATTCATGAAGTTATTCATAATATCAATGATTAAGACTAAAGTCTAATAACTTCTAAAATCGAGAACATGCATCATTGGGTTGTCTATTGGATCGGGCAATTATTAAAATTTATTATTGGAAACAAAGGAAAAATGTCCAATAAAGGAGAAAAAAGAAAGAAAATCTTTTTGAAATTTTTGAATTTTTCTAAGAAAAGCATACTAAGTAACTAACATGTGAGCAAAAACATGGACTAAATAAAGAAAGGGATAGAATATCCCGTATCCCCTAACTTAAAACCTGACATTGTCCTCAATGTGAATTAAGAACCAAGTTAAAGAGAGGAAAAGAATGATATTACCCAAAATTGGAGTGATCCCCATTAGAACAAGCCCAAAGAATCTACATGACAAGTTAGTCCCGAGAATAGAAAAAATAAATAACAAAAAGTTAACTAATTACACTAGACTAAATTAAAAAGAAAAGAAAGATAAAAAGAAAGAAAGAATAAAAAGCTAACTATATACAACCTACTATTTAGGCTTCACACTAACTATACACTATAAGTCTAAATAGTTGAGGGTCCACCGCAAAAACAATTTGACTTTGGAGGATAACCAATGTACCCTCACTCTCAAGCATGTCTTCCGAAAAATATGAATTTCGTTTGAAAAACGGAAGGCATGTGTAAGGCGGAAGAAATGAACCATCGTTAATTAAAAGTTTTGGAGGGAATATGGGGGATTTGGATTGAACGGGTGACAAAAACATGTGGGGACCGAGAAAAGCCGAATATCCTCCCACTGATTTTGAAATTGGAATGGGAGGTGGCGCACACAAAGGCAAAGATGCGATCGTGGAAGGCGACTCGAGCAAGTACTCCTCATCGGCAAAAAGGCTTAAAACGTTAAAGTTTAAAACTGAATCACCGGGTACTTGTGACAGTGTGATAATAGAAAATGAAAATGGGGAGGAAAGAAATTCAAAATCAAAAGATGAGTCATCATCGCTTGAAGATTGAGTTTCGAAGGAAATAAGATCATTTTCAATGAAATGTTCTTCTTTGGTGCCAAAGAAGAAATCATTTCATTGAAAATAGATATTACGTCATTTTCATCCTCACTTTCAATATCTATTACGCAATGGGCAAAGAAAAAAATGGTTTGTTCCAAAGTAGGCACAAAGTCCTCATTTGGTTCAAAACATTCCTCGACTTCAAAAGTCTCGGAAGTAAAACCGTCGTCGGATTCAAATAATAAATCTAACTCATGTTCCCAACACTGATTTTCTTCCCGATAATGACTTTCAATTTTCTCATTCTCAAGGATACGCAAGCCCTCACCGAATGTCATAGGTCGAGGTGCGGATTCTTGAAAATGGGAACTTTGAAAATTATCATCGAACTTAAACTTAAACTCATTATTATAGGAATTTTGAAAACTATTGCAATTCGTTTAAAAATTCCTATTATAAGGAGGTAAAGGCCCAAAATCATTATCATCATCATCAAAATACACGCACTCCAAAGCTTGACTTTTGTAATACTCGCCCAAAGTCATTTTAGATGTTGCAATTTTTTGGGATTCTAAGTATTGACCAAAAGTCAAAGGTTTGCGAGAATTTTGAGAATTATCATAATGATTACCGAAAGAATTGGAATAAGACATGCTTACCCCAAAAATGGCTCGACGTGGCGAATTCCACAAAGTAGATGCGCGCGCGAGAAATTCGAGCGTTTTTAAGTGCTCAAATGTAGAAATCATTCAAAAAGATTAGCAAATAATACAAATAGAAAGAAAATACTATGAAATACTAAATCAAATAAAGTCTAAAACAAACTCATCCCCGGCAACGACACTATTTTGATTACGCGTGAAAAGTGTGCTCGTGTAAGGACACAATCGTTGTTTTCGTTTCACCGCGATAATACAAACAAACCTAAATTACAACTACACTTGCGATACAAGTATAGCGGTAAGTCGGGTATCGAAAATCTAGAGAGACGAGTTTCTAGAATATTATTTGGTTTAATACTTCTCAATAAAAGTGTAAAAGGTGATTATATACAAAAAGGAAAAAGATGCATAAAAGGGAAATAATTAATCTAGGCGAGTGTATTGACACTAGATTAACAAAGCGATTAAAAACTATAGGTTGAGTCGAATATCCCTCACCCGAGTTAATTAGTATAAAATGGTTACATGGGTCGACGAGTTATTACAAATGCGTCTCGTTTCGACAGTTAATTGAACCAAGGGTTGTCACACCCTTAAATCCGTATAAAAGCCTAATCCGATTTTGGCGTTAACAAATACCCCAAAAATTACGCACAGAAGCTCGTAAGCACGGAACATACATGATATGCCCCGTCAAATCTCCTAGGCGTAATAACTAGGACAACGCACCCGAAATCGACCCGTAAATTCCATCACCAAAGCAAAGAAACATGTCAACCTGGACTGAGTTCAATCCAGCACAACCTAGACTAATTTAGCTAGAAAGCATGATAAAAATGCGGTAAATAAATGCGATAAATCTACCTAAAAAGCAAGTAAATAAAAGCATGTAAACCTAATTATGAAAGAAAGTAAATTAACTACAAAGCAAGAATTAAAGAAATGCAAACTATATTAATGGAGAAGGAATATGAAAGCACCAATTACAAACCCAAATGGGTATCAAACAAAGAGAGAAATGAAGATTGAGTTCTCAAACCCCAACCCTAAGCTAAAACAAACCTAAAAAGAATTATATCTGATATTTACAACAAAATTGGTATTTATAGTAAGTGGAATTAAATTAGAAAATAAAAGGAAAAAGAAAAGAAAGAAAAAGATCAACAAATATCTGGTATACGCGATCGAGCGATCGCAGGGGGGGGGGGGGGGGCGCGGTCAACCTCACCTTCAATTTGAGGCACACTGTCTCCTTTCCACGGAAAAATGTAAAACTGCGATCGATCGGGACTTGAACCGCGATCGACCGACACTCTATTTTTGGCAGCTCTTTGGTCCATGAAGAGGGGGAAAAGGTTGCAAAAGGAAATGGCCATAACTTCACCGTCCGGACTCGGAATCGCACACCGTTTATGGCCACACAAAGCTTGCTCGATGAACTATGCATCCGTGAAAATTCCATGAGCCGATGATGAAATGTGAATTGACTAAAATTCCCTTAAAGTAGAGTTCGGTGATGGAACTTCTCCGAAATGCAATGGATCCTCACTTTTAGCATTCCAATACCTACAAAAGAACAATTGACCCCTACAAAACATGTATATATCCAAATCCAAGGTTGTTTAGTTAATGAGCATAAATATAGGCATTAAGGACCGTAAAAGCGCTAGAATGCATAAAGATATAGGGTGGAAATATATAATAGTTGATACGAATCAATGACCGATATCAATCTTTCTGCGGTGGTCTCCGAATGTAATTTGGTAGGAAATACTAAAGAATGGTGGGTGGACACCGGTGCTATGCCCCACATTTGTTCAAACAAATGGATGGTCTCTACCTTCAAGCGAATGGAAACTAAGGAGAACCTATTTATGGGGAATTCATCAAGTTGAAGGTCATGGAAAGGTTGTGCTGAAAATGACATTCGTAAAAGAACTCACTCTCAATGATGTGCTTCAAGTTTCAGATATTTGCAAGAATCTGGTTTCTATTTCTTTACTTATCAAGAATGGTTTTAATTTGGTGTTTGTATCTGATAAATTTGTTTATTCAAAGAATAATATGTATGTGAAAAAGGGCTACATGACTAAAGGACTCTTTAAGATGAATGTAGTGATTGTTGTGCCTAACTCAATCAATAATAAATACAACTGAACCTTTAGACCTTATTTATGCCGATATATGTTATCTAAAATTTTTACAAACTAGAGGAGGCAAAAAATATTATATTAATTTTATTGATGACTGCATGAAATATTTATATATTTATTTGCTAAGAATCAAAGATGAGGCTCTAGATGTATTTAAACAATACAAAAATGAAGTTGATAATCAACTAGATAAAGGCTACAAGGAGTGATAAAGGCAGTGAATATGAATCTCCTTTTGAAGATTTTTGTTCAATATATAGAATCATTCTCCGAAAAACTGTTCCTTCTCACCTCAATCTAACGACGTTGTGGAATGTAAAAACCATACATGAAAAGAAATGATGAACTATGTGTTAATAAGTTCTGGAGCACCAGAGAACTTGTGGGGGGGAGCCTTATTTTTTGCTAATTATATTTTCAACAAAGTACCTCATAAGAAAACTCACAAAACATCTTACGAATTATGGAAAGGTCGAAGACCTTGCTATAAATATTTATGAGTGTGGTGGTGCTTATCTAAAGTGATGGTTCCTAAACTTAAAAAGGCCAAAATAGGACCAAAAATAGTTGATGCTGTTTTCATTGGTTATGCATGTAATATCCCGGGAGGTACTACTAAAAAATATTGATAAATTAAAAAAAAAATTCATAAAAAATACTATTTAGATTGAGGATAAATTTGCGGAAGCATAACTAATAAATCTTTTGAATAAAATATCTCAATTTTATTGAATCTCAAATGTCATTTTACAAAATAATTTATAATAAACAATGAAGTACATTTAAATTTTAAAAATAAAAAACCAGACCCTCTAAAGGTGATCCAAACCCCACCGATGCTATAAATATTATCTCGTGTCAAACCTGAAAGACAACAAAGTATGGGGGTGAGCGGGAAACTTAGTAGTTCGTATAAATGCTTCAAGTGTAACTTTTCATATTCGTGTGTTCGTGCATCATATACAAGAGTGTATTCAAAATGAACACTCAGTCTAAAATCCCAATAATATATTCATAACCTAGGATCTCACCGCGGGCACAACATAAACTAGGATCCCATATCGAAATTCTCGTCGCATTGGCCACAATACGGTATGGACTACCGTCTACTATCCTGTCAATTATTCTTGGAATAATCCAATGGTCCCCCAAAATAAATAACATTACTTGGGCACATAGCCCATTATAACCTAGAATCACTGCCATAAAATCTTTGCATCACCACCATAATAACATTCGACATACTTCTCAATCGGGGTCCAATGCTTAATCTTTGGATAATAAATAAAATCGTAGCCGACAACACACCCCATCTAATGTGTGATTTGGCTAAGGAATGCCTATGAGACCATCACCTTAGGCTATAGCCTTTTGATTTTATAAGTTCGTAGACACCCCTTATACCTGGGTCTCACATTTTATCTTCAGATCATGGCCTCCACTAGGGTCATGACCTCTTAAGGTTTATGACTGTTAAAATCTCCGTAACTTATGAATTTATGTCCTCAAAATTAAATGACATAAAATTATAAATTAATTCATACCTTGAAATAATTATGGATACTTTCCTTCAATGACAGACTCTATCTCCCAATTGGCCTCTTCTGAGGCCTCATGTGTCCAAAATACCTTGACTAAGCATATTATTTTTGACATCGTCTTCTTTTCTTTTCTTTTCAAGATCTTGAATGGGGCGTTATCATAACTTAAGCCTCTGTGGATCTCAATGGCTTCATAGTTCAGTATATGATTGAGGTCCCTAACTTAACTCCTCATTAAAACATGGAACACAATGTGTACATGTAGAACAAGCCTAAACGAAGTCTTTCTAAGCCTTTTAAAAACCTTAAATGGTCCAATATATAAAAGGGATTAATTTTCTTTCTTTCCAAACCTCATAATTCCCTTTTATGGGGAAGTTTTAAGAAATACATGGTCCCTACCCTCTAAGTCTTAAACCCTTCATTTGACATTGGCCTAACTCTTCTACCTGCTCTGAGCACTCAACAGTCTCCCTTGAACTAACCTAACTTTGGATGCGAACTCGTCCATTGAAACTGGCCCTATCAATTGTCTATCCCCTACCTCATTCTAACATAATAGACTATAGCATCTTTTCCCATATAATGTCGCATAAAAGGCCATTTTAATACTACTTCGGTAATTATTATTATACAAAAACTCCACTAGGGTAGGTGATCTTCCCAACTACGGACAACACGCCCAGAAAAAAAATACTGAAAGGAAACTGAATCCTATCTAGATAAAAAAAAACTCAGGCAGATAAAACAATCTCATAACATCCATAGCCACTGCTCGCAACAACATGAATATGTGGTTTTGAAAAATAAGAAAATAGATTTTCCTCTGGATCATAGTTCAAAAATGTTTGAAAATATTTTGCAATTATTTAAATTCTTTAAATAAATAAAACATGTAGTGTATTACTTTCACAATTAATTTACGGGCCATACTCACATGAGACATAACCTCACTTATCATCTACAGTGAGCACCTATTGCATTCATTTTATTATCCTAATTACACTATCCACTCTAACTAGGACAATAACAGTTATAAAAGCCCATCACACTAATAATCACTATTAGCTAATAAATACTAGCCTCACTAGGTATACGTTCATAAGTAGTGACATAGCGACTCACTTGCTATAAATAAATATATACCCAATATAATTATATAGTTGTACCCATGCTATAAACAAATGTATACAAAACATCTTGTATACACATACATATATATCACTCACTATACACCTATAATCCGTATTCCCAGAGCATGGACCTCGAGGATACATACCTTATGTGTTATCAGGCTCTATGTATACCACGTACCACAACTATGACCACCAAACCCAAACGTAAACACAAACAAATGGAGGCGGTCATAAATATACGTCCAGGGGTCACAACCATACCATATCGCAGCTAACCGATCTCCAAACCAACATCTATCCTCACACATGGATAGTGGCCATGCAATAGTATTATGAACTGGGAAATCAATCCAACACCTGTTGGTCGACGTGAGGATGAACTGCCCACTACGCGCAACATCCTAACGATAGGTATGTTAACAACAATACACACACACACACACACACACACACACACACACACACACACACACATATATATATATATATATATATATATATATATATATATATATATATATATATATATATATATATATATAGCTAACCCTAAATACGTGTACACATAATGTACTAACTAGATACAAAAACCCCATAGCGTCTTAGTCTAACACATCCCGAAGTCCGAACTGACTTCCCGATTATATAATATAAGTGCTCACTCATTTTAATTCCAGGTTTGTCTCACCCAAACCCATCTAAATATTGGCCTATCACACGTACCACACCATAGAAATATTCTCTAGTAGACCCTATCTACCTTGAAAGCCCCTATGATCATTCCCCAAGCTCAAATAGGTCAAAACAGCGCATAACAAACTTTTGGGCACGCTAGCAAACCATACTATCTCGCTTGTTAGACATAACTGGTTCTATTAACCTAACTTATTCGCTCCACCAATGAATCGGTTCGGTTTGCTGGGCTACCAATGGTCTTATTCCTTTGGGTTTCACCTTTAAAACCCTTTAATGGAGGTCCCAAGCCTACCCAAACCTCAAATTGGTAACCCACATCAATATATTATCAACCATTATTTTAAAATTCAATTAAACCCGAATCCATTATCAAAACACATGGATTACTAATCATGATTCAATCTAACAACTCAAAATTAAAATAAACTTGAAATTTATTGAATTCTAATAACCTATCGATATTCTCTTGTTCATTCTCATAAATACAGAATTATATTACTAATTTACTCTCTAATCATCATCAATCATTCTCAATTAAAACTAAAAGATGAACACAATAGAATATATTCAATTGATTATAAAATTTTACATCTTTTAATATCAGATTTGTTCTTAATCAATCATGAATGTAATTAACTATAGCATTTGCAATCTACAGCAAGTAAATAACTACCTTTTGGATTTGAATCTGAAGTCGTATTAAGTAGGAATGATTCTGAATTCGGAGATTGGCTCTTCTTCTCTCTTCTCCCAGTTCTCTTATTCCATTCTTCTCTTGATCTCTTCTCTTAAGCTCTCCCTTAAACTCAATTATGCATAGGTCAAAAGTGAGGCTATAATCCACCTCTCTAATCCTAAAATACTCTTTAATGACACCCTAATCCCGATTTTAGATTAAACCCTACCCCTATACAAGCCCTACTACATTTAAAAAGCCCTTGAAGCCCAACTATAACAACCGGGAACCTATTCTGGACTATTTCAACCCATTTCAGATCATTGGTGCACTCAAAATGGTCATTCGAGTCACCCAACCAAAAATATACCAACATCTCATTAATTGGTTCTGATACGTGCGTAAAGTACGCCTTGCCCACAAAATATAAATCCGTCGATGTAACTCTCTATCGATATAATAAAATAAACTGTCGCCATTTACTCATACACGACATATAATAAATCACATCACTATTTACTTATCACGCACAAGTAAATAATAACAATAATAATTATTAATCCTTAACTCGTTAATTAATATTTACCAAACCCAATTTAATTTTCCTTAATTAATTAAAAATTAAATGCACACGAAAATTAAATACTTATAAAAGTACGGGGTATTACCTTCTCCCCCTAATAACAAAATTTCGTCCCCAAAATTCAAACGTACCTTCCATAAAGAGCTCTAGATACTTTTACCACTTGTCATCCTCACGCTCCTACGTCAACTTGGCAATATTGTGGTGTTCCCACAGTACATGCACTAACGGTACCACCTTTGACCGAAGCTTCTGCTCACTATGGCCCAAAATGGCAACATGCCTTTCCTTATAAGAAATGTTCAGCTTCAAGTCTATCTCCTCCAACACTATATGCTGTTAAGCCACGTCATCCGTGCAATACCTCCACATGGAACACATCCTGAATCCTCAATAAGTTCTTAGTTAAGGCAAACCTATACATAACCGGCCCTACCCTCTCAATAATGGGAAAAGACCCCATAAATATAGGCACCAACTTCCCCTTCTTTCCTTACCGCATCACTCCCTTTATGGTAGATCCCACAGTAGCACCTGGTCACCCACGTCAAACTCCATGAATATCTTGTTTGCATTGGTGTAACTCTTCTATCGATCCTGAGCTACCTGAACACCACTCCCGATCAACTCAATATTCGTTGATCTCATGAAACATCCTGAATCAAGTTTAGCTCGAGAAGCTTATTGTCCCCCACCTCTAACCAATAAGAAGGAAAACGAAAAGGTCTCCCATATAAAGCCTCAAAAGGTTTCATGCCAATAGTAAACTGGTATGAGTTATTATACGAAAATTCTACCAATGGAAAATACTGCTCCCAGCTAACCTTAAGGTCCATAATACATATCATCAGCATATCCTCTGATATCGAATTCATGCTCTTCGTCTTCCCATCAATTTGCGAGTGATACGTCGTGCTCAAATGCAATACGACCCCCATCGCGTACTGAAAAATCTTCTAAAAGCGGGACACAACGATCTTATCCTGATCCAAAATAATGTTGAGCGTCACCCCATGTAGTCTCACTATATCTTTTATGAAAAGTCGTGCATAGTGACCGTTGTGTAATCCACTCAAAATGGCAAGAAATAAGTTACCTTTGTCAACTGATCCATAATAACCCATATGGAATCGTGAACCCTCTACGATGTTGGTAACCCCGTGATGAAATCCATCGATATAATCTCCCATTTCCATATCAGATTATCCAACGAC
Organism: Sambucus nigra; assembly: GCA_949130495.1. Classification (NCBI taxonomy): domain Eukaryota; kingdom Viridiplantae; phylum Streptophyta; class Magnoliopsida; order Dipsacales; family Adoxaceae; genus Sambucus; species Sambucus nigra. The sequence goes on along the minus strand of OX422213.1, from coordinate 632,159,606 downwards.
TGTAAAACCCCGACTGCTCTCTAATAATAAACCTTCACAATCTGAAAATTGGTGGACCCAGAGACAAACTCTATTATGCCCCACTTCATACTAGCCCATAAATATTGCCTCATATCTTGGTATATCTTATCCCCTTAGGGATGCATTGAGAATCGTGACCCATGCGTCTCCTCCATAACTGCACGACGTAGGTCCTCGTCATATAGGATAATCAACCTCCCATTAAAGCATAAGTCACCCTTAAAAATAATTGAGTACGACTTCGCTCTGCCAGTCAATTACTGTTGTATCCTCTCTTGATAAGAGGTATGTCCTGCCTGTGCCTTTAACCCCTTAAAATGATCTCGGGTGTGATGATTATCATTATTTTATAGGTCCGGACTAGCTCCTCCTTGTAACAAATATCAACCCACTTTGCCTTCCACACTCTTGGTAACTGCCCTCTCAGCATACGACTCAACGTATCTGCCACTCAACGCATCTGCCACAATATTATCTTTCCTTGGTAGGTACTAGAGGCGGAACTGATAATCCTTCACGAACTTAAGCCATCTACGTTGTCCCATATTCATCTCATTTTGAGTGAAAAGATACTACAGTGATTTGTTGTCAGTAAACAACCGGAGCTTCTCCCCAGTAGATATTGACTCTAAATCCTTAAGGCAAAAATAATTTTTTCTAACTCCAAGTCATGCATAGGATAATTCTTCTCATAGGCCTTAAGCTTGCGAGATGCATAAGCTATATCATGCTCCTCCTGTTGTAGAACTCCCACAAGTCCCTGTAAGGACGAATTGGTAAAAATAAAGTACTCCACTCCTCCCCTGAGCAATGCGAGCACTGGCGTTGAAGTCACCTTATCCTTTAACTCATTGAAAGATAACTGAAAGTGGTCATCCTAAATAAAAACTACTCCCTTACGAGTCAAATTCATCAAGGGACCCTTAATCTTTGAAAACCCTCTAATAAACTTACGGTAGTAACTTAATAACCCAAGAAAACTACGAACCTCTATCGATGTCGGGGACTGGCACCATTCCCTCACCGCTGACATTTTACTCGAATCCACATAAATCCCTCTTTACGAGACTATGTGACCAAAGAACTGCACCTCCCTCAACTAGAATACACACTTCTCGAACTTGGCATATAACCGATGGTTTTGCAAAGTTCGAAGAACCATATGAAAATGCTCTTTATGCTCGCCCTATGTCCGAGAATATACCAAAATGTCATATATGGACACAATGACAAAATAACCCAAGAAATCCCAAAACATCCTATCCATGAGATCCATGAAAATTATTGGTCCATTGGTTAGCCTAAACGGAATAACCCTGAACTGATAAGACCCGTATGTCGTAAAAAATGTGGTCTTAGGGAAATCCTTCCCCCTGATACGTAACTAATGATACCCCATTCTCAAATCAATTTTTGAGAAGTAATTTTCTTCTCTCAGTTGATCAAAAAAGTCACCAATAAGCGAAAATGGATACTTATTTCAAATTGTGACCATATTCAACTCCTGGTAGTCGATACACAACCTTAACGACCCATTTTTCTTCTTCTTTATAAATAGAACTGGGGCACCCCAAGGTGATTTACTCCTACGGATAAAATCTTACCCCAAAAGTTGCTGAATATGATCCCTCAACTCCTGCATCTCTAAAAGAGACATATAATACGATGCTTATGCTATCGTCCTAGTCCTCGATTTTAAATTGATAACAAACTCAATCTCCCGGCTCAATGATAACCCCAATATCTCTTGAAACACATCAACATCGTCCCTAACCAAAGGGATCGAATCTAATGAGATGAATATACCCTCCGAACTTTCCTCCTCTATATAATATAAATTCATGCCCGACCCTCCCTTTGGATGAGGCATCGCCAAAATAGACATATCTTTCCCTGGAATAACAAAGACGATAGCCCTACTGTAGCATTCCACCATTTCTATATACGTCGCTAACTGATCCATACCCAAAATAATATCATAGTCATACACCTCTAAAATGAACAAATCCGCTCATAAGCATAACCTCCCATTGTCCACACTAACTCCCATGTAGATGGAATGAATGAGAGTCGTGTTACCCAATAGTGAATTTATGGTCATAATGATGTTTAACACTATATCCATTAAACCCATCTCACGCACGAATTTAGTGGTAATAAAAGAATGTGATGCACTCGTTTCAAATAAAACCCGCCCTATATTCCCCTGGATAGGAATGTACTCTCAATCGTTGGAGGCGATGATGGTAAAACTGGCACTCGGACGTTACACACACGCCTAAATTGATGTTACCCATATGGACGTGGAAATGTCAGAATTACTGGCAAGGCTAGAAGCTGTTGTAATTACTGCCCTGATTAGGCATCCCGCTGCTGACCCCTGCCCCTATTCAGGCATGCATGCTACATGTGGCCCTGAAGCCCACATACAAAATATCTCCCCTTAAAATTTATTGACCTCCAGCCCTGTTGGCCCTGGCGAGGCTGCCCCTATTTCTGGCCTTGATAACTGTGGCTATGTATTCCTTAAATTTAGTTTTTATTGCCCTCTTAGCCTTGAGGAGCATGCTTATGGACCTACCTAAAGTTTCCATTATCCTTCCTAAACCTCTTAGTCGAGTCCCCCTACTAGGTACCCTGTCCAATAGCCTACCCTACTGTTACATCACCCCACTAGTACCGTTTCCCTTAGTTTTGCCATGCTGACTCGACTCTCGTGTCCTTTTTGCTCCCCTTACATGGAAGCGTGGTCCTAGAAGTGAAGCCACGCAACGTTAATGACATCAGTGTAAGTCTTCAATGTCGAGTTACCTAATAAATGTTGATGGATCCTCCATGTAAGCCGCTCATAAACTTGAGAATTTTCTTCTCATCAGTGTTCACCTCATTAGTACAAAGTTTTCCAGGCGAGTGAACTCTTCCTCATACTCGGCCACTGTTCAACCCTCATACGTGAGATCCAGAATTCTCATCCTTAACTCTATCTATACAGCCAATGAAAAGAACTTCCAATCAAACCGCACCCAAAATTCTTGAATCATCATCGCGTCTCTCTCCTCCAATGTGGTAACTGACTCCCACCACTAAACAACTACCCCAACTAGCTTAAACATAGTTACTACATGGCTTTGAGTGTCACTGCACTTAACAATACATAGAAGCCTCTAGATGTATTTCTTCCATTGTCTAACTGATTCTACAACTGCGCTGCCTTGAAACTCCAATGGATGGCTCTTCTGAAAGGCCTCTCTAACTCACTCTCCACGGATAGCACTGGGTGAGTCTAAACTTGTGCTACCACTAGCTGCTATGGATGTACTCGTATAAAGTGCTATGACATAGAGCTCATGGGGGCATTAACCTCTTGTGTTATTATGGTTGTCACCTCCACTGTGGTAAGAGTCCCTTGAGCGGCTCGCAACTCCGACTGAGCCACTCCCTTTACGGCCCTCCTCGCTTCACATGCTAGTCTACCTCTTCTGATATATAAAATCTGAAACCAAACAAAAATTTTATGAAGCTCTACTTAAAATATATATAATAGAAGAAAAATGTAAATTCACAATATGGAACAACACTCCTAAGAATAGGGCTCTATATAAAAAAAAACTTATAACATAGCAAGTTCGCACAAATCCTAAGGACACTAAAACATGATGCTCTGATACTAATAGTGACACCCCTCCTATTCTAATAGCGGGTGGACAATACTTTATTAAAATAAAATAGGGATCCAATAAGATTTTATTCTCAGCATCACTGTCGCTACAAGCAATATAAATATAAAATGAATAAAACCATACATACAAATGAACTGAATAAATAATATGCAGAAATAAATAAACATGAACCGAATAAATCATTAGCCATAATAATAACTATCCCACAAAAATAAAAACTGATAAATGAATATGATTATCTGACATAAATGTGAAGTCCTATCCAACTATGAGCAACACACCCAAAAGGAAAATACTAAAATGAAACTAAGTCATATCTAGGGAGAAAGAAGTTAAGGTACCTAAAACAATCTCGTAGCATCCACAACTATTTATCGCAATGGCATAAAAGATCTACCCCTACTGTCTCTGTAGCTACTGCACACTTGGGGTTTTGAAAAATAAGAAAATAGATTAGCTTACGGGTCAAAGCCCGAAAATGTTTGAATATATTTTGCAAGTATTTAAATGCTTTAAATAAAAAAACATGTAGTCTACTACTTTCACAATTAATTTACCGATCGTACTCATGTGAGACATAACATCACCTCTCATTAACAGTGCATACCTAATGCATTCATTTTATTATCCTAACTATAATACTCAGTCTAACTTGGAAAATAATCGCTGTCAAAGCCCAACCCACAAATAGTCACCATTAGCTAATAAATACTACCCTCATTAGGTATACATTCATAAGTAATGACATATCGACATACGTGCTGTAAATAAATATATAGCCCATATAGTGACACAGTTGCACCCGCGCTATAAAGAAATATGGAAACAACATATCGTATACAAATACATACATACATATATATATATATATATATATATATATATATATATATATATATATATATCGCTTGATATATTCGTATAAGCTGTATCCCCATAAAAAGGTCCTCGCAAATATATCCTTCATGTACTATCGAGCTCTAGGTATATCACGTACTACAATTGGGCCACAAGATCAGAATCTCATCATCGAGCCCAAACGTAAACATAAACAAATGGAGGCGGTTATAAACAAACATTCGAGGGTCGCAACCATACCATATCTCACCCAAAAGGTCTTGAAACCAAAGCTTATCCTCATACACGGACCTGGGAATCAATTCAACACCAATTGGTCAAGCCAGGGTAGACTTCCCAATACGCACAACCTCCTAACGATAGCACTACCGAGTATGTAAGTTTAAATACAAACACATCAATCACACGGATATATAAAGGTAACCCACAATACTTATACATATAAATTATTTACTAAATATGAAAATTCCATAACTTATTAGTCTAACACATCCGGAAGTCCAAACTAATTTCTCGATTATATAATATAAGTGTTTACTCATTTAAATTCTCAGTTTCTGTCACCCGAACCCATCTAACTATTAGCCTATCAAACATACTAAACCCTAGAAATATTCCCCAATAGTCCCAATCTACCCCCAAAGCCCCCACGCTCATTCCCTAAGATCTAACAGGTCTAAACAGTGTGTAACAAAATTTTGGGCATGCCAGCAAATCGAACCGATTCACTGGGGGAGCGAATCGGTTCAAAACTGATTTGCTCCACCACTGAATCAGTTCAGTTTGCTAGGCTGCCAATCATCTTCGTCCAAAGGTTTTCACCTCTAAAGCACTCCAATGGAGGTCCTAAGCCTACCAAAACCTCAAATTGATAGCCCACATCAATATATTATCAATCCAAAAGTTTTCTAACATCAAATTAAACCCGGATTCATTATCTAAATACAAGGATTCCCATTCATCGGTAAATTCTAAAAACTCAGAGTTAATCTAAACTTGAAATTATTGATTTTTAACAACCTATCGATATTCTCATGTTCATGATCATAAAACCAGAATTATATTACGAATTTTCTCTCTAATCATCATAAATCATTCTCAATTAAAACTCAGAGATCAAACACAATTTAATCTCTTCAATTGTTTATCAAAGTTTACATCTTTTAATCTCAAATTTTATTCTAATCAATTATGAATGTAATTAACAATTGAACTTGAATTCTAAATAAAGAAAATAATTTCCATTTGGATATAAATCTGAAATCTTATTACGTAGGGATGATTCTAAATTCGAAGATTGGCTATTTTCTCTCCAAGTTATCTTCTCCCTTTCTTCTCTTAATCTCTTATCTTAAGCTCTCCCTAAATCTCAATTGTGCAGAGTCCAAAAGTGAAGCTAGCATCCACCTCTATAATCTTTAAATACTCTATAATCACACCCTAATCCCTTTTTTAGATTATAGGTGTGAAAAGACCATTTTACCCCCATTTGGGACCTACTACGTCTAAAAAGCCCCCGGAGACCAAATATAGCACCCGAGCATCTATTTTGGACTATTTCAACCCATTTCGAATAACTGGTGCACTAAAAAAGGTCATCCGATTTACTAACTAAAAGTATACCAACATATCATTAACCGAGCCCGACACATTGCCAATACAATATCAAGGTTCTAAAAGGCGCGAGGCGTGGTCGAGGCGTCGAGGTCAAACCTCAAGCCTTAGGAGCCTAGGCATAAAAAGGCATTTTTCTTTTTTTATTATTTTAATTATTCTAAGACTAGTAATATAATAAAATAATACATACCTTGAATTTTGAAAATATATCCATATGTTTGGTAGCCATATTTCTCATATTCATGCTCCATAACCAATATTTGTCAACTAATCCTTTATTTTTAAAAAAAAAGTGTGCCTTAAGCCTTTTACTAAGAATAAGGCGTAGGCGATGCGTTTCTCTCAAGACTAAAGCCTAGGCGGAGCCTAGGAGGGCCTTTTAGAACACTGTACAATATATAAATCCGCCAATGTAACTTGTTAGTGATATAATATAATAAACTATCGCTTTTTACTCATACGCGACATATAATAAATCGTATTTCTATTTAATTATCACACACAAGTAAATAATAATAATAATGAATGTTAATACTTAACACGCTAATTAATATTACTAAACCCAATTTAATTTTACCTATTAAATTAGTAATTATATGCACACATAAATTAAATACTGATAAAAGTACGGGATATTACATTCTGCTATTTAATAACGGAATGTCATCCCCGAAATTTGAACGTACCAGCCACGAAGAGCTCTGGATATTATTCTAGAATGTCATCCTCACACTCCCATGTCGACTCGACAACATTGTGGTGTTCCCACTGTACACGCATTAACGGTACCACTTATGACCGAAGGTTTTGCTCACTACGGCCTAAAGTGGCGATAAGTCTCTCTTCACAAGATATGTTTGGCTGCAAGTCTATCTCCTCCAATGCTATTTGTCGTTTAGCTACGGCATCCCTGAGATACCTCCTCAATGATGACACATGGAATACGTCATGAATCCTTAATAAGTTCTCTGGTAGGACGCGCCTATAATGGGAAAGGCCCCACATATCTAGGCATTAACTTCCCCTTATTCCTAAACCATATCACTCCTTTCATGGGAGACACCTACAATAACACCCGATTACCCACGTCAAACTCCAAGAATCTCTTATTTGCATCGGCGTAACTCTTCTACTGATCTTGAGCTACCTGATTACGACTCTTGATCAACTCAATCTTCGTTGACGTAACCTGAATCTAGTTCGACCCGAGAATCATATTATCTCCCACCTCTAACTAATAAGAAGGAGAATGCAAATTTCTCCCATATAAAGCTTTAAAAGGTTCCATCTCAATTGTAAACTACTTTGAGTTATCATATGTAAATTCTACCGACAGCAAATACTACTTCCAACTACCCTTAAAACCCTAAATACACATCCTCAACATATCCTCCAATATCTAATTCACCATCTCTGCCTTCCCCTCGATCTGCGAGTGATGCGCAGTGCTCAAACGAAACTTTATCCCTATTGTCTTTTAAAAAAACTACCAGAAGTGGAACACAAAGATCTTATCCTGACCCAAAATAATGTTGAGCGACCCCTCGGGCAATCTCACTATTATTGTTATAAAAAGCCGTGTATAGTGACCCATCATGTAATCCATCCGAACTAGCAAGAAATGCTGCGACATCGGTAACCCCATGATGAAGTCCATTAATATACACTCCCATTTCCATACAGAAATATCCAATGGCTGTAAAACCCCGGCTAATCTTTGACGATCAAGCTTCACCATTTGATAAGTGGTGCATATGGAGACAAACTCTATGATTTCCAGCTTCATAATGAACCACCAGTATTACCTCCTCATATCCAAGTACATTTTATCCCCTACGAGATGTATCGACAAGCATCACCCATGAGCATCCTCCATAATTGCGAGCCATAAGTGCTTGCCATCTAGGACAATAAACCTTCAATTGAAGAGTAAGATACCCTAAGAAATAATCGAGTAAGACCTCGTTCTGCCTGCAGATAATTATGGTATCCTCTCATAACAAGAGGAATCCCCTACCTGTGCCTTCACAACCCTAAAAATAATCTCAGGTGTGACGGTCATCACTGTTTTATAAGCTCGGACTACCTTCTTTTTCTTATGAAGCTCAGTCCACTTCGCCTTCCACACAGTTCCCAACTGCCCTGCTCGCATAAGGCTCAACGCATCTGCCATAATGTTTGCCTTCCTTACACTAATAATCCTTTATGAACTCAATCCATCTACTGCATCATATTCAATTTTTTCTGCGTGAAAAGATACTACAATGACTTGTGGTCCTTGAGCAACAGAAACTTCTCCCTTAGTAGATAGTGCCTCCAAATCCTCGAGGAAAAATAATTACCGCTAACTCCAAATCATGCGTGTGGTAGTTCATCTTGTGTCTCTTAAGATAACGAGATGCATCAAAATATCACCTGCTCCTCCTATTATAAAATACTCCTAAGTTCCTATAAGGACACATCGATAAAAATAAAGTACTCCACTACTCCCCGAAGCAATGCGAGCATCGGTGTTGAAGTTAACTTATCCTTTAGCTCATCGAAAGCTAATTGACACTGGTTATCCTAAATAAAAGGTACTACCTTATGAGTCAAATTCGTCAAGGGAACTACAATCTTTAAAAATCCTCTAATAAATTAGTGATAGTAACCTGCTAAGCACAGAAAACTATGAACCTCCATCGGTGTAATGGACTGAACTGACTTCTTCACAACTGACACCTCACTCGGATCTACAAAAATCCATCTCTCGGAGACTATGTGACCTAAGAACTGCACTTACCGTAATTAAAATCCACACTTCTCAAACTTGGTATACAATTAATGGTGCCATAAATTCTAAAGAACCATACAAAAATTCTCTGCATGCTTGCCCTATGTCCAAGAATAAACTAAAATTTCATCTATGAACATAATGACAAACTGATCTAAGAAATCCCTGAACACCCTTTTTATAAGATCCATGCAAACTACCGGTGCATTGGTTAGCCCAAACAGCATAACCCTGAACTCATAAGACCTATATCTCTTCAAAAAAGCAGTCTTAGGGACGTACTGATCCCTAATACGTAACTAATGGTATCCCAATCTCAAATCAATATTCAAAAAGTAAACTGCTTCGCTCAGCTGATCGAGCAAATCATCCTAAACTCATAAGACTCATATCCCATTAAAAATGTGGTCTTAAGGACATCCTTCTCCCAGATAAGTAACTAATGGTACCCCGATCTGATATCAATCTTCAAAAAGAAAGATATCACTCCCAGCTGATCGAACAAGTCATCAATTCATGACAACGGATACTTGTTCTAAATACTGACATTCTTTAATTCCTGGTAGTCGATTCAAAACTTCCCCAACCCATTTTTCTTCTTCAAAAATAGGATCAGAGCGCCCCAAGGTGATGTCCTCCTACAGATAAAACCCTATCCCAAAAGCGCTGAATCTGATCCCTCAACTCCTGTATCTGTAAAGAACCATATGATACGACACTTATGCTATCGGCCTAGTCCCCGACGCTAAGTCCATCATAAATTCAATCTATCGATAACCTCGGTATCTCCTTAAATACATTAGCATAGTTTTTAACCACATGGATATAATCTAACGATATGACTATATCCTCTGAAGTCTCCTCCTCAATATAATATATTTTTGTACTTGACTCTCCCTCCGAATGAGGCATCACCACAAGAAACATATCTTTCCCTGGAATAGCAAACACAATAGTCCTACTATAATAGTCCAGTATTTCTCTTTACATTGCTAACCAGTATATACCCAAAATAATATCATACTCGTACATTTCTAAAATAAGCATAACCTCCCATTATCCACACCCACTCGCCTATAGATGGAACGAATAATAGACCCATTACTCAATGGTGAACTTACGATAATAATGATGTCTGATGATGTATCCACTAAACCCATCTCACGCATGAATACAATGTTAACAAAAGAATGTGATTCACCCGTGTCAAACAAAACCTACCCCATATGACCCTGGATAGGAAACATACACTCAATCGCTAACGGAGTTGGTAATCAAACTAGCCCTCGAACGTTATACACACGCCCAAACCACAACTTACCCTGCCCTTGTGGAGGCGAAAATGCAAGAATTGTTGGTGAGGATGGAATTTGCTATAATTGTTGCCCCGGCTGGGCATCCTGCTACTGACCCCTAGCCCAATTCGGGCATGTACGACGTATATGGACCTGCTCCCCACATACGAAATGTCTCCCTGCAAAATCTATCGGCCTCTGACCCTGCTGGCCTTGGTGAGGTTGCCCCTGTCTCTGGCCCTGCTGGACTTTGTAACCGTGGCCCTACTAGCCTCCGGTTTGGTTCCTCTGGCCCTGATGGCCGTGAGGATCAAGTTGCTTGACCTGGTAGCCCTACCTGAAATTTCCATTACTAGGCTTTAACCTCTAAGACGATTCCACCTATTGGGAATCCCGCTTTTGTTACTTACCCTACTGTTGTGGTACCTTACTGGCACTGCTGCCTCCAATCTTGTCCTACTGGCTTAACTCTCCTATCATTTTTTGTCCCCTCAGATGGAAGCGATGGTCCTGGAAGTGAAGTAATGCAACTTTAATGACATCTATGTAAGTTCTCAATGTCGTATTCCCCAACAAATGCTGATGGATCCTCTAAGTAAGCCTGTTCATAGATTCAAGAATATTCTTTTGAGCAATGTTCACCTCATCTAGCATAAATTTTGACAGGAGAGTGAACTCATCCTCATACTCAGCCACTGTTCAGACTTTATGTGTGAGATCCATAAATCTCATCCCCATCTCTGTCAGTACAGCTGATGAAAAGAATATACGGTAAAATCGCACGCAGAACTCCTAAATCACCATCGTGTCTCTCTTCTCTGATGTGGTAACTGACTCCCACGAATGAATAACTTCCCCAAATAGCTTAAATGTAGCTAGTAACGGTTTTGAGTGTCGCTGCACTCAACCATATGTAAATGTATCTAGATGTCCATCTTCCATTGGCTTGCTGCTACTACATCTGCACTGCCCTGAAACTCCAGCGGATGGACCTTCTTAAAAGCTACCCTGACTCGCTCCCACACGAATGACACATAGGTGAGTATGAATCAGTACTGCCACTGGAAGTCGTGGATTTAACTGGGGTAAGTGTTATGCCATGGAGGTCATAGCGGCATCCATCATATTTGCTACTATGGCTGCGACCTCCACCGTGGTCACAGTCCCCTAAGAGGCCTGCAGCTGACACTAAGCCTCCCCCTCTACAGCCCTCCTTGCTGCACATGGTGGTATACCTCTTCTAGAGTTTGGCATCTGAAACCAAACCGAAATTTCATGATATTCCACTTAAAATATATACAATAAAAGAAGATCATAAATACATAATATGAAACAACCCTAAACAGAGGGCTTTATATCAAAGAAACGCAACAAAGATAACGTAGCAAGTTCGCATAGATCTCAAGGACACTAAAACCTAATGCTCTGATACCAAATGTGACACCTCGCCTATTTTAATACCAGTCGGTCAATCCTTTATAAAAATAAAATAGGAATACAATATGATTTCATTCTCAGCATCACTGTCGCAACAAGCAATATAAATGTAAAACGAATAAGACCATATATATAAATGAACAGAATAAACAATATGCATACAAAAATATACATGAACTGAATAAACCATCGGCCACAACAATAACTATCCCATGGAAATAAAAACTGATAAATGAATATGTATCTCTTACATAAATGTAAAGTCCTATCTAACTACGGGCAATACGCCGAAAAGGAAAATACTTAAACGAAACTGAATCATGTCTAGATAGAAAGAAGCTGAGGTGGATAAAACAATCTCGTAGCATCCACAACTACTGCTCGCAATGACATGAAAGATCTACCCCTGTTGTCCCTGCTGCTACTGCACACTTGGGGTTTTGAAAATTAAGAAAATATATTTGCCCGCTGGTCAAAGTGCGAAAAATATTTGAAAATATTTTGAAAGTATTTAAATGCTTTAAATAAATTAAGCATGTAGTGTATTACTTTCACAATTAATTTGCCAATTGTACTCACATGAGTCATAACATCACCTCTCATCTACAATGCATTCTATTTATTATCCTAATTATACTACCCGGTCTAATTAGGATAATAACCGCAATCAAAGCTCATCCCACTAATAATCACCATTAGCTAATAAGTACTTCCCTCACAAGGTATACGTTCATAGCAACACACGTGTGTTAAACAATTATACACCCAATATAATGACATATATAAATATGCATACGGCATCTAGTATACACATACATATATATCACTCTCTATATACGTATAAGCAATATCCCAGAGAAAGGACCTCATGGATACATCCCTCGTATGTTATCGGGCTCTAGGTATACCACGTACCACAATTAGGCCATCGGGTCAGAATCTCACATCGATTCCAAATGTAAACACAAATAAATAGAGGCTATCATAAACATACGTCCGGGGGTCGCAACCATATCATATCCCCCGGTCTCCAAACCAACACCTATTCTCACACATGGATAGTGGTCATGCAACGGTACTATGACCTGGGGAATCAACCCAACACCTCCTCATAAATGCCAGGGTGGGATGCCCATTACACGCAACCTCTTAACGATAGCGCTACTGAGTAGTTATGTTCAAACAAATACTCATCAATCACATGTATATATATATGTGTGTGTGTATATATATACATACATACATATAAAGTACTGACTACGTACGAAAATCCCACAACGTACTAGTTTAACATATCTCAAAGTCCTAACCAACTTCTTAATTATATAATATAAGTGTTCACTCACTTGAATTCTCGGTTCGTCTCACCCGAATCCATTTAATCGTTGGCCTATCACACGTACCAAAAATCATGCGTAATAAAATTCTAGGTAGGCCAAAAAACTGAATCGTTTTGTTAGGCTGCTAATCGTCTTCTTCTTCTTCTTCTTCTTCATATTTTTACCTCTAAAATCCTCCAATGGAGATTCCAAGCCTCCCAAAAGCTCAAATTGATAACCGACATCAATATATTATCAATGTAGAAGTATTCTATCTTTAAATTAAACCTGAATCCATTATCTAAACATAAGGATTCATAATCATGGTTCAATTCTAACAACTCAGAATTAATCTAAACTTGAAATTTATTAATTTTAACAACCTATCGATATTCTCATGTTCATTATCATAAACCCTATATTAAGAATTCCCCCTCTAATCATCATCAATCATTCTCAATTAAAACTTAGCAATGAAACACAATTTAATCTCTTCAATTGATTATCAAAGATTACATCTTTTAATCTCAAATTTGATCCTAGTTAATTATGAATGTAATTAAATACAGAATTTGCAATCTAAATAAAGTACATGCCTTTTGGATATAAATCCGAAGTCTTGTTACGTAAGGATGATTCTGAATCCGTAGATTGGCTTTTCTCCTCTCTTCTCCAAGTTATCTTCTTCCTTCCTTCTCTTAATCGCTTCTCTTAAGCTCTCCCTTAATCTCAATTATGAGGAGGCCAAAAGTAAAGCTATCATACACCGCTTTAATCCTAAAATACTCTCTAATCACACCCTTATACCATTTTTAAATTGAACCTTTGGTGTAAAAAGATCATTATACCCCCATATGGGGCCTACAATACCTAAAAAGTTCTCGGAGCCCAACTATAACACCTAAGCATCTATTCTGGGCTATTTTGACTCATTCGGATCACATGTGCACTAAAAAAGGTCACTCGAGTCACCCAACTAAAATTATATCAACATCTAATTAACAGGCCCAACACTTGCGCACTGTAAGTGTCATCCATAAAATAAGTAAATCTGTCGATGTGATTCTCATCGACATAATATAATAAACCTTCGATTTTTACTGATACACGACATGTAATAAATCAATCTCTATTTACTTATCACATGCAACTAAATACTACTAATAACAATAAATATTATTTCTTAACACACTAATTAATATTTAGCGAACCCAATTAAATTAAAAATTAAATGCACATGGAAATTAAATACTCACAAAAGTACAGGGTATTACAAAAATTTCCTGGTCTCTGGTGCCTGACCTTAACTTGTTGGCACACTAAACACTTTGTCACAATCTAAATGACATATCTCTTCATGTTATGCCTCCATAAATTCTCCTTCAAGTTTTGGTACATCTTGGTGCTTTTAGGGTGAATTGAAAGGTTAAGGAGTTCCCTCTTTTAACACCTCAGACTTAATCTCACCATTTCACGGCACACATAATCTTATCCCAAATCTTAAGGCTCAATGATCATCAACTCTAAGAACTAACCTCTCTTATTTCTCTAAAAGTCCACAAATCTTCTGAAGGTCCAGGTCCACGACCTCGACTTCTCTTATCCTCTCTATCAATCCTGGTTCCATGAAAAGGGACCTTAAATTTCTGTGACCTTTATGTCATCTAACCTCAATCCCCATGTTGTTGTCTAAAATTGGATGGGGTAAAAATTTATAATCATAGATAAATAAATATAAGAAAGTTATACAAATACACAAGAGGCAATATTTTTAAAGTGGCCACATCCACTGTTGGTATTATTTTAGGTGATTATAATAGCTCAATATGGGGTGTGCTTGTGCTTGATTCAATTGTCCCTTTAAGCTAAGGGAGAACATGCATTTATACTGGCCAGGAACCCAAGAGATGGAATGACTTTATATTTACAGGCATTTACATTTGTATACAATAAATAAGACTCATGATATTCAGTATTGGTCACCACTCCACGAGAGTAACCT
Source organism: Sambucus nigra (assembly GCA_949130495.1). NCBI lineage: Eukaryota > Viridiplantae > Streptophyta > Magnoliopsida > Dipsacales > Adoxaceae > Sambucus > Sambucus nigra. The sequence goes on along the minus strand of OX422213.1, from coordinate 632,144,604 downwards.
TTGTTATTCCCGATGGTTCACTTTCTGCGTGTTGGTCAGCATACCAACCGACCAGGTGTCTTTGAAGCTGACCAAGATAGTTGAGTGGCCATATCTAAGGACAGGCGTCTACATTTCATTGGTCCACATAGGTGAGTAATTTTTACACATAATAAAATCCCCTAATGCTCTATGCTTAATGATTCATCGAAAGTATAGAGTATTTGTTCAAAATATTGCTCGGCGTGATGTTTGAGAGTTAGTTGGTAGCCGACCTCCTGGACTTGTAAAAATTTTCACCAATACTATTGATAATCGCATTTTTGTAAAAAATTTAAACTTTTTCGAACCGTTAAAGGGTATACTAGTCCTTTTGTGCATTGGGAAGCGTGCAACCAATGACAGCTTAAACATTCATGCAGTTAATCATTCTGTTTTTATTTTCGAGCCAAACTATAAAAGGATGGAAGTTTTCCCTCTATTTCAATTTACCTCAAACTTTCTACATCCCTTTTCTCTTCCTTCTCCAGCCTTTCTTCTTCGCTATTTGATGCTTGGTATCCGATGTCATTTTTCGATCTCTATTTGCTACCCTTCTTTTATTTTCTTTTATTTTCTTACCTTTCAGTCATGGTGAACATCATAGATGATAATTCTTTAGAGGAATTTATGTAAAAGAGGAAAATTCCTAATTGGGTAGGTTTAGAAATTGTTCATTATCCTGTTGATGTGTATTCTTTTGTTGAGAGTCCTTGGATTTCCACTATGTTCATTGCTGAGTGTGGCATTAATTTTCCTCCAAACCCACTTTTCTTCAATTTTATCAATATTTTGATGTTGTGTAGAGAGAATAGCCCAAATACAGGAAGGGTGGTGAATGGAGTCAGTAGGTTGAATGAAATTCATGGACCCATATAGGGATTCCTGAATTGAGGTCCTGCTATAAGTGGGGAACTATTGGGGATAGTACTTATTACTTGAAGATTAGGCATGCCAATAAGGCTTTAGTAGTTAATTTTCTAGATTCTAATAAAAGACTAATTGGATTATGGTGTTATTTTCATAAATTGGGAATATGCCCCCTTTTCGAGGGGTTAACATACACTGGATCTAGGTGCCCCCGTGAAGGGCATGGCATAGGTCATACTTTTAATCTTAAAATTTTTCCCCTATTTATTAGTTATTCATAGTTTTACCGACTACCTATCTTGTTCTATTTTTGGTGCAGAGAAAAGTAAAAAGATGCCCCCCAAAGAAAGTGAGATTAATATTGACGATGTCAAGTATCTGTGGGCCATTCATAAATGAGAAGGAGAGGATCATCCCCAATCAACTTCTGTCTTATTGCAATATAAGAGTACTATCACTTCATTCGTTGTCCAACCTACACTTGTCTTGCCTCAATCACCCATTAACTTGGACGTGGAACCTCTATTTACTTCTTCTGCTGCTAAGTTGACTGGAGTAGAGCTTTCCCAAGGAGAAACTTCTTCTTAATTTGAGTCCTTTGATATCACTACCATCTCCACTTCACGTACTATAAAAATGGTGATAAGAAAAATAACCAATTTGTTGGCAGGATCTGTATCTCTTCCCACTCCTTCTAAAAAGATCACTACAACTGATAAGTGATTTTAGGATACTGAGAAGAGGCCTTAAGTCCTTACTATTAAGGATATCCAAATTAAGGAACATCAGTACAAGATATTGAATAAAGGCCTACCAGGCCATCAAGAATTAACTAAAAAGTCTGTTGAGTTAGCCAAGAAGTCTGCTGCCAAGAAAGGAAGAATTAAAAATTCCTCTTTGGTGATTAACCCTGGGATAGCCACGGTCTTAATAAAAGATGGTACTATGCTAGCAGATAGGTCAGTTGCAGCCCCCATTATCAGAGCCCAAGGGCTTAATAATTGAGAGGGTTGCCCACACTTTGGCCTTGGTATGTTTGTAACTCTTTCGTTGATCTTCGGTAATATTTAATGCTTTTCTTCTGAACTGATGTAGCATACTCCTTCATATGTAATTCCTGTAGACTTCAACTAGATGCTGGAGAAAGATGACCAACTAAAGTCCTCCTTGACTGAGGTGGAGGAAGCTTTTGAGGGTTTACAAAAATCCATAAAGGATCCTAGGAAAGCTCTAGAGAGATAGAAAAACCTAGTAGGACAAAGTTAAAGATATAGAGGACAAGGCTAAGGCAGCAGAGGACCAATGAAAGACTGCCCATGATAATTTGACCCAGGACATAAAAAAACTAATTGAGGCTGGTTACAGGGCAAAGTCTACTAAAGAAAAAACTTCCATTTTGACTACTGATAACATTGCTCTGAAGGCCAAGGGCAAGAAGAACAAATAAATAGCTGCCAATAAGGACTGGAAATTTTGTAGTAACCATTCAAATAGAGTATGTAAAAAGGTTATTCTTCTAAGAGGATTAGTCTGAGGCTTTAGAAGAGATCGGCATGGAAGAAGACTCTCAATTATTTCAGAGACATGACCCAAGAACTCCTCCTAACCTAGACGAGGATTTTGATGATGATGATGATGAGGGTTCTAGGGAATCATCTATTATGACTACAGACAATGCCGACCTTCCTGCTACTGACTAAGATAAGGATAAGGACAAGGAGAAGGTTTAGCTCCTTTTATCCAGCTTCTTTTGTTTTTTCTCTTATGTATTTTCCATTTCTTTTTTTTCCTTTTTTAATTTATTAATCAACTCAGTAACCTTTAACTTATCAGTGAAATGACATAGTTTTGTTCAATCTTTACCACTTGCTTATGATGTTGATTGCTTATTAGTGTCACTACTGTTTCTACTTTTATCTTTCTTTGTCGGGTCCATATACTTATACTTATAAATTTCCACTTTAATTCTAGGAATAAGGTGATAGTTTTTGCTGAATCTGACCTACTGAGGTGATGCAGAAGTCTTCTTGAGGCTAGTCATGTTCCTTTGACTGAAGAAGATTTGATGGGGTTTCTTGATCCACATGCCTCCGACCAAGTGAGAGATGTCTATGTTCATCTTCATTATCTTCTGGATAGAGCAGTGGTGAATAATGCTGGGTATTATGAAATTATTGAATAAAATGCAAGAAGACCACAAACTTTCTATGACATTACTTCATTATGATTATAAAGCTAAGTACAAGGCCTTGAGTGAAGGTTGGGGTTTTGATAAGAAGGTGAAAGATATTACTTCTACTCAGAATAAAAAGGAAATGGTGTTAAATAAAGAAGCTGAGAATACTCGGGTGATTAACCCAGGGGGTGTGGTGGAGTGGTAGGGACTTCTGCTCCCTTAACCAAGTGTCGGGGGTTCGATTCCCGCCTTGGGCATAGAGCTGCCTTAAATATCTGGGCCAGCTGTCCCACCCTAAGAGGTGCCTACAATCAGCGAAGGGATTAGTCACTGTGTTACAGTGGACACCCTGGTATTACCAAAAAAAAAATTACTACACTTTTAGAGAAAAAAAATAACGCCTTGAGGAGTAAACTAGACAGTTTGAAGAATTCAACCAATACTTGTCTAGATAAAGGAGTATCCTTTTTAGACATGGATAATTACAGACTGTTGGAAGAACTGGAGAACTTAAAGAAGAAAACCAAACCTGGCCAGCCTTCTAGGAAAAACTTAGGTGCTCGGCCAATTATAGATGAAGGAAGAACCAAGAGGACATGAGTTGACCAAGATTCTTTACTTTAAGAAAAGGATAAGGCTATCAGGAAACTCCAAGATAGGGTGGACCGACTAACTTTCCACTTCCATAAGCAACTCAAGGCTATTTGGATGGATGGGTACAATAAAGCCTTAACTTACTTGGATGAACATATGGAGGAGACAAGGATGCACGAATATAAATGGGGTTGGTTGAACTTACTTGGACTGCTGAAGATACCCAAGGGCAATGAATTTTGGCATTGGCATGATCATGTTATGTTGGATTATCCTATTCCACATTTTAAAATTTTTGTTAGTTGGATTCCACCTGATGTCATTCCTCACAGTTTAATCAAAAAATTGTACTCGGGATTACAACCTTAAAGGCGAAGTGGAATATGTTCATCCTCAATGCCTACTGGATCGACCGAACAACATCAGACTTACTAGAATGAGGGATTTTAGATCTATTACTCTGCTGAGCACCCTTGATGAGCCTTTTGCTGGGATGAGCAAGGCTGAAGGAAAATTCCCAGTAGGATAGGATTGTATTTCTTATTTTTCAGATCTTTACTTTGTAACACACAATTCTTGGAATGAAATGAAGTTATTTTTATGGTTTTAATCCTCTGTTATCTTTATTTAAGCTTGTGATTAGTATTTATCGTATTGCCGACTAAGTAACATGCCTAATGATTAGTTAATCAGCTTGTCGACTAAGTAACATGCTTAAATGACAAATTCTTGATTCATGGTTGAAATTGTTTGTAATTCCTTAGATTTGACTAATGCACTTAGATAAAATTATAAATAATTTTGTTGAACTGAGTTTTTCCATTAGTTATTAGTGGTAACCAAATTTATTAGGAATGTATAGTGATTCATGTGTTTAACTTGGTCGGGTAAAACCTTTTATGTTTAACTCTAAACCATATATGAAGTTTTACTGGCATTTTGTTCTTCATTTGTAGAAGAAGAAATCATACATGAAGTTTGTAAATATTCGTAAAGTTTTTTGAATTTGGAAAAGTTTGAATTATATGTGAACTTTTTAGAATTCGAAAAAGTTAGAATCGGAATTGAACTTTTCAGAAGTTGCAAAAGTTTGAAATAAAAGTTAAAAGTTATAAAGTAACTTTGTGGTAGCACTATACTCCGAAAATAAAACATAAAAAGTAAGAATAACTAGTAGTAAATTGCAACTTTATTAAATTGAATAATCGATTACATGAAGTGAAAATTACGGATAATATTTGCGAAGGTGGTCGGCGTTCCAAGGGTTTTTAAATTATTCTCCTTCCAATATTTCCAAGTAATATGTTCCTGGTCGGATAACAACCGAGATACGATATGGGCTGTGATAATTTAGCTCCAACTTGTTACTCTTCTGGATTACCTTCTTAAGTACTAGATCTCCCTTTTTTAAGTTGGTCGGCTTGACCCTCCAGTTGTAGAACCTAGCAGTCCTTTGTTGATAAGCAGACATCTAAATTGAAACATTGTCTCTGACTTCCTCAACCATGTCTAGATCTAATTTGTTCATGAGATCACTTTTAGGGGAATTAAAATTCAGTAGTTTTTTTGGGTGTAATCCTATAAGCCCAAAGGACACTATGCAGTTCATTAATTTAAATGCCTTTAGCATCATCCAATATGTTTTCAATCGATCAACCAGAGTATTATTAGTAATTTATGTTTGATCGTTACACCGTGGATGTCCAGGTGCTGAATGAAGCTTTTGAATTCCAGATCGGATATAATATTCTTCAAACTCATTATTATCAAACTGGGTACCATGGTCAATGATGAAAGAATAAGGCATCCCATAACAATATATGATTAGCTTTCATACAAACTGAAGAAACCTCTGGTATGACATGTCAACTAAGGGATCAGCTTCTATCCATTATGTGAAGTAATCCACCGTTACAACCAACTATTTTAACCTTCTTTTGGTGGTCGGCAATGATCTGACTAGGTCAATCCCCCATATAGAAAACAGACAAGGAAAAGTGATGGGAGTTAGGATAGCCCTCGGTATTCTATGGATAGTAGCAATCTTTTAGCATTTGTCATACTTTTTGGCCAAAGAAACACAATTTTCTTTCATCGCCAGCCAGTAGTATCCCTGCATGGCTATTCTTTGCGTTAATGATCGACCGACTAAAAGAGCTCCACACAAGCCTTTATGTACTTCTTTGATCAAATTTTTTACTTCAGCTGGATGAACGCAATGAAGTAAAGAGACAAAATATCCTTTTCTATATAGAATTCCCTTCTCTAAAATATAACTGGGTGCTTTATTTCTCATCTTCCTAGCTTCTTTCTGGTCAGATGGTAACAAGCCTTTTTTCAATGCAATCTTTGATTGGATTCATCCAATAAGGACTAATTCTAAAGAAATTATATTGACATCTTCAACATTGATACTCTTATGGGTGATAATTTCTATTAGAATGGTTCATTTGAGCTCTATCTGAGTTGATGAGGCCAGTCGAGCAAGGGCATCTGCTCGGGTAATCTCTATCCTTGGAATTTTAACCACCCTGACTGCGGGAAATAAAAAGATAAAATCTATAGTCTTATTCAAATATCTCACCATTGTTTCTCCTTTAACTCCATATATCATCATCATCTGATTGATCATAATCGAAGAATCACTGTACACTATCACCTGCTCGGCACCAAGTAATAAAGCTAGTTCCAACCTTGTAATTAGTGCTTCGTGATCGGCTTCATTATTGGAAGCTTAAAACTAAAATTTCAAAGAATATTCCACATCTAAATCATCTAGAGTGTTAATGATAAGTCCAACTCCACTACGAGTAGCGCATAAAGATTCGTCTACAAATAATTTCGAAACTAGAATGTCATTAGAGAAGTATTCTTCTGACAACACTTAATATTTAAATATCTTCTTGATTTGTTGAACTATTCGTTGAGCCCTTTCTTGAGCAATCGATGATTCTGGTTAGTCGGCGACCATCTCAGTTTTATTTTGAGTTGATCTCTCTTCCGAAAAGTATGCTCGGCAGGTAAACTTGGATCATTTGGCACCTTTGCATATGTGAACTTTGCCATTGCTTGCCCTTATAATGCATTTTTTAGCTCATAGACAATCTCATATTCCCCAAGCTCAGTTTCCTAAGACATCAACCTTTCGGATTTTTCAGGTTTATGTAAAGCTTGTCAAAGAGGTAAGTCAATGTATACCAGAATAGTATGGGACTGAAAGTATGGTGCCATTATTCTAGAAGCTTCAATAATTGCTAGTGCCAGGTTCTCTAAGAGTGGATATCTGATTATTGCTACTCAGAATGCTTTGTTACTATAGTACACCGACTTTTCAATTCCTCCCTCCAGTCGCATCAAAGCCGAGCTAATAACTGAGACAACCAAGTATAGATACAAAGTTTCTCTTAAAACTGGTTGGGAAAGGAGTGGGGGAGATCCCAAGTATTTCTTCAAATCCAAAAAATCTTTCTCTCATTCGTTATTCTACTCAAAAGTCTTTTTAAGCATTTAAAGAATGTGAGACATTTATCTATTGCTCGGGAAACAAAACAATTTAGAGCTGCTATTCTTTCAGTTAGTTTTTGTTCATCCTTCTTATTGGTCGGGGACTGCATCTCTATTAAATCCTTTATTTTGTCAGGATTGGATTCAATTACCTTTTGATTCACAATATATCCTAAGAACATTCCTTTTTATACCCCAAATATACATTTGGTCAGGTTGAACTTCATTTGGTGTTTCTCCAACTGAACAAATTCGGGGCCAAATCTATAATATTGTCGACACCAACCTTTATCTTTGTGAGCATGCCATCCATATATACTTCCATGTTCTTAGCGTTCTTATCTTTAAATACTTTATTTACCAGACTCTGATATGTTGATCTAGCATTTTTTAGCCAAAATGTCATAACGTTGTATCAATATATTCCTCAACTAGTAATAAAGGATGTGATCTCCTTATCTTATGGATTCATTTTAAATGTTGTTGTAACTAGAATAAGCATCCATGAAGCTAAGTAGATCAAGACCTATTGTTGCATCTACCAGCTGATCAATCATTGGTATAGGAAAATTATCCTTTGGGCATGCTTTGTTGAGGTCAGTGAAGTCTACACACATGCGCCATTTATTATTATTTTTTTAACCATCCCCATATTGGCCAACCAGTTGGGATATTTGACATTCTCTATAAACTATGCTCTTTGTAACTTTTCCACATCCTCCTAAATTGCCATATTCTTCTCGGGACTGAAAACTCTATATTTTTGCTTGATCAGCTTAGAGTCCTTGTAAATATTAAGCCCATGGCAGATGTAATCCCTCATATATCCTCATAGATATAGGCGAACACATTCTTAACCAATTCATGTTTGAGATAAGGTGTTAATCTTGAACGAATTAGAATTGTCCTTTCTGGTTTCTCATGAGTTTCTGTCACTTCCATAACCCGTCCCTTCACCAAATCTTCCTCTTCCCGAGGATCCAAAGTGTCGATATGATAAGTAGTAGTGACCTTCTGTATTTCTTATTGCTTGGCCGAAGTATAATAGCATTATCTTTTTTTTATTTGGTTGCCATTAATTATGATGACTCCATAATTAGTAGGAAACCTCATACACGGATGCACAGTAGACGGTACTGCCTCTTATTGCTTCATTCCCACTCTACCGAGAATGATGTTGTAAGTTGAAAGGATGTTTTTGTCTAGTACAAAGAAATGTATCCTTTCCTTTCTGTTTATCGGCCAAGTGCCAACCAATTCGTCCATTTTGATAATTTTCAAGGGATAGACCTTTTCTCTTGAGAACCTAATGAGGGGCCTATGATAAGATGCTAGCCTACTGTCTCATAGCCCTAGGTTGTAGAAATAGTTTTAGAACATGACATCTATAGAATTTCTGTTATCGACCAGGATTCTTGCTACTCTACCATGGTGAACCCTGTAAGTGATGACTAATGGATCATCATGAGGATAAAGTACTTCACTCAAATTATTCTTATGGAAACCAATTACCAATCTATCCTTGTTAACTTTCCTAGGTCAACCATCTGTGATCGATATGTTTGATAGAAGGACAAGCCTTGGCTTCATTCAGATAAGATTTTCTTTCGACAATATCATCTCCTGCACCAACATCTCCTCCTGCAATGAAGTGACACCCAAAGGAAATCATTCCTACCTCTACTTCTGTTTCATCGGGTTTCTTCGACAGGTTAAAATAATCCTTATAGTTGTTGAGCACCCTTTTTTTGTCATTTTTTCCTCGTCCAGGTAACTCAAATCTTCTTCTGGCATCTCGGTTATCATTCCAATCAACAAATATAGTTAATTTTCCTCATTGAATAATATTCTCCACTTCACTCTTCAGGGCAATGCAATTGTCAGTAGTGTGCTCATAATATTTGTGAAAATCACCATATTTGGATTTATTTCTCCTATTAGGAGGTGATTTTAACTTCTCAAGCCAATTTAAGTCTTTGATGCCCCTGATTTCCTCCAATATGTGATGGACAACCCTGGTGAGTAGAGTATACTCATTATACTTCTTGATTCTGTCAACTTTTTGTCTTTTTAATCTTTCTTGATCGAATTATGCTTCTTAATTGTGACTTTAGCCTCCAAAACTTCTTTTGCAGCCATAGCTTCATCGGCGTTCATAATCTTTCCAGCCTTAGCCATCAGCTCTATCATAGTTTTAGGTGTATTTTTTTACTAGATCATAGTAAAAATCCTTAATGACTAATCTACTCATTAGTGTTGCGATGTCTATCTTCTCTTCGTAATCTACCACTTTTGGTTTCTCATTATTGAAGCATGTGATGTACTAACAAGTGCTTTCTCCAGGTTTTTGACACATGGTCAAGAGATGAGTAACACTCTTAATCGACTTAGCCTCAAGATAGAAGATATCGATTTAGTTTGGCTAACTGATGGAAACTAGAAATTTTACCTTTGGGAATATTATTGTACCATATCTTGTCTGAACCTGTATGAAACTAGAAGAAGCCCTGCACCTCATTTCATCGGGGACAAAATATATATCGACAGCAACCTGATATTGTTCAATATGAAGGATTAGATTAGTCTTCCTATCATACTTAGGAGTAAAAACTTGTGGCTTGAATTTGGAAGGCATGGGATAGTCAACAATAGCCTATATAAAAGGTGATCCCTCTATAAAACTTCTTTGCAAAGGATACTTGCTTTTGGCCATTTTTCCTAGCCGATCTTCTAGTTATTTTATAGATCCTTTCTACGAATGTTCCTCTGGTTTATACTTAGCTGATGCATCTTTTGTGGCTTTACTGTGCACATGCCCGAAGCTCTCTTCCTGAGAAGTCTGCTTGGCACGCATAGAGCCTCTCATATAATCCCTAGATCTCAAGTATCCTTCTCTCCACTCGCGAGGACAATCTTGCTCCCTGTGATAACCTATGGTTGCTCTCGGCCTAAATGATCGAAAGAAGACTCCCTACTCAGTTGTTCCAACATGCCCCTCAGCTCATTGGAGATATATCAACCATCGTAGTAATCCGTTGATCAAAATGATGACATTGCTCCAAGATGGTATGATCTATCACAAGAAGACCCGGAGTGATGACTTCTCTCATTCCTAGATGGCGAAGGTGGCATGTTACTCCTAAAAGGTTCATTGATGGATTTGTCTTACAATATACAAACCAATTGCCTAACTAACTCCTGCATGGCTTCCTATCCCCCAACCAAGTTGAGCAAAATTCTCCGGAGATCTGTCACATTAGGGGGAGCAGATGGATTTGGATTGTTACTTATAGCCACCAGGCTTCTTTCAGGAACAGTGGTCATTCTGTAGATAATGAACAAAATAAATAAAACGAGGCATAGAATGATGACAAGGAGTCATTCCCATAGACTACACCAATCTTTTGATGACTAAAAATGGATGGGGTCCAAATTTGTAATCATAGATAAATAAATATAAACAAGTTATACAAACACACAAGAGATGAGATTTTTAAAGTGGTTTAGCTATGAGAAAATCCTACTTCCACTGTTGGTATTATTTCAGGTGGTTACAATAACTCAATATAGGGTATTCTTATGCTTGATTTCATTGTCCCTTTGAGCTAAGGGAGAACATGTATTTACATTGGTTAGGAACCCAATAAATGGAATGCCTTCATATTTACAGGCATTTACATTTGTATACAATAAATAAGATTCTTAATATTCAGTATTGGTCGCTATTCCACCTGAGTAACCTTTATTTTTCCTAATGGTTCACTTTTTAGGTGTTGGTCGGCAGACCAACAGACTAGATGTCTCTGAAGCCAACCAAGATAGCTGAGTGGCCATATAGGAGGACATGTGTCTACTTTTCATTAGTCCATGTAAGAGAGTAATTTTTACACACAACACCCTATATTCTCTAAATCTCTTAAATTATGTTTTTGACTTGTAATCCTCAAAGTGCTAAAGGAACTATTTCTACTTAAGGCATCAACCACCACATTGGCTTTTCTCGGATGATACTTAACTAAACAGTTGTAATCCTTGATCAATTCTAACCACCTCCATTGTGATAATCATCATCATCATCATCATCATCCTTGCCTTAATCCCATCATATGGGGTTGGCCACATGGATTCTCCGTTTCAATTCTAATATATTATATGCATTATTACCATTCAAGTTTAATTCCTTAAGGTCTCTCCTAATAATTTCCTCCCACAATATCTTAGGGAGAGATCTTATTCTTTTACCCTCTATTTCCAACAACCTTCCTCTTGTATAGGGGCATTTAATGGTCTACGCAATATATGTCTGTACCACCTAAGTCTACTTCCTCTTAATTTATTGCTAATGGGAGCTACTCCTAATTTTTCTCTCACGTATTGGTTTTTAATTTTATCCTTTATAGTAATTCCTATCATCCACCGGAGCATCCTCATCTCACTAACATGGAGAGTTTGTTCATGTTTTTTCTTTAACGCCCTACACTCCGCTCCATACATGGTTACTGGCCTAACAACTGTTCTATAAAATATTCTTTTTAATTTATTATATATCTTCTTATCGCATAACACCTCACTCGCTTGTCACCATTTCATCCAACCAGTTGATATTCTACTTGTAACATCCTCATCAATATCCCCATTACTTTGTAACATTAAACCTAGATAACGAAATTTATTAGTTTGGTTTATCACTTTTTCTTCGATCTTTAACATTATGTTACTCGACTGCTCATTGTTAAATTTACATTCCATAAATTTCATTTTATTTCTACTGATTTTTAGTCACCTGCACTCTAAGACTTTTCTCCAAGTATCTACTCTCATTGCTAATAATGTAAGACAAACTCTTATGATCCGTGTGAAGCACCCTATATATCTTTGACTGACTTGATTCTATATTATATAGACGCTTGTATAGTTTGGACATAGTGACAAAATTTGCGTCATACCCTAATTTACCAAAAACCTCAGACTGTACATGATATTTCCACTATTAGTCTCAAATGCATAACACCAACACTACCTAGGATTGCATTTCTATATTTCATTCATATTAATTTAGGTGTGTGAGTATTGATTCCCATTAAAATAATTTTTTAATAATTTTTGGCTTTTAAAAAAATAATTTTTAGGAATTTATAAACATTTTTAAAACATTTAAAATTGGTTTTAAAATGTGTTGGGCCTATTTGTAAATTCTTTTTCTCTTAAAAACTTTGGTTGGGTAGAATTCGAAAGCGGCAGAGAGATGTGTTGTACAAAATGGAATTGTTTAAACTACAAAAAGACGCGTTTCTTTAACCCATCTGAGCCACACACGTGTTACATCAATAACGGCCGAGATTGTGTTTTCTTACTCTCACATTCCAGAGAACCATTAACATCCCTTGGATTTATTTTATCTATGGTCTACATGTTGTTTTCAACAATCCAAGTATCAACCTTTTTGACTAATCAGATGTTATTTAAATGCAGTGCGTTGTAAGCCATTAGATTTACATTGCTCAACCTGAGTTAATCTCAGTCGTTGTTTGCCTAGATAGTCCAGGACCTTCCAACCTCAACTATAAATAGATGACCTTAGTTCAACGTTTATAATGTTTGGATCAATTGAGAGTTGAGGAAAAAAAAGAGAAGAGATAAAAAAAGAAAGAAGTAGAAAAACCTAAACCAAACCCTAGCCAATTTTCTTCAGAAAATTTACCTTGAGTGTATGTGCGCTCATCCTCTTTTGAAGATTCATTCCTCTTTAGTCTTCAATCTATTTTCCAACATAGTCACGTTGTTGGATCTTGCTTTCTCTTTCATAGAAAACAGAGATCTGATTTTATTTGATATAAAAGATCTCTTTAGTTTTGATTTCTTTTTCCAGAATTCCTTATTTGTTGGTTGTTTAATACTTAAATGTTTCTTCAAAATGTTTTACCAACATATATTCATTCTCTTTCAAGTTTCGTGAAAAAAAAACTTCATAAGAATAAGAGATCTTGAGACGTTTGTGCTTTCAAAGTTCATATTTCACATTTTGTGTAATAGAAGTGTATATACATAAAAATAAAGCATATAGGATCTCGACTATTTTGAAAAGCAAAGTTATCACTCGAACTAGTACAAAATCAGAAGTCTAAGTTTTTTTAACAAACTGAGGTTCAGAATCCAAATTCATATTAGACAATATCTGTAATTTGTAGGAAAATTTGTCTGTATAAGTGTGTGCGCGTTGCATGCATGTGTTAGGCGCTTCACCACAAAACACTTTACACACTACAACACTAAAGAAGTGTTGGTTGAGAGATTCTTAACTTTTAGAGCCGACATAAAGCTAAAGGAGGATGAGTTACAAATATAGGAGAACAACTATAACATCAGAGCCTTCAGAGAAGCCAGAATTACCTAATGGAGTTGGTAAAAATTCTTGACTTAGATTAGGTCTGATTGTGTGTTTAGGTTATTATATAGCTTGTAATTTGTTTACTCTATTTTAATGGATTTTGATTTTGAGGTGTAGACACCTCCGTGGATGTTTTCCCAATTGGGTATTGTTTTACCACATTAAAATACATGTGTACTTGCATGTTTAATCTTCCTCTCATCCCTTTCTGATTGCGTGTGGATTTAAAAAAAATTTAGTTTTGTTTTCCAAAACTTGGTCACCTAACTGAAATATCCCATTCACAACTTTTTATACACATCTTGTGTTAGTATTTGTTTTGTAAAAAACTAAAGTTTCTCAAACAAATTGTTCGGAACCATTTAAATAGTCTTAAACCTTTTAACCAACTTAAGTGGCATTTTTTTTCAATTGGTATCAGAGCTCTGGTTTTATAAAATATTTTTGATCTCGAGTTTCTGAAAAAAAAAATTCAAAACAAAACAATGGACGAGAAATTTGAGAGATTAGATAACCTATCCAGACCCCCACTCTTTGATGGAACCAACTTCCCTTACTAGAAAGTGAGGATGGTTGCTTTCATCCAAGGTATATTGGGAGATGATGTCTGGGACGCTATTGAAAATGGATACACTTTTCCTACTAAACCAGCCGCAGAAGGAAGTACTGTGAGGATTAGAAAACTGCTAAGTGAATTCATAAAGAAGAGAAACAAAACTCCCTTAATAATAATAAAGGCAAAAATTCCGTATCCATGTCTATCAACGAACATGAATTTAAGAGTATATCTTTCTGTACTACCTCTATAGAAGCATGTGGCACTCTAGTGACTGCACATGAAGGAGACACATATGATAAAGCTGCTAAAACCTAAATGTTAATCCAACAGTACGACACTTTGGTCATGACTGAGACTAAGTCATTTGATGACTTTTATATCAGATTAACAGACATAATGACGAAGATGCATCCTAATAGAATTATCTATGATAGGAAGGAAATTGTTTCTAAAATTCTAAGGTGACTTCCACAAAAATTTGATAACAAGCACTATGCCATTGAGGAGGACGATCCAAACTTAACACCTGAACTCGTCAGTAGTAAACCAAGGATAGTGGAAATGGAATTAAAGTTTAAGAAGCAATTAACTCAGACTCAAAAGAAACAGTCTAGTTCTAATCTTATATGTTCCTCTAAGTTAACCAAACTTGAGTTTAATTTGACTGATATTGACTTAGACTCGGATGAGGACTATAATTTAGACAATTTGGATAATTACATTTCCTTAATGTTTAAACAGTTTAAGAAAATTTTCAAATTTTGAAATAAAGTTGTAAACAGACAAGGAAAACCTGCTTATTCAAAGTTCTCTAATAATAGGACTCTTGACAAAAGATAGAGACTGATAACCAAAACAAACCTGAAAAGACCTAAAAAATGTTGAGTGTTTTAGATGTGGGAAATTAGGACATATGGCAAATGATTGTAGAGTTAACTTGAATAAGAATAATAAAAACAATAGGGATAATTTATGCAAGACTTGGGATGATTCAAGTGAATCAGAAACTGATGAGCCTGAGTCATCTAATTCTTTTGACCCCTCTATGTTATTCTTTGCCAAAATCATTTATACTGATGAGCCTATGACGAGTACTGAATCTGATAATAGTACCTCTAACTGATGATGCTGGAGACAGAACCACCCTTCTAGGTGTTCATAAACTCAAATTAGTGATAACAATGGGAGCTCAAGTATATACAAGTATAAGAGATAGAGATGAGGGGAAGAGGATGAACACAAATGTTTAAGTGGTTCAGCCAATTAGGCCCACGTCCACTGTGCAAGTGAGTGAGTAAGGTCACTAGAATAAGGCACTAATGTCCATGGATACAATCTCTCAAGCTTTCTCTCTCTACTGTGTAAAATGACAGAGTTTCAGATAGGGTTGCTAATTTCGAATCCCTCTCAAGGTAAGAGAAGACAAGTATATATAGTGTGTGGGGGGTGTAATGTACCCCCCATACATGCAATGAGCATGTACATGTTGATCTAGCCAATCTAATAAAGACATCTGTCACTATCGCATGTAGAGAATGATGATCAAATATTCCCCCACATGAGGGGATTGATTTGGTTGCAACTGATTTTGTTCACGTATTCCTATCCTTGCATATGCTTGTCAAGATCGGTTGTCTTATCTTGATACCAATCTCGGCTTGGGTGAGTACGAGGTTGGTGAAGTACGACCCTCGACTTATCAGAGATCAGTGTTCCATGAAGACCTCAACCAGGATGTCCGATCGAGGTTGGGCATGAGGTGCAACGTCGGCCAGGGCCAATGATGACATGATGCTTGATGATTGAACCCATGAGGATTTTAAGGGTCTCAGATGATACTTATAATGTCAGCCGAGGCCGACACCATACGTTTGTGGTCATATACAGGGCTTGTCTGTGGTGATGCTGGCCACGTTGCTTGTGGCCGACCCGATACAAGTTGAGCCCAAGTCCCTAGCTGATCTCGATTGACACAATGTAACGTCGGCCTAGGCCGATGTTGTGGATGGGTGCCTGATCCCATATATAACCCTTGATGATGAGGTTGACGTAACGTCTGCCGGAGCCGACCTTGTGAGGGACGATATTACTGTCGGTCATTATGGGCCTCTACCACCTCGGTTGTGAATCAGGTCGAGGTTAGTGTCTCTGAGTGGGAAGATGAACTTTAGGGCATATCAATCACCCCCTAGCCCTTAGTTACCTATGTGAATAGGTGATTGAGGGGTATTTGCAAGGCCTAGGCCAAGTTTTCTTGTGTGCCAATACTATCTTGACACATGCCTCTTGCTTAAGTGATTGGCATGCGTTTATGGTTTGTATCTTTGGGTTCCCAAGGCAATGATGAGCCTTGGGAAACATGCCAAAATGATTGTGGGTTTAAAAAACCCCCATTTCCTCTTTCGTCTTCATATCTTCCACCAGAGTTTTCTCTTTCTGCCATTTCTCTTCCAAGAGCTTTGCTAATCGATTTGGGATTCCATTGTTTCAAATCTACTTCTTGTTCGTTTCATACTTAAGCAGGTATCATCTTCTCTTTATATCTTCATCTCCAGCTTTTAATAGACATTTTCTACTTTTTTCGGTGAATATTTAGGTCTCCAATTAGGGTTTTATTGGTTTTTCGGTGATATCGCCTTTTTCCGGTAATATTGTTCTTGCTCTGGAATTCCTCAAAATTTAGGTTTGATCCTTTAGTTAAGTCGTGCCCAGTTGTTTATTTGTGGCTTTGAGTCTCAAGTGTAATCTCGTCCCTATATGCTCATACCTTTATACCAGCTTTTAGAAGATTTCCCCACTCTTAGGGAGAAGACCTTAGAAAAAATTAGGCAGATAAAGCGAGCTCAAGAGGAAGCTCGTAGGACTGAGGCCTTCCCTCTTAGACCTATATTTCCACCCCCTCTAAAAGTGATATATCCTGAGCCATCTGTTCCAGCAGAGGTCCCAGTAGAACCCTTTTCGATGTCTGAGTCTGTGTCGTCAACCTCAAACCCTATGTTTGTGGATTCTTTTCAAGAAGCCATGGATTATTCCATCAGGATGGATCAAGCCCCTGACCAAGCTGAGGTTTCCAGCCGTGCCTCGTCTAACAAGATTTCTAGCACTTCGCACTCTTCCTCTGATGTTGAAATTATAGGACTTAGTGTGTCTATTCCCCCAATATTTGATGCTATTCCCTTATCGGCCGCCACAGGGGCTGAGTTCGCTCAGAGGTTCCCTGATGGTGCTCCCACCCCTGCCCAAGCTGACATTGCTCGGGATGAGGATGATGGTAGCGAAAGTGATGTTGACACCTCAGAGGTAGCCGAGATAGAGAGCACTATCCGCGAACTCGACCTCCTAGCTTTCAAGCATCTTTATTCCATAGGTCCCTCCATAAAACTTAGGAGGCCTCTGAGGGATGAGAGGGCCTTTGGCGACCGAGATGGTGAGATCTGCTTATATGAGTATATGTTTAAGTTAGGATTTCGTCTTCCCATTCATCCAATAATTAGGGCCATATTGTCTTATATTAACTTGGATCCCTCCCAACTCTCCCCCAATGCCTGGAGGGTGATGATTGGGGCTATTGTCTTATGGAGGGCAGTCCATCATTCAGACCTTCCCGTCCAGGTATTCACAGGGTGCTACGTGCCCTCCTTTGCTAGGAATCATCCGAGTTACTACCACTTTTTAGCTCGAAAGTCTAATAAGAAGATGTTGTTGGTTACCCAGACTTTGAATCGTAATTGGAAACCATGATACTTCTTCGCCTCAGGGGAATGGGAATTCGGTCCCTGTGCCACCTCTTCATCCTTAGAGCTGAGAATACCTCTGAGATGGGGAAATGTGTCAATGGCTACTAAGGACGACCCGGGGTTAATCTAGAATAACTTTCAGAAGGTCAAAGACCTTTAAGATCAGAGGGAACATGGTCTGTTGGTGATGACCCCCTACTACCTCTCTGAAATTGGCCTTGGGGGAGTCCTCTGACCGAGCTCCGTAAGTTACTTTATCATTTCAACAAGTTATACCTCTGATTTTGTTATGCCTTTAATCTTTTAACTCAGACCTTTCTTTTTGCAGAGTGCCCGGAAGGAATATTATACGATATCTGGGAAATGGAAGCCTCCAGCCTCACGAAACTGGTTAAGAAAGCATGCCTGAATACGCTTCCTCCTCCTCCTCCTACCACTTCAAGGGCCGATGCCTCCAAGAAAAGAAAGTCCAATGACCCTGCCACTAAAGATCAGAGGCAGAAGAAGAAAACCTCAAAGGGGGATCACGTGATCCCCATCTCCTATGAGGATGATTTAGTTGCTTGTCTGGAGTAGCTGAAGATCGGTTATAGCCTTATTGGCCAAAGTATTAAGGCCTTGAACTCTATCGGCTCCATGATAACCGATGCTGACAAACAGTTATGCCGTTCTCTGGACACCCTTTTGTTGGTCGAGTTCTGCCTCCATCGATCTATCCAAGTAAGATTTTAGCTGTTGTTGCTGAAGTGTAACATCGACTTTGAATTTCATTAACTCTTGAACTCATGTGTCTGAATGTGTTTTGCAGGGTATCCTTACCATGCACCAGTTTTTCGACTGGACTCTGAGGAAGCTCCCTCTGATTGAGAAGGGCAGAGAGGCCTAGAAGATAGAGGACACTATGCATGCTGAAGTGGAGCATCTGAAGGCTTCCTTAGATATGTCTGAAGCTAATGTTATACAGATGGAGAAGGATATGGGAATCTTAAGAAGGATCACAACTCTGTTCTGAAGACCCAGGCTGACTCTCTCCAACACAAGGTCGATGTCACTGTAAAGGATACTTTGGATGATGCCGTAGAGAAGATCTTGGAGGATTACAAGGTCTCTGATGAATTCATCAGCTTTGGCTTTGAGTGCCTCAAAAGGGGTGTTAAGGACACTGGAAAATGGGCTGCAATAAAAGAGAAGGAGTCAGGGAGCCTGGCAGCCTCGGACTTCGTTGGTTTAGGCTATGCTAATCCTCAATTTGCTCAGGCCTTATAAGAGGTCGAGGTGGAAGGAGGTGTTGCGCCTGCCGGGACTGCTCAACCAAAAGATACAAGGACTGATGACGTTAATCCTGAAGATGAAGGGGTAGAAGTGACCAACATCGGCTAAGGAAGTGGGGGAATTTCTACTAACCCTGAAATTGCAGACACTTAGGCTATATTTTATGAAGCTCTTATCTGTAATTTTTTGTTTCTGATTTATATCGGTCTGTAACCTCTGATAACATTTTCTATTATCTTTTGACTTGTAATTCTAACTTCTTTGTGTTATACCATTCTCTGAGGAGAACTTTGCTTCTCTTGCCTTCGAATGTTTTTATGTGTCGTGCATCAGTGTCTTCATCGCTAAATAATGATGTTAACCTTGTAACATTTTACCAAATTAATGTTTATTAGGTCTGAGGTCATCAACTAAGATGTTACCCCCATGAATTTTCCACCAAATTAATGATGTTTAAGGTCTGAGGTCATCCAAGTACGATGTTCATCTCAGACCTTGTCATCAAATTAATGATGTTTTGAGATTTGAGGTCATCAAACTAGGATGTTACCCTCATAAATTTTTCACCAAATTAATGATGTTAAAGATCCGAGGTCATCCAAATGTGATGTTCACCTCAGACCTTGTCACCAAATTATGATGTTTTAAGGTCTAAGGTCATCAACTAAGACGTTACCCCCATGAATTTTTTTTACCAAATTAATGATGTTAAAGGTTTGAGGTCATCCAAATATGATGTTCACCTCAGACCTTATCACCAAATTATGATGTTTTAAGGTCTGAGGTCATCAACTAAGATGTTACCCCCATAAATTTTCCACCAAATTAATGATGTTTAAGGTCTGAGGTCATCCAAGTACGATGTTCACCTCAGACCTTGTCACCAAATTATGATGTTTTAAGGTCTGAGGTCATCAACTAAGATGTCAGCCCCATAAATTTTCCACCAAATTAATGATGTTTAAGGTCTAAGGTCATCAAACTAAGATGTTACCCCCATAAATTTTCCACTAAATTAATGATGTTTAAGGTCTGAGGTCATCAAACTAAGATGTTACTCCCATGAATTTCACCATTAAAGTATAATGAACCAAGAATTGACACAGGAACTGATCATCTCATTAATAATCTCTTCATAAGATGATACATTTACATAAGAATCATTGCAACATCATATGTAATACTTTTTCAGATGATCAACATTCCATGGATTAGAGAAAAGTTCCCCTTCAAGGTTTTCCAGCCTGTAGGTCCCGGGTACAACCTCCTCGACCACTTTGTAAGGGCCATGCCAATTTGGGTAAAGCTTGTTTGCCTTCTGTAATGTCTTCTTCAGCACTAGGTCTCCTACGTCTATGGGTTTTGATTTCACCCTTTGATTGTAAAACTTTGTTGTTCTCTGTTGGTAAGCTTCCTGTCTGATCTCGGCGTCTTCCCTTCTTTCCTCAATCAAATCTAAGTCAATTCTTATCTCCTACCCATTCTTCTCAGGGTCATAGGTCTGAACCCTGTGATTGGGGAGTCCTACCTCTATTGGTATGACGATTTCTGAGCCATGTGCTAACATAAATGGGGTTTCCCCCATTGATGTCCTAGTCGTTATTCTGTAGGCCCATAACACAGCATAAACCTCTTCAGTCCATCTCCCCTTAGCTTCTTATAACCTCTTCTTGATCTCGTCAAGGATTATTCTCTTCGTGACTTCGGTCTGACCGTTTGCCTGAGGTCGACCAGGAGAAGAGAAAAATTGCTTGATCCCAACTCTCTTGCAATACTTCTCCAAGGAATAATTTTTAAACTGAGTTTCGTTGTCTGAAATGAGGGTGTTAGGGAGGCCATGTCTTCATATGATGCTCTTCCAGATAAACCGGAAGGTCTTCTATTCTGTGATCGTGATCATCGGCTCGACCTCCACCCACTTGGAGAAGTAGTCAATCGCTATTAGAAAAAATCGGTAATTGTTCGCAGCCCTTGCCAAGGGACCCACCAAGTCAATCCCCAATACTATGAATGGCCAAGGGGAACTGATTGATGTCATAGGTTGATGAGGTTGATGGGGGATAGTGGAGAATCTTTGGCATTCGTCACACCTCTTCACGTAAGCTGCAGCATCCTTGGCCAAGGTCGGCCACTAATATCCCTGCGTGATAATCCTCTTGGCCAAAGGTCTTCCTCGTATGTAACTGGAGCAAGAACCCTCATGTACCTCCTGTAGGATGCGAGGAACCTCTATGGGATGAACGTATTTGAGGAGAGGTAACATAAATCCTTTCTTATATAGGACATCTCCTACTATTGTGAATTTTACAGCTCTATACCTTAGTTTCCTCCTCTCTGGCTTCGATTCTGGCAGTTCTCCCTCTCTGATATATCTGATGAGGGGGTCCATCCATAAGTCCCCTAGGTTCAAGTTGAGGCAAGGTTTGGTAACCTCTTCTTCCTCAATGGTCGGTTTGAGCAGGATCTCGACTGGTACTGTCCTTATGATGTCTGTCCTTGTTACTGAAGCCAACCTTTCCAGTGCATCTATGTGGCTGTTATTTTGTCGAGGTGTCCTCTTCATCTTCACCTCCTCAAAGCCTTCCAGTATCATTCTTACCCTCTTCAGGTATCTGGCCATCCTTAGCCTCATAGACTCCGAACACTTGGTTAACAACCAACCTCGAGTCGCTATAAAGTAGGAATCGACCAACCCTAAGGGTCTTTGCCAAGGAGAGGCTTGCTATCATAGCCTCGTATTCTGACTCATTGTTTGATGCCTTAAAGTTAAACCTTAGTGTATATTCAACGTTGGTACCATCCGGAGTTGAGAGTATTAGCCCTGCACCGCTTCCTTTTTTGTAAGAAGACCCATTAACGAAGAGGTTCCATACAAGGTCTTTCGAAGAGAAGCTCCCCTCTGACAGGGTTCCTTGCTTGAAGATGTACCTGTCCTCCTCATTCTCGGTTATTCCATTTTTTTCTCTGTTGGCCACAACCTCTTCCGGGTCTCGAAAGATGTTACTATTTGATCCCTCTGCGACCACTAGGTTGTTCTCAACTTCAGTCTCTTCCCACGTGAACTCAACAACAAAATCTATAAGTGCCTGTCCTTTAATGGCAACCCTAGGTTGATAAGTAAGGTCATACTCTCCCAACTCAATGGCCTAGGTCATCAATCTGCCTGACTTATCAGGCTTGTGGAGGACCTGCCTTAGTGGGGAGTCAGTGAGGATAACCATAGAGTGGGCCTGGAAGTAGGGCTTCATCTTCCTAGAAGCATGTATCAAAGCGTAGGCCAGTTTCTCCATTCGAGGATAGTTTTGTTCAAACCCCTGAAGGGCCTTACTATTGAAGTACACATGCCTTTGCACCCTAACGTCTTCCCGTACTATGGTTGCACCTATAGCTGAATCAGAGACTGCTAGATAAACTTACAACTTCACTCCCACTATGGGCCGAGATAAGAGCAGGGGAGATTCGAGGTAAGACTTGAGTTGGTTAAAAGCCTCATCACACTCTTTGTCCCATTCGAAGGCCTTTCTAAGCACCTTAAAGAACGGAAGACACTTGCCTGTCGCTCTGAAAATAAATCTGTTGAGTGCAACTACTTTTCCAGTGAGCCTCTGAATGTCCTTGATACTTCTTAGTGTCTTCATGTCAAGCAAAGCCTTGATCTTCTCAGGGTTACCCTCTATTCCCCTATGATTGATAATGAATTCAAGAAATTTCCCAGCTCCTACCGCGAAGACACACTTCACGGGATTGAGTTTTATTCTGTACAAGTCTATGGTATCGAAGGTCTTTTCTAGGTCTTCCACGTGAGTGCAGGCCTTTAAGCTCTTCGTCAACATATCGTCTACATAAACCTCCATAGTATTATCGATTTGATTTTCAAACATCTTATTCACAAGACCTTGATACGTCGCCCCTATATTTTTCAAGCCGAAGGGCATATCCTTATAGAAATATGTCCCCTTATCGGTGATGAAGGATATCTTCTCTGAGTCTTCAGCATCCATGAAGATCTGGTTATAGTCTGAATACGCATCTATGAAGCTCATGAGCTCATGCCCTGTCGTGGCATCTACCATCTGATCGATCCGAGGTAAAGGATAACTGTCTTGAGGGAAAGACTTGTTCAGGTCAGTGAAATTTATGCACATCCTCCATTTTCCATTGGCTTTGGGCACAATGACAGCGTTTGATAACCACTCTGGGTATATAACCTCCCTGATGAATGCTGCCATTTCCAATTTCCTGACCTCTTCTCTGATGACACCATACTTCTCCCTAGAGTAAACTCTTCGTCTTTATTTGATTGTCTTAGCATATTCTGCCACGTTGAGTTTGTGGCACATAACCTCCGGGTCGATGCTAGACATGTTCGCGTGGCTCCAAACGAAGACACTCTGCCTCTTCCTCAAGAAATTTATCAGCTCTTCCTTGATCTTCGCTTTTAAGGCCTCGCTGACCTGGATGGTTTTTTTTGGTTCTTCCTCATTGAGTACGATGGATTCTACTTCTTCTACGGCCTCTCCTTTCTTCAACTTCATTTCATCTCTAGGGTCAAGTGTATCAATGCTATATGTGGTTGTGGCCTTCTTATGGTCTTCTCTCTCTTTATCTGAGTTGAAGTAGCACTCCCGCGCCGAGGTCTGGTCCCCCTACACTTCCCCTACCCCATAGGGGGTCGGGAATTTTAGCATTTGGTGGACCGTCGACGGCATAACTTCAAACTCTTTAAGAGATACTCTTCCTATGATGATGTTATAGACCGAGAAGACATTTTCATCCATAATGAAAAAATTGATCTACTGGGTCAACCTCTTAGGCCACTCGTCTCCCATTCGCATGTCCATCTCATACATGCCCAATGGATGGACCTTTTCACCGCTGAATCCCATTAGCGAATGATGATAGGTACCAGCCTAGCTTTGCTAAGGCCTAGGCTTTTGAAACAAGGGCAGAACATCACATCTGCTGAACTTACACCATCTAAGAGAATTATTTGTACCTAGCATCCATGCACTCTTGTTGTAATTACCAAAAGGTCATCATGCGGAGCTAAGATACCTTTGAAGTCGAGTCGGGAGAACTCGACTATAAGAATGTCCATATCCACTTTCTTTGTCTTCTGCTTGTCCTCTGAAGACACCAGATTTACCACCTCTACTTTGACCACTGACTTGGCCTCTTCCACATGATCTTTTTGGTCAGCCACTTCAGAGCCACCCCCTGTGATTGCTCCGCATATGGTGCTAACACTGAAGGAGATCATACCAGCCCTCATCACTGGGGCATTGTCATCTTTTAGTGGGAGGTCTGGATTGTCTTCACCATCACCTTCTGAGTCGTTGTCTCTTTTTGCTGGAGTATTGTCTCGACATATGTCGTTTCTCTTCCTTTTAGGGCCATCTCTTCCCCTATTAGGATCCTTGCCATCAACATACTTCCTTAACTTTCCGTATTTTAACATCTTCTCGATCTCATCTTTTAAGGCGAAGCACTTGTTTTTCACATGGCCATGGTCTTGGTGGAACTCGCACCACAAGTCCTTGTTCCTTTTATGCGGAGGAGCCTTCATCTTCTCTAGCCATCTCAGAGATCGATCATTCTTGATCTCATTGAGGATGTGTTCGCAGCTCACAGTTAGAGGGGTATAGCATGCAAACTTGTCGTCAACTGACCTCTTTTTTTCATCCTTTTTTCTTTGGAACTTCTCGTTGCCAACGCCGTTCTCATCCTCATACTTTGCGACCATGGCCTCTTCAACATTCATGACCTTCCCTCCACTTGCCAATAAATCTGCCATGGACTTGGGAGGGTCTTCTGCAAGTTTCCATAACAACTTCCCTTTCTGGAGACCTCCTATGAGGGAGGTCATAGCTATATTCTCCTCGTAATCTTCAACCTCTAGTTTTTCTTTGTTGAATCTTGCGATGTAGTCTCTTAGGCTCTCATTCGTGCCTTGTTTGACATATAGAAGATGAGTGGTCTTCTTTTGTGGTCTTACCCCAAAACATAAATTGTGGATGAAACGTTCAGCTAAGCCCTTAAAGTTCTCTATTGATTTCTTCAAAAGAGAGGTAAACCAGATGTGTGCGGCTCTCGTCAAAGTCCTAGAGAAGGCCCGACACTTCATCTCATATGGAATTGAGTAAATGTCTGCCGCAAATTGGTACATCTCAATATTATGTACAGGGTTGGTGCTACCATCATACTTGGGAGACACCGTAGGTGGCTTGAACTTGGCAGGAGTTGGGAAGCTCACTATCTTAGCCACAAATGGAGAGCCCTTTGAGTAACCTCTTTGCAGTGGGTCTTGGCTTTTGATGAGGTCTCCTATCTTCTCTTCAAGGCGTTGGATGGAGTCATTCCATGGTCTTGCAATATTAGCCTAGCCGAGGTTATCCCCAGCCACCTCCAAGGGGTGTACCGAGGGTTCCCCATCCGCAGAACAACGTCGGTTGTTGACCTCCTCTTAATCCCTGTCTCGGCCCTGATGAGGTCGGCCTTGATGAGGCCGACGATCCCCATCTCCCCTTTGAGAGTCAGCGGCACTTCGTGACCTGGATAACCTCTACCTCAGGTCATTTACTGGGCCGAGCCTTTCAAAGGTGGACCCTCTGCTCAATCGATCAAAAGATGATCCTCTTTGTTGGGCACCTTCACCTCTTCTGCCTCCACAACCTCGGCTCTGCTGGATAGGACGCACTGTGTTATTTGAAACCTCATATGGCTCCCAACAATCTTTTGGAGCGTCTTCTGCCTCCATATCATCATACCTATCCTCAGGGCAAGGATGTCCTTGCCTCCCCAAACGTAAACGCCTAGGGTCAGCAACGTCCCTCCTCCGCTGAGGTGTAAGTTGATCTTTCCGCGGTGCCTGGGGTGGTCCCCTGGCTTCTGGATGGGGTTGAGTAGCCATCGGAGTAATCATCTCCGGTGAAACCCCAGGTGGTCTCATCATATTTTGACTGAGTTGTGTAAATTACTCCTTCATTACTTGTTGCGTTGCATCCAAAGACCTCAAGGCTGCTGCCACCTCAAACATTTCGGACTAGGGTGGTGCCTGGATGGAACTAGGTCCTCTAGAACCTGGTGGTGGAAGAGGTGGTGGCAATTCCGGTGCCATACGTTAAAACTAAAGAGCTTGTGAAGTAGATGAGCTTAATACCTTAAAGGACCTCTTTCAATGGTGAAACAACTCCACGCAAGGGGTGAGGCCTGGTTCACCACCAGAGTCTCTGGTGAGGTTAAGCAGAAAAAGAGGAAGAGACAGCTTCTCGTTCCCATAGACAGTGCCAAAATGATGATGGAGGAAACAGCACCACCCTTTTTAGTGTTCGTAAGCTCAAATTAGTAATAACAATGGCAGCTCAAGTATATTCAAGCATAAGAGACAGAGATGAGGGGAAGAGGATGAACACAAATGTTTAAGTGGTTCAGCTAATTAGGCCTACGTCCATTGTGCAAGTGAGTGAGTAAGGTCACTAGAATAAGGCACTAATGGCCATGGATACAATCTCTGAAGCTTTCTCTATCTACTGTGTAAAATGACAGAGTTTTAGCTAGGGTTGCTAATTTTGAATCCCTCTCAAGGTAAGAGAAGACAAGTATATATAGTGTGTGGGGGTGTAATATACCCCCCATGCATGCAATGAGCATGTACATTTTGATCTAGCCAATCTAATGAAGACATCTGTCACTGTCGCATGTAGAGAATGATGATGAAATATTCCCCCACGTGAGGGGATTGACTCGGTTGCAACTGATTTTGTTCACCTGTTCCTATCCTTGCATATGATTGTCAATCCTCGGTTATCTTAGCTTGATACCAACCTCAGCTTGCGTGAGTACGAGGTTGGTGGAGTACGACACTCGACTTGTCAGAGATCAGTGTTCCATGAAGACCTCGGTCAGGATGTCCGGTTGAGGTTGGGCAAGAGGTGCAACGCCGGCCAGGGCTGATAATGACATGATGCTTGCTGATTGAACCCATGAGGCTTTTGAGGGTCTCATATGATACTTCTAATATCGGTCAAGACCGACACCATGCATTTGTGGTCATATACAGGGCTTGTCTGAGGTGATACTATCAACGTTGCTTGTGGCCGACCTGATACAAGTTGAGCCCAAGTCCCTAGTTGATTTCGGTTGACACAATGTAACGTCAGCCTTGGCCGGTGTTGTGGATGGGTGCCTGATCCCAGATATAAGCCTTGATGATGAGGTTGACGTAACGTCTACCGGAGCCGACCTTATGAGGGACGATATTAATGTCGGTCATTATGGGACTCTACCACCTCGGTTGTGAATCAGGCCGAGGTTAGTGTCTCTGAGTGGGAAGATGCACTTTGGGGCATATCACTAACCATGTTATATTGAATGATATTATTCCAAATGGTTTATCTTCTTTGTTACTGGAGAACCCTACTAGTAGTTCTAATGCCATGTGTGTGAGTTAAACGGAACGATCTACTGGCGATGAAAATGTGTGTGTGAGTCCTAAAAATGAATCGCTAGAGGACATTGTAAACTGTACACTTAGTGACTCCAACAATGAGGACCTCCTAGATATTCACATACTATACATGAAAACCCTTAAGAAGAGTGCTAAGCTTGAAAAAGTAGTCAAGGAGCTTACGCAAAAAATAGAAGCCCTAAGCCAAATGATCAAACAAAATGCTAAATATTACACCTCTCAATGTCTAGATCATGAGAATGAGACTAAGATTTTTGCTCAAAAAATCAAGGAACTGTCTGAATCAAATTAAATTATAGAAAATAAATATAAAGGGACGTTTTTAGAATTGGAACAAACTAAAGAAAAGACATTAACAGTTCAAAATAAATTTGCAAAATTTGAAAATAACTCAAACTGCTTTGAAGACTTTGTTGTGAAAGTAAAACCAATTCCGATGACAGAACCGGAATAGGATTTTACCCCAGTACTAACAAATAAATGAAAATTCTTGAAACTATTAAGTTTTTGTTCAGTGGCAAAAGACCTATTGAAACCTATCCAGATTTTCAAGCCTTAAAAATAAATTTGATTTCAAATAACAAAAGATAGACATTGGTGAGGCCAACACCTCTAAGATTAATGTCGAACATAAGGCTAAATATTTTTGTCCTCCCATAAGAAAATGCTAATCGTCTTTACAAGTTATGCCCCCTAGAAATAAAACTCGAGTCCAAACTTTAGGCAAACTCATATTTAACAGCATTTCAAAGGATACGCCTCCTACGAGCCTTATTTATTACTCATATTGCGATGTCTATGGACATTCTGTTGATGGATGTTTTTCTAAACGTCTACATGAACTGGTCTTTAGTTCACCTATCTATCATAATTTTAACTACTCTAGGAAAGGCATAAAGAACTATATTCTTCCTAGGCAACTAGATAAGAACTCTAACTATCGTAATAGGAAGAAAAGATCTAGTTCTAAAAGATTATCAATAAGAGGAAATCCTAGATTCATGCCTAAACCAAATGCTCAGAAATTTTAGAAAAATCAATTTTCGCAAAAATATTTTTAAGAAAAGGCTAATGCTCGAAAATCTTACCTTATTCGAGCTAATCAGCGTACACATTTTAAAACTAGAGCAATTTGGGTTAGGAAGGATGAATTAAGACCCCAGATGAAATGTATTATCGTGATAAGTGCTTTGAAAGATGAGCACACAACATCTGAATCGTATTTAGATTTAGGATGTTCTAAATACATGGCTGAGGATGATAACAAACTTTCAAATAAAACTAGCTTCTCCGGAGGTACAAATTTGTTTGGATATGCGGTATCAACCCAGATCATTGGTAAAGGGACACTTCATGAAAAAGGGTTACCTACTTTAGACAACGTACTTCTAGTAAAAGGTTTAAAAGAAAATTTACTTAGTGTATCACAATTTTATGACTCTAACCATATTGTCACGTTTTTAAAGAATAATTGTAAAATTTTAAATGAAAATGGTGACTGCATTATTAAAGGCCTTCGTACTCTGGATAACTGTTACATAGTTAAATCAAGTAACGAGGTTTGTAACATTGCCACAATGGATGACAATAAGATTTGGCATAATAGGTTGGATCATATAAATTTTGATAGCCTTGGTAAATTGTGTTCTCAAGAAATAGTTAGAGTTCTTCCTAAGATAAAACCTATATCAAATATTATTTGTGGGCCTTGCCTTGCCATGAAGAAAAAATGGTTAAGCCTGCACATAAGAAAGTCAAAGATGTATTGACTTCTAAACCTCTAGAACTCATCCATATGGACCTAATGGGTCCTTCTAGAATGGTTAGTCTATGTGGCAATATCTACATCTTATTGATGGTCGATGATTTTACCCACTTTACTTGGATAGCTTTCCTTAAACAAAAGTCCGACACCTTTCAAGAATTTTAAAAATTCATTCTATGCATTGAGAACGAAAAGGGTAGTCAAGTAAATCGTCGTAGTGATCGAGGTGGAGAGTTTAAATACTTAAGAGTAACTGCATATTATACCTATAATGGATATCAACATGAATTTAGTGCCCCTAAAAACCCTCAGCAAAACGATATAGCTGAAAGAAAGAATAGTACTATTTAAGAAATGGCACGAGTTATGATTCATGCCAAAAGCCTTCCTAAGTATTTTTGGGTAGAAGATGTTAGGACTACCTGCCACATCATAAACCATGTCTACCTTAGAAAAAATACCAAGACAACTCCTTACGAACTTTGGTATGGGAAGAAACCTAACCTAAAATATTTTAGAACATTTGGGAGTGCTTACTATGTGTGCAAGGACAGAGAACATTTGTCCAAATTTGAAACCAGAAGTGATAAATCCATCTTCTTAGGTTACTCTACTAATACTAGAGACTATCGTTTCTATAATCTTCGAACCAAAACCCTCATGGAATCCATTAATGTGATTGTTAGTGACACAAATGTTGAGAGTAACCCACAGAACCAACTATCGTGGAAGAGTCTGAAAATATTTTAAATCGTAAGTCCCCGGAGATAGATATTTCTTTAGCAACTGAGATGCCCGAAGTACATAATTGGGTCTCTAAAGATCATCCCTTAGATAGTGAAAAGTGTCGTAAATAAATGCGATGTGTGATATCAAATAAAAAATTATTCGCAAGTTTCCAAGCAAACCATTTTTAATTAGAGTCTTTTTTTTAACAAAATAAATACAACCCATAAACATGCTTTAAAATAAAGCAGATATTTAATTGAACATCGTTTTTCAATTAAATCCTTAAACATGCATCTAGATGATTTGTCAATTAAAATAAATATAGCATGTGACACAACATATCAGGAAAAATACCCGCAGGGCAAAACCATATTATTTTCACTATAATTTGTAAAGAACAGTTTACACGGATTATACTGAAAATAAGTGTGACATAGGAAAATAACCGTAGGTGTCGGTTCCGATGTCATCGGCTGGAATCTCCCGCAAGAATTCCGGATGGGCAGCAATGAAGACGAAATCGGCTTCTCCACAAAATACACCAAAGTGCAGATGACTTCTTGAAAGTCTTCCAAAGTGTGCAAAATGCCTCTAAAGAGGTTCTTTGATATGTGTATGTTGTGTGCTTAAAATGGGTGAGGAAGAGTACATTATATAGGAGGGATTGGGGATCACAAAACACCTTTCATAAAACATGGAGGAGACATGGTCGGATTATACTCAAGGTGTTTGGAAAAGTAATTGAGTGGAGTCAATAATTTTGGCTCAAGGAATCTACAGCCTATAGGGGACCCGAACCGGTTTGGAGTCCCTGCGAACCGGTTCGCCCCCCCCCCCCGAACCGGTTCGGGCTGGGTTCGGGGACAAAGGCTGGTCCAAAGGTTTGAACACTTAGAAAAAATCCAGGATATTTTAAAGTATTTTTCTTCAAGTTCAAAAGGCCATAACTTCTTAACCGTAGCTCGAAATGAGGTGCCGTTTCTTCCAGTGTCTTAAATGCGGAAAGCTCTTCAACTTTCCAGTTGACCAGTCCTCCGGACTGTGACTGTACAATTACGAAAATTCCCTTGAACTTCCATATCAAGCCATATTTCCCTGTTTTGACTTTACTAGTATACCTCTTGCATTTCGGGCCTAAAATCATGGAACGTGAATTCACTGAGGCCGATGTGGGATAGCAGTTTGGATATGATAAATGCTTGATCCCCGAAATTCGGATTGAGGCCGTCATGTGAGATCGTGCCTTATGTAGCGGCATCAGACATAAAAACAATGATCTAGGAAAAAGAAACCTTTCTAGATTCTATCCAGACATATATAGAATTATGTCCTTACAAATCTCCCCCTATGTCTATGCCGGTACATACATAAAAAATCCGAATTATGCAAACTCCCCAAAACAAATGGCATGACGTAAAACATACTTCAACATCTTCAATTCATCAACTCTTCAGAAACGCCCAAAGCTTTTCTCATCAAGGTGTGCAATCCAATAGATATCAACATTGTACCTACACACAGCAAATACCCGTGACACGCAACAGTTTGAAATATAATGATATGCAACAAACCAAGGATGAGTTAAGTTTAAGCAAATGATAGATAAATTAACAAAATTTTCTCCCCCATAATTCATTCTCCCACTTTTTATGATGTCCCCAAATAGACAGATATGAGAAGCATAAATATGGAAAATGTCACACAAAAAAGTTCTATATTTTTTTAATTTTTCAATTTTTGTTAAAAAATATACAACAATGAATAAAAGAATCTTCTATATTTGTACAAAAAGAATTAAAGAATGTTTTTTTTAATTTTTCAAAATTTGTACAAGTATATACAAAAGGAATCACACCGTGAAAGAACACAAAAACAACCAAGTCTATGATAGCGTAAATGTAGGGGTATGAACACATTCGATAAGTAAATAAACTCAATCAGTCATATGTGCATGATGCATACGTGTATTCCTAACGAATGAACATCAAAGGTGTCCTTAGGTGTAAAAATGGTTGAATTTAGATGACATCGACTTAATCAAATCAACAAATCAAAGTTAAACTGATTTCCACACCAATAACGTCCAAAACTATTTAGCGCTTTTTCAAGATTTTCAAGGACGTGCAAACCCGTTTAAAATTTCCAACCAAACTCCCTCAGATAGATTTTCTTTTAGAGGTGTTAAACTAAATTCTCAGACTTTGGAGAATTGATGGTGAAACCTAATGGCCCATTTTTGGCATGTATTTCTTTTTATCGCCTTTAAATTTTTTGGGCTCTTTTAACCTCTTTGGACCCCGGATAATAAAATTCTTCAATTTTTAGGTCCATTTTTAACGGTGGCTTTTACGCAAAGGATAGATATTTACCTTTCGTAGCCCCTCCCCATTTTTAAAATACCACACCATCTCACAAAACGGTTTTTACAGGCACACCTTTCTTATCAAGTTTTATCACGCTTGATTTGTTTTAAGGACAGTATTGAAGTGAAAACACCCAACCAACATGTGATAAGACAAGTACAAAAATCAAACAAATCCTTGCATGTGTGCAATAAAGGAAATCACGAGTCAAACATATTGGAAGAAACACTTAATTACATCTTAATGACTCCAAACATTATAAAGCACATGGATGAAATTGACCTATTGTGTCAAAACACTATCAAATAGTCACATGAAAAATGGAATGAAATTGTGACTTGGCAATCTTAAATGCTCATCTATAAAAGGTGCAAAAAATAAAATACAAAAATCTTTTGGGATTTTTAAAATAATTTTATCAAAATAAAATCTTTTTGTATTTTTTTTTTTTAAAATTTATACACAAATGATACATACTAGCAATAGGCAAATAATGTCATCATGAAAATCATCCTATGCTAGTGAACAAGTCAAACCTCAATCGTTCGGTGCAGAGGGGTTTTCGAAAGGTGGTAACAACTTATGAAAAACCTTCGTTAAGTCTTGTGAAGTATTGACCAAAAACAAAACTTGCACACCTAAATGTGCAAACTCCTTTCTTAAAAACTCCTTCTCTCTCTCCAAATCTAAAACCCGACGATCAAAAATTTTATTATATTTTTTTGTTTTCAAGGTCTCGGTGTACAAATGTCCACTTTCATTCTCGCATTCTCCCTCACCTGAAGCGCTCAAATCATCACTATCTCATTCGTGAGCACAATTGTGGGACAAAGAGGGTGTGCTCACACAACTCGAAAAAGCAACAAACTTCTCACCACAAGTTTTATCATTCTCACTTTCACTATTATCACTAAGAGTGGCGGGCATGGCTACCTTCTTTCCTTTCTTTCTGAACCTTGTAGGACACTCAAACGACTTATGACCCTTACCCCCATATTCAAAACAGGTCACGTTACCAAAATCCTCCTCACACTCCTCATCCGAGTCACTCTCTTTTTCCCTCTCACCTCTTTCTTTGGCCTTCCCTTTCTTTTTATTTTTCTCAAAAAAATTCCTTTTATTAGAAGAATTATTTTTGTTCATGTTGAGAAATTTTTCGCAAACAAGGCCAAATCATCAAAGTCTCCCTCAGAATCAGACTCACAAACTTTCTCTTTCTTTTTCTTAAAATAAGTCTTAAAATCAACACCATTATCCTTAGCCTTAATGTTTTTAGGAAACATGTCAATCTCATAGGTTTGAAGATCTCCTACAAGTTCTTCCAACTTAAGTGATTTCAAATTTCCCAAGGAGTTTAAAACAGTGACTTTTGGAATAAAACGTTTTGGAAGAGATCTCAAAATATTTTTAACGACACGCGTGTTATCAATCACCTCACCCAAATTAAAACAGGTATTAACAATGTCCGATAAACGTATATAAAAATCATCAAAGCATTCAGACTCAAACATGGTAATAGTCTCAAATTGGGTGGTCAAATTTTATAGCTTTGATTCTTTAACCCCGTTCGTACCCTCATGTGTCAGTTTCAAAACATCCCATGCCTCTTTAAACGTGGTGCACGTCATAATTCGGCGAAACTCATCAGGAGTGACAGCTCCAGAAATAGCACTCAGACCCCCGAAATTAAAATTTGACATTTTAAAATCATCTTCAGTCCAGGCTGACACAGGTTTTAAAGAGGTGATATTATCAACGGTGACTGTGGGAGGAGTCCACCCAATTTCACAAAGCAACCAAACACGCTCGTCAATGGATTTTAAACAAGATTTCATACGAGCTTTCCAGTAGGCATAATTAGACCCGTAAAAAATAGGCATCATATTAAATGAATGTTTCATTTGGAAAAATTGCGAATAAACACAAAACATATTTATTTATTTTTTCTTGTTAAAAAATCAATATCACACAAATTTGCGAAAAATAGGAATACACGACAAATTAGCGTAACCCGCTCTGATACCAATTTGAAAAGTGCCGTAAATAAATGCGGCGTGTGATATCGAATAAAAAATTATTCCCAAGTTTCCAAGTAAACCATTTTAATTACAGTCTATTTTTTAACAAAATAAATTCAGCCCATAAACATGATTTAAAATAAAGAAGATATTTAATTGAACACCGTTTTTCAATTAAATCCTAAAACATGCATCTAGATGATTTATCAGTTAAAATAATTATAGCATGTGACTCAACATATCAGGAAAAATCCCCGCAGGGCAAAATCATATTATTTTTACTATAATTTGTAAAGAACGGTTTACACGGATTATACTGAAAATAAGTGTGACATACGAAAATACCCATAGGTGTCGGTTCCGATGTCGTCGGCTGGGATCTCCCGCAAGAATTCCAGATGGGAAACAATGAAGAAGAAATCGGCTTCTCAACAAAATACACCAAAGTGCAGATGATTTCTTGAAAGTCTTCCAAAGTGTGAAAAATGCCTCTAAAGAGGTTCTTTGATATGTGTATGTTGTGTGCTTAAAATGGGAGAGGAAGAGTACATTATATAGGAGGGATTGGGGCTCACAAAACACCTTTTATAAAACATGGAGGAGGCATGGCCAGATTATACTCAAGGTGTTGGGAAAAGTAATTGAGTGGAGTCAATAATTTTGGCTCAAGGAATCTGCAGCCTGTAGGGGACCCGAACCAGTTTGGAGTCCCTGCGAACCGGTTCGCCCCCCCCCCCCCCGAACCGGTTCAGGCTGGGTTCGGGGACAAAGGCTGGTCCAAAGGTTTGAACACTTAGAAAAAATCCAGGATATTTTAAAGTATTTTTCTTCAAGTTCAAAAGGCCATAACTTATTAACCGTAGCTCGAAATGAGGTACCGTTTCTTCCAGTGTCTTAAATGCGGAAAGCTCTTCAACTTTCCAGTTGACCAGTCCTCCGGACTGTGACTGTACAATTACGAAAATTCCCTTGAACTTCCATATCAAGCCATATTTCCCTGTTTTGACTTTACTAGTATACCTCTTGCATTTCGGGCCTAAAATCATGGAACGTGAATTCACTGAGGCCGATGTGGGATACCAGTTTGGATATGATAAATGCTTGATCCTCGAAATTCGGATAGAGGCCGTCATGTGATATCATGCCTTATGTAGCGGCATCGGACATAAAAATAATGATCTAGGAAAAAGAAACCTTTCTAGATTCTATCCGGACATATATAGAATTATGTCCTTATAGATAGCGTGGTTGGTAACCCTAAAGAACCTATACGAATAAGATCCCAACTACGTAATTTTTCTCATTATGCATGCATTGTATCTCTTGTATAACCCAAGAATGTAAATAAATTCCTAAGTGACTCCTTGTGGAGAAGTGTTATCCAGGAGAAACTTCTTCAATTTGTCGTTCATGACGTATGGTATCCTGTACCCAGGCCAAAAAATAAAAGGGTTATTAGAACACGCTGGGTTTTTAAAAGTAAAATAGTTGAGACTGGGATGTTCATTAAAAATAAGGATAGATTATTCGCCGAAGGTTACTCTCAGATTGAAGGAATATATTTCCCAGAAACATTTGCACCAGTAACTCTTCTTGAATTTGTTCGTCTACTCTTAGCAATAACTTTCATTTCCAATTCACTCTCTACTAAATGGAAGTGAAATATGCGCTCCTTAATGGTATTCTAACTGAAGAAGTCTATGTAGAACAGCCAAAAGGGTTTATTAACCCTCACCATTCGAATCACATTTTTTGATTGAAAAAGGCCTTATATGGTCTAAAGCAAACACCATGTGCTTAGTATGATCGACTATCTACGTTTTTTTTAAATAACGACTTTAAGAGAGGTGGTAATGATCCAACTCTATTTGTTAAATATTTTGACAAAACTGTAGTTATAGCCCAAGTCTACGTATATGATATCATCTTTGGATCTATATCCTTAACAGAAGTTAAAAATTTCTCCAAAGTTATGCATGGAGAATTCCAAATGTCTCTTATGGGGGAGTTACAATTCTTTTTAGGACTTCAAATCAAACAGAATTCAGAAGGTCTATTCTTTTCGCAATCCAAATATGCTTTAGAGATTATTAAGAAATTCGTCCTAAAAAATGCAAAAGATGCTTGGACACCTATGAGTACCTCCGTAAAAATATATAAGGATGAACATGGGAAATCTATTGATCCCACTCTTTACCGTAGTATGATAGGAAGCTTACTATACCTAACTGTTTCATTTTCTGACATTATGTATGTTGTTTGTGTCTGCGCTGGATATCAGAATGCACCTAAAGAGAGTCATTTATCTTGCGTTAAAAGAATTATTAAATATGTTAAAGGAACTCTCAATTTAGGACTTTGGTATACCAATGAAACTTCCACCACTGTAATTGGTTACACCGATGCTGATTAGTGATGGTGTTCTGATGAAAGTAAGAGTATGTCCGGAGCCTGTTATTATATAGGAAATAATTTAGTAGGATGGTCTAGTAAAAAAAAAGTGTACATCGTTATCCACCACTAAATTTGAATACATTGCAGTCGGAAGTTGTTCGCAATTACTTTGGATAAGACATATGTTAAAATATTATGGCATAATTGAAGATAAGTTGCCCATCTATTGTGATAATCAAACTGTAATTAATATTTCCAAAAATCCTGTGCAACACTCTCGCAAAAAACACATTAAGATTCAATATCACTTTATCTGTGAATCAGTAGAATCTAAGGAATTGGAAATTATGTATTTACGCACAGATCTTCAATTAGCTGATTTGTTCACAAAGCCTTTAGATAATATCAGATTTGAGTCTTTACGGAAATCTATTGCTATGATATTTCTTGAATAAATATTTATCCTTACATAAATATAATCCGGTCATATTCACGCTAATAATTGATCTTTGAGGATATAGGGCACGGATGTTTAAAAAATGACAAAAGACACCTCCTACATTTGTTTTATATAGAAGATCCTTGATGTGACTCATTAATATTTAAGCATTGATAAATATTTATTGTGACACCCCGCCTAATTAAATACCGGGTGATCAGTCCTTTATTAAATTATAACCAAGGTGAACGGTTGGTTCATTCTTAGCATCACTGTCGCAAAATAACTTTTCATATTAAACACCCTAAATAATTAAGCTAAGTGACAAAATCATTTTTAAGACATCAATCTCATATTTAATTAAAAAACAACATTTAAGACCTTTCATAATCCATAGTTTAAGAGTCGCACAACAACTAGACTGGAAGCGATATTCCAAGAAATTTAAGCATTCAACAAATAAATTCCAACTTTAAAACTTCAAAGGAAAAGAAAACATCCTGATAGTAACAATCCATGAGAATAAATACTGGAAATAAATGAATCACAATCTCTCATAAAACCAACTAAATAATGGAAAAAGGGCGACACATGCCCAACTGGATAAAACAGAACTAGAAGTGAAATCAATAATGAGGTCATCTAAGCAAGAGGCCTGCAACTCCCACCCTAGCTGTAGCACATTCCTTCCAAAGGATCCTAAGCATGACGCCCTTGTGGCTGGGCACCTGTAATATATATATATATATACAAAAACGAAGAGATAAAAGGAAACGGGTCATAGCCCGATTGTAAAACAATTTAAAAATTAGTTTATCAAGTATTTAAAATGCTTACCGGATAATGCAACAATCATATTAGTATGCGACACTCTCTTGAGGAATTCTCACCTCTCTTCTAATGTGCACACCTACCGCACTATTTATCCCCACAGTTTAGCTTTTCTTAAAATTCTCATAAGATTTCATGCTGACAATTACTATCACTAAGATAGTTAATTTCTAAAGGCAAAGTTTTTACATAACTCTCATTTTATTATAAAAGTTCTCAGTGTTTCCTCAAACATTTCACAAACTTTTAAATATCGGAATATTTATTCATTACTCAACTACTTTTAATCACAGTAGAAAGTTTCCCAATTTAAATTATATATATATATATATATATATATATATATATATATATATATATATTGATCACTCTCATAATACATATATATATGTATATACTATCGGCACCCCACATAAATTTATGGTGCGGGCATACTCTGCTATCAAGTCCACGTATCACTCGTACAAAGGAAAATACTAGTTCGGAATCACTCTCAAACAGTATTAACACATGACACATACAAATTGAGGCGAAGCATAGTTCCAAGTCACTAAGAGGTCAGCACATACCCTCACGTCTCTTAGGGCCGTCTGACTATCTATCCGATATCCTGTACCAAGGATTCCTATGTTCTAGGGTACGAGTCAATATCCCCCATAAAGGTCCCATCGAGATAAGACTGTCCCAGCGCGGTAACCTCAGTGATAGCAAGTAGCGCGGGCATGATTTGTACACGTATATAGTATATGCACAAACACAGTCGTATAAGTGTACTATCCTTTCCATTTCTAATTTGGTACACCCACGACCCATACTTATGATATTTATTCTTTTGCACATTACTAAATTATCACGTATAACGGTTCGTCTCTTTTATTCTTATTTAATGAAATTATTCCAAATTTACTTCGTAACACTCGTGAAATCCTATCTCCCTAAGTATAATTTCAGTAGGTACTCTTTTATTTGATGACGTAACTTCCTTACGAGTTTCACCCTTTAGGCACACGTAAGATATGCAAATTTTCATCAACTATAACGAATTAAAAGGGCCAAAATCCATGAAAATAATAAGAACCCTAATATTTTCTTTAACTTAGTTCTTCCCATTCTTTTCCCAGATTTTCTACTCCTAACACAATGAAATTTCATGGTTCAACCTCTACATATGAATTAGATTACCAGAATACGTCTTTTACCTCTACAACATGCGAATTCGAGTCTCCCATACATGTTTTCTTTCACAAAAACTAGTCCTAATCAACCCTAGACTAATATCATTGAAGCATTAACTAATGTAGAGAAAGATAGATACTTGCCTGGGAATTCTTGGCTCAGATTTGTGGAAAATATTGGTGTTGTTGTGATCCTTATTGCACGATTTACAATTTGGAGACGACGGCAGTGCAAACTGTGGAGTTCTTGGCCTAGAACTCCTTGGAAAGCTTCTCCTCTTCCTCTCCAATGGTCGTATTTAGTTCTTGGTTATTCTAACCCTAGAAGACAACTCCTACCATATGATATAACCTTAGAAAATTCGTGGGTTTCCATGCCCAAAAATACAAAATGTCTAAAACGCCCTCCCGGGATGTTAATTAGGCCTAAAAACGCCTCGAGACCCAAACTAAACCCCCGGGTACATTATTTTGACTGTTTCGACCATTCCGGACACATTGACGTACTCAAAATGACCATACAATTGACTTATAATCTATTCACTTTTAATAGTTCGAATTTAATCCCGACACAACACAGGCGCATCCCGATAAGTTTCCAAAATTATTAATTTAGATTCTCGTGATAATTTTACTAAATTTAATTACAAATCCTACTTTACCCATAAAGTAATTTACAACAAAATTTCAATAATTACTAACTCTCATCACGCTAGTAAATATTTAAATGATTTACGAATTAATATTAAATTAATATCTCTAATTAAATTTAATAAATCCCTAAAATTAAAAGTCATAAAAATACGGGGTATTACATACTCCCCCCTAATAACAGAATTTCGTCCCGAAATTCGAAACAGATAAGGTATACCTGGTAAGAATAACTCTGGGTACTTCTCACGCATGTCTGCCTCACACTCCCAAGTGGATTCCTCCACATTATGATGCTCCCACTGGACCCAAACAGGTGGAACTACTTTCGACCCTAACCTCCTTTCGCTATGGTCTAGAATAGCCACTGGTCTCTCCTCGTAAGAGCTATTCGGCTGTAAATCAATCTCCTCAATCATGATGTGGGTGTGGACCATGTCATCCCGAAGGTATCGTCTCAACGACGAGATGTGTAATACATCGTGAATGCAGTGTAAATGCTCTGGCAGTCCCAATCTGTATGCCACTTGTCCAATCCTCTCTATAATGGGAAATGGTCCCACGTACCTTAGGGCCAGTTTCCCTTTCTTCCCAAACCTCATCACTCTTTTCATAGGAGATACACGTAGTAATACTTGGTCTCCCACATTAAATTCTTGAAAAAACCATTTTGCATTGGCGTAGCTTTTCTTCCTGTCCTGGGCTACCCGAATGCAACTCCTGATAAGCTCAATCCTAGCGGAGGTTTCCTAAATTACCTCTGGTCCGAGTAACTTGTTGTCCCCCACCTCTAACCAACAAGTGGGAGAACGACAAGGCCTGCCATATAATGCCTCAAATGGAGCCATGCCAATCGTGAACTGATAAGAGTTATTATAAGCAAACTCTGCCAGTGAAAGATGTGTCTGCCAACCTCCCCCAAAATCAAGGATACACATGCGTAGCATATCTTCCAACATCTGATTGGTACGCTCTGTTTATCCATCTGTCTATGGGTGATAAGCTGAACTCAACCTCAACTCTATACCCATGGCCTCCTAAAAACTCTCCTAGAAACGCGACACGAAAATCTTGTCTTTATCTGACACAATATCCAGGGGCACCCCATATAGTCTAACAATCTCAGCAATGAGCAACTGAGCATACTGGCCCGTGGTATAGTCTGTCCGTACTGGCAAAAAATGAGCCACCTTGGTCAAACGGTCCACTATCACCCAGATGGAATCGTGGCCCCGCTGTGATGTAGGCAACCCAGTAATAAAATCCATGGAAATACTCTCCCACTTCCACATGGGTATTTCCAACGGCTGAAGCAACCCTGATGGTTTCTGGTGGTCCACCTTTACCATCTGGCAAGTAGAACACTTGGACACGAACTCAATAATGTCCTTCTTCATCCCACTCCACCAGTATTGTCGCCTTAAATCCTGGTACATCTTATCTCCCCCAAGATGCACCGCAAATCGGGACCCGTGAGATTGGGTCATCATTGCATGACGTAAGTATGCTCCATCTGGGACCACCAATCTCCCATTAAACCTCAAACCTCCATCGAAACTAATTGAATAGAACTCAACACCCTCGGCTAAAAGCCGTACTATTTGCTCCTGGCAAAATGAGTCTGTTGTCTGTGCCTGTATTACCCTCATAATAATCTCGGGTGTCACTGTCATGACAGATATGAAGGAACAGGCTACTGCATCCTGGTGGCCCAACTCTTTCCACTCATCTTTCCAGACGTCCGCTACATCATCTACCGGTCTACGACTCAACGTATCAGCAACTACGTTGGCCTTCCTTAGATGGTACTGTATGTCAAACTGATAGACTTTCACAAACTCAAACCACTTACGCTGACTCATATTCAGTTCTCGCTGAGTGAACAAGTACTGCAGTGACTTGTGGTCTGTGAACAAGCGTAATTTCTCCCCTAATAAATATTGTCTCCATATCCTCAATGCAAAGACGACCGTTGCTAACTCTAGGTCATGAGTGGGGCAATTCCTCTCATGCGGCTTAAGCTTGCAGGAGGCAAAAGCTATAGACTTTTCTTCCTGCTGAAGTACTCCTCCGAGTCCTCGTAAGGAGGAGTCAGTGTAAACCAGATACTCCACGCCTGGCTTGGGTAAAGTAAGGACTGGTGCCGAAGTCAGCTTGTCTTTTAGCTCATCGAAAGCCAATCAATAAGTATCATCCTAAACATATGGTACCCCCTTACAAGTCAGGTTCATCAATATACCCACTATCTTGGAGAACCCTCGGATGAATCTCCTGTAGTACCCGACTAACCCCAAGAAACTACGCACTTCCGTCGGTGTCATGGGTTGTCCCCACTCTCTCACTACTGACACTTTACTCGGGTCAACTCTATCCCCAGTTCATAAACAACATGTCCCAATAACTGCACTTCCCATAACTAGAATTCTCACTTCTCGTACTTAGCATACAGCTGATGCTCTCGTAGAGTTTGAAGAACCTGCCTCAAGTGCTCAGCATGCTCTTCCTCGGTGTGTGAATGTATCAGGATGTCATCTATGAAGACGATGACAAACTGATCCAAGAACTCTCTGAACACTCGGTTCATCAAGTCCATGAATACGGCTGGAGCATTTGTGAGTCCAAATGGCATCACTCTGGACTCATAGGACCCATATCTCGTCAAGAAAGCAGTCCTCGAAACATCCTGCTCCCTAATCCGTAGCTGATGGCATCCTGACCTCAAATCTATCTTCGAAAAGAAAGTTTCTCCCCTCAGCTGGTCGAACAGATCATTGATTCGAGGCAACGGATATTTGTTCTGTATCGTGACCTTGTTCAGCTCCCAGTAGTCCACACATAGCCTCAGTGAACCATCTCTTTTTTTTCACAAACAAAACTGGAGAGCCCCAAGGTGAGGTACTCCTACGAATGAAGCCCTGACCTAATAGTTTTTATATCTGATATCGTAACTCCCTCATCTCCACTGGAGCCATACGGTACGAAGTGCATGCTATCTATCGAGTATCCGGTAATAAATCTATGACATAATCTATTTCTCGATTGGGGGGTAGGCCGGGTATCTCCTGAAATACATCAGAATACTCACGAACGACTGGGATCGAGTCTAAGGGAGTCACGACCTCCTTAGAGGTATCCTCCTTTATGTAATAC
This sequence comes from Sambucus nigra, assembly GCA_949130495.1. Lineage (NCBI taxonomy): Eukaryota > Viridiplantae > Streptophyta > Magnoliopsida > Dipsacales > Adoxaceae > Sambucus > Sambucus nigra. Next base: position 632,101,504 of record OX422213.1, on the reverse strand, counting down.
AAATGAGCGGTAGAGCCTCCCTCTGGGCGAGGCATCGCCCCTACAAACATCTCCTGCCTCGAAATGACAAATACAATACTCCCACCAAAATAATCTATCATGGCTCTGTATGCTGCGAGCCAATCCATGCCAATAATAATGTTGTGCTCATGCATATCTAAGACTAACATGTCTGCTGGTAAGATTAAGCTACCAGACTCTACTCCCACACCTCGACATTTAAAGAAAATTAACGACCCATTTCCCAGTGGTGAGTCTATGCATGTCACAGTGCTCTCTGCTGTGGCTAATAACCCTAAGGCCTTCGCAAAGTGAGTAGCTATAAAATGGTGTGTCGCCCCAGTATCAAATAAAACTTGACCCATAGTACCATGGATAGGAATCGTATCCTCAATCGCGGGTCATGCCTGAGGAGCTGCTGCCTGGTGGACGTTATAGACACATCCGTACTGTAACTGCCCCTGCTGCACTGGAGCTGTTGGGATGGCTCGTAGGACTGGTGCCTGAGTTGGTGCTGGGAGGAAGGCTGGGAAAAGTGGCCTCTGTGGCTCATTACGGGCACCCTGTTACTATGGGACCCTATCTCCCTCTGGACAATCATGGCACCTATGGCCATTTTTACCACACCCGAAGCATCGGCCCCTGAAATTTCCTCCCCTTTGTCCCTGCTGATTAGGGCCCTACTGGCCGTTACCACCCTGCCATTGGCCTTGCTGAAAACATTATTGGCCCTGTTGCTGACCCTACGGCTGACGATGTTGGCCCTGCCTAAATCCCCCAAATCCCTGCCTGAAGTCACCTGATCGGAACCACTTGGTAGGGTCCCCCTGATAGGAACTCTTCTCATGTTGACGAGTCTGCCCCTGAGATGTCGATGCTCCACTAGTACCACTACCCCCTGTCCTGCCTTGTTGGCTGGACTCTTCTGCTCGCTTTCTTCCCTGTAGATGGAAGCGGTGATCATGGGAGTGTAATAAAGCAGCATTGAGTACATCCGTGTAGGTACTCAGTGAAAGATTGCCTATAAGGTGTTGACGAATCCTCCAGGCCAACCCGTCCACAAACAACAGTATCTTCTTACCCTCAGTGGGTGCTTCATCTGTCACTATAGTGAGAAGTCTAGTGAACTCCTCCTCGTACTCATCATCAGTCGTATTCTCCTATTTCAGATTCAGTAGCTTCCGCCTCATCTCAGTCTATACGGCGGATGGAAAGTATTTGCTGTCGAACCGCGCCCAAAATCACTGAATAGTGATAATATTCCTCTCCTCCAAGGTAGTGGTGGATTCCCACCAATGCAAAGCGGCCCCCACTAGCTTGAAGGAAGCTAACAGCTGTTTCGGCACGTCCGTGCACTCATACATGCGCAGATGCCTCTGGATATCTTTCTTCCATTGGCTGGCTATTATGATATCCGAACTACCCGCAAACTTTGGGGGATGTGCCTTCAGGAAGGCATCCCTAACTCTCTCCCATTCAGAAGGAAGTTGTGCCGGTACTGGAGCCACTGCCTGAACCTGGGGTGGAACCTGCTGCACTACTGCCAACGCGGCATTCACCGCCTGAGCAATGATAATGGCTACCTCTGTTGCATTCATCGTTCCCTGAACTGGAGCTGCTGGCTTCTCGGCCTGGGTACGTCTGTCCTTGGGTGCGCGTCTCGTAGGCATCTGAAATGTAAAGAAATTTATTAGTCTACAGTTATTATCAAATCTCAAATAGCTGAAGATGTAAGCGTAAAAGCATGAATACAACAATCCTAAAACTGAGGGCTCTATAGCAAGAACATTAAGCTGAAAGCGAAATAAGCCGTACAAATCCTAAAGGACACTAGAACCTGATGCTCTGATACCACCTGTGACACCCCGCCTAATTAAATACCGGGTGATCAGTCCTTTATTAAATTATAACCAAGGTGAACGGTTGGTTCATTCTTAGCATCACTGTCATAAAATAACTTTTCATATTAAACAACCTAAATAATTAAGCTAAGTGACAAAACCATTTTTAAGACATCAATCTCATATTTAATTTAAATCCAACATTTAAGACCTTTCATAATCCATAGTTTAAGAGTCACACAACAACTAGACTGGAAGAGATAATCCAAGAAATTTAAGCATTCAACAAATAAATTCCAACTTTAAAACTTCAAAGGAAAAGAAAACATCTTGACAGTAACAATTCCAAAGTATAAATACTGGAAATAAATGAATCAAAATCTCTGATAAAACTAACTGAATAATGGGAAAAGGGGGACACATGCCCAACTGGATAAAATAGATATAGAAGTGGAATCAATAATGAGGTCGTCTAACTGAATACTGGAAATACTAGAAACAAACGAATCACAATCTCTGATAAAACTAACTGAATAATGGAAAAAGGGCGACACATGCCCAACTGGATAAAATAGAACTAGAAGTGGAATCAATAATGAGGTCGTCTAAGTAAGAGGCCTGCAACTCCCACCTAAGCTGCAGCACGCTCCTTCCAAAGGATCCTAAGCATGACGCCCTTGTGGCTGGGCACATGTAATATATACATATATATACAAAATAGAAGAGATAAAAGGAAACGGATCAGAGCCCGATGGTAAAACAGTTTAAAAATTAGTTTAGTAAGTATTTAAAATGCTTACCGAATAATGCAACAATCATATTAGTATGTGGAACTCTCTTGAGGAATTCTCACCTCTCTTCTAATGTGCACACCTACCGCACTATTTATCCCCATAGTTTAGCTTTTCTTAAAATTCTCATAAGATTTCATGGCGACAATTACTAGCGCTAAGATAGTTAATTTCTAAAGGCAAAGTTTTTACATAACTCTCATTTTATTATAAAAGTTCTCAGTGTTGCCTCAAACTTTTCACACACTTTTAAATATCGGAATATTTATTCATTACTGAACTACTTTTAATCACAGTAGAAAGTTTCCCAATTTAAATTCTCTCTCTCTCTCTCTCTCTCTCTCTCTATATATATATATATATATATATATATATATATATATATATATATATATATATATATATATATATATATCAGCAGCCCACATAAATTTATGGTGCGGGCATACTCTGCTATCAAGTCCCCGTATCACTCGTACTAAGGGAAATACTAGTTCAAAATCACTCTCGAACTGTATTAACACATGACACATACAAATTGAGGCGAATCATATGAGGTCAGCACATACGCTCACGTCTCTTAGGACCGTCTGAGTATCTATCCGATAGCCTGTACGAAGGATTCCTATGTTCTAGGGTACAAGTCAATATCCCCCATAAAGGTCCCATCGAGATAAGACTGTCCTGGCACGGTAACCTCAGTGATAGCAAGTAGCGCGGGCATGATTTTTACACGTATATAGTATATGCACAAACACAGTCATATAGGTATACTATCCTTTCCATTTCTAATTTAGGTACACCCATGACCCATACTTATGATATTTATTCTTATTGCACATTACTAGATTATCCCGTATAACGGTTCGTCTCTTTTATTCTTATTTAATGGAATTATTCCAAATATACTTCGTAACACTCGTGAAATCCTATCTCCCTAAGTGTAATTTCAGTAGGTACTCTTTTATTTGAGGACGTAACTTCCTTACGAGTCTCACCCTTTAGTCACACGTTCCCGTTATTCCTTAAGTGTAAAACACCTCCGTTAAATGTAAATCTCGTCTTACATTATAGGTTCCATTTTTATAAAGTCCTACTGGTCTTCTTTATATCCCAAAATGTTCTAACACTAATGTCCAAGGATTTCTATTCATTTAAATTTGAACAACCTATTTAAAAAAGGAAATGTGAGTTTTCCAGGAGCGGTCGATCGATCGATGGCAGGGGCTCGATCGATCGATCGATGCTCTTGGGTAGATCGATCGATCAAGCAGTTATGGCAAAACTGCAGAAATACCAGTTACGCGAATGCTGTTCCAAAATCATCCAAATCATCATATTTGATTTCCATACTTCCAACAAATAATACTACAAGTATTGTATCCACAAATAATTAATATTCTACGTAAGATATGCGAATTTTCATTAACTATAACGAATTAAAAGGGCCAAAATCCATGAAAATAACAAGAACCCTAATATTTTCTTTAACTTAGTTCTTCCCACTCTTTTCCCAGATTTTCTACTCCTAACACAATGAAATTTCATGGTTCAACCTCTACATATGAATTAGATTTTTAGAATACGTCTTTTACCTCTACAACATGCGAATTCGAGTCTCCCATACGTGTTTTCTTTCACAAAAACTAGTCCTAATCAACCCTAGACTAATGTCATTGAAGCAGTAACTAATATAGAGCAAGATACATAGTTGCCTAGGAATTCTTGGCCCAGATTTGTGAAAAATATTGGTGTGGTTGTGATCCTCATTGCGCGATTTACAATTTGGCAGCGACGACAGTGCAAATGGTGGAGTTCTTGGCCTAGAACTCCTTGGAAAGCTTCTCCTCTTCCTCTCCAATGGCCGTCTTTGGTTCTTGGTTATTCTAACCCTAGAAGACAACTCCTACCATCTGATATAACCTTAGAAAATTCGTGGGTTTCCATGCCCAAAAATATGAAATGTCTAAAACGCCCTCCCGGGATGTTAATTAGGCCTAAAAATGCCCCGAGACCCAAACTAAACCCCCAGGTATATTATTTTGATTATTTCGACCCTTTCGGACACATTGACGTACTAAAAAATGACCATATGGTTGACTTATAATTTATTCACTTTTAATAGTTCAAATTCAATCCCGACACGACGCAGACGTTATCAATTTAGATTCTCGTGATAAGTTTACTAAATTTAACTACACATATTACTTTACCCATAAAGTAATTTACAACAAAATTCCAATAATTACTAACTCTCATCACGCTAGAAAATATTTAAATGATTTTTGGATTAATATTAAATTAATATCTCTAATTAAATTTAATAAATCTCCAAAATTAAAAGTCATAAAAATACGGGGTATTACATTTATCTTCTTTCTACCTAATTTGTTATGTATTAGTGCCTACCCTTTGTCAATTTGAGACATTATTTTGATTCCACTAGGACATTATTTTGATTACTTCAACAAAAATTCTTGATCTTAGTTATCTTATTTTTAGGAAATCAGTACCTCATTTTATTAGAATATTGTTAGAATATTGGTCTGTATTTAGTTGAGTAATGTAATTTTCTTTTCTAGGATACGAGGTAGATAGAATTTTGAATAAGAATAGGATTTTCTTATTTCTAGTATCCCTACGAGTCCTCAATGAATCAAAAGAGATTTTGTTTCATATTTCCAAAGGGGGAGATTGTTGCATCCTATATCTTTGACTCATTTGAGTCTTATTATATAGAGCTTGTCTAGTTTGGAAATAGTGACAAAATTTGAGTCAAACCCTAGTTTACCAAAACCTCAGACTCTACATGATATTTCCTCTATTAGTCTCAAAGGTATAATACCAACACTATACCTAGGATTCCATTTTTATGTTGTATTCATATTAATTTGTGTGTGTCAGTGTTAATTCCCATTAAAATATTTTTCTAATAATTTTTGGGATTGTTTAAATAATTTTTAGGAATTTATAAACATTTTTAGAACATTTAAAAATTGGTTTTAAGATGTTTTGGGCCTATTTGTAAATTCTTTTTTCTCTTAAAAACTTTGGTTCGGTAGAATCTGAAAGTGACAGAGAGATGTGTAGTACAAAATGGAATTGTTTAAACTTCAAAACATGTGTTTTTAACCCCATCTAAGCCACACACGTGTTGCATCCACAACGACCCAGATTGTGTTTAATTACTCTCACATTCCTGAAAACCATTACCAGCCCTTGGATCTATTTTATCTACGGTCTCCATGTTGTTTTTAATAGTCCAAGTCTCAACCTTTTCGGCCAATCAAATGTCATTTAAATGCGGTGCATTGTAAACCATTAGATTTACATCGTTCAACTCTCAGCCGCTGTTTTGCCCATAGATTCTAGGACCTTCCAACCTTTATTATAACTAGATGACCTTGGTTCAACATTTATAATCTTTGGATCAGTTGAGAGTTGAGAAAAAAAGAGAGAAGAGAAAAAAACAAGAGAGAAAAAAAGAAAGAAATAGAAAAACCTAAACCAAACCCTAGCCAATTTTCTTTAGAAAATTTACCTTGAGTGTTTGTGTGTTCGTCCTCTTTTGAAGATTCATTCCTCTTCAGTCTTCAATCTCTTTTCCAACATAGTCACGTTGTTGGATCTTTTTTTCTCTTTCATAGAAAATGGAGATATGATTTTAGTTGATATAAATCACTTAGATCTCTTTAGTTTTGATTTCTTTTTCAATAAATCCTCGTTTGCTGGTTTTTTTATACTTAAATGTTTCTTTAAAATATTTTACCAACAAATATTCATATTGTTTCAAGTTTTGCAAAAAAGAGACTTCATAAGAATAAGAGATCTTAAGACATTTGTGCTTTCGAAGTTCATATTTCACATTTTGTGAAATAGAAGTGTATATAAATAAAAAGAAAGCATATATGACCTTGGATATTTTGAAAAGCAAGGTTGTCACTTGATCTAGTAAAAAATCATAAGTCTAAGGTTTCCAATAAATCGAGATTCAGAATACAAACTCATATTAGATAATATTTGTAATTTGTAGGAAAATTTGTCGGTATAACTGTGTGTGTGTGTGTGTGTGTGTGTGTGTGTGTGTATTGCATGCATGTGTTAGGTACTTCACCACAAAACACTTTACACACTACAACACTAAAGAAGTGTTAGTAGAGATATTCTTAACTTTTAGAGTCGATGTAAAGCTAAAGGAGGAGGAGTTACAAAGCTGGGAGAATAACACGACATCATAGCCTTCAGGAAAGCCAGAATTACCTAATGGAGTTGGCAAAAATTCTTGACTTAGATTAGGTTTGATTGTGTGTTTAGGTTGTTATATAAATTGTAATTTGTTTACTCCGTTTTAGTGGATTTTTCTTTTGATGTTTAGACACCTCCATGGATGTTTCCCCAATTGGGTGGGGTATAATCTTCCTCTCATGCCCTTATGATTGCATGCTTATTTAGAATTTATTTCTTTTTGTTTTTCAAAACCTGGTCACCTAACTAAAATATCTCGTTCATAACTTTTTATACACATCTTGTGTTAGTATTTGTTTTGAAAAAAAATGAGTTTCTCAAACAAACTGTTCGGAGCCATTTAAATTGTCTTAAACCTTTTATACAATTTAAGTGGCATTATTTTTCACTGTGAATATCTCAAAACACTCTCCATATAAATAATTTCCCAAAATTTTCAAGGCAAACACTATTGCAGCTAACTCTAAGTTATGGGTGGTGTAATTCTTCTCATGTAATTTCAGCTGTCTAGAAGCATAAATAATCACCTTTCCATTATACGTCAGCGCGCAACCAAGGACATGGCCTGAATCATTACCATAAATCAAATAGGCACAAAAACTAGATTTTCCTTCAACTTTTGAAACTCTTTTCACACTCTGCTGACCATAAAAATTCCTTGTCCTTATGTGTTAGTTAGGTTAAGTGCACAACTATATAGGAGAATCCTTCCAAAAACCTCTTATAGTAGCTTGGTAGTTTGAAGAACCCTCTAAGCTCGATAACTATAGATGGTATTTCACAATCAAGGATGTTCACGACCTTTCATAGTTCGACAACCAATCCGTCCTTGTTTACTATGTGGCCAAGGAAGGCAATCTCGTCAAGATTGAATTCACACTTAGAAAAATTTACTTATAAGTTCTCTTTCTTAATAACCTCAAACACTTCGCGGAGGTATTACTCATGATCCTCTATCGACTTAGAATAAATCAGTACATCATCATTGAAAATAGTCACAATTTTTTCCAAGAATGTCTTAAACATCTTATTCATCAAATACATAAATGTCATCGGGGCATTGGTTTATCCAAATGGCATCACCACAAACTCATAATGACCATAACTATTTCTAAAGGTTATTTTATGAATGTTTTGTTCTTAATCTTAAGTGGTGATATCCTGAGCTTTGATCAATCTTCGAGAAATATCTAAAATCCTTCAGTTGGTCAAAAAGATCATTAATCTAAAGCAAAGGGTATTTATTATTCATCGGCATCTTGTTCACTACCCTATAAACTATGAACATCCTCAAATATCCATCCTTTGATTTACAAATAGAACGAAGTCACCCTCAGGAGATGTACTAGACCTAATAAAGCCATGGCCTAGAAGGTTCTCCAACTGGTCTTTCAATTCATTTAACTCTGAGGGGGCCATTCTGTATGGAACCTCAGAATTGGATGCGACCTCCATTGTAAGAACAATGGTAAACTCAATTTATCTATTCAGGGGTATTCCCTGGTGATTCATTTTGGAAGGCATTATTGTAGTTCGCGACCATATTGATATCTGCTAAAGTGGCCCCGGTCTTCTCAACATATGCTAAGCATTTTTGGCTCCTTTCCTTAATTATCATTCTGGACCTCGTAGATGATATTAGAAAAGGTTTTTTTAGTAGGTTTATTGAACTAAAAACTCACCTCGTCCTCTCCGAGTATACATAAGGTAATTTATTTACTATCACAATCTATCCTTTCAAAGTGGGTGGATAGCCAATCCATGACTAAGATCAAGTCAAAGTATTCCATTTCTAAGTGAATCAAACCAACTCCAAAATTTGACCTCGTATATCCGCAGTATAACCTACATATATGAGCTTGACCTCTGATGAAGTTCCTACTAGGGTATCAATTACTAATGGGGGGTTGAAGGTCTGCGGCCTCATCTTAAATTTTCTTGCAAAAGTTATAGATACAAAGGAGTGTGTTGACCCGTGATAAAAAAGTACATCATAATTTATTTTATTAATAGTAATGGTACCTATTACCTTGTCCTCAACTTTCTCAGCATCCTTAGAGTTGAGGAAAAGAATCTGGTTGGAGCCCCCAGTTTCCTCGTATTCTTCTTCAGAAATCTTCAATCTTTGACTTTATGATCGGGTTTGCCACAGTTATAATAAATCATTCCTTATGGTAGAGCCTTCGCAAAATTACTTTTATATCGTAGTTGAAGCACACAATATCCATGACATCAATCTTTCCCTCAATGGTCCCTTGATTAGATCGTGACCCTTGTGCTTACTGTTGTGGCTTACCTTTCTTGTTACTCCATCTTCTCTGCCTTTTCACTTATCTCCCTTTGCCAACCCATCTTTAAAATCTTGTTTCATCATTTAGGCGACCTTTTATAATTTCTTATAAAATCTCAGCCTTATTCCCATACTCTGCTGTGGAGTCTTCTCTTCAAGCCAGTCTCAAACTTCTTAGAATTTTTCTCCTTTGTGTTAACAAGATAGGGTGAAAAATGTGATAACTATATGAAATTTGTTTCATACCGGGCCACATGCATAGTTCCTTGAGTTGAATCCATAAATTCTACCTCTAACTTCTCCCTAGTTGCGACTAGGAAGTACTTTTAAAAAAAATAGTGCTTTGAATCTGGACCAACATATAGTTATAAATTCTCTTCCCAACTTCCTCCTTTTAATAATGGACCACCAATGATCCGACTCAGTGTCAAACATAAAAGAGGCGAAGGATACCATTTCCCCTCAGTGCAAATCAAAACAAAAAAAAATCTTCTCCGTCTTTTGAATATAGCGTGGACCTTTAAAAGGTTAGTTTCTCCCTAAAAGCGTCTAGTCCCAATTTCTTAAAATGTTCAATGGTGCATCCCACTGGAATTTTATCGACTTGCCTTATAGCAATGTCCCTAGATAGGACTTTTGGGAAACCCACTAACAATTTTAGCACTTTTTTCGCGACCACGTTGTCATTATTTGCGTCAACATTATCTCTACGATTATGTCTTTCCATAACTTTCCTGGAAAAAATCACGCACGTAAAAGTATATATTCCTATTAATAATATTCGAAGTAAGTGTACACAATCAAGATATTCCCAATGCTCCTAAAGTTTTCCTATATCTTATGCTCTGATACCATTTATAACTGATATGCCCAAACTGCACCTGCCAGCTCAGGTGTAGCATTAACCTCGGCCTGTATGATGGCCGAGGTAACAATGGATCAGGATTACCCATCAGTGATGTCGTCCTTCACCAGGCCGGCCACAATCGACGTTGTAAGTACCACCAAGATTGGGCATCAGTCGAGGTCTTCGTGACTCATGGGGTCAGTTATTGATCAGTATCACCATCAACATCGGCCATAGTCGACGTTATAAGTTCACCTAGAATCAACAAAGCCTTACAGTCTTAGCATCAAGTGCGAAAACAAAATCGGCCCTGACCGACGTTCCACATATCTAACCTCGGCTGACATCTCAGCTAAAGTCATCATATAATCCCCAACCATGGCAGGGGTTGTACTTCACCAACCTAGTACTCATCCAGGTCGAGGTTGGTACCAAGCAAAGACAGCCAAGCATCTACACACACATGTATGGCTTGGAACACGTGGATAAGTCTGTTATAACTAAATCATTCTCTCCATGAGAGGGAAGATTGAGGTCATCATCACTTAGTTGAGATCAACCAGGTGTCATCCTTACACTAGTTGGATCTTCATGCACATGAAAATTTCATGCTTGGGGGTACATTACACCCCCAAGCACTATATATAGAGGTCATCCTCAACATAGCAGGGGATCGATAATTACAACCCTAGCTAAAATTCTATCAATTTATACAAAAGAGAGAGAAAGCTAATGAGATTGTATTTATGGCCATTATTGCCTTATTTCAGTGATATTACTCACTCACTTGCACAGTGGACGTAAGACTAATTGGTTGAACCACTTATATATTGGTGTTCATCCTCTTCTCCTCACCTCCTTCTACATATACACTTGTATTCTCTTGTGCTGTCATTGTTATCATTTGCTTGAGCTTGTCAACACCTTATCTAGTGGTGTTGATTACAGCATCATCATTTTGGCACCGTATGTGGGAACGAGAAGCTATTTATTCCTTTCTTGCTGCTTGACCTCACCGAAGATTGTGATGGTGAACCAGGCCTCACCCCTTGCGTGGAGATATTTCACCATTGAAAGAGGTCCTTTAAGGTATTAAGCTCACATTCTTTACAAGATCTTTAGTTTTAGCATATGGCACCGGAGTTACCACTACCTCCTCCACCATCCGGTGTTGGAGGACCTAGTTTCAGTCAGGCACCACCCTAGTCCAAAATGGCTGAGGTGGTTGCAGCCTTAAAATCTTTGGCTGCAACACAACAATAATTGAAGGAGCAATTTGCACAGCTCAGTCAAAATATGATGAGGCCACCTGGGGTCTCATCGGAGATGATTACCTTGACAGTTGTTCAACCCCATCCTGAAGCCAGGGGATCACCCCAGGCACCGCAAAAAAACTAACCTATGCCTCAGCAGAGGAGGAACGTTGTTGACCCTAGGCGTTTACGTCTGGGGAGGCAAGGAAACCCTTGCCCTGAGGATAGGTATGATGACATGGAGGCAGAGGATGCTCTAAAAGATTGATGGGAGCTGTATGAGGTTTCGAATAACACAGTACGTCCTATCCATCAAAGCAGAGGTTGTGGGGTAAGAAGAGATAGGGATGTCCAATAAAGAGCATCATCTTTTGATCGCTTGAGTAGATGGTCAGCCTTTCAAAGTCTCGACCCAGTTAATGACCTAAGACAAAGGTTATCCAGGTCTAGAAGTGTGGCAGGTTCACAAAGAGAAGATGGGGAACATCAGCCTCATCAGGTCCGACCCCATCATGGCCAACCCCAATATGGATGAGACAGAGATCAAGAGGAGGTAAATAGTCGACGTTGTGCAGCGGCAAGGGAACCCTCAGTTCACCCCTTAAAAGTGGTTGGGGACAACCTCGACCAGGCCGACGTTGAAAATATATGAAACAATTCAATTCTACATCTTGAATAGAAGATAGGGGACCTCATCGAAAGCCGAGACCCACTACAAAGAGGTTTCTCAGAGGGTTCCCCATTCGTGGCAAGGATAGTGAATTTCCCAACCCCTGCCAAGTTCAAACCACCTACGGTGTCTCCCAAGTATGATGGCAGTACCAACCCTGTGCATCATATTGAGATGTACCAGTCTGCTGTGGACATTTATTCAATCCCGAAGGAGATAAAGTGTCGGGCCTTCTCTGGGACTTTGACGGTATTCGCACACATTTGGTTTACCTCTCTTCCGAAGAACTCTATCGAGAACTTTAAGGGCTTAGCTGAACGGTTCATTCAAATTCTTTTTAGGGTAAGACCTCAAAAGAAGACCACTCATCTGCTGTACGTCAAACAAGGAAAGAACGAGAGCCTAAGAGACTACATTGCTAGATTCAACAAAGAAAAATTGGAGGTTAAAGATTATGAAGAGAATATAGTTATGACTTCCCTCATTGGAGGACTCCAGAAAGGAAAGTTATTATAGAAGCTTGCAGAAGACCCTCCTAAGTCCATGGCAGAGCTATTGGGAACTGTAGGAAAGTTCATGAACACTGAAGAGGCTATGGCCATAAGATATGAGGATGAGAACGGTAGCGGAAGCAGGAAGTTCCAAAGGAAGAAAGATGAAAAAAAAGGTTTGTAGATGACAAGTTTGCATGCTATACTCCTCTAACTGTGAGTTTTGAATACATCCTCAACGAAATAAAAAATGATCGGTCCCTGAGATGGCCAGAGAAAATGAAGGCTCCTCCGTATAAGAGGAACAAGAACCTATAGTGTGAGTTCCACCAAGACCACGACCATGTGATAGAAAAGTGCTTCGCCTTGAAGGATGAAATTGAGAATATGTTGAAGTCCAAAAAGCTCAGGAAGTATGTCGACGGTAAAGCTCCTAAGAGGGGAAGAGATGACCCTAAAAAGAAGAGAAATGACAGATGTCGAGATGATCCTCCAGAGAGAAGAGACGATGACTCAGATGGTGATGATGAGGATGATCCAGACCTCCCATCGAAAGATAACAATGCCCCTGTGAAGAGGGTTGGTATGATCTCCTTCGGTGTTAACACCATATGTGGAGGACTAGTAAGGGGTGGCTCCAAAGTAGCCAATTGTAAAGATCATGTGGCAGAGGCTAAGTCAGTGACCAAAGTAGAGGTTATGAATATGGCGTCTTCAGAGGCTAAGCAGAAGAGAAAGAAGGTAGATATGGATAGCCTTATAGTTGGATTCTCCCAACTCGACTTCAAAGGTATCTTGGCTTCGCATGATGACCCTTTGGTAATTACAACAAGAGTGCATGGATGTGAGGTACAGATAATCCTCGTAGATGAAGGAAGTTTGGCAGATGTGATGTTCTGGCCCTGTTTTAAGAGCCTAGGCCTCAGCAGAGCTAGGCTGGTACCCTATCATCATCCGTTGATGGGATTCAACAGTGAAAAGGTCCATCCCTTAGGCAGGTATGAGATGGATGTACGAATGGGAGATGAGTGGCCTAAGAGGTTGGCCCGAAAGATCAATTTTTTGGTTATGGATGAAAACGTCTTCTCGGCCTACAAGCTCATCATAGGATGAGTAGTCCTCAAGTAATTTGAGGTCGTGCCATCGATGGTCCACTAAATGCTAAAATTCCTGACCCCCTATGGGGTGGGGGAAATCCAGGGTGACCAGACCTTGGCATGAGAATGCTACTTCAACTAGGCAAAAGAGAGAAAGTCCCACAAGAGGGCAACAACCACATATAAAATTGAAACACTCGATCCTAGGGATGAAACAAAATTGAATAAAGGAGAGGCCACGGAAGAGGTAGAATCCATCGTCCTCAATGAGGACAAACTGGAAAAAACCATCCATATCGATAAGGCCATAAAACCCGAGATCAAGGAAGAGTTGTTGAGTTTTTTAAAGAAGAGGCAGACTATCTTCTCTTGGATCCACGCAGATATGCTTGGCATCGACCCGGAGGTTATGTGACACAAACTCAATGTGGCAGAAGATGAGAAGCCAATCAAATAAAAATGAAAAGTTTACTCCAGGGAAAAGTATGATGTCATCAGGAAGAGGTCAAGAAATTAGAAGAGGCAAAATTCATCAGCGAGGTCATATACCCAGAGTGGTTATTTAACGCCGTCATAGTGCCTAAAGCTAACGAAAAATGGAGGATGTGCGTAGACTTCACTAACCTGAACAAGTCTTGCCCAAAAGACAACTATTCCTTACCTTGAATTGATCAGATGGTAGATTCCACTGTGGGGAATAAACTTATAAGCTTCATGGATGCATATTCAGGCTATAATCAGATCTTCATGGATACCAAAGACTCAGAGAAGATAACATTCATCATAGACAAGGGGACCTATTGCTATAAGTTCATGCCCTTCGGCTTGAAGAATGCAGGGGCCACATATCAACGTCTTGTAAATGAGATGTTTGAAGATTAAATTAGCAAGACTATGGAGGTATATGTAGATGACATGATGATGAAAAGCTTGAAGGCCTGCACTCACATAGTCGATCTGGAGAGGACTTTTGACACCATGGACTTATATATGATGAAGCTCAATCCTGCTAAGTGTGTCTTCGGAGTAGGAGCAGGGACATTTCTTGGATTCATCATTAATCAAAGGGGAATATAGGCCAATCCCGAAAAAATCAAGGCTCTGTTTGAAATGAAGACACCCAGGACCATCAAAGACGTTCAGAGGTTAATCGAAAGAGTTACTGCACTGAACAGGTTTGTTTCCAGGGCTACGGACAAGTGTCTTCCTTTTTTTAAAATCCTTAGGAAGGCCTTTGAATGGGATGAGGAATGCGACAAGGCCTTTAAGGAGCTCAAGTCCTACATTGGATCTCTCCTACTCTTATCCCGACCCATCGTTCGGGAGAAGTTATATGTTTATCTAGCAGTCTCAGAGTCATCTATAAGTGCAACCAAAATACGGGAAGACGATGGGGTACAAAGGCATGTATACTTTAATAGTAAGGACCTTTAAGGATCTGAACAGAACTATCCACGGATGGAGAAGTTGGCCTACACCTTGACACACGCGTCTAGGAAAATGAAGCCCTATTTCCAAGGCCACTCTATAGTCATCCTCACTGACTCCCTGTGACACCCCGCCTAATTAAATACCGGGCGATCACTCCTTTATTAAATTAATTCAAGGTGAACAGTTGGTTCATTCTCAGCATCACTGTCGAAAAATAAAACTTTTCCAAATTAAACACTAATTAATTAAGCTAAGTGTCAAAACCATTTAAACCATTATTCTCATTTTATAAAATCCGGTTATAAAACCTTAAACCATTAACATCTAAAGTGTTACAATACGTAGAAGAATAAAATGAACATTTAAGAGTTTACCCAACAATAATAAATCCCAACATTTAAAATACTAAGGAAAACATCATGATAGTAACAATCCCGAAATAAAGATACTGAAATATAAAAGAATTACAATCTCTGACAATACCAACTAAATAATGAAAAAGGGAGACACATGCCCCTGCTGGATAAAGCTGAACTAGAAGTAGAGTCAACAATGAGGTCGTCTAAACAATGGCCTGCAACTCCCACAAAAGCTACAGCGTGTTCCATCCAAAGAATCCTAAGTAAGACACCCCTGTGGCTGGGCACCTGTAATACATATATATATAGACACAAGAGAGAAGAAGTAACAGCAAACGGGTCAGAGCCCGAATGTATAACCGTTTTAAAAATAGTTTAGCATGTATTTAAATTGATTACAGGCCAATGCAACAACATATTAGTACGACACTCTCTTGAGAAATTCTCACCTCTCTTCTAATGTGCATACCTATCACACTAACCTTCCCAATGGTCTATCTCGTCATATACCACACTATCTTTCCCCAATGATTTAACTTATTTTAGGTTATTCACAGGATTTACAACTGAACAACACAAGTATTTAAAACATAAGATTTCAATTTGTAACCAAAGTTCTCCTTTTTACTTTATTAATCAATAAAGTTTTCCAGTGTCATATTATACTTTCTCAACACAAGTATTTGTAATTTGAGTCATCAACCATGTCCTATTTATCAAATCACAGTAGGCAGTTCCAGATTTCAGAATTTCATATATATATTAACTACTCGTATAATATATATATCATAACGGCACCCCACATAAAAACTATGGTGCGGGCATACTCTGCTATCCAATCCCCGTATCAATCACACTAAAGGGAATACAAGTTAGGAATCACTCTCGAACTGTACAAATACATACACAAACAATATTGAGGCGAAGCATAGTATCCAAGTCCAAGAGGTCAGTACATACCCTCACGTCTCTTAGGACAGTCCGACTATCGATCCGATAGCCTGTACCTAGGATTTCTATCTTCTAGGGCACGAGTCAATATCGCCCCATAAGGCAACACAGGATAAGATCGTCCCAGCGCGGAAACCTCAGGGATAGCAAGTAGCGCGAACATGATTTTCACAAGTATATAATATATGCATACACAATCATATAAATATACCACTTTTATTATATCAATTTAGGTTTATCCAATAACCCACATTCACAACATTTATCCTTATTTTCCCATTATTATTTATCAAGTATAATGGTTCGTTTCTAACTTTAATTCGAAGGGTTTTTCCAACTTACTACGTAACCCTCATGGACTCTATTCTTCCAAATGTACAATTCAGTAGATATCCATTTCCGTTCCAACGTAACTCTCTCTTACGTGTCTCTCCCCTTTAATATATACTTACATTATCCCTTATGCAAAATATCCCAAAAATATAGATTTCGCCTTACATTAAAGGATTTTGAATTTTATTTTCAAAGATGAGAATTTCAAATGGTTTTGAAATCGGAATTTAAAATGGAGTTTTAATTGAATTTTTCTTTATTATTTAGAAGAGTCATCAAAATATAAAACTCTCTAAGAGTCCTCAAAACATAAAACTCTCTAGTAAAAATAATATTTTTAGAAATCCGACCGTTCGATTAAGCTGAATTTTTGTCAGCAGTCCTGTCTCTCCGTTCGCTACAACATACTAAAATTTCAAGCAATGGTCCGATCATCCAGAATAAATTTTTTAGTGTTTGTATCTAATTAGAACTCTTTTCTTAATCAAACTCTTAATCCTTTACATGACAAAGGGTTTCCAGAATATCATATAAATCATCACTACATGCAATTTCCTATCTCAAATTGGGTTTTTCTTCCATAATCTCACCCTAATCATCCATAGACTAACATGAGTGATGCATCAACGAAAATAAGCAAGATAAACACTTGCCTGGGGTTTTCGACGTTCTGCTTTGGTTCCGAAATTGGTGTGGTTGCGTTCCCCGTCGCGCGATCTATGCGTTGGTGGTGACGACGGTGAAATCGGAGGTGTTCTTGGCCTAGAACTCCTTGGCGAGCTTCTCCTCTTCCTCTCCAATGGACGTCATTAGTATTTCATTGTGTTAACCCTAAAATATGACACTTTCCATCTGATATAACCCTATAAAATTCGTAGGTTTAATTACCCAAAATTGCGAAATGTCCAAAACGCCCTCCCGGGGTATTAATTAGGCCTAAAAACGCCCCGAGACCCAAACTAAACCCCCGGGTACACTTTTCTGACTATCTCGACCCTTTCGGACACGTTGGCGCGCTCAAAATGACCATACGAACAACTTATAAAATATTCACTTATTAATCAACATTTAGTCCCGACACGACACAGGCGCGTCCCGACACGAATTTCCATAATTGTCATTTTATTCACACGTGACAATATTATAACAATAAATCTCATATATTACTATACTCATCCAGTAATATTCAACAGATAACAAATTTCCAATAATTACTAACTCTCGTCACGCTAGTAAATATTTAAAGCAATATTCCGGATTAAAATTAAATTAATTTATCTCAATTAAATTTAATAAATCCTATAATTTAAAAGCTATAAAAAATACGGGGTATTACATACTTCCCCCCTAATAACTGAATTTCGTCCCGAAATTCGAAAAATAAGGCCTATCCGATAGCACAATTCTGGATATCCTTTTCCGTACACAAACTAACTACTCATTACGGCGCTCAATCACTATAGCCCTTTCTTCACAGTAACATTGTTTTATAATCTCATTGAAGACACTTCACATTGTGCTCCCAACCGACAACATTCGCATAGGTCACACCTATACGTTATAAATTTCATTATCTCACTATCATTAGGAGGCCGCACCTTACTACATGACAAATACTCGGATTTATTCATATACAAAACTCCCATTCTGAAAAAATATTACGGACATTTGATCACTCTTGCTCGCCTAAAACAGTCATGGAATTCTACCACAGTTATCGGGTGTTCTCTCGACCTATCCAAAAATTCTGATTATCTACTCTCCTCTAAACATACGGAAGGATAATAGCCGAGGTTCTTCCATAACAAAACCTTAATAAGTACCTCGTACGCGACAAACAGGTACGAGTGCTTCTACTGAGCATTCTTGAAATCATCGTATCAAGATTCCAAAATCTCCTTCATGTAGCTCCACAAATCTTTAATCACCATGCGCCTATTCCCTGGCTAAGGGTGATAGATCCTACTCGAAACGAAATCTTATCTCCGCTGAAATCCCATATCAAAGGTGGGATTCACCAATCTCATCCTGATTCAGAAATTTATACTGCGCCGGATCATGCACTGGCGCAATCCTTCCTTTCAAAGGAAGTCTGGGGCATACTAGTTAATATTGTAAGCCAGCCCAAAGGAATATCAATCACTTCCTTCTTGGCGACTTAATTCACATGTTCGGGATAAACCCTTGATCTTGTTTTGACGATGGCAACCCATCCAAGGACTGTACCGGCTTTACCGACCTCTTCCGATTTCAGGAATTGTCGATAAACACAGAATTCTTTGGTTGATTCTCCTCTTTCAACCAAACCTTACCTCTGGGTGGTGCATGTAGAGACTACTCACTATGTCCCGCTAAACATCGATTTTTACTTGAAATGTCTCACATTAAGTGACACGTAATACTCCCCTTCCTTCCTTGTAGTATGCCGAAAGTTCCACTCGTGCTCTTCTCTCCACGAAGCGCACTTCTGGATCTCTTATACCATACTAACATCATCACCCTTTGTATGTGCAAGTCGCTCTCATACTTGCCTACTAACAACTTCGCTCTGAGTGTTCTTCATAATCATTTAATTATGCTCCATTCAAGGAATACTCTTCTTAAATGACTTCCCACAGTCTTCCAATTCAAATTTTGTTGTGTTATTCTAATTACACACCTATGTATGGATTATCGCCCCTCATGTGACGTTTAATCCACTATATCACTTCCACTTCGTTCTGTTAGCCCCACCAACACATTTTCCACACGTCCATTGCCACGCCCCTTCATCTCGGACGAATCTTAACATCAGTTAACCAGGATGTCTACACACCCTATAAACCGGGCATACTAGCGTAAGCATCACATACGCTCCATACTAATAAACAAATTCTTTGTTTTCCCTGGTGCTTGCAACGTCATTACAACACTCTAATCACCCTAAAAAATCAAAATTTTAAATCTTCCTTATCATCGTTCCACCCCTCAACTCGTCGGGTAACTTTCAATGCTTTCTTACCACAAGATTGGGCTTCCAATAGCTTTAAGACAAAATTCAACTTCCAACTTACATACATAATTACTTGATCCCATTTGAACAGGGTACCGAACTCATGGAACAGTGACCAGACGTCTCCCTATTTCCAACCTTATACTAAGTTTCATGCGTGGGATGTCTCACAAAGCGAAATCCAAATAAGGAACCCTCTCGATACACTACTGCCTAGTATTGTCGGTTATCGAGATCCGTTAGGTCCTCCTTCCATAGCATTTACCCCTTTATTCCGTCTCTTAACAGAAAAGTTATAATTTCTCCCGTAATTATGCTTAACAAAGAACGTTTCACTAATTGCACTATTGTTCAGTATAGGTTGGTGGTAATAGTATTCCATAAACCTCGAATACATACAATCGGAACTCTCAAAATTCCTTTCCCTATTAATATGGGTTTAAATATTAACTTCCACATCTCTAAAGGATAAATATAACAATGCACTCTTCCTATCACTAAGTTCGGAGTGCTAAACATAATACTGAGTCAAATCTTTTCGCCTAACGGTAAATCCCGATACATACGGAATTATACTGACAAAGTCTATACATACTTTGGCATCGAATATCTCGAGCCCACTATCTCCTCCGAAGTCTCTAGGATAGATAATATAAGTGCAAGTCCAACCTTCTCACAGGTAAAGCCTCGCCAAAACAAACATAAAACATGTTGCACTAATGCAACCACTCCGTTAGCCTTGCAATAAATGCCCACTATCGTACTAACCATTTCTATAATGTTTTAACAAAGATAATATCATACTCGTGTATCGCATCACTACAACGAGTAACCTCAATAAAATACGTAACACTGTTAATATACACATTCATCCTCCGCGGATAGCACCAAAGAAAAAATCCCGCTACGCTAGGGAAAAATACTCACATAATGGTAACATTTATAACTATATGCATTAAACTCGTCTCACATGCTAATCTAGCAAGGAGCAAAATATAGTGACTCGCTCGTGTCACATAAACATGCCTCATCCTCTGAGGATACAACTTATGCTTCCATCCTGGCAATTGTCTTGACTGCGCAAATGGTTTTCAGATGTAACACGTCTACTCAAACCAAACAAAATTACTTTAATCGTTGCCTTTTACTAGGCACCGTATTCTTGTCCTTATACTCACTTTGGAACATATTATCGCGAGCGATCTCACTCCACACAAAATACCTCAGTCCATAATCCACTTACCACCTGTCCTACTAACCAGGTTAGGATTGTCCTTCTCTCAGACTTTAGTAAACTCGATTCCTGTTAACCATCCTTGTTGTTCCCTTAGCTTTTTAGGCCATAAAGATCATGTTACTATCTATAATAGTACTTACTGAATTTACCATCACTTGGTAAGAATTTAATTATCTGAAGCCTTTAAATGGGTACCCCGATGTGTATCCACATCCCTTTGTGGTGCTACACTACCACCCTCGTATTCAGTCTTATTCTCGACTAACTTCTTCGATTCCTTTAAGCTTCCCACACAAGGAGCATTATCATATTTATTGACAAAATGCAACATTGTCAACCTCTGAATCAGCCATCTATCAGAATTTCCTGCTCGAGTATTATCAATTATTATTACGAGTTGGTCTCCCACTTGGAGTCGTTTCCTCCACTCGTATCTACATCTTTCGATACAAAATTTGCTAACGATTAGGATTCATATCCACAATTGGACTTCTGTCATGCCCTCCTGCGATGAGTTCAGAACCACGTTTGCTTCTCATCCTGAACAATTGAGGAAGGAACATACGGTCAACACTGTACCTAAGGTTCTCCTATAGGCATAGCATTCCACTTCTAAAATTGGTGGTTGACTCCAACCATTATAATTTCGTCCCGAAAGCCAAGAAAATTTTCTCTAAATTTTAACTTTCAGTTTGCCACACTCCGTCCTATATTTAAGCCTTTGGATACTTTACCTCCTTTGGTAAACACATACAATTTTCGCGTTTCTAAAATTTCCCACTGACAGTCTCTACACGTTTTTGTAATACATTGGGTAAGTTTACCCTCGCACCTCATTTGACTATAACAGCATTTGAAAATCATTGCTTCACCTTAGTCGCCTTTCTAGTCGTGGCTTCTCGTGCCATAATGGAGGTGACCTCGACTACGGTCATCATCCTCGGATATATTTCATAATTTTAACTGAGCCCTGCCTCCTGATGTACGCTTAACGGTCCTCTTCTGACATCCGTCATCGCTCGGCACACGCACACATCCGAAAGAAATTAGAATTCACTAATGTATACACATATAGCAGGAGAACGAAATCTCGTCAAAGAAATTGATAATCCTAAACATAGGGCTCTATATCAAACAAAGCAACGCTGAAAGCATAATAAGCCGTACAGATCCTAAGGACTCTAGAACCTGATGCTCTGATACCACCTGTGACACCCCGCCTAATTAAATACCGGGCGATCACTCTTTTATTAAATTAATTCAAGGTGAATAGTTGGTTCATTCTCAGCATCACTGTCGAAAAATAAAACTTTTCCAAATTAAACACCCTAATTAATTAAGCTAAGTGCCAAAACCATTTAAATCATTATTCTCATTTTATAAAATCCGGTTATAAAACCTTAAACCATTAACATCTAAAGTGTTACAAAATGTAGAAGAATAAAATGAACATTTAAGAGTTTACCCAACAATAATAAATCCCAACATTTAAAATACTAAGGAAAACATCCGGACAGTAACAATCCCAAAATAAAGATACTGAAATATAAAAGAATTACAATCTCTGACAATACCAACTAAATAATGAAAAAGGGCGACACATGCCCCTGCTGGATAAAGCTGAACTAGAAGTAGAGTCAACAATGAGGTCGTCTAAGCAATGGCCTGCAACTCCCACAAAAGCTACAGCGCGTTCCATCCAAAGAATCCTAAGTAAGACACCCCTGTGGCTGGGCACCTGTAATACATATATATATATATATAGACACAAGAGAGAAGAAGTAACAGCAAACGGGTCAGAGCCCGAATATAGAACCGTTTTAAAAATAGTTTAGCAAGTATTTAAATTGATTACAGGGCAATGCAACAACATATTAGTGCGACACTCTCTTGAGAAATTCTCACCTCTCTTCTAATGTGCACACCTATCACACTAACCTTCCCAATGGTCTATCTCGTCATATACCACACTATCTTTCCCCAATGATTTAACTTATCTTAGGTTATTCGCAGGATTTACAACTAAACAACACAAGTATTTAAAACGTAAGATTTCAATTTGTAACCAAAGTTCTCCTTTTTACTTTATTAATCAATAAATTTTTCTAGTGTCATATTATAATTTCTCAACACAAGTATTTATAATTTGAGTCATCAACCATGTCCTACTTATCAAATCACAGTAGGCAGTTCCAGATTTTAAAATTTCATATATATATTAACTACTCGTATAATATATATATCATAACGGCACCCCACATAAAAACTATGGTGCGGGCATACTCTGCTATCTAATCCCCGTATCAATCACACTAAAGGGAATACAAGTTCGGAATCACTCTCGAACTGTACAAATACATACACAAACAATATTGAGGCGAAGCATAGTATCCAAGTCCAAGAGGTCAGTACATACCCTCACGTCTCTTAGGACCGTACGACTATCGATCCGATAGCCCGTACCTAGGATTTCTATCTTCTAGGGTACGAGTCAATATCCCCCATAAGGCCACACAGGATAAGATCGTCCCAGCGCGGAAACCTCAGGGATAGCAAGTAGCACGGGCATGATTTTCACAAGTATATAATATATGCATACACAATCATATAAATATACCACTTTTATTATATCAATTTAGGTTTATCCAATAACCCACATTCACAACATTTATCCTTATTTTCCCATTATTATTTATCAAGTATAATGGTTCATTTCTAACTTTAATTCGAAGGGTTTTTCCAACTTACTACGTAACCCTCATGGACTCTATTCTTACAAATGTACAATTCAGTAGATATCCATTTATGTTCCAACGTAACTCTCTCTTACGTGTCTCTCCCCTTTAATATATACTTAAATTATCCCTTATGCAAAATATCCCAAAAATATAGATTTTGCCTTACATTTAAGGATTTTGAATTTTATTTTCAAAGATGAGAATTTCAAATGGTTTCGAAATCGGAATTTAAAATGGAGTTTTAATTGAATTTTTCTTTATTATTTAGAAGAGTCCTCAAAACATAAAACTCTCTCATAAAAATAATATTTTTAGAAATCCGACCGTTCGTTTAAGCTGAATTTTTGTCAGCAGTCCTGTCTCGCCGTTCGCTACAACATACTAAAATTTCAAGCGATGGTCCGATCATTCGGAATAAAATTTTTAGTGTTTTTATCTAATTAGAACTCTTTTCTTAATCAAAATCTTAATCCTTTACATGACAAAGGGTTTCCAGAATATCATATAAATCATCACTACATGCAATTTCCTATCTCAAATTGGGTTTTTCTTCCATAATCTCACCCTAATCATCCCTAGACTAACATGAGTGATGCATCAACGAAAATAAGCAAGATAAACACTTGCCTGGGGTTTTAGACGTTCTGCTTTGGTACCGAAATTGGTGTGGTTGCGTTCCCCGTCGCGCGATCTACGCGTTGGTGGTGACGGCGGTGAAATCGGAGGTGTTCTTGGCCTAGAACTCCTTGGAGAGCTTCTCCTCTTCCTCTCCAATGGCCGTCATTAGTATTTCATTGTGTTAATCCTAAAAGATGACACTTTCCATCTGATATAACCCTATAAAATTCGTAGGTTTAATTACCCAAAATTGCGAAATATCCAAAACGCCCTCCCGAGGTATTAATTAGGCCTAAAAACGCCCCGAGACCCAAACTAAACCCCCGAGTACACTTTTCTGACTATCTCAACCCTTAAGGACACGTTGGCGCACTCAAAACGACCATACGAACAACTTATAAAATATTCACTTATTAATCAACATTTAGTCCCGACACGACACAGGCGCGTCCCGACTTAAATTTCCATAATTGTCATTTTATTCACACGTGACAATATTATAACAATAAATCTCATATATTACTATACTCATCCAGTAATATTCAACAGATAACACATTTCTAATAATTACTAACTCTCGTTATGCTAGTAAATATTTAAAGCAACATTCCGGATTAAAATTAAATTAATTTATCTCAATTAAATTTAATAAATCTCATAATTTAAAAGCTATAAAAAATACGGGGTATTACACTCCCCACTCAGGCAAGTCCTCCATAAGTCCGAGAATATAGGCAGATTGATGACCTAGGCCATCGAGTTGGGAGAGTATGATATTATTTATCAACCCAAGCTGTCCATCAAAGGGCAAGTACTCACAAACTTTATTGCTGAGCTCACATGGGAGGAGACTAAGATTGAGAATAGCCCAGAGATTGCAGAGGGATCAAACAGTAACGTCTTCTGAAACTCGAAAGAGGTTGCGTCTAGTGATTCGTATCAAATATTACATATTTCCGCCCGTTATCTTTATGCATTCTAGCATTTTTATGGTCCTAATGCGTATATTTATGCTCATTAACCATATAACCTTGGATTTGGATATATACATGTTTTGCAGGGGTTAATTGTGCTTTTGTAGGTATTGGAACGCTAAAAGTAAGGATTTGTTGCATTTAAAAAAAATTTCATCGTCGAACGCTACTTCAAGGGCATTTTAGTTAATTCACATTTCTTCTCCAACTCTTGGTAATTCCACGGATGCGTAGTTCATTGAGTTAGTATCGTGTGGCCGCAAATGGTGCGTCGTTTAGAGTTCGAACGAAGAAGATATGCCCGTTTCTGTTATTGAACTTTTCTTCCATGTGATGACCAAAGGATTCCAGGAAACAGAGTACCGGTCGACCGCGGTTTGTCTTTTTTCCTATGAAAGGAGATAGTGGGCTTTTGCTTGAAGGACCGATCGACCACGCATGGCAGATATTTTGGAATATTTTCTTTCCTTTTTCCTTTATTTTCTTTCCCACTTACTGTATAAATAGTTTTTTTTATTGTAATAATCAGATAACAACTAGTTTAGGATAGATTTTAGGTTAGGGTTTGGGAGTTGAAAGCTCTTTTCGTCTTTCTCATATGGTGTGACAACATTTGGGTTTGTAAGATTGTACTTTCATCTTCTTCTCCTGTAATATAGCATGTTTTCCATTAATTCTTTCTTTCTAGATAATTTACATGCTTTCTAATTTAGGTTTACATGCTTTCTTTCATTGCTTTGTAGTGTAGATTTATCGCGTTTATTTATCGTTTTCCATTTATCGCGTTTTTACCATGCTTTCTAGCTAATTTAAATTAGGATGTGTTTGAATGGAACTCACTCGGGTTAACGCATTGCTTGGCTTAGTGATATTGTTTACGGCTTTATTTCGGGTGCGTTGTCCTAGTTATTGCACCTAGGAGATTTAACGAGGCATATCAAGTATGTCCTGTGCTTACGACCTTGCGTGCGCAATTTTTGGGATATTTGTTGACGCCAAAATCTTATTAGACTTTTATGCGGATTTAGGGGCGTGACAACCCCTGATTCAATTAACTGTCGAAATGAGACGCATTCTAAATAACTCGTCGACCCACGTAATCATTTTATACAAATTAACTCGGGTGAGGGACATTTGACGCAACCTATAGTTTTACTCGCTTTGTTAGTCTAGTTTCAATACACTTGCCTAAATTAACATTTCCCTTTCATGCATCTTTTCATTTTTTGGTTTGTAAAACATCTTTTGCACTTTTATTTCGGAGCACTAAATCTTATAAATTCTAGCACCTTATCCCTGTGGATTTTTGATACCCGACTTACCGATGTGCTTGCCTCGCAAGTGTAGTCGTAATTTAGGTTTATTTGTAATGAGTAGGCGAAACGAAAATAACGATCGTGCACCTACACGCGCGCACCTTTCGTACTCAATCAAAATGGCGCCGTTGTCGGGGACTTGTTTGTTTTAGACTTTATTTAAATTACTATTTCATAGTTATTTCTTTCTATTTGTACTATTTGCTAATCTTTTTGCAGGATTTTCACATTTGAGCACTTAGAAACGCTCAAATTTTTCCCGCGCACACTTACTTTGTGGAATCCGCCACTTTGAGCCATTTTTAGGGTAAGCAGGTCTTATTCCAATTCTTTCGGTAATCATTGTTATAATTCTCAAAATTCCGCAAACCTATGACTTTCGGTGAATACTTAGAATCCCAAAGTATAACAAATTCAAATATGACTTTGGGCGAGTATAACGAAAGTCAAAATTAAGGTTATTAGAATTTTGATGATGATGACAATGATTTTGGGCCTTTAACTCCTTATCATAGGAATTTTGAAACGAATTGCAATAGTTTTAAAAAATCTTATAATAATGAGTTTTCGTTTAAGTCTGATGGTAATTTTCAAAGTTTCCATTTTCAAGCATCCGCACCTCGACCCATGACATTCAGTGAGGGTTTGTGTATGTATGAAAATGAGAAAATTGAAACTCGTTATCGGGAAGAAAATCGTTGGTGGGAACATGAATTGGATTTATTTTTTAAGTCCGACGATGATTTTGCTTCCGAGACTTTCGAAGTCGAAGAATGTTTTGAACCAAATGAGGTACTTGTGCCTACTTTGGAGCAAACCATTCTAGACTTTTCCCATTGCATAATAAATATTGAAAGTGAGAATGAAAATGACGTAATATCTATTTGCAATGAAATGATTTCTTCTTTGGCCCCCAAAGAAGAACATTTCATTGAAAATGATATTATTTCCTTCGAAACTCAATCTTCATGCGATGATGATTCATCTTATGAGTTTGAATTTCTTTCATCCCCATTTTCATTCTCTATCATCACACCGTCACAAGTACCCGATGATTCGGTTTCAAACTTTAATGTTTTAAACCTTTTCGCCGATGAGGAGTACTTTCTCGAGTCGCCTTCCATGATCGCATCTGTGCCTTTGTGTGCGTCGCCTCCCATTACAATTTTAAAATCATTGGGAGGATATTCGGCTTTTCTCGATTCGCACATGTTTTTGTGACCCGTTCAATCCAGACCCCCCACGTCCCTCTAAAAATTTTAATTGACGATGGTTCCTTTCTTACGCCTTACACATGCCTTCCGTTGTTAAAACGGAATTCATACATGCTTGTATGTGAGGGTACACCGGTTATCCTCCAAAGTAAAATCGTTTTTACGGTGGACCATTAGCTATTTAGACTTCTAGTGTACAGTTACTGTGAAGCCTAAATAGTAGGTTGTATATAGTTAGCTTTTTATTTTTTCTTTCCTTTTTAATTTAGTTTAGTGTAATTATTTAACTTTTCATTATTTGTTTTTGTTATGCTCGGTACTAACTTATTTTGTAGATTCTTTGGACTTGTTCTTATAGGGATCGCTCCACTTTTGGGTAATATCGCTCTTTTCCTCTCTTTGACTTGGTTCTTAATGTACATTGAGGACAATGTCAGGTTTTAAGTTAGGGGGTGTGGTATATTCTATCCATTTCTTTATTTTAGTCCATGTTTTTGCTCACATGTTAGTTACTTAGTAGTCTTTTCTAATAAAAATTCAAAATTTTCAAAAAGATTTTGTTTCCTTTTTCCCCTTTTTTGGGCGTTTTGCCTTTGTTTTCGATGATAAATGTCAATAATTGGCCGATCCAATAGACAACCCAATGATGCATGTTCTCGATTTTAGAAGTTATTAAACTTTAGTCTTGATTATTTATATTATGAATAACTTCATGAATTAAACTTTAATCCCATGAGCACATGCACTTTTATTGTTCTATTGATTTGGTTTAAGATTTTTATAACTCGATAATCTTTTGTTGCATTGTATATACTTACACTGAGTAAACTTTGTACCTTTCATCGTTTGTGAGTGTATACACTATTCTTTTCTCATTGAAAACGTTGAATTCGTTGGTAACCTCACTATTCTTTCATTTGATCGTTCATTAATTGAATTCATACTTGAAATGTGTTACTTGATCATGATTTTCATATATTATTTTGACTCGAGAATTGCATAAACTTTTGTAAATGATCATAGTCATTCTTTGTTATATAACCCATATTACCCTTGATCTCACCCTTATATGTTTACACTCGTTAACCCCTTTGAGCCTGAATATAACCTTTTGTTTCATAACCCCAATCCCATAACCAACTCCAAATTGGAGTTTTATAAACGATACATACACTTTCCATACCTTTGTTTGGAATGTTGCTTGGGATTGAATGTTGTTGTTATGATGAGGTTGCAATTTAGGCATATGAGAGTGCGAAAAGTAAATAAAAGAAAGAAGTGAAAAAAAGTGAAGAAAAAGAGAGAGTGAAAAAGCAAAAGAAAACAAAAGAAAAAATGAGAAAAAGAAGAAAAGAAAATAAAGGGAAAGTTGTATATTGTGTATAGTGTGCAATAAGCTTTGATTACTCTCCCCGATGATATATCTAATGCCGTTTTGGAACTTGCTTTCCAATTTTGATATTGCCCGCATTTTCCCATTATTCCAAGTTTTCATTTACGAACACTTTGAATCCGTAGATACATATCCTTCATTTCGTACCATAGCCTAGCCTACATTACAACCCTATTAAAATCCCATGTGATCTTAGGTAGATGTAATTTAAAAGTTTAAATAGTTTAAATAGTTTTGATAATCTGTGAAAATGCATTTCGCCTCTTTTATGTGCGGTATCCTTTCACTGAGATTACAGTTTTTATTTTCTATATAGCGTTCTTCTTTTGTAACATGTGTGCGGCCTAGTTTCCCTTTACATTTACTCTTTATGCCTGCATGTCCCGTGTGTTACCTCCCTATTTCAAGTTAATTCATTTGATGAGTGTAATACCCGTGAGGATTGACTTTTATGCATGCTTTGATATTTAATATCCGAGTTATTTAAGTTTTTGCCAAATCACATTTTGCGTGTGCTCACTCCCCTCCTATATTTTAAAGTTTCAATTCATTGAGGTGCATTCTATAATGTTAATGATTTGGAGTTTTGTTTGAATCCGTTCAATGTGCTAATAATGTGTATGAAATCCTTTTCGCTATTGTTGGTCTTGTTGCATGTTGGGTTGGGCATATTTTGAGGAAACCATATGATGTTTGTGGGTATCATCCCTGAAAATCCTCACGAGACGACACTCGTCCACTAGGGTGACCTAGGGGTTTAACGTCTTATTGCATATACTAAATGCAATCATGCTCCCTATGAAAATGGCATTTATATTTCGATGCATATATACATCTTGTATCGCCTTCTGTGGACTGGTTTTGTTTGTTTCATTACTAGGGATTAAGGGGTGTGATTCGTATCAAATATTGAATATTTCCGCCCGTTATCTTTATGCATTCTAGTGCTTTTACGGTCCTAATGCCTATATTTATGCTCATTAACCAGATAACCTTGGATTTGGATATATACATGTTTGTAGGGGTTAATTTTGCTTTTGTAGGTATTGGAACACTAAAAGTAAGGATCCGTTGCATTTCGGAGAAGTTTCATCGCCGGATGCTACTTTAAGGGCATTTTAGTCAATTCACATTTCTTCTCTAACTCTTGGAAATTCCACGGATGCGTAGTTCGTTGAGTTAGCATCGTGTAGCCGAAACGGTGCGTCGTTTGGAGTTCGAACAAAGAAGATATGTCCGTTTCTGTTATTGAATTTTTCTTCCATGTGATGACCAAAGGATTCCAGGAAACAGAGTACCGGTCGACCGTGTCCCTGCGACCGGTCGATCGCGGTTTGAATTTTTGCCTACGAAAGGAGACAGTGGGCTTTTTCTTGAAGGATCGGTCGATCGTTCCCTTGGACACAGTCGACCGCGCATGCCAGATATTTTGGGATATTTTCTTTTCTTTCTTTTTCCTTTATTTTCTTTACCACTTACTATATAAATAAGTTTTTTGTTGTAATAATCAGACAATAACTAGTTTAGGATAGATTTTAGGTTAGGGTTTGGGAGTTGAGAGATCTTTTCTTCTTACTCATATGGTGTGACAACATTTGGGTTTGTAAGATTATACTTTCATCTTCTTCTCCATTAATATAGCTTGTTTTCCATTAATTCTTTCTTTCTAGATAATTTACGTGCTTTCTAATTTAGGTTTACATGCTTTCTTTCATTGCTTTGTGGTGTAGATTTATCGCGTTTATTTATCGCTTTCCATTTATCGCGTTTTTACCATGCTTTCTAGCTAATTTAAATTAGGTTATGTTTGAATGGAACTCACACGGGTTAACGCGTTGCTTGGCTTGGTGATAGTGTTTACGGGTTTATTTCGGGTACGTTGTCCTAGTTATAGCGCCTAGGAGATTTGTCGGGGCATATCATATGTCCCGTGCTTACGACCTTACGTGCGCAATTTTTGGGATATTTGTTGACGCCAAAAATCTTATTAGGATTTTATGCGGATTTAGGGGCATGACAACCCTTGATTCAATTAACTGTCGAAACGAGACGCATTCAAAATAACTCATCGACCCATGTAACCATTTTATACAAATTAACTCGGGTGAGGGATATTCGACGCAACCTATAGTTTTACTCTCTTTGTTAGTCTAGTTTCAATACACTTTCCTAGATTAACATTTTCCTTTCATGCATCTTTTCCTTTTTTGGTTTGTAAAACATCTTTTGCACTTTTGTTTCGGAGCACTAAATCTTATAAATTCTAGCATATTGTCCCTGTGGATTTTCGATACTCGACTTACCACTGTGCTTGCCTTGCAAGTGTAGTAGTAATTTAAGTTTGTTTGTATTGAGTAGGCGAAACATAAAACAACAATTAACGTTTGACGCGCGCTACTTTTCGCACTCGATCATCCAGTAGATCCAGAAAAGGAGTAGCTGAGAATGAGGAAGATAGGTACCTCTTCAAGCAAGGGACCTTGTCAGAAGGGAACTTCTCTTCAAATGAAGATGTTTGGAACCTATTCGTGGATAGTACCGACGTTGAATATGTACTAAGGTTCAACTTCAAGGCTTCCAATAATGAGTCCGAGTATGAGGCGCTGATAGCGGGGAGCTTCTTGGCAAAAGCCCTTAGAGTTGGATGACTCTTACTATACAGTGACTCGAGGTTAGTTGTCAACCAAGTACTTGGAGTATATGAGGCCAAGGATGAAAGGATGGACAAATACCTAAAGAGGGTAAGAACGACGCTAGAAGGCTTCGAAGAGATAAAGATGAAGAGGGTACCTCAATAAGACAACAGTCGTGCAGATGCACTAGCAAGGTTGGCTTTAGCAATAAGGACAGGCATCAGAAGGACAGTACCAATCGAGATCTTGATCAAACCGACCATTGAGGAAGAAGAGGTTGACTACCTTGGCCTTAACTTGGACCTAGGGGACTCATGGATGGACCCCCTTATCAGATATATCATGCAGGGAGAGCTGTCGGAATCCAAGTTAGAAAGAAGGAAATTGAGGTACAGAGCTACCAAGTTCTCGATAATAGGAGATGTCCTGTATAAAAAATGATTCCTACTGCCTCTCCTCAGATGTGTCCATCCCACCGAGGTTCCCTACGTCCTGCAGGATGTACACGAGGGTTCTTGCTCCAGTCACATAGGAGGAAGACCTTTAGCCAAGAGGATAATTACGCAGTGATATTGGTGGCCGACCTTGGCCAAAGATGCTGCTGCCTACGTAAAGAGGTGTGACAAGTGCCATAAATTCTCCACTATTCCTCATCAATCTCATCGACCTATGATGTCAATCAGTTATCCTTGGCCATTTACAGTATGGGGGATTGAATTGGTGGGACCATTACCAAAAGATGCTAACAATTATCAATTTCTGATAGTACCAATTGATTACTTCTCCAAGTAGGTAGAGGCTGAGCCGATGATCACGATTACAGAACAGAAGACCTTCCAATTCATTTGGAAGAGCATCATATGCAGACATGGCCTTCCAAACATCCTCATCTCAGACAAAGGAACCCAGTTCAATAATTCTTCCTTAGAAAAATATTGTGAAAGAGTGGGAATTAAGCAGTCCTTCTCCTCTCCTGGCCGACCCCAGGCAAATGGGCAAACTTAAGTCACGAACCAAACAATCCTTTATGGTATTAAGAAGAGGTTGGAAGAAGCCAATGGTAGATGGACAGAAGAGATTTATGCAGTGTTATGGGCCTACAGAATAACGGTAAGGACACCAACAGGAGAAACCCCATTTGTGTTGGTCCATGGTTCAGAAGCCGTCATACCTACAGAGGTAGGACTCCCCACCCACAGAGTTCAGACCTATGACCTTCAGAGGAATGGGAAAGAAAGAAGACTTGACTTGTATCAAATTGAGGAGAGAAGGCAGACGTTGAGATCAGACAGACAGCCTACCAGCAGAGAATAACAAAGTTCTACAATCAAAGGGTGAAATCAATACCTATAGTTATAGGAGACCTAGTGCTGAAGAAGACGTTGCAGAAGACAAACAAGCTCCACCCAAACTGGCATGGTCCTTACAAAGTAGTCGATGAGGTTGTACCCGGTACATACCGGATAGAAAATCTCAAACGGGAACCTTTTTCCAATCCATGGAATGCTGATCACCTGAAGAAGTATTACATATGATGTTGCAGTTGTTTTCTTGTAATACATGTATCATCTTATGAAGAGAATGTAAATGAAAAGAGCAGTGTGGCAATAATTTGTTTCATCATGCTTTAGTGATAACTTATGAGGTGAAACATCATTATTTGGTGACCTCAGACCTTGAACATCATTAATTTGGTGAAAATTATGAGGTGAAACATCATAGTTTGATGACCTCAGACTTTAAACATCATTAATTTGGTGAAGTTTATGAGGGTAACATCTTAGTTGGATGACCTCAGACCTTAAACGTCATTAATTTGGTGAAAATTATGAGGTGAAACATCATAGTTTGATAACCTCATACCTTAAACATTATTAACTTGGTGAAATTTATGAGCGTAACATCTTAGTTTGATGACCTCAAACCTTAAACATCATTAATTTAGCAAAAATTATGAGGTGAAACATCATAGTTTGATGACCTCACACCTTAAACATCATTAATTTGGTGAAAATTATGAGGTAAAACATCATAGTATGATGACCTTAGACCTTAAACATCATTAATTTGGTGAAATTTATGACTGTAACATCTTAGTTT
Organism: Sambucus nigra; assembly: GCA_949130495.1. Classification (NCBI taxonomy): domain Eukaryota; kingdom Viridiplantae; phylum Streptophyta; class Magnoliopsida; order Dipsacales; family Adoxaceae; genus Sambucus; species Sambucus nigra. The sequence continues at coordinate 632,067,690 of OX422213.1, read as the reverse complement.
GATGACCTTAGACCTTAAACATCATTAATTTGGTGAAATTTATGACTGTAACATCTTAGTTTGATGACCTTAGACCTTAAACATCATTAATTTGGTGAAAATTATGAGGTGAAACATCATAGTTTGATGACCTCACACCTTAAACATCATTAATTTGGTAAAAATTATGAGGTAAAACATCATAATATGATGACCTCAGACCTTAAACATCATTAATTTGATGAAATTTATGACTGTAACATCTTAGTTTGATGACCTCATACCTTAAACATCATTAATTTGGTGAAAATTATGAGGGTAACATCTTAATTTGATGACCTCAGACCTTAAACATCATTAATTTGGTGAAAATTATAAGGGTAACATCTTAGTATGATGACTTAGACCTTAAACATCATCAACTTGGTGAAAATTATGAGGTGAAACATCATAAACATTATTAATTTGGTAAAATTTATGAGGTGAAACACTATAATTTGATGACCTTAGACCTTAAACATCATAATTTGGTGACACGGTTTGAGGTGAGACATCATATTTGATGACCTCAGACCTTAAACATCATTAATTTGTTGAAAATTATGAGGGTAACATCTTAGTTTGATGACCTCAGATCTTAAACATCATTAATTTGGTAAAAATTATGAGGTGAAACATCACAGTTTGATGACCTCAGACCTTAAACATCATTAATGTGGTGAAATTTATGAGGTGAAACATCATAATTTGGTGAGATCCAACCTTAAATATCATAATTTGGTGACAAGGTTTGAAGTGAGATACCATATTTGATGAGCTCATACCTTAAACATCATTAATTTGGTGAAAATTATGAGGGTAACATCTTAATTTGATGACCTCAGACTTTAAACGTCATTAATTTGGTGAAAATTATGAGGGTAACATCTTAGTATGATGACCTCAGAAATTAAACATCATTAATTTGGTAAAATTTATGACTGTAACATCTTAGTTTGATGACATCAGGCCTTAAATATCATTAATTTGATGAAAATTATGAGGTGAAACATCATAGTTTGATGACTTCAGACCTTAAACATCATTAATTTGGTAACATCTATGAGGGTAACATCTTAGTATGATGACCTCAGACCTTAAACATCATTAATTTGGTGAAATTTATGACGTTAACATCATAATCCAATGACCTCAGACCTTTAGGAAGACATGCAAGAAAGGGCATTCATTGAAAAAAGCAAAATCCACTGAAGAAGATGACATTACATGAAACATTCAGAGTTACAAATACAATATACCAAAGCATGCTGTCAGAGTTTACAAAAACTACAGATGAAAAATAAAAAATTACAATTTAAGCTTCACAAATTAAGGTCTAAGGGTCTGCAGCCACAATGGTGTCCTTTTGGCTGACGTTGGTAACCCCAGCTTTGTCATCTCGAGGGTTAACATCCCCAGTCTCTGTAGCTTCTAATGGCGCAGTCTCTGCAGGAGCAGCATCTTCCTCCTCAACCTCTTGCAAGGCCTAAGCAAAGTGACAATCGACAAAGCCTAGACCAATAAAATCTGAGGCAGATAAGCTCCCTAATTATTTCTCCTTTGAAGCTGCCCACTTCCTAGTTGCCTTAATATTTCTTTCGAGGTATTCAAAGCCAAAGCTTATAAACTGGTCAGAGGCTTTGTAGTCGGCCAAGATCTTCTCAAAGGCATCCTCAAGGGTAGCCTTAACTGCAGCATCAATATTTGCCTGAAGGACATCATCTTTGGCCTGCAAAGCAGAACTGTGGTCCTTTTTAAGCTTAGCCATGTCCCTATCCTTCTTTTTCACTTTATTCTCAGACTCGGCCAAGGCTATCTTTCAGATGTTCAACCTCTTCATTTAAGGAGGCTTCCACCTTCTAGGCCTCTTTTCCCTTCTCAATAAGGGGCAACTTCCTCAGGGTCCAGTCAATGAATTGGTGCATAGACAGAATACCCTGCAAAAGAAAATCAGATGTATGAGTTCAGGCCTAAATTCATTTAAAGCCGAGGTTACACTTGAAAAGAAAGTTTTACCATGATAGACCTTTAAAGGCGAAACTCGTCCAGCAGAGAGGTATCTATAGAGCGTAAAAAATGCTTATTTACATCGGTCATCGCAGAGCCGATGGCATCCATTGCCTTCAGACCGTGACCTATTAGGCTGTCACTGATCTTTAGATGCTCTAGACGAGCAGGCAGTGCATCATCAAAGCCTATTAGGATGGCACAATCTCCTTTTTTGTTCTTACTCGTCCTCTGATCCTTCGAGTCAGTGGGGGGTTTCCTTTTCTTAGTAGCGTCGGACTTGGACGTACCGACCTTCTGTTTGGGGGGAGGGGCTACATTATGCCCTGCCTTCTTCATCAGTTTAACAAGATTGGGGGCAGACATCTCCCACAAGTCATCCGAGATGCCTTCTGGGCATTCTATAAAAAATGTACCCGAGTTAGTAAATCAGAGATATAAAAAAGGCAGTGCTACAACTTATGGAAAATAATACTTATGAAGCTCGATCAGAGGACTCCCCCCAGGAAAGTCTCAGAGAGGCAATAGGGGGTCATCAGATGTTCGTACTTGACTGGCCAACCATGCTCCTAATCTTGAAGATCCTTAAAATTTTGTAAGTTATATCGGCCTTGGTAGTAAGTGACACCTTTTCCCACTTCAGAGGTACCCTCGGATCCAACGATGAAGAGGTGGCACAAGGACCAAATTCCCAAGCCCCTGAGGCAAAGAAATACTGTGGTTTCCAGTTGTGATTGGAGGTCTAGGTAACTGGTATCATCTTTTTGTCTGACTTCCTAGCTAGGAAGTGATAGTAGCTGGGGTGGTTTCTGGTAGAGGATGGGATATATCATCCTGTGAAGACCCTGATAGGAAGGTCTGAGTGGTCGACAACCTTCCAAAGGACAAAAGCACCAATTATCACCCTTCAGGCATTAGGGGATAATTGTGAAGGGGCAAGGTTAATATGTGAAAGTATGTCTCTGATTGAAGGATGGATGGGGAGATGGAACCCCAGCTTAAACATCTGCTCATACACACAGATTTCTCCATCTTGGCCACCAAAGGCTCTCTCACCTCTCGAAGGTATCCTAAGTATAATGGAGGGACCTATGGAATAGAGATGTCTAAAGGCTAAAAGGTCATACTCAGTAACAGTACTCTCTATCTCGGCAGCCTCTGAGGTATCAATGTCACTTTTATGACCATTATCCTCATCCCTAGCAACGTCTTATTGGGCAGGCACAGGGGAACCATCAGGAAATCTCTGAGCGAACTCAGCCCTGTTGGCGTCCAATAGAGGGATAGCATCTATGGGAGAGGGAATAACCATGCTCAGTCCCACAATCTCGACATCAGAAGAAGCCTGTGAGGTGCTAGCACCATTATGGGACGAGGCGTGACTTTGAACCTCGTCCTGATCAGGCACCTGATCTTGCCTAAGAGAGAAATCCATGGCCTCTTTGAATGAGTCTACAGACATGGGATCTGAGGTAGATGACTCAGACTCAGACATTGGAGAAGGGTCAATTGAATCCTCTGCTGGCTCAGCAGGCTCGGCTGGCTCAGGGTATATTACCTTCAGAGGTGGAGGAAAGATAGGTCCGAGGGGGAAGGACTCAGCCCTACGAGATTCCTCTTGGTTAGTTATATCTGCCTAATTTTTGCAAAGGTCTTCTCTCTGAGAGAGGGGAAATCTTCTATGAGCTTATAAAGAGGTCTGAGCATAAAGAAGGTGATCCTACACTTGGACTCTAAACCATAAATAAACAACTGGGGATAACTTAAACTAAGGATCAAAACTTGGTTTTTGGTCAAGTTTAAACCAAGAACAATCAAGAATAAGAGCCACCGAAAAAAATCAAAGAGTCACCGAAAAACTCAAAGAACCACCGAAAAACCCAAACTATCACCGAAAAATGCAAGAAATGGAAAAATAAGGCTGAAAAGGGGCAAAGGAAAGGCAATAAGAAATACCTGATAAAATACGAAATGAAGAATGAGGGGATTGATAAGAGAAATCCATAAAACAACCTCGATTAAGCTCTGGAAGAGAGAGAAAACACAGAAGGCTCAGGCGGGAAAAATGAAAGAAGTGAAGAAGAAAGAGAAAGGAAAGGTCTCTTAACCCTAAAATTTAATTGCACATGTCCCAAGGCCCATCATTACCTTGGGAGCCCAAAATACAATCATCATCATCATTACATTATCAGGCACACTACCCACTTCAGAAGTGGACACTTATCAAGGAGATATTGGCACATTATAAAATACAACCTCGAACATATATACCCCTTATTCACCTACTTACATAGGTAACTAAGGGCTAGGGGTGATTAATATGCCCAAAGTTCACCTGCCATCTCAAGTGTAGCATTAACCTCGGCCTGTATGACGACCGAGGTAACAATGGATCAGGATTACCCATCAGTGATGTCGTCCTTCACCAGGTTGGCCAGAGTTGACGTTGCAAGTACCACCATGATTGGGCATCAACTGAGGTCTGCATGAATCACAGAGTCAGTTATCCATAAGTATCACCATCAACATCGTCCATAATCAATATTATAAGTTTCACCTAGAATTAGTAAAGCCTTGCAGGCTCAGCATCAAGCACCAAGACAACATTGACCCTGACCGACGTTCCACATATCTAACCTCGGTTGACATCCTAATCAAAGTCATCATATAATCCCCAGCCAAAGCAGGGGTTGTACTTCACCAGCCTCATACTCATTCAGGCCGAGGTTGGTACTAAGAAAAGACAGCCGAGCATCTGCATGCACATGTATGGCTTGGAATAGGTGGACAAGTCTGTTATAACTAAATCATTCTCTCCATGTGAGGGAAGATTGAGGTCATCATCATTTAGTTGAGATCATCCAGGCGTCATCCTTACACTGGTTAGATCTTAATGCACATGCACATTGCATGCTTGGGGGTACATTACACCCCCCAAATACTATATATAGAGGTCATCCTCAACATAGGAGGGGATCGAGAATTACAACCCTAGATAAAACTCTGTTAATTTATACGGAAGAGAGAGAAAGCTTGAGATATTGTATCTATGGACATTAGTGCCTTATTTCAGTGACATTACTCACTCACTTGCACAGTGGACGTAGGCCTAATTGGCTGAACCACTTATATATTGGTGCTCATCCTCTTCTCCTCACCTCCTTCTACATATACACTTGTATTCTCTTGTGCTTCCATTGTTATCATTTGCTTGATCCTATCAACACCTTATCTGGTGGTGGTGATTGCAGCAGCATCAATAACGTCCCGCGACCTGCCCTATTCGACCATGGATGTTAGGTCAATTAATCTTACTGGGAATTTAAAGCTTAAATATTATAGGGGGAATCTTACAGTTATGCAGTCTATTTGAATCCTCGGCCCCTACATCAGGGTTGGAAAAATTAAAAACAATCACAAATTTATAAGACATATCAATTGAAAATTCATTCACTAAGAATTTGATTTATAACAATGTCTTCCAATACATGCCAAAATGGTAATCCTCTTCATACAATTCTCATAAAAGTTCCCCCACTCTCTAAATAAATATAAGAGTTAAATATATATAACAACTCATAAAGGATATTTACGTCAAGATATCTTCGCGACCTCTATATATGTTGTAACCTCTACTAAGGTCCTCATCTCCTAACTTGAGGAACCAAAGAATATAGAAGGGGTGAGCTCTAATATCTCATCAAGGGTTAACTCAAAGGCCCTCAGCCACCAGCCAATGTTAGTATTTATAAAGGCAACATAAATATAAATGACATAATATAAAAATAAAATGAAGAATAATAATTATGAAAGATGAGAAATAAGTAAAGTAAAAAATAGTTTTTCTCAACCCTTGAGATTCCCCAATAACCTACAACTCAATCTCCTAAAAATATTAACTCCTTGACTTTCCCCTTGGCTTAATCTCTCATGGTTAGCCCTCTTAGTCTGCGACATATATTTTTATAGACTTGGACTTATCAATCTCCGCAACCTTATTCTAGGTTTATTTGATCTAGTCATGCCACAGGACGCAACCTTCTCTCATTCCCATTCCTAGGATGAGCGATACACGATATGCTCTTAACTTTCCACCCTGGTCGAGCTTTGTTGCAATGTTAATCCCCATAGTTTTCCTCGGCTCAATATTCCTATAATAACTATTTTGACCTCGAGCATTGACCAGGAAGTCCACCAATAGACATGATACCTTATTTTATCTAATGAATGCAATGACCTCAACATCGAATTCTCAAATCAATAACTGAGTCAAAATATAATACTGTATCCCAAATCCACGACCTCTTATAATAGAACGCGACTTCAAATAAAATTTAGAACTCTTAATCGACATAAAAAGGGCATTATAGTAAAAATAATTTTTTAGAACCATAATTTACTCCAATTAAAATCTTCAAAGATCAAAGGAAAACCCCTAAATAAGTCTCTTGAGATAAAATACCAACATCCTTAAAATCTCATTCTTTAAATCTAAAATCTCATCTTAAGAACCCTAATAGAAAACATCTAAAATCCCACATATCCTAAATGAATAGTAAAATTCCTAGATCTTCAAATCACCATGTACATTGACACTCCCAAGTTGTAAACCTCTACGAACAGTAACTTTGCACGACCTGTAAAACTCTAAAATTCATATGAATTGTAGAACTCCATGAATATACCTAGATTTCAAGTAAGGGAGAATATCATTCAATGAAAATAGAAAACCAAGGTCTTAACAAGAAAAGTAGGGTGAGGACACCCCCCTTACCTTTGTGCATTAATCCAATGAATAGAAGTCATGCACGACCTCACTTCGCCAGCAATATCTCTTTCTCCGTTGGACAATTGCATTCCATGGATTCAATTTGGTAACACTTTCTCCTCTTTACATTAAATCTTACTTTATCTCTCTAATGGATTTCAGGATTTCTAACAGTATTGAGAATTTTTTCAAGGGCGGGTATTTATAGGTTTTAGTGGGGAATATGAGGGTTTCCTCTTTTGTCCAATCTTTTATGAATTTACCTTTTATTAAAAAGGATTATAGAATCTTCTAAACTTTCTCATTAAGTCATGACATAAAAAGGTCGCATCATAACCCCTCCCGCTGCTAATGGAACTAAGCTCCACGACCATCACCATAGGCCATAATCTTGGGATTTCATAAGTTCGTGGACACCCCCTTATAACTATGTCTCGTGTTTTATCTTCGAACTGTAACCTCCATTAGGGCCGCGTCCACTCAAGGTTTTGGTGTCGTTATTGATTAATTGAGAAATTTAGAATTAATAAATTGTTAGATAAATGTATATTTGTATTTTAGAAAAGGTGTGGACATATAATCTCTTTGAGTAACATAAATTTTGTAGATGATATTTTTAGGGTAGGATGTAAGGACCCGCATTTGCATTTGCCATAAAATTTTCTAACTTACTTTAGTAAGATGTAATGAACCCGATTTTATTATTATCTTATTTAAAAAAATACTAGAATTATGAAAATATTTTCATCTTCTATTAATATGCATTTATTAATAATAAAATGGGTTAAAGTTAATTTTACAAATCTTAAGAGAAAAACTTATAATACACCAAAGTTTGGGAGCTAAATTAAGTATCCTAATATTCTTATTATTAAATTATTATTCATTAAAACTATCTATATATAATGCTATGATTTTTATTTATTTTTCATAATTATCCATAAAGTTTAAAACTTATATTTTTATTCACACCTATTCCAAATAATTTTTAACCTCCCAGAAAAGTTTTTTTTAATCCTTATACTTGTTATTTTTCTCCACTTATTTAAAAAAGGACACACCTAAAACCTTTTACCGTATAAATTATTTATTAAAAAATGTATGCGCAATGGATGATAAAAAGGTGTGCGTACTATATATTTTCCTCATGAGAATCGATATGGGTATAAGAATATGGTGCATGGAGATGAAGAAGGACAAAGAATATGTAGATCAATATAGGTATGTGATATATATCATTATTATATACATGTGTATAATTACGTGGGTGTTGTGTAGGTTACCGTGTGTTTGTGTAATACCCCGTAAATTTAAGTTGATTATTGAAATAATATATTAATTCAATCAATCAACTCTGAAATTTATTTATTTGGACATGTTTTAATTAATGAAAAATTATATGGAATTTATTTATCTTGGTTGATAAAACATTATTCATTCCAGCATTCCCATGTCTTAATATCTAACTTGGTTCTATAATCGTAGTGTTCATTGTAAATTAGAGTGTATTTGTTAAAATATTACTAATTTTCAAAATACTCATGGCATATTTTTTTTTAAAGTCCATACATAATCCAATGTTAGTTTCAATATAGTAAAATTGTAGTTCCAACTCTATTTCTAAAAAATTTACAATAATTCACACCTTTAGATTTGTTAAAGGAACAATTGGAATTATCGTGGTTCTAACATGCATTTTTACATTATCTATTTGCTTTCCTTTTGTTTTATTTATTTTTATATGTTTCGTTTTGCAAAATCTTTCTATAGTGCTTTTATATGAATTTCCAAACTCAATTTACCTTATTTATGGTCTATATGGTTGATAATATATGGCATACAATATCCTTAACCATTGGTAAGGACATCTCAGTCGTTTCCCACACACCTCAATTGTCATAAACATGCTATTATATTTAGCTAAAATGAAGGTTGCTTGATTTTATGGAAGACGTGAATGTAGGAACCCATATTTTGTAAGCTACATTAGTTTTAGTTTTAATGTGAATGTGGCGGACCAGATTTACTTTTGCATTTAAGTATTAAATTATAAGTGTTTTTAAATTGGTAGTTCTTGGAACCTTAATTTAGCATAGGGTATGTCATTTAAGTGTAAGATCGGGTATTTAATTTTTTTAGGGTTTGTATCAATGGGTTCAAATCTATTCTCCTACATTTGGTGGATCACACATATAAGGTAGCTCTATATTTTTCTTCAAAAATTTGATTTGAGTTGGAAAGTTCTTTTATTTTGTTGTGTAATTTATTTTTTCAGCCACACGGGCTTGACACCGATTGGTATATTCGTTAGAATTTTACCTCACCATTTTATTTAATAAATCAACATTAGTGGAAAATTTTGTAACCATATCTCAAAATTTGAACACCTTCATAATGTTTCAACAAATATATTTTGAAAATCAGGTGTATCATCATCCCCATCATTGTAATCATGGGACTCCCACACCCAAAAAATCATTTTTATTCACTACATCATAAATTACACTATCTTCAGACAACAACATCACCACAAGTGACACATTCTTTATACTCATACTCAAAAAATTATAAATCACAATAATTTTCAATAATTTTGTCATAAAAATTCATGAAAGATTCATTAGAGTCTAAAGGTCCAGATTCATCACTTTCAGACTCGAAAGAATCATCCCACATTTTGGTCAAGTATGATTTTTAATTCAGAATTGCATCTATCTGCATAATGACCTAAAATATTATATTTTTGACATTTAACCTTAGACAAGTCTTGTTTAGGTATGTAATTGTTCTTTTCTTTGTCATTGGGGCGTTCAAAGTTTCTTTTATGGGTTATTGGATAATGGAGTTTTGACCCTGAAATTTCCCTTATTTAGCAACTAGGGAGTTTATAAACTTTACAATCTTTTTGAAATATTAGATTAACAAGGCAATATCAATTTATAAACTTTCAATATCCACATAATTATTATCCAAGTCAATGTCTAGGAAATGTATGTCGAATTTAGACTTCAGTTTAGACGAGAAGACCAAATTTGATCCATTATTTTTTTTATAACCATACATTATAGTTTTCTTATGTTCGAGCTCCATTCAATTTTCCTAAGTTTGCTACGTAAAGGTTCTTGGATCAAGTTTGGATCATCCATATCCTAAATAACATATCTTTTTTAATCAATACTATCATGCAGGGATCTTAAGATTTTCATAACTTTATCCTTCCTATCATATTATCTTCAAAACAAGGATCTTAGGTTATAAGTACAACATAACAAGATCAAAATGAAATCCAATAATACCTTAATCGAGATCCCCTTTAAGTACTGATTTATTGTCTATTTTTTCAAATCATTGAACCTACTACCTTCAATCATCATTCGGTTGGAGTGTGTACCTCTCTCATAAATTTAAACCAACACAAACTAAAGTGATTTGCAGCGTGTAGCCTATGATATAGTGTAGTGTTTTGTGACTAATATGCACATGGAAAAATCACACACACTAAAATAGTTACAAACAATCCTAGAATCAAATTACAAGAATTCTATATGAACTTCACAATGGGTCAAATCATAATATCTTTAAAAGATCTTTATTTACTTTTTATATCTTTAAAAGATTAAAACAAATACTTCAAATCTTGATAAAATTTGCAAAATATTTTAAAAAAAATTCATTCACAAAATCATATCTAAAAAATTGTATAATAAAAAGTTACAATTTAAGAAAAGAGTATGGATTAACAAGATATACAAACATGCAATACATGTTCCGAACAAGAATAACAAGGTTTTTAAAATATTTAACATATTGAAAGTTTCTTTTAAAATATAGTTTCAAAAACCTTTTTATTATAAACCCAATGTGTATAAATCATCTGTGAGATATATGTACACAAAATATTTGTCTCAAAGTTTATGTAAAAAAAATTTAAAGTAAAACTCAAGTCTAAGTTGATGCAATGGAGAGAAAACAACTCAGTAGCTATCTTGACAAAATGGTGTCTAAACTACACTCAAATGCTCTCACTCATATTACTTCTTGCTAATTTTTCTCCCTCTTTCTCCATTTGATTTTAGGGTTTTTGACTCTCTACACCCTCTTTGATTTTTATCTAAGAATGTGGGTCTCTCTTTTAAAATGACACCAGCCCTAAAAAGGTGTAGAAAAGGGTTTATATATCAACTTCTAGAAGGAGCTAGAATCCCTATAAAAACCAATGGTTTAGATTTATTTTATCGAAAATGAAATGATCTAACAATTGATATTAAAAAAAGGAATCTGACGGCTAGGAAATAATTAAATCAAGTGTACAAAAGATGCTTCTAAGAGCATCCACAATGCAGGTAGAAGATGGCAACAAAATTTGTAAAGATACAAATTGGGATGTCTGTACTGGAGTGATTTGGCGAACAAATTCTGTACCTAAATTTGCAATGATTCTACAAATACACAGAACGCAAACGAAATTTGTAAAGGGTTCCTACAAACTTCATTTGTTCATAGGAATTCCTACGAACAAATGAAGTTCGTAACAAATAGAAAATAATCGTTTTTATTATTTATGTGGGTTCTTACGAACAACATATATTCGTAACATTTCCTACGAACAAATGTTGTTCGTAAGAAATTGTATTTGTATTTTCTACGAGGAAGAGTAGTTCGTAGGAACTATCAATATATATTCCCTCTACAAATATGCCCATCACCACTGTGTTAAGGTTCTCCCACGAAAGGTAACTTCACTTTCTGCATTTGTAAACTAGCTGATGAGAGCATTACCATTGTGGATGCTCTAGCTGAGATGTACTGACAACCTTAAATCTAAAAGTAATTAGAAGTATAGGAACTAAGGAATCTATCCGTTCAAGGAAATTAGTCAATCAAGGCATCTAATAGTATTGTCGGTTGTAATAGGTTTAACCGGTAACTATTTCTCATTAGCTGGTCAACTCACCACTTGGATCAAGGCTTTAAAGTTTTATACACCATCAGATCGTAAATGCTAATCAAGGGCTTTAAATGCTCCTAACATATGTGTGTGTAATGAAGCACACATGTGTTTCTTTAAATAACTATGTGCCTAAATGTAACAAAAATTGTTTTAAAAAATCAATTAAAATTTTGAAAAATTATTTAAATTGAGATAAAAATATGGAAAAATTACTATTGTAAATTTCACACTGATTCCGCCTTTTTCAAAACTTTGGGATTACTTTATGTTATTATTTTTAAAACATATTAATGCTAAATTTACAGATAAAAATAAGAAAAAATGCAAAAAAATATGCGATGCGTTTGTGATGTGTGTGGACCAATCTATGAGGTTGTTTTACTTTTCCGCCCTTCTCAAAATGAGCTTAGTTCTTGAAATTGATGGTCTTGGATCTTAAGATGCTTTCCCATGATGTACACTTTAGAGAGATTTCAATTACACAAATATTTTGCACAACTATCCAAACTAGTTAAGCACCAAATGGTGTAGACTCAAAGAAACTTATGGAATTAACTATTTAGGGTGCTTTAATATCTTCTTTTGGATATTTGTGAAAAACCCATTTGAGTACATCATGGAAACTCTTAGGGAAAAAATCCCCAAGTCATATACAAAATTTTCTAACTACCCATCCCGATCCTAGAAAAAAGAGTACATAGCTCATTTATCGTAGAAACCAATACCCTATCATCTTTATAAGAATTTGCAATGAATACCATATCACCAAGATAGAGCGATAAATAAATGTTCCAGATAAGATGAAAGAATTTAATGTGATGCTAATTAAATTTTAGAAGAACTAATCAGGGTGGGGGTTGAATAAGTTAGCTAGCACACTTGACCAATTTTTCACATTTTTATAATTTTTTTCTCAATTTGAAATCCTAAACACTTATTTTGTTTTAAGACTTAGAAAAATTATTTAAAATACATACAAAACTTGGATTAACTAAATCTAGTTGAGAAAAATATATCTACAACACTTTAGCAAGTTTTAAGAAAATCCTATATATAAATTAAACTTCTATGAGATAAAATGTGTACAAACAAATACATATAAAGATGAGAGAAGGTGAATGAGGAAAAAAACCACACGAGGGGGTAAAAAATCCCCAATGCTCTCACAAATATCATTTCTACTTGAAAAATAGTTTACAAAAGTCAATAATGTTGCGTAGTTACCTATGAACCTTTACACTCTTTCTCGTAGCAAATGAAATTCAATCCGAGCTCCATGAATTAGATGATGAACTCTGATCTCCCTTTCAGTTGCACCACACATCGAAATCTCTAATAAAACAAGATGCCTCCAATTTTAGATCTAGGAGTACTAGGTCATAGAAATTCACCAAAAGATTGATTTGAAATCTGCATCTAGTGCTTGATATCATCCAAAGCACTCTCAATTCACTTACAAAGACATTTGATCAAAATTAAAGATCTAATTATCACGAAAAGGAGGGAACAAGTGATTTTAGAATAAGAAGAAAGTATAATGCTCTCTATCTTGACAAAATGTCTGAAAGAAGTGTTTTGATAATGAGGTTTTAGGATCTCTTCAAATAAAAGGGAAGTTATTTATTTAGAGAATATTTAAAAAATCTAGACGATACATGTGCATAGTAAGATCCATCCACCACACAATTTTGTCTAGTTGGGACTTTGATCTCTGATCGTGCGCACGAACTCAATTTAGAGATGTGCGTCCGGAGTCTAACACACAATTACAAAGAGTGGTTGTACGAACGATTCGATGTAAGACTATTAAAAAATGATTTCAAGATCAAAATGAAGATAGCCAATTTCAAAATATGTTTAATAACATTTAAAACCCTATGAGGCTTAGAAAAAGTCACTTGAATCCCCTTTTATTAAAATCCTCACATATTTTAAAAATAAGTGTAATTTGAGAAAAAAACATTTTTACATGCACATGTGTGATTAGCCTTGTAACATTCACAATCAATAAAAATGGATATATCTTCAATCTTCAATTGAATGCTTGGATAAAAAATTCTTCAAGTTTAGTGGCGATGCATGATCTTCAATATCTGTAAGGACATGATTTTAGAAATGCCCGTTTAGAATCTTGGAAGTTTTCTGTGTGTCCTAGATCACAGTTAGTACGTCTGATACCGCTACATTCGGCACGTCAACAGGTTCATCCATGACGGCCTCGATCTGGATCCGAAGTAATCATGCTCCCACTATCTTCATATGTGCGTAGTGCATCATCACCGAGCATCGTGCAACATGCGTCTTCAACGTTCAACATTCCCACTACTCCACTCACATTTATGGTAAAATAATTTATTTGGAGTTTTTAATGGTTACATAATTATTTGGGAATTTGTAGAAAATATGTTTTAAGGTTTCAAAATGTTTTCCTTTGCAGAAAGAATTTTTTCTAAGTGTAGGGGTGAGAAATTTTATGACCCTGACATCGTTCGAGCGATAGCACAGTGTCGTTCGAGCGGAATATAGTTTTCGCGTGAAGACATTCAAGCGACGTAGTATTTCGTTCGAGCGACAATCCTGTTTCGTTCGAGTGATGCGCCGCCTCAATTTTTGTATAAATAGCAGTGTTCTGTATACACGTTTCTCAAGTCTTTTGCACTTACGTTTATAGCATAACTACTCATTTTTCAGACTTTATCTTTTAAGGTTTTTACCTTTTTGATTGACAAATTCTTCCCAAATACATATGTAAATCTTCATAAACCCTAGATTGATTGTTCTACTCATCTGGGGTATTTTTGTGGAGAAGAAAGTAGTTCTCCATTGCTGACTTGGAGCTCTTGCGGGATCTCTTGCCGATGACAATGAACCGACGTCTGCGGGTATTCATGTGTAAAGCTGTATTTCTTTGTATTTGTAAGTGTTATAAGATATAGTGAAAAAAAAGGGTTTTCCACTTTTGGGGATTTTTACTCATATTGTTATTGTTTCTATGCTTTGTAAGGACACAAATTTCCAATTGAGTCCATATATAGTTTTGGCTCAATTCCGGACAAAAACATTTATTCATAGGACAGTATTTATTGTAATATTCTCAAGCCTATGAAGTGTATGTTGAAGACGTAGCGGCAAAGAATTTAAAGCTTCATCAAAATGCCGATTTGCGTGCCTCGTTTCTACGTCATCAACTAAGGTTCCATGCTCCCAAGGTATGAATGTAATTATATTTATATAGGAGCTTGGAACAATATGTATTGGGTGTTAGGTGTAATAAAAACTGCATTTTATTTTCAGAAACAATCAATTAAGAACTTTAAAATAAGTATATAAAAGTTTCTGGGCCAAAATCGAATTTTTCAATCTTTCTGGTCGTTCGTTAGAAATGTCGTTCGAACGAGTTTTTTCGTTCGAACCAGATTTCGTTCGAACGAGTTTTGTCGTTCGAACCAGGTTCGTTCGAACAAGTTTTGCCAACGACCCTAACTGGACAGTCGTTCGATATAATGTTCGTTCTAACGAGGTATCTAACGAACTTCTAACGAGCCCAGGCTGGTCACTCGTTAGAAGTCTCGTTCGAACGAGAATCACGTTCGTTCGAATGAACTTCCAGCGGGAACAGTTATTTGGCAGTTTTTTGCAGTTTTTCCCCACTCCTCCACTTGGTTTTCAACCAACTTTTTTCATACATTATTATGTGCAGGAAACACATTTTCCAAGACAACTTTTCCAACATTTGTTTATCTCCAAAAGAGAGTTTGAGAGCAAAATTAGTTTAGGAAAATGTTCAAGTTTTGAGTGTTAATTTTTAATGAAAAATTCATACACACTCTAGTTTACACCCAATAATTGTTTATCCAAGTTTCTATATTTATATCAATTGCTTGGAGTTTTTGGCACCGGTTTTCTCTACCGAATTCAAGAGACGTTTCGGGTTTGCTTCTACACCCCATCACAAAGAATACTTTTGTTGAGATTCTACCCATACGGAGAAAGGCTCCATGCTTGGGTGACGGTGACCATATAAAGTCCCATCGGTGAATTTCGAGACCACGGTGGAGCTCCGTTGGTTATCCGCTAATTGGAGGTTGATACAAGAAGGAGCATCACGGCTTGAGAGGGTTCGAGTTTAGGAAGTAAGTCTTTTGTCTTGTATTTTGTAATACCGTTTTTAGTGGATTTGAGGCTAGGCCGTCCCGAGGTTTTTTCCCGTTAGTGGGTTTTTCCTCGTACATCGCGGTGTAGTGTGACATTGTTTATTTTTATCTTGCACAAAATTTAGAACGCATGCTTTAGGTTTAATTCAAGATAAAATTCGGTTTAATTCTCACACTATATTAAAATTGGACTTTAATTTAATATTGGGTAAAATTGGTTTATTCAAGTCATTTGCTAAAATTGGTTTCGCCTAACTTTGGATAATTGTTAATTATGACTTAGGCAAATTCTAGGACTTGAATTATGTTTTAATTTGTTTTGAGAAATTAAAACTTGTTGTTATTTTTCAACGTTGAACCATCACCTGCTCTACAACGCTTCCTCATCATCTCTATTTTGTTTTATCATAAAAAGGAAATTCAATATTTTAATTTGCAATTATTAAAATCCTCGGGGTCTTTCAAATTGGTATCAGAGCCAAAAACGATAAATTATTTCGTTAAGATTCTTTAATTTTTGGCTAAAATGGATTTTTTCCCATTTTCAAAATTTCCTATTTTTGATGGTTCTAACTACGCGTATTGGAAAGCGAGAATGAAATCGGCACTTAAATCTATCGATGAACGTGTTTGGATGTCTGTTGTTACCGGGTACTCCCCACCAACTCATCTAATTGAAAATGAACGTGTTCCCAAACCCATCGATAGATGGACCGAATATGAGTTTAAGCTTGCAAATTTTAATTCCCGTGGTTTAAATGCCTTATTTAGCGCTGTCGCACCGGATGAATTCCGACGTATTATGACGTGTGAAACCGCTAAAGAAGCTTGGGATATTTTACAATTAACTCATGAAGGAACTAGTGTCGTTAAAGCTTCAAAACTCCAAAACCTCACCACTCAATTTGAAACTATCAAAATGGATGAAAAAGAAACTTTTGATAAATTTTATGCTAGACTTTCTGATATTGTTAATTCATCCTTTAACTTGGGAGAGAAAATACCTGACAACCGTGTAGTAAAGAAAATTTTAAGGTCCCTACCCGATAGATTTATTCCAAAGGTGACCGTTTTAAATTCTTTACCCACTTTAGCCTCTACGAAATTAGAAGAGCTTGTAGGTGATTTACAAACCTATGAACTGGATATGTTTCCCTCTAAAACTGAAAAGAAAATTGAAAAGGGTGTTGCTTTAAAAGCCCGTAAAGAGGTCAAACAAGCAGTAGAGAGCGATAGTGATAGTGACTCGGAAAACATGGCTTTGTTTGCTCGTAAATTTAGAAAATTTCTTAAATTTAACTAAGATAAAGTTAAAAATGATTTTAAGAAATTTGATACTTCTAAACATGATAAAAGCGAGAAGATTTCTAAAGCCGAGAAAATCCCTAAACCTAGTAATGAACATTTAGATAGGGACGAGTCTAATAAGTGTTTTGGTTGTGAAGGTTATGGCCATAGGGCTTATGAGTGCCCCACTAAACTAAGGAAAGAGGGTAAACGACCCACTGCATATAATGCAACCCTTAGTGATAGTGATAAGGAAGAAAATCCCGATTCCCCCACTAAGAAAAATTTTGTGTCTTTTATGGCTAGTCATGTGAGTGATAATGAGAACTCATCGATTGATGACACGATAGCTCATGCCACTTCCAAGGTCATTGTTCATGATTCCCTTGTTTTTAATGATAGTGAGAGTGGAGAAGAAAGAGAGAGTGAAAATGAAGAAGAGGTTGATGTGAGTGAACTTCAAAATGCTTTTCATGAATTATATAAAGAATCTATTAATTTGAAAAGAACTAATTTGAAGTTAGAAGCTTGTTTAAGAAAGAGTGTCAAGG
Source organism: Sambucus nigra (assembly GCA_949130495.1). Taxonomy (NCBI): domain Eukaryota; kingdom Viridiplantae; phylum Streptophyta; class Magnoliopsida; order Dipsacales; family Adoxaceae; genus Sambucus; species Sambucus nigra. The sequence continues at coordinate 632,049,954 of OX422213.1, read as the reverse complement.
TCGTTGATGATAGTGCCTTAATAGAAGACCTTAGGACACATATGAGGACTCTTCAAGAGAAGCTTGATTATGTAGAAGGCGAAAGAGATAGCCTTAGGGGTTTAATGGAATCCTTGAAAAAGGAGCTTCTTGCTTTTGAAGAGCGAAATGTTTTACTAGAATCTAACATTGCTGAATTGGAAAATAAATTAAAAGATTCTAGTAATGTCAAATTTGATTTGGAATGTCGTTCGGAAAAACTTGATAAAATGTTAGGAACGATCCAAATTAAAAATGACACTTGTGGTTTAGGCTTCAATCCTTGTAATGAATTTACTCATAATGCCCAAACCAATGTTTTAGGAGAATCAACTAGGAATACTTTTAAAGATCACTCCTTAAGTAAATCTTTTCGACATGTTCTCACTTGTACACATTGTGGTCGACAAGGTCATCTTAGGAAATTTTGTTTAGATCTTAAACGAATTCCTAAAAAACCCCATAGTAAAGTAACCACGGTAGTTAACATGCCTACACCCCAAAATAGTCATTCCTCATTAATTTGGGTTAGGAAATCCGACTTGGTTACCTTACAAAATAGGGTTGTTGATTCTCATTTACTTACACATGCTTCCTCCCTTGCTAAATCTAATGGATTAATGTGTTAGTGTTTGCATACTTTAGCGTTTGTACTTCATGCTATATTCATATGCTAAATGTATGCTTGTTTAGTCATTTTCTAGTCATTGCCTTATTTCATATCACATGCTAGAAATTATGACTTGTTTATCTTTTTGTATTATATTTTGTGTTTGAATTAATTGAAAAATATAAAAAGATTTTTGTTTATCATTTGTGTTTTATTTATTTCATTTAAGCTTATTGAAAAATACAAATGATTTTTGTTTGTCCTTTTGAGTAAATATTTATTTTTGATTAAAAATGTTAAAAACTCAAAAAGATTTTGTTTTGTGTGTATTTTTGTTTGACACACTTTATGTGGCATATATTTGTGTTTGAATCCTATCGTTTACGCTTCCATGTGGCTAGAACTTTTGGTTTAGATTTTCAATCCTTAAAATTTTCCTTACCATGTTTTATATGGAGTAGTTGGATTTTGTATTGTTTAAATGGATTCTATTACTATATGCCTCTATTCACACATGCACGAGCTCTTTTGAAATCTTAATGTCACATGTTATATTTGAGCTTTTTGAGGTGTTCTCCTATCAATTTAGTCATCTACATATCTATGACCTAGGAGGACTAGTGCATGTCAAAATCCGTTGCATGTGAGATTTGTGTGAAAAATGAAAACATGATAAATTAATATATGCACGGGGAAGGGCTCCGAAAGGATGAATTAAATCCTTTGCGATAGTAAGCCACCGTTGATTGGATCTAAAAGAAATACGTGATCCAAAGGCCTAAAAACAGAATATTTGGCATTAAACAGAAAGCAATTGCCAAGGCCTATGTTTGTATGATATATTCATTCAAAAACAAAAGAATATATATGCTCATTGGGGGAGAATTGGATGGTATATCAATGGTTTGCACAATGTTCGTTTATCCTAGTTGTCTTTAATGTCATGACTCTATTTGGTTTGTAGAATCATCATCATGCTAGGCTTGTATGTATTGTGTATGTTTGTTCATTGAGTTCAATATTTATATTGTCACATGAGGTTATATTTAACTGTGATGAAGTTTGCAATCAAATGCGAACTCCGTGAACGTTTCTTAAGTGTTTGGGTCTAAATTTAATTGTTGCTAGTTCACACCCCTACACTTCCGTTTCCATATGACACATTTTTGCCATACGAGTGTGCAAACTTATTGTATTTTGTGTCATGTGTGTGTTTATATCTATCTATATATGCACGTACTTATTGGTATATTTATAGTATATATATATATATGATATTTGTTTGTCTTTGCCTTGCTTTAATTGCCCATATGCTTTCATGTCTTAACACTTTAAGCTTTCACATGCTATTTATTAGTTCTTTATCCTTTGCATATTCCCGAACAAAAAGGGGGAGAATGATGATAGGGGGAGAAATGGTATCTAATCCTATTATTATCGTATCTTCGTTTGAGGGAGATTTATCTTAGGGGGAGACGTCTTTCTAAGTAGGTCATGTGTTTGAAGGGAGAATTAATTTAGGGAGAACTTTAATTAATTGCATTTAATATTTTGATATTCCCTATGCATTTGATGAGTTTGCTTAAGTGTGCAGGAATTATTCTAAAGCGGCATCTTTCTATGGGAAAGCGTTTTGATCCTTGGGTTGAGTCAAGATTGGGCGGGTTATGTTTTGAGTCTAGTAGAGCTTGACGGCCCTTTAGGATTTTTGTTTGGTTTTTGTCCCGGAATAGCCAAAGGGGGAGATTTGTAAGGACACAAATTTCCAATTGAGTCCATATATAGTTTTGGCTCAATTCCGGACAAAAACATTTATTCATAGGATAGTATTTATTGTAATATTCTCAAGCCTATGAAGTGTATGTTGAAGACGTAGCGGCAAAGAATTTAAAGCTTCATCAAAATGCCGGTTTGCGTGCCTCGTTTCTACGTCATCAACTAAGGCTCCATGCTCCCAAGGTATGAATGTAATTATATTTATATAGGAGCTTGGAACAATATGTATTGGGTGTTAGGTGTAATAAAAACTGCATTTTATTTTCAGAAAGAATTAATTAAGAACTTTAAAATAAGTATATAAAAGTTTCTGGGCCAAAATCGAATTTTTCAATCTTTCTGGTCGTTCGTTAGAAATGTCGTTCGAACGAGTTTTTTCGTTCGAACCAGATTTCGTTCGAACGAGTTTTGTCGTTCGAACCAGGTTCGTTCGAACGAGTTTTGCCAACGACCCTAACTGGACAGTCGTTCGATATGTCGTTCGAACGAATGTTCGTTCTAACGAGGTATCTAACGAAATTCTAACGAGCCCAGGCTGGTCACTCGTTAGAAGTCTCGTTCGAACGAGAATCACGCTCGTTCGAATGAACTTCCAGCGGGAACAGTTATTTGGAAGTTTTTTGCAGTTTTTCCCCACTCCTCCACTTGGTTTTCAACCAACTTTTTTCATACATTATTATGTGCAGGAAACACATTTTCCAAGACAACTTTTCCAACATTTGTTTATCTCCAAAAGAGATTTTGAGAGAAAAAATAGTTTAGGAAAATGTTCAAGTTTTGAGTGTTAATTTTTAATGAAAAATTCATACACACTCTAGTTTACACCCAATAATTGTTTATCCAAATTTCTATATTTATATCAATTGCTTGGAGTTTTTGGCACCGATTTTCTCTACCAAATTCAAGAGACGTTTCGGGTTTTCTTCTACACCCCATCACAAAGAAGACTTTTGTTGAGATTCTACCCATACGGAGAAAGGCTCCATGCTTGGGTGACGGTGACCATATAAAGTCCCATCGGTGAATTCCGAGACCACGGTGGAGCTCCATTGGTTATCCGCTAATTGGAGGTTGATACAAGAAGGAGCATCACGACTTGAGAGGGTTCGAGTTTAGGAAGTAAGTCTTTTGTCTTGTATTTTGTAATACCGTTTTTAGTGGATTTGAGGCTAGGGCCGTCCCGAGGTTTTTTCCCGTTAGTGGGTTTTTCCTCGTACATCGCGGTGTAGTGTGACATTGTTTATTTTTATCTTGCACAAAATTTAGAACGCATGCTTTAGGTTTAATTCAAGATAAAATTCGGTTTAATTCTCACACTATATTAAAATTGGACTTTAATTTAATATTGGGTAAAATTGGTTTATTCAAGTCATTTGCTAAAATTGGTTTCGCCTAACTTTGGATAATTTTTAATTATGACTTAGGCAAATTCTAGGACTTGAATTATGTTTTAATTTGTTTTGAGAAATTAAAACTTGTTGTTATTTTTCAACGTTGAACCATCACCTGCTCTACAACGCTTTCGCGTCATCTCTATTTTGTTTTATCATAAAAAGGAAATTCAATATTTTAATTTGCAATTATTAAAATCCTTGGGCTTTCATGCTTAAATTTATTTAATTCGTCAATCACATTTGTTTGCAAGAGTTAGGGTTTTTGAGATTAAAAATTGGAATTTAATTAAACAAGTTTAATCATTGATTGCTGATGCACTCTCAGATTGGTATCAGAGCCTATTACACAATTATACTGTGTAATTTTTTCTGCAAAATTTCTCTAGCTATCAATTTTGGTCTAAAAATTGATTTTTGAAAAAAGCGCAATTTCAATGAAAAACTTGTATAATCGAGTGCCAATTTTTTACGGGTCAAATTACGCATAATAGAAAGCCCGTATGAAATCTCACTTAAAGGCCATTGATGAACGTGTTTGGGCTATGTGTGATAGAGAGTGGATACCTCCCACAGTCACCATAGATGACATAACACCTTTAAAACTTGTGACTACATGGACTGATGATGAATTTAAATGGAGCACATATAACTCACGTGGGATTAGTGCAATTTTTGAAAACGTCACCCCCGACGAGTTCTGACGCATCATGACGTGTACCATGTCAAAAGAAGCATGGAATGTTTTACAACTTATCCATGAAGACACTCATGCAGTCAAAGAATCAAAATTGCAAAATTTAACTACACAATTTGAGACAATCACCATGCTTAAATTTGAGTGTTTTGATGAATTCTATATGCTTATCTGATATTGTAAACAATAGTTTTAATTTAGGTGAACACATTCCTGATGCTAGAGGAGTTAAAAAGATTTTGAGATCACTGCCTAAGCGTTTTATCCCTAAAGTCACTGTGCTAAATTCATTATGAAATCTAAGTTGTTTGAAATTAGAAGAAATTGTAGGAGACCTCCAGACTTATGAAATTGACATGTTTCCTAACACGATAAAATCAAAAGATAAAGGGGTATCACTTAAAGCCCGTGCTAGGAAGAGTGAGGGGTTAGCAAGAAAGAGAGGTGAGTTACCTAGAAAAAGAGAGGAAGAGTTGTCTGATTCGAAGTTTGATTTTGACTTGGACGATTTGGCTTTATTTGTGAAAAATTTCAAGAAATTTCTCAAATTAAAGAAAAATGGCAATTTCAAAGATAAAAAGAATTTTGAGAAAAATAAGTTTAAAAAGAAAAATGATAAAAAGGAGACACTTAAGAAAGACGAGGAGAGATGTTATGAGTGTTACGGTAGAGTGCATAAGGAAATTGAGTGTCCTACTAGGTTGAAGAGTCAAAGCGAAGGCAAAGCTGCTTTAAATGCCTCCCTAAGTGCCAACAGTGAGGTCGAGTCAGTAGATTCTGGAGACGAGTCACTGCATGAATGTAACTTCACCACATTCATGGCTACTCATGTGAGTAATGACACTACACCTCACGACGATGAGGATGGTACTTGACAGGTACACCTCGACAGTGAAAGTGATGTGAGTGAGGGGGAGGATGCTGCAAGTCAGAGCGAGAGTGATTTACGACGCGCGTACGCTGATTTATATGCTGGTTCTTTTAAAACTAAAAAGCGTAACAAAGCGTTAGCACTTAGGATAGTTGACTTAGAGAAATATTTGGGAGAGATGAAAGAAAGAGAGTCATCCATTAACACTGCCTTGAGATAGAGAGAGATTTTTTGCATAGAGACAGATAGAGAGAGAGTTTGTGTAGAGAGAGAGTCAGTTTAGAGAGAGGGAGAGAAAGACTGTTTGGAGAGAGAGAGAGTAGTTTAGAGAAAGAGAAAGGGGACTTGACCAAGAAATTGGATAGTCTTACGAGTGAGCTCCATTCCTCCCTGGACACTCGGAAGAAACTTTAAGTCCTTGTAGCCCAACTCACTCGTGACCTTGAGAGAGCCTAGGAGGTCAAGGTAAAGATAGAAGACATAATTGGAAAGATGGGAAAGATAGTCCTCGCCCCTGCTTTAGGGTTTGGTGTAAGGCGGGGAGTAGGTTTTGATGGTGATTCCACGTTTCATGTGACATCGGAACCAATTCCTGAGTCTACTACGAATACATATGGCCATCAACCAAAATCCCAGAGAAGAGTTCGACCAAGAAAATCAAACCAAGGTTGGCCTAAGACTGTGTACTTTTGTACCTATTACAAAAGAAAAGGCCACCTTAGGTAATTTTGCTATAGTTTGGGTCAGACACGACGTACCTTTGCTCCACCATGTGACACTAGAGATTTTTTAAGTCTTAGAGAGCAGGTTGAGTTTTTAGTCGCCACATCTCAGAGTTTAATAGAAGAGTTATAACGAGTTTCTTTGTCGTCTGCGGATACTGCAAGAATCCGACTAGAACCAACAATGATAAGGGCAAACAGAAGGTTACCTCCACTTGGGTGCCTAAACACGATGCAAAAGCCCTTTTTGTTTATGTTGGTCTTAAAGCACATAATACCTCTCAGAGGTACTTTGATAGTGTGTGATCCAGACACATGACTGGTGATGTTTTATTGTTTTACCTAACTAGAGGATCGTAAGTAAGGTAAAGTCATGTTTGGATACGGGAGCAAGTCTATCATAGTAGGATGAGGTACAGTAGAGATACCAGGATTTCCTAAGCAAGAGAATGTTTTGTGCGTCAAAGGTTCGAAAGCGAACCTTCTCAACATAAGCCAATTGTAAGACACTGACTTTGCAGTAAAGTTTGACCAGAAAGAGTGCAATATTTATGATCAAGCCGATAAAATTCTATTGAAAGGGGTGAGGACTGAAGATAATTCCTATGGGATTAGGCCCAAGTCCTCATTTGTCTGCAATAACACCACGATCACTCCTATGGATCTTTGGCATCAATGTCTAGCTCATGTGAATTTTAGATATTTGGAGAGATTGGCTAAAAAGGACCTAGTATGTGGCTTGCCATCACTTTCAAAGTCAACTTCTACGGTTTGTGGACCGTGTCAATTGGGAAAGAAAGTTTGTAGCCTCCCATAGGAAGTTGAATTCCATTACCACTTCACGAGTGCTTAAGTTTATATACATGGATATTATGGGTCTTACTTGTACTTAGATTTTGGGTGGTAAGATGTATATACTCGTGATGGTAAATGATTTCTCTCGTTACTCGATTGTAGGTATTCTGAGAGAGAAATTCGATGCTATAGAATTTCATACGACCAAGTGTCGTACCTCGCAAGATCAATACAGTGTCACCATTAATAGAATGCGGAGTGACAACGACACTGAGTTTAAGGAATCTAAAGTAAATCTTTACTATGATAGCCTTGGAATCAAACATGAATGTTCAATCGTGAATACTCCTCAGAAAATGGGATTGTTGAGAGGAAGAATCGATAATTCCGGAGATGGCTAGATCTATGCCTCTAGGTCGTATAGCTTCCAGAAGATTTTGGGCAGAGACGGTATCTACCGCATTCCATACGGTGAATAGGGTTTACCTTCGTCCACACACACACACTTATGACGCCCTATGAATTGTGGACTAAAAAGAAGCCCAACCTTTCATATTTTTGTGTCTTTAGGCGCAAATGAAACATCCTACGGGATAGATAGCAATTAGGAAAGTTCGACTCCTGGAGTGATGAGGGAATATTATTAGGATATTTATTGACTTGTAGAGCATATCGGGCTTTTAACCTGAGTAGCTCTAAGGTAATGGAGTCAATAAACATAAGCGTGCAAGATGATGAACCGTCGACATTTATTGAAGCTAACCTTTTGTGTGAGGAGGGTGCACTTCCTACTGATGATCCCATTATGCCTCCCACACCCACCCAGGATGAACCCTACTCCTGACTTAGGGGACACACCCACTTGGGTTCGCAAGATTCATGATTCTATTGCCATTATAGGAGATCCCACCCTTGGGCTCCATAATCGTGCCAAGATGGAGAATGTGGTTAGATTTATTTGCTACGTGTCTAAAGTTGATCCCAATAACTTCATGGAAGCACTCAAGAATGAACACTGGATATCTACTATGCAAGATGAGTTACTTCAGTTTACAAAAGAATAATGTTTGGGAACTTGTCCCCCGACCTAGTGAGAATAATGTCATAGGTACCAAGTGGATATACAATAACGAGATGGATGAGACTGGTACCATTATCCAAAATAAGGCTAGGTTGGTCGCTCAATACTACATACAGATAAATGGTGTAGACTTTGACGAGACATTTGCTCCTGTTGCGAGGCTTGAGTCCGTCTTCTTACTACTCGCCATCGCATGTCATTTGAACTTCAAGTTATATCAGGTGGATGTCAAGAGTGCCTTTCTGAATGTCATTCTATAGGAGGAAGTTTACGTGGAATAACCAAAAGGGTTTGAAGACCCTCAACACCCTGATCACGTCTATTTTATAAGAAAAGCCCTGTATGGTTTAAAGCAAGCACCCCATATGGAGGTGAGTACATAGCCGTCGGGAGTTGTTGCACGCAACTTCTTTGGATGAAGCAGATGTTGGAGGATTATGGGATATCACAAGATACCATAACTATTTCCTGTGATAGCACGAGTGCGATACACATATCCCATAATCGAGTCCAGGATTCGCTTACAAAGCACATTAGGATACACAAGCACTTTATCTTTGAGCTTGTAGAAAAGAAGGTCGTATCCTTGAGTTTTGTACCGACCGACCTCTATTAGCTAATATTTTTACGAAGACTTTAGGTGCCCTTAGATTCGAGAGTCTTAGGAAGTCTTTAGGAATTTGCATAGTTGACTAATGGGTGGTCACCATGTCTAAAGTAGGATGCATTTTTCTTGTTCATATCATATGATTCATGTCTCTAGATTGTATCATTTGTCTCATGATTTGTTTTGATTTTATTCTTTTTAGAAAAATCACTGTTCTAAAAAACCCGCCTAGGCTCCGCCTAGGCACGCCTAGGCTTAAGGCTTGGGAGAAACGCCTCGCCTTACGCTTTTCACGCCTTATTCTTGGTAAAACCCTTAAGGCGCACTTTTTCCTAAAAACAACAATGTTTTAGTGAAACGATGTCGCCTTTTAAAGAATTTGTTTACAAACCGGACCATTATCCCATCCAAAATAATCAAATAGTATTTTAATTTGCATATATTCAGACATATTTTTATGATATGTGCAATTTTTGTATTTTAATAGCCTTATTATGGTTAAAAAATATTAAAATATATTAAGAAGGCCTAAACGCCTTTTCACGTTTTTTCACGCCTAGGCCCGCCTAGGCTTCTAAGGCTTAAGGCTTGGCCTCCACGCCTCAATCACGCCCCGCGTTTTTTAGAACCTTGAGAAAAATACAAAAAGATATTTTTTGAAAAAAAATTGCAAAATCCAGAAAGATTTTATTTTCGATAAATTTTTGAAAAAGACAAAAAGATTTTATTTTTATATTTTTTTTAAAACACAAAAGAGTTTTGTATTTTGTTTACAACATTTATGGATGAACATTTAAGATAGCCATAGTCACAACTTCATTCCATATTCCACGTGACTGTTTGATAGTGATTTGAGATGCTACATCATTTCATCCATGTGCTTTTATTGTTTGGAGTCATTGAGGTGTGATTAGTGATATATTCTACATGTTTGGATCCTTATCTCCCTTATTGCACACGTGCACAATATTATTAAGTATTGCACTTGTCTATAACATATTGTCTTGAGTGTTTCCATCTCAATTCTGTCTATATGACGGAACAAATGCTATATAACTTGACAAGAAACTAATGCATGTAAAAATCGTTGCATTGAGTTTGTGTGTATTTGAAAAATAGGGAACGGCTGCGAAAGGTACTAATTTATCCTTTGAAACTAAGACACCTTTTAAATCGAACCTAAATAAAAATTTATGGCACAAAACAGAATCCAAGGTCCAAAGAGGTTGAAAAGTGCCCGACAAAAAATTCATAGGCAATAAAAAGAAAAATATCCCAAAAAGTGGTCCAATAGGTTTTAGTTTCATCACCTCAAACGAAAAATAAAAAAGATTATTATTTATTGAGGGAGTTTGGATGGAATATAAATTGGTTTTGAACGTCCTTGGAAGTCATGAAAAATCGTACATAATTTTGGACGTTATTGGTATGAAAATCATTTTTAGCTTTGATTTGTGATTTGATTGAGTCAATTTCTTATAATTCCACCATTTTTACACCTAAGGAAGATGTTGAGTTCATTCATTAGGAATATCCGAAATTCATCGTTCACATATATTATGGTTATATGTATTGATTTTCCTATCGAATTTGTTCACACCCCAATATTTCTGCTATCATCGACTTGGTTATTTTCGTGTGTCATTCATGGTGTGATTTTGTGTTGTATATTTTGTGAGAAAAATTTTGAAAAATTCAAAAAGAGAAAGTTTGTTTACCTTGTCACATTCTCCGTTGTCTATCTGGGGACATCATAAAAAGGGGGAGAACGAATTATGGGGGAGAATTTTTATTTGATTTAATAATGATTTTCTTTAGCTTAATTGATATTTATTTATGTTTATCATTATATTTCAAACTATTACGCGTCACGGGTATTGTTTCTTGTCTCATGTGCGTAGATACGAAATTGAGGATTATTTTTACACACCCTAATAATGACAAAGAAAGTTAGAAGAAGTTGAATATTTGAAGATGTTGAAGCCTGTTTGAAGACATGCCATTTAGTATTTCCAGTTTTTGGGTTTTAATGGGGATATAAAATTGTATGTCATTTGTTTTGAGTTTGGGTAGCATAATTCGGATAGTTTTTATGTATGTACCGACATAGACATAGGGAGAGATTTATAAGGACATGATTTTATATATGTCCGTTTACAATCTAGGAAGTTTTCTATGTGTTCTAGATCACAGTTTTTATGTCTGATACTGCTACATTCTACACGTCAACACATTCATCCATGATGGCCTCAATCTGGATCCGAATTTATCATGCTCCCACTATCTTCATACGTGCATCATGAATCATCAACGAGCATCATGCAACGTGTGTCTTCAACATTCAACATTCCCATTACTCCACTCGCATTTATGGTAAAATAATTTATTGGGAGTTTTTAATGGTTACATAATTATTTGGGAATTTGTAGAAAATATTTTTTAAGGTTTCAAAATGTTTTCCTTCGCACAAAGAATTTTTCCTATATGGTGAGGCGAGAAATTTTTTGACACTGCCGTCGTTCAAGCGACAGCACACTGTCGTTCAAGAGACACGTAGCTGTCGCGGGAAGTCGTTCTAGCAACGTAGTATTTTGTTCAAGTGACAACCCTCTTTCGTTTGAGTGACGCGCCGCCTCGATTTTTGTATAAATAGAAGTATTTTGTATACACATTTCGCAAGTCTTTTTGCACCTATGTTTAGAGTAGAAGTGCAAGTCTTTCAGACTTCATCTTTAAAGGTTTTCACCTTTTGATTCACCAATTCTTCCCAAATACATATGTGAATCTTTATAAACCCTAGATTGATTTTTCTACTCATTTGGAGTATTCTTGTGGAGAGAAGACTGTTCTCCATTACTGACTTGGAGATCTTGCGGGATCTCTTATCGACTATAACGAACCAACGTTTGCGGATATTCGTGTGTCAAGCTGTATTTCTTTGTATTTTAAGTGTTACAAGATATAGTAAAATAAAAAGGGTTTTCTCCTTCTGGGGATTTTTCCTCATATCGTGATTGCTTTTTGTACTAGAATTTATTTAATTCGTCAATCACATTTTTTTGCAAGAGTTAGGATTTTTGAGATTAAAAATTGGAATTTAATTAAACAAGTTTAATCATTAATTGTTGGCGCACTATCAATCTTCGTCTTCTAGGTTCATTTAACCTAATCTAAACCACGCCTCACTCAATAATAATTAAGTCTATATGATTTAAAGGACTCAACAACTCAATGTTTTGTCACGAGAATATATCAATATAAAATTCAATTTTTTAATTTTCCCCTTTCAGTATTTCGTGGAAAAACAATCCAAAACCCAAAAATATCTTATTACCCCTACAAGACATAAACTCCACTATCCATATAGTGAATGTAGTAGGAAGTAATGTATAATATCTAGTGAGACCAGTATGACAATCCAAAAGTCTTGTTTGAACATAGGCTAGAGTCGAAAAAAGAAATGATAAACCTGAAACAATATGAAACAATAAAAAACATCACACGGGAATTAGTATGCCCAAAGGGAAACTCACCCCATTTAGAAATCCTCCGATTAAGTATCAAGAGATGTAGATGAGATAAAATATGTGAAAAGCATGTGAAATACCAATTGATACCAATGTAAAATTGAACTAAGTGATAAAATATATGAATACAAATAAGTAGCAAAGATTCTCTCAATGTATAGCAAATCACAACACTAACTTCCCCTATCATATATATTTCTCCCCATTATAAAATAAAGTGAGAAAAAACCTTCTCCCAGTTAATAAGTAAAAGGAAAATTCAACCCCCACCCCTGACACAAGGGACAATAAAGGAAATAAAATTTACTCCCCATTAACCTCAAGGAATAAAGTTTTCTACCCCTTTTTGACATGAAAAAGTCAAAGAGAAGAAATGGCATACACTACGAGTATAGTTAGGCAAAGCCAGATAATCAAGAGAAACTAGTGAAGCAAAATCTAATAAATCATGTGAACAACCAAAATATGTAATGTGAATCAACAAATGGGCATATAGACATCTGAATCATAAAATCATTATAAGCGTAGCAAAAGCATAGACTAGACAATATATGATATTCAACATGGAAGAATAAGAGCAGGATACGTGATAATCAAAACACCGTAATAGTAACATGAGATCATGTAACATGGACACAGACTAATAAGAAATAATAATAGAGCTTATAACATGGATAAGGACAATAAAACCATATAAAGATGATAATATCCATACAATTCAAATAACAATCCAAAAAATGATACAAATTTAGAAATAACTAAGCGTATGAAAATATGAGTATATACAAAATAGATCAAGTACCATAGATGGTACATAAAAAGAATAACATAAAAAAGGATTAATACCTAAAGAGTAAAGCAAAAGACATTTCATCATCATTATACGCAATATCTCCATCATCTTTATCCTATGTATCCTTTTCCTCCTCTTCCTTAAAATCATCCTTAATGTCAACAACTGGAGGAGAGGGAGGTGAAACGTTGGGATCCAAATCAGGAACCAATTACGATCAATGAATATAATCGACAACAAAAGAAATATCGGTGCGTAAACTAGTCATATCACTATGAATCTATTGAAACTTGTCTAGTATGAATGAAAATTGAGATGTGATGAACATCCTCTAGCTCTGACGGCCTGTATCCATCTAAAAATCATCCAGAGCTAGTGATGGAACAACTAAAGAAATAGGTGACATGCATTCTGAGCAACTCAACTATTAACACTCATACTAAATAGAGCGCTCATGATATGTGCATCTGAGTCAGTCATCAATCGAGGTATCCTTCACTAGTATTGATAACTTTTAATTAGTCACCCATAAGACAATGCGATATCGGTAGAATTTGAGCAATATATCCTCATGGTGGTAATGATAAGGTGAGTGAAAGTGCAATAGGCCCCCAATTTTAAAATCTCTTACACTTAATAAACAACTTCCTAACACGTGCGGAAATAAGATGGTTGCTAACAAAATATAATTTTTCAAAACTAAGTTAATTTACTTTTCATTTCTAAAATTGAAAAATTAAATTAAACACAAATTTTAATTTTTTTAAAAAAATTAAAATTAAACCTAAAGAAGTGAATTATGGTGAACACACACACACAAAATTCACATAAACAAAATTTTAAATTTTCTCAAACAAAAATTTCACTTATAGTTAAATATGAGAAATTCATTTTAAGAACAAATTAATTTAATCACAAGTCTTAAAGTTTGCCTACACTAAATATTCCAATTTTATGAAATTAGGCCAAACAAAAATTCAATCAATTTAAATTACCGACTTGAATTAAATTAACTTCAATTTCCCCCAAATAATTTTTGCACCAAATTAAATACGTGTGAAGAATAAATCAATGTTATCTTGTTAACCTAAGCATGCATTTTATGGTGATAGAGCAAGATAAAATAAATAAAATCACACGACGTGCTGATGTACGAGAAAAACCCAAATAGGAAAAACCTCGGATGATCCTGGCCACAAATTCACTAAGTATGGTAGTTTTACAAAGATTCGACAAAAAGAACTTAGACAACACAACTTGAGTCCGTCTAAGCCTTTACACGCTCCTTCTATCTTCAACCTCCGCCTAGAAAATAACCGTGGACTCCTTCACAGTCTCGGACGCCTCCGATAGGGCTCTTGGACACCGTCACCCTCACACGAAGTTTTTCTTCGAGTGGGAACACCGCAAGGTAAACCGAACTATCTCCTTCTGTTGGGGTAGAGAAAAGGATCCAAACTTTTTGTGTCAAACACTCCAAGAAAATAATATATATATATATATATATATATATATATATATATATATATATATAACAATGGGTGTATATGAGTTTTTGGAAGGATTTATTCCATAAAAACAAAAACACCAAAAGGAATTTTTTCCTGAAAGTATTTTGCTCTCAAAACTCTCTTGGAAGATGAAAAAGTTTTCTTGAAAAGGTTGGTTCCCGCACTTATTAAAACTGGTACAAAGTAGTGGGGTACTGGGGGGTTAAAAATGAAAACTAGCAAAAAATGCACAAACTGAAATCTCGTTTACAATCTTGTTCGAACAAAATCTCGTTCGAACGAGGTCGTTTAAATTATCTTTCTGACGAGATTTCAAGCCATGGTTCTAGAGAATTTAGATTCGAACGTGTGGCTGGCAGTTTCGTATTTTTCTAATTTTTTTTGGATTTGATATGATTTTTCTACGAAAAGGTGTCCGAGAACAAAATCTTTAGAACTATGAATTCAAAAAAAATTAACAAAAAAATACTAACACCCCCAAAAAAATTTCAAGCTCCTATATATATATATATATATATATATATATATATATATATATATTAATGCATTTATACTTTTTGGAGACTATGAAATCCTCATGTTGATGACATGAAACGAGGCACTGAAATGCGGCAAAGATGTTTTCTTGAAACGCGGGCCGCAACGTCGTCAACTGTAATAGGTCATAGGCTTGAAGGAAGCTCAAGAACTCTATCCTATGACTCAAGTGTTTTTGTCCGGAATTGAGCCAACACTACATTAAGACTCAAAGGAAACAACTGGTCATAGTCTGGAAGGATGCTCAACACGTCTTCAACTGGGGTCTATGAATAATCCAAAAGGGTGATGCGTTACCCACTCCAATGGAAACAACCTTCGAGATATTTGAAATTTCAAGAGCAACAAGTTGATCCAAAATTAAGTCTTTTAATTTGATAACTTTATGGTTACAAAATGAGGAAGACAATGATTAAATACAAACTTTTTAATAAGAATAAAAGGAATGGAATCTCTTGAAAGTGATTATTCTTTGAGAATGAAGATACAAGAACTTCAAGTACCAAGGACAGAGAAAAGAATACTTTTTGTCTAAGATTTTCCAGAGTAATAATGCTCCAATAATGTTCTTATTTAGCCTTGGCCAGGTGCTCTATTTATAACTAAACGTTAGGGCTCACGTGGTGTTTGCACGCTAAAGGGATATTCCCTCACAACAATATCTGAGTGATATTTTTGTCCTATTTTAACGTTTGTTGTTCCCTACTTTGACAGTCCACATTTGGTGCAATAAAAGTCAAAAAGCAAATATGTCAGGCATAGTGCCAAAATTTACAATTTTGTGAATATTTCAATGGTTACTTGGTAAACTATTTTGAAAACATGCGAGTAGCCATAAGAGCTACTCACCATTATTAATTTCTAAAATGACTTTACGATCGATGCCTTGACTGCTCACCCATTTTACTAAATGTGAGTTGTGTGAGCATGTGAATGAACTCTTGGCCCCCTTATCTTAGTATTCTCTCTTTTCTAGGGTACTGAAGTGGATGAGACTTAGTTTCCTCAATAAGACTTACCTCTCAGCCTCCAATCCAACACTCTTAAGAGATCCTAACTGTCCATCTGCTCGAGCCCTGCTTGCTCGACTAAGGTTTCTTACTAAGCAATCATATTTATTGATAATAAAAGTGTTAATATATATTTTTTGTATAAACATCACTCTTTAAAAAGACATGGGGCTGCTCACAGAGCACCCCTTCCCTAACTTAGGTTTGCTCGTATGGCATCCCCATGATGGCTTGGCTTTATTAGCCCTACTCATAGTTTTTTACTTGCTCATCTATCATTGCTTTGCTCCCATCTTAGGCCTTCTCTCACATTATTTGCCTTCCCTTGCCAATTTTTGGGTTTTCTTGCGATTTGGACTTGCTTGTCTAATATTATTTAATTCATTTTTGGGCCTACATACCCGTCATTACCCTGTTTGGGCCTTCTCTCACTAAACTTAGTTTTGTGAGTGGGTTGAATGAATAACCCTCTGCATTAGCCCCCTTGTGCACAAGTTTTATTTTGGGTGAAAATGAAGAGTTTTGTACGAAAAGGAATCTTTAAGAATTCAAAGTGACTTCCCTCTAAATAATCATTGCTCTTTTTTGTGAGAATTTAGTGATTTTTCAGATGATCCATTTTTAGGATGTCTTATAATGTCTTGAGAAGACACGTGTTATCTTGGGGAATCTTTTCCATTATTTCAGGCAATGATTTTCCCTATTTTTGAACGGCCAAGTGTGCATTCCTAAGCCCTATGAATACCTCCATTCCTTATCTTTTTTCAAAATTTCACTTGCCATTTGCTTCTGTATCTTAGAGGGAGAAATGTTGAGAGCTTTTATAGAGTTTTTTTTTTATAAATCTCCTTTCCTTCTCTACTTCTTCTCCAATCGTCTTCATCAACGAATTCTTCTTAGATGAACATTTTGTTCTCCTCTGTTACCTCTGTGAGTGAGGTATTGGTGGGATACTTACCCACCAACATGATTGTCAGCACGTCTATGGCCACTGACGCCACCTCTATTACGTACTCCATGGTGCTTTCATACATTGCTATCACTACCACTTTTGGTGGTGTTGGGCCCTCTGGGGTGATGCCTCTACCTTGACCAAAGGCCAATGGAAATTTCTAGAAAGGAGGGTAAAGAGGAATTTCTCAATTTATTATTTTTCCCTCTTTTTGGAAATGATAATGACTCCATACCCTCACTAGATAGATTTGAATTTGAGTTTGTGGAGAAGATTAGAAAGAGGACACTTTTGGGATTTGCTGAGTCCGAGGATGCTTCTATGGTTCATGCTGATAGTAAGTTGCATGTTTGAGTGGGTAGGGGTGATTTCCCTTTATCTAGTGTGAACACTGATGTCTACGGAGGGGCCCAAGAGGAATGGGCACTATGGGTTAATTAGGTAACCAATGTCCTAACCTATCGTTCAATTATTAATTACTTAGGCCTAAATCAAACTCTTACCACCCTGAAGTCTTGTACAATTCCTAAGAGTATGAGTGCTTACAATATCTTTCTTTCTCGATGGAGTGTGGACTCACACACTTTTATGACTAGCTGGGAGGAATTTTCTATAACATTAGAAGACATTTACAAGTTGACTGGTTTGCCCATCTTAGGAAACCATGTATTTATTGATGGTTATGAGGACTTTATAGATCGGGAGATGTGCGAGGAGCTCCACTGAGCCTTGGAATATTGTCACATTACTAAGTCGACTTCTATTTCAAGAAAAGCCAAATAATTCCCCTTACGAGCTACTTTTTCCATTTGGCTGTCAAGCTTGCTCATGGTAGGACCATGCCAGTCGCTGCTCTTACTTTGGGATCCCTCTATACCTTGATTAATCGAGCTCATGTTAATATGGAATGCTCGTATGGTCATTCTGATGTGATAAATTTTTCCAGTTCCTTTGTGTTAATGGGTTTTCTCTTCGAGCGATTTCCCAATTGGGCCCTTGAGCCCCGCTCGCTACATAGTCAGGCCGCTCGCATTGCTAGATGGCATAAGAAGGCCCTTAAACAATCACTTAATCTATTTTTGGACAATATGAATGAGTTTTCTTTCTTCCCATGCTCAAAGCGAGTGGGTGGGATATTCTCTTTATTTTTTCACTCCGATTCTCCTGGAACCTTTTTCTTTCTAGCCAATGTTAATTCTGTGAGTGATTGTCCTCACATCTCTATAATAGAACTTGTTCACCCATGTATATTACCATCTTTGACTGGTCTTGGATAAGGGGTTGGATTTTACTACTTATAGAGGGTGAGAAGATAGTTTTAATATGACAAAGACACTTAAAGTCCAGATTTTCCTACCAGCCTCTCACCTTCACCTTTATACTTGGAGTCCTACTACAACTTTACTCCCGAGGGAATGGTAAAGAGAACTTCCCCTTTTGGAATATTTTTTTACGCCTACTCATCATTATATTCCTTCCTTTAGCTGATCGTAATTTGTCTTATTTCTATGCCAAGTCATGCTAATAAAAAAAATACATAAAGGATACCCACCCCTCATAAGCCTTTCATTGAGGGCATCCCCTCTTCTGATAAGTACCTAACCAAGCGCACTCGTAAAGAAATTTAGCATCACAGCAAATTTGATAGGACTCCTCTCAATTAAGTTGTACCATCCTTGTGAATCGTCTACATGAGGAGAGAATTTACTCTAAACATCCTGAGCCAAAATCACAACAAGACAATGGAAAAAGCAGGGGGAAGGGTAAAGTTGAGGTCCCCTAAAAAAGAAAGCAAATCCCTACGCAAGTTAGGGAAGCTACTTCCCCTCCCTCTTCAGTTAAGACTCGAGCGGAGAGGTAAAAGAATAAGTCCTTCAAAACCACTAACCCCTCTACCATTGAAGACCAAGGATCAAACGTTGACACCTTTGGGGTCTAAAAACTTTTCAGACCGTTCGTGAGTAAGGCTACGAGACTCTCAAAGCCAATATTTCTTAACCTTAAACTCCACCCTCTACTGCTTCAGTGGAAGGTATTCTAGCTATTCCTCTTTTACTTAGCAAACACATAAGTAATGGAATTACGAACACTCGCTCCATGTCCTATTCATCTGAAGAGGAACTTGTGGATTATAGAAGTACTCCTTTTTATGATTAATATAGTTCTTCTTCAAATGACATTAACTTAAATGGCATCAATAAAGATCACTCATTTGATGTTTCTCCTTTTTGATCATCCACGAGGGGGTTGGATTTGACCTGGAGAAACCTAGTGGTGATTAGGATGACACCATGATCTACTCTCCCTCCGCCACCAGTCCAACTACCGGGCCTTTGCCTTATGGGTAAGCTCATCGTGATGATCCTGTAAGTGCTTAACATCATTACAAACTTTTCTCTTTATTATATCTTCATCTGAGTTGTAATTTATCTTATTACTAAATCTCCCTCATTTTTAGCAGGTTTCTACTATAGGGATAAGTGTCCTTGCAGGGTGAGGGTACCTCCTTCACCTTCCTATCCCGTCCTTTCTCGTGCTCCATTTCAATGTGAGGGGGATTCTATGTTAGTATTTTCTCTAGGCTTCGCACGATAAGTTTGTACACGTGTTAGGCTTATTTATCTTTTCATTTTGTCACCTTAGATATGAACCTACCAAAATACTTATGAACTGAGTAAAAAAATCATCCATATATTCTCTTGCAACTCTCTACTATATTTCCCACCATTGTTAGAATCTCTTTTGTGACTTCTCTCTGAATCTAGGTATTCACTATTTTACAAAGTTTTTTTCATGTCATATTTATGTATTCCCTGTTAACTTGTATATTTTTTCAATAGGTATCTATGGCTCTTCTTGTACCAACTATCACGCCATTCACTCCCTCTGAAGCGAGCAACTTATCGATCTAGCCCCGAGACACTATTGTGGTTAGTTTTGGAGGGGTATTCTTTGAGCACCACTTTTTCTTTTAAACACTCGTTTTGTTTATAACAATAAAAACATAACTTTACTTTTTTGGGGTCATTGTATTGCAGGGTTCCCTCTCAAGCGACCCTTTTACTAGTAGGGGCATACTTTTTCCCACAGGGATAGTCATCCCTAGGTTACCTCCTTTTGGGAGGATATTTATCCTAAGGGTATGTCTCCCGTTAGACAACAGACCTCAAGTTCACCCCCATCTTTCTTAGCCTATCTTCAGTGTGGCCTCGAGTGGGCATGTTGCTCACATCACTAGTTCAACACGGGTAATTAGTTATATGACTTCGTTATTTTTGATAACTTTTTATTAACAACTCCCTTATCGATAGGCCGATGTGAGTATCCCTCTGCCACCTGTTATAAACTTAAGTGCTTCCTGTCCTGTTAGGGTCCGGGTACTTGAACAGTCGTACCTTTATGCTCATTTTTGAAGCTCACAATTTTCTTTTTATGTGTTAAAAAAACTACTCACTCTATCTTTTTTATAGTTTCATTTTAGATTAGCATGTTTAGTACCCCCTTGTCTGCCGCATCTCCGATAACTGTTACTGCAAGTGGTTCATCTCTTATGCTGCCTCAGGTATTAACCCGATATTCGTTGATTTTCTATTTGTAAAAACTTTCTAACTGTACTATTTTTGTATTGTTACTCAAATGATAATATCCCCTTTCTTTTTTTAGGTTGGCATCACGAGTGTTCCCATTATCGTGGAACCTCAATTGAGTATAACTATGAGCTCTCCATTGACTGTGGAGCCCACTGCGAATATGGGTGTGAGCTCTCAGGTATTATTATTTCATATCTAGCCCTCTCAATCTTGCCTTTACTGTGTAAGTTCTCTCTTAATATTATTCTTGATCTTATTTCCAGGTTGGCACAATAGGCATTCTTTTAACTGTGGAAACTCTCGTGAGTATAGATACGAGCATTTTCCAAGTATTATTTTATCATACCTAGTTCCTCTGCAACTTACTCTTATTGTGAAAGTTCTTTAGTAACACTTTTCGATTTCTTTATTTTCAGGTCGATAATACCAGTGTTCCTTTATCTGCAGAACATTCCGTGACCATCACTATGGGTGCTCCTCAGGTATTATTCTTTCATACCTGATTCATTTTCTAACTTGTTTTTACTGTGCAAGTGATCAAATAACACTCTCATATATCTTTATTTTCTGGTTAATGGCACAAGCGTTCCTTTATCTGTGGAACATTTTACTAGCATTATTGTGAGTGTCTGTCAGGTATTATATTGTCATACCTATTTTTTAAACTTGTTTTCATTATGCAAGTACTCGAGTGACCACTTCCTTTTACTTTATTTTCATGTTAGTGCCACGAGCTCTCTTGTACCTATGGAGCCTGGACATAAGGAAATGGAGTGGCATTGGCTTTCGAGTAACGTGTTGGTCCATATTGGTATGCAAGTAGGTTTTTTCCTGGTTATTATTTCCCTCCCTTCTCCTAATACATTTCTTAGCATATTCCTTCCTCGTCTTTTTAAGGAAGGGACATATGAGGTAGAGGATGTCGTTGAAGAGAATGAGCTTAGTTCTAAGGCCACTTATTCTGATAGAGCTGAGGTGGAGCAGTCAAGTGAGGATTCCTCCCATTTTTCTGAGGCTAGCTCGATGGATATTGGAGTGGATGCAATGAATATGGATTCTTTTGAGATTTTTGTGAGGGATACATGGCGTAAGGATCAATCTTAGAGATTTCGAGAGTCGGCGCGTTAGGTACTGGATTTGATCTTAGACTATCACCCAGAAACGTTCATGGCCAAGAGTGTTTGCAATGTTGACATCTTGACCATTCTCAACCTAAAAGAACTTGACATCCATGTTCTTCAGTTTACTAAGACTTATCCCAATGACATCACCATTGCAAGTGTTCGTATCTTTTTGGAGGTTATCAAAGACCTGGAGAGCTGTTATATTTTAAGCTCGATTGGCTCAATGCTTCCATTCATAGAATTGTTCATCCAGTTCCTAGGAAAATGTTAAAGCTAGGTATTTTGACAAACTAGATCTGAGCGATGCCATTATGAAGTTAACCATATCCGCGAGTCGGATCCAAACATTGGACGAAAATCTAGCCAAATTCCTAGCTAGTGAGGCAGGAGATTTTTCTTGTATGGATACATTTAAAGGAAACACTATTCGAGAGATTGGGCACTTACTCGAAGACTTTTATTCCAAGGCTAATATTAGCTTTCTTTTAGTTGCTTGAACTTTTTATGAACAATCTTCCTATTTCTGTTTGTAATTACATGGCTTCTTCTTCTGGCAGGTCATTTTTATAAATGGGAAATAAAGAATGATATTTTTTTATTATATTTCATTTTAGTCTCTTCACACTTTTTCATATGCTATGAGCTTTCCTTTATTCTATGGGAATATCTGCTCGCAATTTTGGGAGATAGTTGTAATAATTATCATTTCCTTTTTCTGTGGGACTTCCTCCTCGCGAATTGGCGAGTAATATATGTAACTTTCCTTTATTTTGTAAAATATTTGTCGGCTCAATATGAAATAAGAATTGGGAGTCAATTCCTCCTAATGTTAAAGAAAACATACAGTTTGTATAATTTCATCAATATTTGGAAACTTTGTATTTCCTTGGTATATTTTGTTGTACACTCCATTTTGGGAGCATATCCTTCAAAACATTGCACATAGAGGTGCTTTTCTCATCATATTTTGTCATTGGGAGGTATGTAGCCCCCCAACTATGATGAACAATGCTCCTTAAGTCAGATGGATTATCTCTTATACGATGAGAATCTTAGGCCACTCTCGCAAAAGCTAAATTATCCGAGGAAAATATTTGATGTACTTGCTCGCAGAATTTGGTGAGTGGATGCATAATAAACTAGTTGGCTATATAAACCTGTGTTCTAAAAAACGCGCCTAGGCGGCGCCAAGGCGCGAGGCTTTTTAGATACGCCAAGTTTTGGCCCTAGGCGTGGATCAAGGCGTGGTCAACATTTTTTGGGGCAACGCGTGAAAAAACGCGCTTTTTTGGGGGATAAGGCGTGAAAAAACGTGAGTTTTTTAGAAGTAAGGCGTGAAAAGACGCAATTTTTTTATTTTTTTATTTTATTTAAAAAAAATAGTATTTTAATTTACAAATATTTAGACATGTTTTTAAGGTATGTACCAATTTAGTATTTTAAAGCCTTGTTATAGTCAAAAAATATTAAAATATATTAAAAAATGCCTAAACGCCTTTTCATGTCTTTTTACGCCAAGGCCCGCCTAGGCTTCTAAGGCTTAAGGTTTGGCCTCCACGCCTCGGTCACGCCCCACGGTTTTTAGAACCTTCATATAAACTGATAAATATTATAAATCCCACAAAAAAATCTTGTGAAATAAAAATGGTCATAACCGAACATTCAATATTGCATTCACCGTGCAAAAAGGTAATACTTTTTTTTCAAGTGTGCTATTACAATGGAATGTTATCCATAATTTTACTTTTTCTTCAGAAGCTTTTTTTTCTAGAATGAACTATTGAAACCAAAAAAATAGGGTACCTTGGGCATAATACTTATCGATCCATTTATAATCGACCTATTGAATGCACTCACTTTTCGGCTCTGAGATTTGGCAGTATCCTGATCTCCCCACTCCTAGCACCATGAATAGCCCCTCCCAGTTGAGTTTAAACTTTGAGGCTGGCCTGAATCTTAGGTCATGGGTGGATTCTAGCAAAGCTAAGCCTCCCACTTAGAATTATCAAGGCTTAACTAAATTCTCATAAGGTCTAGACAACTGTTGGGTGTAGACTATAAATTTTTCTTTAGTTTTATCACAATGCTCATCCAAAGCCTGCAGATGCACACGTCTTGGGTCTGGAACTAGATTCTGGCTTAGGGACACTCACGCTGAAGGCACAACCAACTCTATTGGTAGGACTACCTCTGTGCCATAGAACAAAGAGAATGGAGTAAAATCGACCGGCTTCCTCTTTGAGGTCTTATAAGCCCATAAAACCAAAGGCAATGTATCATCCCAAGCTCCCAACATATATTCTAACATATTTTTTAAACTATTGATCAACATTTTGTTGGTGGCCTATGCTTGACCATTCCATTTCAGATAAGAGATAGTTGAACTGTTACGAATAATATTTTAATTATCCATGAGCAAACCAATTTCTTTACACACAAATTTCTTGCCATTATCTGTGAGGGTGACCTTTAGAATGCTAAAACTGTATATTATATATTCTCGAATGAACTGTGTCACGACCTGAGCAATAATCCTTCTCAAAGGAATCGCTTCTTGTGAGGACACAAATTTCCAATTGAGTCCATATATAGTTTTGGCTCAAATCCACACGAAAACATTTATTCATAGGAAAGTATTTAATTGTAATATTCTCAAGCCTATGAAGTGTTTGTTGAAGACATAGCGGCAAAGAGTATAAAGCTTCATCAAATATGTCGGTTTGTGTGCCTCGTTTCTACGTCATCAACCATAGTTCCATGCTCCCAAGGTATGAATGCAATATTATATATATAGGAGCTTGGAACAAAGTTTATTGGGTGTTAGGTTTTGTAAAAACTGTGTTTTAATTTTCAGAAAGAATTAAATAAAACTTTAAAATAAGTTTATAAATTTTTCTAGGCTAAAATCGAATTTTCCAATCTTTCTGGTTTTTCGTTCGATAGAGTCGTTCGAACGAGATTGTCGTTCGAACGAAAATGTCGTTCGAACGAACTTGCCAACGAGTTCCCATATTAGGCCACTGGAACGTCGTTAGAAATGTCGTTCGATATGTCGTTCGAACGAACCTTTAGTTCGAACGAGATATCCAACGAGATTCTAACGAGTTAAATCTGGAACGTCGTTAGAAGTCTCATTCAAACGAGATTTCGTTAGAACGAAATGTCGTTCGAACGAGATGCCAGGCGGGAACAGTTTTTGGCAGTTTTGCACCCACTTTCCCACTAAGTTTTTAACCAACTTTTTCAGACTTTATAATTAGCGGGAATGACATTTTCTAAACTAACTTTTCCAATCTATTTTCATCTATTAGAGAGAGTTTGAGAGCAAATTTTGTTAAGGAAAATGTTCATGTTTTGAGTGCTATTTTTCAAGAAAAAAGATTTTATCACTCTAGTTTTACACCCATATTGTTTATCCAAGTTCACATATATACATATCAATTGCTTGGAGTTTGGCACCGGTTTATCTCTTCCGTTTCAAAGAGAAGTTTTGGTTTGCTTCTACATCCATCAAAGAAGAAGACGTTTTGTTGCAATTCTACCCACTTGGAGAAAGGCTCCATGTACGGGTGACGGTGACCATATAAAGTCCTATCGGTGGATTCCGAGACCGCGGTGGAATTCCAAGGTTATTCGCTAGGAAGAGGTGTCTACAAGAAGAAGCGTCGAGGCTTGAGAGGGATCGAGTCGTGCGTTGTAAGTCTATCTGTCTTGTACGTGTAATTCTGTATCTAGTGGATTTGTGGCTAGGGTCGTCCGAGGTTGTTTCCCGTCTTGGGTTTTTCCTCGTACATCGCGGCGTAGTGTGATTGGTGTATTTTATCTTGCATAATTTATTTAGAACGCATGCGTAGGATAATTCAAGATAAAATTCGGTTTAAATTATCACACTCATTTTAATTTAGGACTTATATTAAATAATGGGTGAAGTTCATTTAATTCAAATCATTTGCTAAAATTTGGTTTCGCCTAATTTGCTAATATTGATAAATATGACTTGGGCAAATTCTAGGACTTGGATTAATTAATTGGTTTAAGTGAATATATTAATTGTTTAATTTTACTTCACTTGGTGTAATTTTTAATTTGTATAAGGAATTAAAATTTGTTGTTGTGTTAGAGTTGAACCATCACTTTTTACGCTTCCGCATCATCTCGAATTTCGAGTTTACATAAAAGGAAATTACAATATTCCAACAACACTTCTGCCCATTTAGTATATAGTTCCATGGCAACCAGAATAAAAGATTTCCCGTGATAGGGTTGGCTGATTTTTCCTACCAAATCAAATGCCCAAGTATGAAATGGGTAAGGAGTAGCTAAAATTTGTAAACTTACCAAGGGGGATTGAACTATATTAATATGGATTTAGCATGCTCTACATTTTTTTTACAAAACTAATAGAATCAACCTCCATTGTTGGACAATAGTACCCCATGTTTATTAGTTGATTATATAATTTGGCACTGCCCATGTGTGAAGGCCCATGGGCTTCCTTCAGTGTCTTTTCCACTTTTTCCCCTACCATGCATCTTAAAGATTTTTTATTGTACCCTTTCATGTATAAATCCCCATTCACTAAGTATAAATGGACTACTCTTCTCTTCAAGTAAATCTCATCATCCCTCTCAACTGGTGGCTTTCCATATTTGAGATAGGTGATGTATGATCTCCTCTAGTCTTTTGAATCTTCCACAAAATTTTCTTTCATTGTATAATCAAACTATATCTGGAATTTTAGGAATCCTTGTTGCAAGAGGGAAGCCTCTACGCTCATGGTAGGCCAATAATAGCCCCTCATTGCAGTCGTTTGTAAAGTGGGATGTCCGTATATTTCCAGTTCCTTTTGTGTGTTAAGTCTAATTTCTCTCTAAACTCATCTTTCCACATATATATTGGCAAGAAACTACCCTGACTTGTGAAGTAAAGCATGCCCTTCAACATGTGGAAGTTGGATAACTCTGCCAACTTCATCCTTCCATTATATGTCTCCCATTGTTTTACGATTGGGAACTTCTAGTGCTTAGGCTCTTCACTCAAAAGAAATACCTCATTATTGTCGAAAACTTTCTCCGTCTAGCGGTGATAGTGGCTCTAGGCTCCTCCATTTTCAATTTTTTTGCAATTATTACCAAGACGTACGGATGTTTATTCATCGCTCTAAGGTGCCTCTCTATTTTAACGTCTAAAAATTGGCTCAATAACCTCGAGATGATTTCTTTATACGGAGCGAGGTTAGCAAGTTTGAGGGAAAATTTCCAATTGAGTCGCTTAACGACCAAATTGGAATCGCCTCATATACTAAGTACTATGCCTCTTTTCAGGGCTTCCAGTAGGCCAAGTATAAGTGTCGCATGCTCCGCCTCATTATTAGAGCACTTGAAATCAAATTTTTAGGGGAGGGTGATCTTCTCTTTGCTTTTAGAGAGGATAACACCTTCTCCACCTGTTTATTGTGCACATGAGTCATCAAAAACTCCAATCTTCATTCTTTCATTTTTATGGCTAGATATTCTTGGAAGTTTTATCTTGGTAGATATTCACTAGAGGATTCAAAATTTTGACTTGAGAATTGTCTACCAGGTCATCCAATGCTTAACCCTTAACAACTTTTGGAACAACACACTTCAGATTATACTCAGAGAGTATCAGAAACCAAATGGTCGCTCTCTCAACCAATATGCACTATGAATGAGAGCAAGTAATGTCTCAATTTTTGTGCTACAAAGATCAATGCCAAATAGTGCCTTTTCATATTCGTGTACCTCAATTTCATCCCTAAAATTAGATGAGACAAATAGTATACATGTATCTCCACTCCTTTTTTTCCTGGGCGAGTAAGGCTCCTATAAACCGCCCAATAGAAGTGAGGTATAACAATAAAGTTGTTCCCGCTTTCTCTAGGATCATTGTTGAAGGGGAAGTCAGTATTGCCTTTTCCCTTTTAAATGACTTTATTTGTTCACCTCCCCACACTCATTTTGCCTTATCTTTCATGAGTGGAACAAAAGGGTTAGTGACTTCCGCTAAAGTTGGTATGAGCGTTCTCAAGTAAGAGAACTTTCCCATTAAACTCTTGAGTTATCTCTGACTCTTTGACGGAAGCATCATCAAAATGGCTTTTTTTCTTTTCTGCATCGACTTGTACTCCCTATTTATTGATGACGAATCCTAATAACTTCCTAGTTGTAACTCCAAAAATGGACTTGGAGGGGTACAACTTCAACTTGTACTTTTGGCATCATCGAAAGACTCTTCGAAGATCCTGGAAATGTTTACTCTCCTATTTTGACTTCACCACAAATTCATCTACATATAATTCCAATATATTATGAAGTAAGTCATGTAATATGGCCATCATGGTCCGCTTATAAGTTGTTCTTTCATTCTTTAGCCCATAAGACATAACGGCGTAGTGGAGATTACCTAAAGGATTTTAAAAACATGTCTTCTTCGCATCTCCGGGTCCATTCGAATTATATTATAGACCACATACCCATCGATGAAACTATATATATTTAGTTATCGGTATCATCTACTAAACTGTTGACACTATGTAGTAAAAAATCATCTTTTGGACAAGTGCGATTTAGATATCTAAAATCCACACAGATCCGTATCTGCATTTTGTCTTTTATTGCCACAAGTACGATGCTTGACATCCATACTGAATGTTTAATTGGTTTAATGAACCCCGCTACGAGTAGATTCTCTACCTCCGCTTTAATTTTCAAATCTAACTCATCCTTATAGGTTTGTGTGTACCTCATAGGAAAAACATTTAACTTACAAGAGCTTACTTATGGATCCATCCTCGGCATCTCTGTATACTTCCATGCAAAGACATCTGTAAATTTTTTGAGC
Source organism: Sambucus nigra (assembly GCA_949130495.1). Taxonomy (NCBI): domain Eukaryota; kingdom Viridiplantae; phylum Streptophyta; class Magnoliopsida; order Dipsacales; family Adoxaceae; genus Sambucus; species Sambucus nigra. The sequence continues at coordinate 632,021,478 of OX422213.1, read as the reverse complement.
CGACCAATGATATCCTCTCCCTTAATGGGGAATTAAAACCTTAGAAATGAAGATGGGTCACTCATTACCACCTTCCATTCCTAAATTTAGCTCCCTAATCCATTGGAGCAGCTCTCGTGGTCCATCCTTCATACAATCTGGCACTTCCTTCAACTCTTCAATGTGTTAAAAAATGCGGTACTCATCAATCACAAATCATTTTTGATTCTAATCGACGCTTTCATCCCAAAATATTGCCCACTCAGACTGTTATAAGAGATAGATGACTTTTCCATTAGGCAAAACAATCTTCTTATAAAAATGTGCGAGTCTAGATTCTTCTTTAGACTCTCTCTTTTCCTTTCCTTTTCTCTCAGAGGGGGAAGTTCATAGTCCTAGCCTCTCACACACTGATTTCTTGGATTTGATCTCTTCTCAGGCCACCTAAGATTCCCTTTATCCTTTTATTGAGAATTTTCTTTCCTCATCTAGTTATATGTAAAATGTCTCATGAATGAAGTGGTACTCTTCTATGGAGAATGGTCTTTCCATAGTTTTTATTCCAATCCCTGTCCCATGAATATTATCTTTTGTGCATTGGTAGAATGTTGATAGCACAATCCCATGTGTCTGCATATATACCCGACATATTAAAAGATGGTAACTTGTGCTAGAATTAATGATATGAAATTTAATATGGGATGCGAAGTTTCTCAACTTAATCCACATATTTGACATAGCCAAGCGAATGGATCCCTGCCCTATTAAAATCGAAGATCACGACAGTCTCGCACAAAATACTAATGGACATGATATTTATTGACACCCTTCCATTTAGATGAATTTTTCGAAAACTAATTCCATTTACTAAAGCGGTAACATATAAAGGCCTACTATGGAAGCAAGGTACTTTCCTTTCTACTTCTGAAAATATTAACTCAAATGTGTACCTCTTGATTAACCTCCCTATGGGACCATACTAGTTAAGAGAGGGGTCCCCTCACTCTTGGATCACTTCCAAGATCCTCTTAGTGATTACCGTTCATGTCTCATACTTCACCCCAATTTTATTAAAGAACTGTTTGAACTTGGGGATTTTTGCAATTGTTGCACACTCCAAATATATTTCAATTTCGTATGTCTGTGCATTGCACAAGTACTCAGCCTCTGATGTTCCTACCTCATCCAGGGCAAGAAACACAACAATACTTCCTTATTCAAGGTTCAACTGCTCGTCCTAGTCATTTTAGGGGTATTCCTTAGCCAAGTTAGACACTCATCTTTCGCATGATTCATCACCGCTTATCCATTCTTCAGACATGAGTATTTCTTCCCCATTCTATGCCATCACCATGTTTGATGTGCTATAGTGATGAGCTAGCAGTAGATTTTGGTTAACATCCATAGGTGTGTTTTGCGAAGTGACATTAGTAACATTTCCCCTTATTATTTTGGGCAATTAATAGTAATATGTGGTGGCATGTTGTACCCTCTCGTGCAACTCACAAAACTTTGCATCCACTTTGTTTGTTTCCATGGGCACCTGACCATTTGAGTGAGGGGGACTGGCCACCCCCTGGCATAATAGAATCTAATAACAGTCCATATCTTTTGCCAAGATGCATGGCAACGGTGATGGGACATCATTCCAAAACTTTCTGTTTTCATTAGCATTATTTTTTTTAAGACCTTAGCCCGCAATGTAGTCCACTGCTTGCCTACGTGAAACTTCAAACCTACCAGCTGGCAACGACATCTGTGCCCTCCATCCTTGGGGTTCTTATTTTATTATCATGGAAATATTACTAGCCGCTCATGTGAATTATCTAAAAGTACCCACTTGGGTCTCATTAATCAAATGATTTTTTTATTCATCCCGCAGACCTTCTACACATATCTGCATAAACCTTGTCCCTGCGAAATCTTCATGCACATCTAGTGCCCTTTCTCTAAAATGCTTGATGTATTGCACTAACTCTTCACCTAGATTATACCTTCTTGAGCTAAGTGTCTCAACTTGAACTAATCTTAAATGAAAAAAAATTTATGCAAAAATTGTCTATGTATTTCCTCCCAATTGGTGAAGATTAAGTGAGAGTACTGCGTAGCCCTTTTTAGTGAGAGCTTTGAGAACTCCCTCAACTTTAACTCTTTTTCATTATCCTGCATGCTAAGATACCTTTGAACCTCTTGACATGTTCCTTAAGATTGTCACATCTTCCATTGAAGATCATGAATATGGGAGGGACGTACCCCTTATAGTATATTTTTTCATTGATACTATCTGTTGATACCAAATTTAGTCTGCTGACATGGCTCAATTAAGTGGAGACACATGGCAATCTGCGTGGCAATAATAAAACACTTATGAACAACACCTTGACTTCCAGGAACTCAATTTCCCCGACCAACTCAGATACTCCGAGCAGTAGGTGCTCTCCGAGGAACTCAATTTACCCGACCAACTCAGATACTCTGAGCACTAGGTGCTCTCCGAGGAACTTTACTGCACCGAGCAACTCATGGATACCGAGATACTTTGGCGGTCTGAGTAGCTTAGGCGGTCCGAGCTGCACCTCGATCAGAGCATTTATTATCAGATAATTAAGAGGATTAAATGCGCATTAAATGCGCATTATTATCATACAGATATATACACTTATTGGACAGCTATGTATGATCCTTTCACATGTATAACCTCAGGGCTATAAATACATTGTACCATCCTCATTGTAGGGGACCGGAATTTCGCGAGATAAACCTTACCTCGAGAATTCCTAAAACAGTTAATAATAACAAAAATAGTGGACGTAGGCCATTCGTTCAAGGCTGAACCACTTTAAAATTTCTTTTGCCTTATTTATTTTATCTGTGATTAAATAATTAGAGATAATCTAATTTTTTATATCAACAGATTGGCACCGTCTGTGGGAAGCGACTATAATTATCGTTTTTCACCAAAAACAATTCATCAATAATGGATGACAATCCTGAATCCAGCAATCAAAACGTCGGAAACCCCCCAAATCCATCCGCTCCACCAAACGTCCAAGATCTGGACGGAATAATTACAAATCTGGCCCAGGGCCAGACAACCATGCAAGAAACTATGCGACAGCTCATACAAACTATCCAGTGTGGAGTACCGACCCATTCAGGACAACGAAGTGTTCAAAGAAACACCCATTTATTTTCTTCGCGTACTAGGCATACCGATTCATATCGTACTGAGAGATCTGATGATTTTTCTTATCAACCAGGTAGAACTTCGTTAGTACGATCCACATATACTGAGCAAAAGGTTACTCTCTCTCCAGAAAGGATTAGTGCACTGGAGAGATTAAGTAGAGCATATCCTTTTGATCGTTTGGGCCCAAGGAGGAATAGAAGTCCTCCTAAAGCTGTGTCGAGGAACTTGCGACAACCATCCGATCTAAGAGAGGGTTCTGCCCAATCACGACCAACTGCTCGTCATGAAAAATCTCAGGAAGTGAACTCAACACGATCAGTTGCTCGAACAAACAAGCACGAGGATGATGCGTGGAAAGGCTCTATTCAGAGGCAAGAGGATAGACTAGGGGAAATGGATAAGGCCAAGAATCCTCTTCAAAGAAATTTTGTCCAAGGGACACCTTTCATACAAACAATTGTGTATTTTCCCACACCGTCGAAGTTCAAAGCACCTGTTGTGACTCCTAAATATGATGGAAAAACTGACCCTGTCCTTCATATAGAGCAATACCAAGCTGCTGCCGACATCTATGCTGTGCTAGACGAGATGAGATGCAGGGCATTCTCGGGAACTCTTACAGGATTTGCTCAAATATGGTACAATAATCTTCCTTGGGGTAAGATTTTAACTTTCTTTCAACTGGCCGAGCTCTTCATTGGAAACTTCTGTTTGGGAGCAAAACCGGTTAAACGAGTAGCACACTTGTTAAGTGTTAGAAAAAAGGCAGGTGAGAGCACCAGGGATTATATAACTCGTTTCAATAACGAGAAACTCGAAGTTATTGATTATGAGGAAAAGACAGCGATTACTGCTCTGATGAGTGGGCTGTTGCCTAACAAGTTGTATTACACTTTGGCCAAAGATCCACCCAGAACCATGTCAGAACTGATGGCAAAAGCGTCCAAGATCATGAATGCCGAGGAGGCTATGGCTACAAAGAAGAATATGGATACCAAAGAGACCAAGGTGGAGGTTGATAAGGCCAAAACGAAAGAGCATAAGAACAATGGTGGTGACAAACACTCAAAAATAAAGCCATCATGGGAGGTATTGAAAAAATTTGAAAATTATACTCCTTTGAAGGTAGACATCAACCATGTTCTAGAAGAAATCATGAATAGCGAGGAGTTAAATTGGCCGGAGAAAATGAAGTCAGACCCTGACAAGAGGAATAAGGCCAAATTTGTGATTTCCATAAAGATCATGGCCACATGACCAAAAATTGCATAGCTCTTCAGAATGAGATCGAAGCACTCATCAGACGAGGAAAAATGTCAAAGTATATTGATCATAGAAATGAAAGAAGAAACAACGACCGAGCAAGAGAGAGGTCTAGATCTCCTCGTCGAGCAGAGGAGAACAAGAAAAGAGACCATGAAGATGATCCAGAAGACGACCCCGATCTTCCCAAAAGACCAAGGCAACCAGAACGTGAGGTAATTTTAATACGTTTTGGATCATTTGATTGCAATGTGATTACAGGTGGAGATGCAGGAGGTAGAGACCTTACTGCAGAAAGAAAAGATTACCTCAATGAGGCTCAAGCCTGTTCATATATTCAACGAATAAACTTGGATGAAGATGATCGCCTGAGGAAGGTCAATAAAGAAAAAATGGTCATCGGTTTCTCAAAAAATGACCTCGCAGGTGTACTGTATCCTCATAATGACCCATTGGTGATCAAAATGAGAATGAAGGAAGTGATGATCTCGAGAGTATTGGTTGATAATGGTAGCTTGGTTGATATTATGTTTTACTCGTGATTCGACAGCTTAAATCTAAAGTTATCTCAGTTGGAGCCTTATTACAGGCCCCTCCCCGGTTTTGCTGGCGAGAAAGTTTTTCCACTTGGGACGATCAAATTGGATATGTTCATTGGTACATCGCCTGCTTGTCGAACAGAAATAGTACGCTTCTTTGTGATGGATAATAATGTTCAATCAACCTATAATATCATCATAGGAAGGGTATGATTGAAGAAGTTCAAAGCAGTACCATCTACGGTACATCAATGCCTAAAATTTCCAACCAATTTTGGAGTAAGAGTTGTGAAGGGTGATAAAAAAGTAGCTTAGGAATGCTATTATTTATCTGCCGAGCAGGAGGAACTGGAGGAATCTAGAAAAAAGACTATTACCTATCAGGTGGATGAAGGTGAAGAAATTGAAACATTGGATCCTAGAGACGAGTCGCAACTCATGAAAGGTCAAGTGGTAGAAGCTACTAAAAATATCATTTTGGACGACGAGCACCCTGAACGAACAACTCAGATAGGTTCGTCGTTAGATGCCTCACTAAAACAGGAGTTGATAGTTTTCTTAAAAAGTAGAAAATAAACTTTTGCTTGGAGTCATGAAGATATGCCCGGAATAGACCCGAATTTCTTATGTCACGAGCTCAATGTGAATAAGGAGATCAAGCCAGTGAAGCAAAGAAGAAGAGTGTTCAGCCACGAGAAGAATCAAGCTATACAGGAGGAAGTCGAGAAGCTCCAGAAAGCTTGCTTTATTGAAGATGTTAAATATCCAGATTGGTTAGCAAATGTTGTGATGGTGAAAAAGAAGAACAATAAATGGAGGATGTGTGTAGACTTCACCGACCTCAATAAGGCATGTCCAAAGGATCATTTTCCCTTGCCCCGAATTGATCAATTAGTGGATTCTACCTCGGGACAAGAGCTGTTGAGCTTCATGGATGCTTATTCTGGTTACAAACAGATTAAAATAAAATCTGAAGACAGGGAGAGTACTTCTTTCATTACCCCTAGGGGAACTTGTTGTTATAATGTTATGCCTTTTGGTTTGAAAAATGCAGGTGCAACATATCAACGGCTGATGAACAAGGTGTTTGTAGAGCAAATCAGTTACAATATGGAAGTTTATGTTGATGATATACTGACAAAGAGAAAGAGAGTTGCTGACCATATAGTTGACTTAGGCCATACCTTTGATCAATTAGATAAATATCAAATGAAATTGAACCCAACCATGTGCATATTTGGAGTACGAGAAGGTATGTTTCTCGGGTATATTGTCAATCAACGAGGCATTGAAGCAAACCATGAAAAGATCAAAGCTCTATTGGGACTACGATCTCCAACGACGAAGAAAGAAGTGCAAAGTCTTATAGGGCGAGTAGCAGCACTTAACAGATTTGTATCATGAGCAACTGATAGATGCCTCCCATTCTTCAAAATGCTCCGAAAGACTTTTTAATGGAATGAAGAATGCGAGAAAGCTTTTCAATAATTGAAGAAATATTTGGGATAACCTCCATTGTTGTGCAGACCGGTGACAGGAGAAAGGTTGTACTTATATCTGGCGATTTTGAAAAATGCAGTTAGCTCGGCATTAATAAGAGTAGAGGATGGAGTATAAAAACCAATTTATTACACTAGTAAAGCCTTCCGAGGAGCAGAGATCAGATATCCAAAACTGGAAAAGTTGGCACTGGCGCTGATCGAAGCGAGTAGAAGAAAGAAGCCATACTTCCAGGCTCATACCATAGTCGTATATATCGATATTCCATTAAGGCAAGCTCTTCATAAACCAGAAAAATCAGGGAGATTGATGTATTGGGCAATAGAACTCGGTGAATATGATATAATTTATGAGCTTAGATCATCACTAAAAGGGCAAGTAGTAGCAGATTTTATAGCAGAGTTCACTTATCCTGATATCCCCGAGGAGCAAAAGCTGAACACCGACCAACCTGTGGATGTTATAGGATCATCAAATTTAAACCCCGATCAACTTAAGTTGGTCGGAGAGCAAGAGGAGAAGGTCGACGAGAAGCGAGGTGTAGTACAAATGGAGATAAAGGAGCAATAAATATTCCATCGAGGAACTTTTTCCAATAAGACGTTTGAGGATGAGATACCTATATGGAACCTGTATGTGGATGGCTCATCGTGCACCTCAGGAAGTGGAGCCGGGATTGTATTGAAAAGTCCAGACGAGGTCGATATAGAATATGCTCTGCGCTTTCAATTTCAAGGTTCTAATAATGAGGCCGAATATGAAGCGATGAATGTAGGTCTTAGTCTAGAAAAAACTATGAATGCAGAGCAGGTAATCGTATGCAGTGACTCACAGTTGATTGTAAACCAAATGCTCAGTGTATATGCAGAAAAAAGGAGAGTTGATGATTAAGTACCATGCAAAGGCGATGGAGTTAGTATCGGAATTTATTACTGTTCAACTGGTCAGAATACCAAGAATGGAGAATGAAAGAGCAGACGCTTTAGCTTGATTAGCATCGGCTACTCGTACCGAGCTACGAAGAAAAATCCTAATTGAAGTTCTAGCTGGTCGGAGCATAGAAAAAGATCAGACGATAAACTTTATTACCCTTGATTTAGGGCCATCTTGGATGGATCCCATCAGGGCATATATTGAGGAGGGAGAATTACTGATTGACAAACTCGCAGCCAAGAAATTAAAGTTTAAAGTTGCTCGTTATGTACTGACTAATGGTATTCTATACAGACGAGGAATTGTGGAAGGTTTGCAAAGATGTGTGCATCCTTCCGAGGTGAAAGACTTGATTAAAGAGGTCCATGAAGGGTCCTGTGGAGCCCATGTAGCAGGTCAGAAGCTTTTGCAAAGAATAATGACGCAAGGATACTACTGGCCAACGACGAGGGATGATTGTATAGCCTATGCCAAGAAATGTGACAAGTGTCAACGCTTCTCCTCTACCCGAAGAACTCCCCAATCATTGTTGACACCCATTACTTCCCCTTGGCCATTTTCCATATGGGGAATTGACTTGGTCGGGCCACTTCTAATGACCAGAGGAAGATTTAAATATCTCATCGTCGTAGTGGATTATTTTACTAAGTGGGTAGAAGCCGAGCCTCTTGTCCACATGACGTACGAAAAGGTGTACCAATTTATTTGGAAAAATATCATTTTTAGATATGGTCTTCCCCATACATTCATCATCGACCATGGAACACAATTTGACAACGAGGAGTTCGCTGCCTATTGTCATCAGTCAAATATCTTGAAAATCCACTCGGCACCAGGCCATCCCCAAAGAAATGGGCAAACTGAAGTGATAAACAGAACACTGCTAAATGGCTTGAAGAAAAGACTGAATGACGCGAAATCAAACTGGATCAACGAGCTACATTCAGTACTATGGGCTTATCGTACTACTCCCCGAGCAGCAATTAGAGAATCTCCATATATGCTAGCATTTGGAAGTGAAGCTGTTATACCTACCGAGTTGGGCCTCCCAACACGCCGAGTATTGAACTTCAACTCCCCTGTCAGCGATTTAATGAGAAGGTTAGACTTAGACATGCTCGAGTAAGTTAGAGAAGAAGCAACCATCAGGAATGCTGCTTGCCATCAACGAACAACTTTGTTCTACAACAAGAGAGTGAAGAAGTGCGACCTGAAAGAAGGAGACTATGTGCTAAAGAAAGTGATTCAAAAGCACAACAAACTAGAAGCGAACTGGCATGGACCTTACCGAGTTACAGAAGTTGTTCGACCAGGAACCTACAGAATAGAAACTTTAGAAGGGGAGGAGTTTAAGAATGCATGGAATGCAGAGCACCTGTACAAATATTATCAGTAATGTAAACCCTCATGTAATGCAACTTCATCAGTATGAATAAAATATGAATATTCTACCCAATTCTCTCCTTTTGTTGAAATTTTTTCGCAGAATACTAGTGCTACTCACTACTCAGCAAAATCCACCAACTCCGGTTGGTCGGGAATAAAAATATTTCCCAAAAATACCAACTCCCGTTGGTTGGGAAGAAAATCCATCAACTCCGGTTGGTCGGGAAGAAAAATATTTCCCAGAAATACCAACTCCGGTTGGTTGGGAAGAAAATCCACCAACTCCGGTTGGTCGGGAATAAAAATATTTCTCAGAAATACCAACTCCGGTTGGTTGGGAAGAAAATCCACCAACTCCGGTTGGTCGGGAAGAAAAATATTTCCCAGAAATACCAACTCCGGTTGGTTGGGAAGAAGACCCACCAACTCCGGTTGGTCGAGAAGAAAAATATTTCTCAGAAATACCAACTCGGGTTGGTTGAGAAGAATATTCACCCACTATAGTTGGTCGGGAATACAAAATTTTTACCAACTAAGGTTGGTCGAGAATTAAAAACACCAACTCTCTTTGGTCGGAAATAGTTGGTTAAACAAATAATGGCTTAGAATTAAAAAGTGATCAAGTAAAATTTTAATACTTGAAACATTTCAAATTACCACCAAGTTGGTCGAGAAATAAAATATCATCAACTATGGTTGGTCGACAAATGATTATCATCAATTTAAGATAGTCAACAATAAATTTCACCAACTTTAATTGATCAGCAAATAACACAATGTTGTTATCCTTTTAACAAATATACATGCACATTCATTAGTAAATAAGTAAAGTGTTTTACAAAATATTTACAAGACAATGGAAATCAAGATGGCAAAGAAAAATAGAGGTTTTTCATTAAATCCAAAACAAAATACATCGAGAATGAAATACATATTATTACATCAAGATTCCTACTCTATTAGTTTTTTCCCCTATGCTTTTGAAACAGGTTCCTCGCCAGCAGGAGGATCGTCTAAGGCATAAGGTGAATTTATGAAATTAAGGTCCTTGAGCATCCTAATGTTCATCACAGATGGCCGATCGAGTAGGTTCTCTGGGCAAGATATCTCGATATTGGAATGGAGACTATAATCGCCAAGATATTTGGAAATCAAACACTGAGGGATTGCCCGAGCAGGAATCCAGCTCATGTCGAGTTTAAATGGTGGCACTGGCAGGTCGACCAACCCGGGATTATAGTAATCCCATAAATAGTGACCTTGTTCCAATTGTAGAACACCCAAGGCATTTAACTATCCTTGCTTATACCCCTCGTTGTTCGACTGCTGAATCCGGTCATCGAGGTGATATAGGGCTTCATTATAGCCAGCCATCCAAAATTCTCTAGGTTGCTTGTGGAATTGATAAGTCAACCTTTCCAGCTGCTCGTGGAGATTTTTTACGAAAAGTTCTTTATTCTCCAAGGCAGACTTTTGTGTAGAGAGTTGCTCATCCAACTTCATAATTTTCTTGGACATCTCTGCTAATGCTTGATTCTTCGCCTTTAGCTGAAAGGCCTGATTCTCCAAAGCTGATTGAGTTCTTTGCTCTTCAATAGTAAGCTGAGCAGCTCTTGCTCGTCCCCAAGAACCTCTTGCTCGATCGCGAGAAGAAGTAGAAGCTCCAGTTCTCTTCAAAGTCTCCAATTCGTCTCTCAAATTGGCATTTTCGACCTCTAAGAAAGGAAAACCCTCGTCGTTGACAGGGACTAAGGCGTACGAGGAAGGTGCTGCAGACTTCAATTGAGATACCTCTCCTCGCAGGTTATTGTTTTCCTTCTCCAGCAACTTAGCTATCTGCCTGTGCTCTTCGACCTCGGTCTTCAAAGTTCTCTCCCTCACATCATAGGAAGCAATCAATCTATCATATCCTTTATCAGCACTTAGTTGCTGATATTTCTTCTCATATCCCTGGTGCAAAAGGGTTGTAGACTCCTTGTATTTTTGTTGAAGATCCTCGAGAGTACCCTGGAGGTCTTCAATCATTTCATAATACGCTACATTATTAGCTACTGCCCGGTCGAGCCGACACTTTAAATACTGGTAGGCTTCAACTACTTGCTCTGAAGCATCTTGACCAAGGATATCAACGATCTGAGCTTCAGTAATATCTGAATGACCAACTTTGAAGTAATCATTGTATTGTCTCAACAATTTTGTATCATGAGCAGATAACAATTCCATCCTGACCATAAACTAGTAAAAAGAAGAGATAGCAAGAAGTAATAAGGAGCAAGAGGAAGAGAATCAACAGTATAAATAGTCAAAATTTCAAATTTTATTACATCATAAAAGAGAAGTACATAGTTCAGAGATACAATTGGCAAAAATAAACAGAGATAAAAATTCGAACAACTCTACACCTTCTCCTTGTCTCCCAAAACTTTCTCGGGAGGCTGGGACGAGGAGGTAGGTTGCTCGGATGGAACATATGGTTGCTCGATGGGTGCTAGAAGTTGCTCAGGTGAAATAATGGATGGTTGAAGTTGCTCGCAGGAAGACTGGACAACTGGAGGATGAGAAATTTGATCTCCTATCACCATAGAGGATTTCTCAGAGGCATCTTCGCCCTCTTCCTCTTCTTCAGGAGTTGGGGGGGGGGGGCAGGGACGTGTCGCTAAAACAGGTCGAAATTTTCATCAACATCCATCTCTTTCAAAATAGTGACCCAGCCATCCCTAAAGTACTTAGGGCTACCATATTCCACTTGTGACATCATGGCAGCCAGACCCTGATTCCACCCTTTGTCCCAGCCAGCACTGAAGGACTTTTTTACAGCCAACTTCCTTTTCACCTTCTCCGAGGAAAGCTTCTCGGATAGAAGTACCTCGGCATCTTTCAACTTCTTTTCTGCCTCCTCCTTTTGACGACCAATGTCACGAAGTCTACCCAGCTCTTCCTCAGCATACTTGAGCTTACCTTCAAGCTCCCCAGCATTTTGGATCTTCCCTTCGAGCTCTTTATTCTTACTTTTAAATTCTTTTATTTTCTTCTCCAATCCCTTAGAGACCTCAATAACCTGATCCCTCTCCTGCTCGGTCGAACTGAGCTACTTCTCCCAGGCAGCTTTATCATCAACATACTTCTGACGAGAATCTTTTAAAGACTGCGTTAGGCCCACCAAAGATTCCTCTACACCCGACGAGGAACTTGAAGCCTTAATATCTTCATCCTTCTTCAAAATTGTATTGAAACAGGTTACCAACTGGGAAAAGAAAACAATAGCAAGTCAGTGCAAATATAGAACAACGGAAAAATGAAAGTTTAGGACAATAATACTTACAGAAGCAATATGACGAGCAGCCAATGTGGTAAACATATCCGGAGAAAGATTTTCTTCAATACCTTAAATCTCGGGGATGATCCAAGATTTCACCGAGCTCATGGCAGAGCTCGGAGCAATGAAAGTGGGAACACCACTTCCAGTAGTTGGAGGCTGAGAGATGGATTCAGCCAAATTAACAGAGGAGCTCTTCTTCAGCCTCCTCGGAGGAACATCAACGGTCTCGACCAAGGATGTAGTCTTAGTCGGAGATATGGCAATAACCTCGCTTGGAGCAGCGACTTTGCTCGAAGCCACTTGGGGCTTCTCGGCAACCTTCACAGTAGCAGCCGGAGGAGGTGCATCGATTTTCCTTATCCCTTCTTATGGGACATCATGTTTGCTTTTCTTTGCCTCTCCAGTAATAGAGGCAGATTTCTCGAAGAGGGCAGGATCTCTTCTTTTCTTTATTCTTTCACTCAGAGGAATATGTGACTCGGGTGAAGAACTTACAGAAGCTGGTACTAGTTCTACATCACTTATCACCGGACGAGCAGTAAAAGACGAGGTGTAACTCTTGTACTGCAACAAATATGAAGCTGATCTAATATGCTCGTCGGCAACAGTCTGATTCAAACCCCAGATAAGTTTCAGATGTTTTAAATTAACTTCTGTCTCTTTTGGAGACTTTCTCTTGCTGTCAACTGCAAATAAATCAAAATTAAAATATCAGTGACACATTTTATCAAACACAAAGGAAGCATAATTTCGAAAATAAAATAAAATAAAAATAACATATCCCATTGCCATAGGGAGGGCATCTAGGACCCTGGTACACATCATTTTCAGTTAGTGGAGGGTGTTGCCAATTTTTCATAACAACACTGTGCTCGAAGTAATCCCTATTGGCATCTGGGAGATTGACTACTAGAGCCCTATTTAAAAACCTAGTTTTTAAATAAAAAGTATTGTCACCAACAGCCCATCTATAACAAAACATAATTTTTAGAATTCCTATACGGGTTCCATGAATCTGATTTAATCTATGAACTCCATTAACTATACGGGTTGCAGGAACCACGTCAAAATATTGACAGAATTCCAGACACAAAGGGTTTGGGGGAAAAGAAAAGTCGCATTCAGCTACAAAGAGACTGGGGAACCAATGTCCCTCAGTCAAAGGAAAATAATCTGAAGGTTCAGAAAGTTTCTCCAAAACAACCCATGAAGGAATAGAGAAATCAGAACGAAACTTATCAAGCGACTCAACAAGGTAAACCATGATGAATAAAGGAAATAAAAGAGAAGGAAGAAGATCTTATAGAAAAAAGATGGATCTGTTGACAATGAACGATGAAAAGGATGAACGCACAAGAGAGAGAAGAAATGGAAAAACTCAAATTCGAAAAAGTAAAAGACGATAGAATTTTTTGCTACGCTTAAATACCTTACCTTGGGAAAAGGTAAAAATAATGATTACAAAGGGAGACGTTTACACTACCGGGGGCTAAAAGGACAAAAAGGGAGCGGAGATCGAAGCAGTTAGAAAATTTTGAAAAGTCTGTTTCTATGAATTCAAAAAGAAAAATAAATGCGAAGGAAACACTCCTAAAATTTAGGATGACCATTTAATCCCGCCATATTTCGAGAAGAATGTTCCACACTCCTCATTCTCGAATTGTGAAATATTGGGGGCTTCTATTGATACCAAATTTAGTCTGTTGACATGGATCAATTAAGTGGAGACATGTGGCAATCTGTGTGGCAATAATAAAACACTTCTGAACAACACCTTGACTTTGAGGAACACAATTTCCCCGACCAACTCAGATACTCCGAGCAGTAGGTTCTCTTCGAGGAACTCAATTTCCCCGACCAACTCAGATACTCCGAGTAGTACGTGCTCTCCGAGGAACTTTACTGCACCAAGCAACTCATGGATACCGAGATACTTGGGAGGTCCGAGCTTCACCTCGATCAGAGCATTTATTATCAGACAATTAAGAGGATTAAATGCGCATTATTATCATACAGATGTATACGCTTATTGGACAGCTATGTATGATCCTTTCACATTTATAACCTCAGGGCTATAAATACATTGTACCATCCTCATTGTAGGGGACCGGAATTTCACGAGATAAACCTTTCCTCGAGAATTCCTAAAACAGTCAATAATAACAAAAATAGTGGACGTAGGCCATTCGTTCAAGGCTGAACCACTTTAAAATTTCTTTTGTCTTATTTATTTTATCTGTGATTAAATAATTAGAGATAATCTAATTTTTTACATCAACCCTATCTAAATAGTGGTTCTACATCTCCTTATAAATAAGAGGTGGCTCTTCGAGGAGGAGAGAAAATTTTTCACTACTTTCAACGTGATGGATTTAGAGGGTGATTCCTCTATCTCTACTTTCTTTGTTGCCAATGAGTTACTGGAGTCGTAACCTACTCCGTCGCCACTCTTCTGGATGATGTCGTCTTCGTTATGGCTGCTCCTCTAATAAGAGCCATCGTTGGTCACACAATATTAGTCTAAACTGGACACATCCACTCCTACCACAAAACTGGGCTAATGGTCACGAACTTTATCCCTGACTAGGAAGGGTGGGTCGCGAATTTTGTCCATGACCAAATCAAGCGTGACCAATTACAATAGTCACGACCCAAATCCCTGACCCAGAGTCTAACCACAGATTCCTCATAGTCACAGATGTGGTCACTGCCCCCAGCCTTGACCCTAATTGTATGTGTGGTCACGTCTAATATTCGTGACCACATCCAGATTAAAAAACAATATGGCCACGGACTTGCACCGTGACCAAAAATCTATGCCTTCTATATTTATCATGGCTAGAGGTCGTGACCAAACTTAATGTATGTATGATATTGTCACGGCTTAAAGTCGTGGCCATCCTTACTGTGCTCAAAATATTGTCACGGATTTTGGCCGTGACTATACTTACTGCGTATCAAATATTTTCACGACCTTAAGACATGACCACTTTTAATAATAATAATAATAATAATAATAATAATAATAATAATAATAATAAAAAATACCATGAATCGGGTTGCTAATATGTCATTTGTTACAAATGCTCCTTGGGTGACCTCGAGGAGGTCCTGTTCTCTCAAATCGAAGGTCTTGTGCTCTCAAATCGAGGGGACCCATGACCACGCGATCACGGGACCCGTGTGGGCATTATGAAATATGGGTGATGCTCTCAAATCGTGGGTCTTGTGGCCACGCGGTCGGCTTGTGCGGGCTATGCTGGTCCCGTGCAAGGTGTTGGTGCCGCTCACGGGGCCGTTTGTGATGGCACATTTTCAAGCCTAAGTGTGTGATAGGGGGATAAACGGTATCTAATCCTATTATAATCGTATCTTAGTTTATGATATTAATCTTCAGGGGAGTCGTGACCTTCTTAGGTTGATCATAGTTGATAAAGGACGAATTAATTTAGGGGGAGTATTTATTTTACATGCATTTAATATTCTTGATATTCCCTATGCGTTTAATAGTTTGTTTAAGTGTGCAGGAAGTTTTCTAAGTGGCAACTTTCATCGGCAAAGATATTGATCCTTGGGTCTTGAGTCAAGTTTTCTATTTTTTTGGTGGGATTTTTTTTAGTCTAATAGAGCTTGACGGTCCTTTAGGATTTTATTTTAAGTTTTTGTCCCGGAATAGCCAAAGGGGGAGATTAGCATGTAAAATAAATACTCCCCCTAAATTAATTCTTCCTTTATCAACTATGATCAACCTAAGAAGGTCGCGACTCCCCCGAAGATAAATCTCCTAAACTAATATA
The DNA here is from genome assembly GCA_949130495.1 of Sambucus nigra. Taxonomy (NCBI): domain Eukaryota; kingdom Viridiplantae; phylum Streptophyta; class Magnoliopsida; order Dipsacales; family Adoxaceae; genus Sambucus; species Sambucus nigra. The sequence goes on along the minus strand of OX422213.1, from coordinate 632,005,572 downwards.
TAATTATAATAGGATTAGATACCATTTCTCCCCTATCATTCTCCCCCTTTTTATTCAGGAATAGACAAAGGATAAAAGAACTAATAAACAAGATGATGCATAAGGAAATAGGATCATTAAGGCATATGGGCAACAATAAAAATTAACTAATCCGTACAAAAAAAATCCAACTAAGATGCAATAAAAATGATACCAATTTGATACAAATGATACTAAGTATGTGATGACAAACAAACATTTTGCAACTAGTTAGATACCAATTATGAATTCTAGCATATGTGGACTAGCTACCAAGGCAAAGACTAAACAAAATAAAATATCATATATATGTATAGACATTAGATATAAAATATATAAAAGCACACACACACACACACACACACACACACACACACACACACATATATATATATATATATATATATATATATATATATATATATATATATATATATATATATATATATATATAAACAAATGACACAAAATAAATTAACATGAGTTTTCCACACTCTTATAGCATAAATGTGTCATATGGAAACGAAAGTGAAGGTGTGTGAACAAGATACCAATGAATTAAAATCCAATCACTTATAACATGTTCAAAGAGTTCTCATTTGATTATAAAATTTTATCACATTTAGATATAGCCTCACATGACAATATAAATTGAACTCAATGAACAAACAAACGTAATGCATACAAGACTAGAATATTGATGATTCTACAAACCAATAGAGTTATGACATTGAAAGCGCAACTAGGATAAATGGACATTGTGAAAACCGTTGATATACCATCCAAACTCTCTCAAAATAAGCATATTAATTTTTGAATGACTATATCAAACTAAACAACTAGGCCTTGGCAAATATTTTCTTTTAATGCCATTATTCTTTTATGATTTTGTACCACGTATTTCTTTTAGGTCCAAGAAAACGGTGGCTTACTCGCAAAGGATGATATTTCCTTTCGGACCCCTTCCCTGTGAACATTTTTATATCTCACACAAATCTCACATGCAACGGATTTTAACATGCACTAGTCCTCCTAGGTCACATAGTATGTAGAAGACTAGATTGGTAGGAGAACACCTCACAAAGCTCAAATATACATGTGAAGTTAAAATTTCAAGTGAGCTCAAAATGTTATTTACCACATGTGAAGTTAAAACCTCTAATGGATTCTATTTTTATATGCCACACAAAGCTCGTGCATGTGTTAATTGAGGCATATAAAAATAGAATCCATTATAGCAACACAAAATCCAACTACTCCATGTAAGCATGGTAAATAACATTTTAAGGATTGACAATCTTAACCAAAAGTTCTAGCCACGTGAAAGCGAAAAAGAAGGGATTCAAACACAAACATATGCAACAAAAAATGTGTAAAACCAAAATACACACAATAAAAATCTTTTTGAGTTTTTTGAAATTTTTATCCAACCAAACAAAAATATTTACTCAAAAGACAAACAAAAATCATTTGTATTTTTCATTAAGCCTAAATTACAAAAACGGTAAAACACAAATGATAAACAAAAGTCTTTTTGTATTTTTCATTTAATGCAAACGAAATAAATATAATACAAAAGACAAACAAACATCATAATTCTAGCAGGAGATATGTGATAAAGCAATGTCTAGAAAATGATAAACAAGCATAAAGTTAGCGTGAAGCATAAAAGATAAAGTATGCAAATAGCTAACACATTCAACCTTTGAATTTAGCAAGGGAGGTATCGTGTGAAAGTAAATTAGAATAAAAAATCCTATTTTGTAAAGCTACCAAGTCGGATCTCCTAACCCAGACTAATGACGAATGACGATCTAGGGATATAGTAATCTTGGCTACCTCGGTTGCCTTATGTTGGGATTTTCTACAAAATCTTTTAAGATCAAAACAAAATTTCTTAATATGACCTTTTCGACCACAGTGTGAACAAGTAAAAACACACCGAAATTTGGTACCTAAGGTTTGATCTCTAAAGTATTTCCTAGGTGATTCTCCTAAAACATTGGTTTTGGCTTTATTAGTGGAATCGTTATAAGAATCGAAGCCTAAACCACACTTGTCATTTTTAATTTGGACCGTTCGTAATATTTTATCTAATTTCTCTGAACGACACTCCAAATAAAATTCGACTTTTAATTTATTTTCTAAATTCAAAATGTGAGAATCTAACAAAACGTTCCTCTCTTCAGACTTGAGAAGCTCCTTTTTCAAGGATAACATCAAACCTCTAAGGCTATTTCTCTCGCCTTCTACATATTTAAGCTTCTCACAAAGAGCTCTCTCACATGACCTAAGGTATTCCACTAAAGCAATATCATTTATGACCTCGACACGCTATTTCAAACTAGCTTCTAACTTCAAATTTGCTCTTTTTAATTTAATAGATTCTTCATATAATTCTTGAAATGCAAATTATAGTTCACTCTCTACAACCTCCTCATCACTTTCTCTCTTTTTTTTTTCTCCACTCTCACTACCATTATTTATTTAGGATTCACAAACTATGGCCTTGGAAGTGTCATATGTTAAAAGTTCACCAATAAAGGAGTGCTCACTTTCACTCACATGACTTGCCATAAAAATAACAAAGTTGGGCTTAGTGGGGGAATCGGGTCCCTCTTCCTTATCAATATCACAAAGGGTTGCATTTTAGAAAATTGGTTGCTTACCCTCTCTCCTTAGTTTAATGGGGAACTCTCTCTCCCTATGGCCATAACCCTCACAACCATAACACCTATTAGACTCGTCCCTATTAAGATCATCTTTTTGAACTTTAGGGATCTTATCGATTTTGTCATGCTTAGATTTTTTGAATTTCTTAAAATTATTTTTATATTTGTTAAACTTGAGAAATTTTTGAAATTTCTTAGCAAATATAGCCATCTCCTCCGAGTCACTCTCACTTTCACTCTCTACTACTTGTTTTTCTTCCTTTCGGGCTTTCAAAGCAACGCCCTTATCTATTTTTTTTCAGTTTTAGAGGGAAACATTTCTAGTTCATAGGTTTGTAAATCACCTACGAGCTCTTCTAATTTTGTAGATTCTAAAGTGGGTAAAGAATTTAACACGTCATCATAGGAATAAATCTATCGGGTAGGGACCATAAAATTTTCTTTACTACTTGGTCGTCGGGTATTTTCTCTCCTAAATTAAAAGATGAATTAACTATATCGGAAAGTCTAGCATAAAATTCATCAAATCTTTCTTTTTCATTAATTTTGATGGTTTCAAATTGAGTGGTGAGGTTTTGGAGTTTAAAAGCTTTTACGACACTAGTTCCTTCACGAGTGAGTTGTAAAATATACCAAGCTTCTTTAGCGGTTTCACACATCATAATGCATTTGAATTCATCCGGTGTGATCGCGCTAAACAAGGAATTTAAACCTCAGAAATTAAAATTTGCAAGTTTAAATTCATTCTCACTCCATCTATCTATGTGTTTGGGAACACGTTCATTTTCAACTAAATATATAGGTGGGGATCACCCGTTATCGACTGACAACCACCCTCTCATTTAGAGACCTAAGTGTCGATTTCATATGCGCTTTCCAATACGCGTAGTTGGAACCATCAAAAATAGGAAAATTTTAAAAATGGGATTCCATTTTTAGTAAAAAATATTTAAAAAAGCCTTAACAAAATAATTTAGCGCTCCGACTCTGATACCAATCTGATAACGTGAGTTTGTCTAAATCAATGCTCTGATACCACTTGTTGAAAACGTGGACCCCCAATTTTAATTTTTTATAAATAAATTTCCTTTAAATGCGAAATAAGGATGGTTCAACTCAACAATTTAATTTTCCAAATCTTATTGATTTTCTTTTCTTAAAAAGATGAAAAATTCAATTAAACACAAATTTTAATTTCTAAAAGCAACATTAAAATTAAAACTAAATAAGTGAATTATGATGAACACACACACGCACACTTGAAATTCACTTAAACCAAATTAATTTAACCCAAGTCCTAGAAATTTACTTAACATTAATTAATTCAACTTGCAATTAGGTCAAACCAAATTTTATCAAATTACATTAATTAGCCTTGAATTAAATTAAGTTAAACATTACCCAAATATTAAACATGAACCAAATTAAAGAAGAAAAGTGAATTAAACCATATTTTATCTTTTCTTCCTAAGCATGCGTTCTAGGTAATTTGCAAGATAAAAGAAATTCACAACCACTACGCTGCGATGTACGAGGAAAAACCCATAATGAAAAATGACTTACTCAACTCAACTCGATTCGACTCCCTTCAAGCCCCTCACGCGTCTTCTTGTACCAACCTCCGCTTAGTCGACAATCATGGAATCCATAGAAACCTTGGAATCCACTAATGAAGCTTTAGGAACCCTTCAACTACACACGATTCCTTTCACCGTATGAGAAAGCCGCAACAAAAACCAAACTTCTTCTTTTTTGAGGGATATAGATGTAAACCTAAACTCTTTTCTTCTTAGGGAGAAAAGTGAACCCGGAGCCAAATATATATATATATATGTGTGTGTGTGTGTGTGTGTGTGTGTGTGTGTGTGGTACTAGGAATAAACTAATATGGGTGTAAATAAAAATGTTTAAGAATAATTTTCTTGAAAAATAAACACTCAAAACATGAACCTTTTCATATAGGGATTAGGCCCTCAAAAACTCTCTCTAGAAATTGTAGAAGATGAAAAAGTTAGTTTTTCAAAGTTGGTTCCCGCACATTTTAATTCTGGGAAAAGTTAGTGGGACAAAAGAAGTGGGAACATGGAGAAAACTGCCAAAATATTTTTCTGTCGGAAATCTCGTTCGAACGACCTTTCTAACGAAGTTCTAGAGGCCAAAAGAGAAAAGTCGTTGGCAAACTCATTCGAACGAAATTCTCATTCGAACGAAAAACTCGTTCGAAAGACAATATCCAACGAAATCCCAGAAAGTTCATAATTCAATTTTAAGCCCAAAAACCTTATTAAAAGTTCTAAAATTGACCTTCTGAAAATAAAATTCATTTTAAAATAAAATTACACCCATTAAAAAATGTTCCAAGCTCCTACATATATTTATACATAATGCATTCATACCATATGAGAGATTTAAACTAAGTTGATAACGCGAAACGAAGCACATGCAAACCGGCAATGATGTTCTCTTGATAAGCTGGCCACTACGTCTTTAACTTTACGAGTCATAGGCTTGAAGGGATACAACGTGAACACTATCATATGACTCAAATGTTTTTGCCCGGAATTGAGCCAACACTACAATAAGACTCAATTAGGGACTTGTGTCCTTACAGTGCGGGCAATCTTAAATATGGGTCATGCTCTCAAATCGGGGGTCCCGTGGCCACGAGATCCGCTCATATGGGATACGTTTGTCCCGTACGTGGTGTTAGCGCCGCTCACGAGGAGGTTTGAGGGGCAATAAAGGGTTTTGACCACCGACGGCACCTTTTCAAGCCTAAGTGTGCGCATTCTGAAATATGGGTCTGTAACACCCCGCCTAATTAACCCCGGGTGATCAGTCCTAAATTAAGTTAGAACAAGTTTCCCAGTTGGTTCATTCTTATCATCATTGTCACCTTTTTAATTACTAACCACCTAAGTGCGAAATAAACTGGTGCCAAGTTTTATCTTTCATTAATTTAAATGAAAATCTCATGCGAAAATAAAGTAATATAACAATCACAGTTAACTGAAACAACCATTCACAATTAATTAACTGACCGAATAAACAATCGATTCAAAAATCCAACAAAAGTAAAGAAAAGAAATAAAACCCAACAGGTCTGAAAAATAGTAAATAATTTGTGAGCAACATGCTCGAATGACGGATAAGAAGTCTCTATACTAGGAATGAAACAATGAGGCGTCTATCAACCTCCTGCAACATCCACATATGCTGCAGCAACGGATCCCTGAAATTGAGTCAAGCCTGGCATCCCTGTGTTTGGACACCTAAAAGGTTTTAAAAGTTTTTATAGCAAGGGTTAGTACCCAAAACATTTGAAAAACATTTAGCAATGGATTTACTTGCAGTAATAAATAAATATGCATGCTCTCCATATTTTAGTTAGTGTCGCACTCTCTTGAGGACTTCCTCACCCCTCCTCTAATGTGCACTACGAACGCCTTAGTTAATTCACCTAGTTAATTCTCTCATGGCTAGATAATTAATAAAACCTCCTTGCACTCATCCTACTCTAACCGAGTGTGCCATGATTATGATTTTTAAGTTACTAGCAACATCAACTTAATTGTTCATTTCCCTTTTTAAATTCATATAACTTCCACACTTATTATACATATAATACAACTCATGCTTTGTATTAATTAGCCCGTATATAATTAATTACCTTATTATATACTTATAGTCATATTACAGCATTCGCAAACATACTGAAAAACATTTAATAATAGCATCCACCCGAGTAAAGACTCACAGGATATAAATTCTCTAAAGTGCTATCCCACAAGGTATATTCACATAAACTAGTTACCCCAAGTCAAAATTGATCACTAACTTGGTTAATACATACAATTGGAGGCGGTCATATTCCTTCCCTGAAAGTGAGATACCCCTCACCCATATAATGGATGCTATGACCTGGGAATATACTCACCCTACTCCTCAAGCTAGGGGGTTCATCCACTACGTGCAACCTCCCCCTATAGCACTAGATTATATGATAATAATATCTAACCACTGATATTAATGTACACACCATAAATATTTACTATCACACACCTCATATATATAAATATAAACATTCCGGCTACACCGTGTACTAAGTCCGTGACACAAGCCTATTCAAATTATTATGAGCTTATGGTCCAACTCTAATTATTAATTATTTTGCACATTAATTACTTTTAGTGTCGCCCCAACCAATATATTCGGACTTACTCTCGTGGCCTGAAATAAAAATAACACCCGAGTCTAAATTTTCGACTCTAAATTATTTAACTTTCACATAAATAAATTTAACGTCTTGGTATCGCTTGACCAATAACCCCGGACTTACCCACTAAATCCATCTGTAACCATTTTTGAAATATTATTCTCACAATTTAATCATAGTGTGCCACATTTAAATTTCTCCCAAGTCCCAATTAATTTCCCTCACAATTAATTAGTTTGTAACTCCATATATTTTTCTCATTTCATAAGGCATAGTAAAAGATTTAACTTAATTTTTCCCTTATGTAAACAAACTGGCCGATCTGCTAGAAATTGCTGACCTTCGATCGATCGACCCCCGACTCTCGATTGATCGATCGAACATGTCATCATTTTCTCCGAGTGTTCTGTTTCAGCCATAGACGAAAATCTAAAAACCCTAACTCCTTCTACCAGCAAATCCAATCCTTCTCATCAATAACACATGTCAAAAACTTCATAAGGGACCCTCATTCTGTCCACAAACAACATCAAATTTTCCGTTCTCTAGTGTTTTCGTAATTTGGGAAAAATCCAACTTTAACCCTTAATCCATTTAAACATCAAATCTCAGCCTCAAACTCGTGTTTAAAGAAATATCTGGGGTGCTTCGCATTTTTTAATACCCCAAGATTCTGCTGCTGCCGACAAACGGCATGGATGTTGCCGACCAACATTTAAGGATATCTCAAGTTATAGAATATATGGTGCCGACCAAGAAGCAAATGGTCCCCGACCAGCTGAGCAATTTCGCCGATCAACAAAATTGGTGCATTGACAGCACCGAACAACATTAGATGTCACCGACCAAAAAGTGGATGGTTGGATAGTTGCCGACCAGTAAATTGAACCCTCCGAACAAGACTGAGATGTCGTCAATCAAGAAGTAGATGATCGTTGACCTGCAATTGGTTCCACCGAGCTACAATATGGGGCTCTGGCCAATAATAAGATACCTCGTAGTTGGATAAAATTATTTCAACGTTGCTGATGGATCTTCACATCTTTTCTTCTACAAACAAAAATTGTCTGGTTAAGTTTACCTTTAATAAAAGATGGCCCAAGATGATGCCGACCAACAATATGGATGGATGACCAGAATATCTCGAATCCTTAGATCAGAAAAATAACATTCGTTGTAAAATTTAAGCATTAAGAATGTTAATTAAATGAATAATTATCTAATCCACTATATCGTGTGATTCCGATAAAGAAACCCTGTGATGTGATGAACGAGGGGCCAACATATCAAATTTGTGCCCAGAGTCTTGATATGGTCATGATTGTTTTACTAATCATCTTTTACAAGAGGTGGGTAATGATTTTTCAGGTGACAGGAAATTATTTTTTATATTGATCCCTTCCTATTCCCTATTTGGAGAGATAAAAATATGGTGAATGATCGAAGTTATTACCAAATTTATATAAAAAATCAATCAATTTGACTTTTTTGACATAGATGGAAGATGAACCAAATTAAGTATATAGTTCATAAAAATGAATGCAAATAGACTCAAACTTGAAGAGAGAGAAAGTAGATATGGGTCATGATTTCCATGAGAAAACTTTTTATTGTCTTTAACCTTTTCCCATTCTCTGATTAAAAATGTAATGGGAATTTAAATAGTCATCAAAGATCTTTCCAAAATTATTTCAAAATCAACAATGAAAGTTATCAAATCTTATCATCGTCGTATATATTGGTATATATAATCATTTAAAATATTTATTTCATGAGATAAAATTTTAACTTGAGAATCAAGCCAAAAGTTTTGATTTATGAAATCCACCATTTCACAGATTTCTCAACAAGAATTAATTTTAACAGTTATGATTTTGAAATCATGATATGCAATTTTTGCAGAGTTCATAAATAAAAATTGGACAACTAATTTATGTATAAAAACATAAAAATCATGATTGAATCAACAGATGTATGTATAATTGATTATACACAGAGAAAATAAAAACTTAGCTTTTGATGGAGAACAATGCTTGTAACACGTTCCCACAGACGGCGCCAATCTCTTGATGCAAAAAACTGGACCGAATCACATTTTTATGATCACAGATAAATAGATGAAAGCAATACAATCAAGCACATAAGAGACAAATATTTTTAAAGTGGTTCGGCTATGAATAAAGCCTACGTCCACTGTTATTTTATTTCCAGGGGTTTACAATAGCACCATAGGGTGTAGAGAGAGAAAGGATGTGTATCTTGTGTATGGGGTTTCTAGATTCTCTTGGATCTCCCCCCTTTTGGCTAAGGGGATACATGTATTTATAGTGATGGGAGATAAAGAGATTCATTGTATGTAGACATTTATGTCTACATTCAACGAATCTAATTGTTGAATTGCTTGGTATGCTATGTGTTGTCATCTATTAATACAGTATAAATGTACATTAAATGAATAGTTATCCTTTGATCTTCCTGGTTGGTATGCCGACCAACTCTCCTCGGGTGCCGACTAACTCTCCTCTGGTGCCGACCAACTCTCCTCGGGTGCCAACTAATTTTCCTCGGGTACTAACCAACTCTCCTCAGGTGCCGACTAATACTCCTCGGGTGCCGACCAACTCTCCTCGGATGTCGAATATTTCCACGTAAGATGATATGTGTCCTTTTCTGATTGGTCCTCGTAGATGGAGAATTTTTGCGTTAACACTGCCCTCGGATCAACTTTATCTTGGAAGACGTCTCCTGAATAATCTCTACCCCCAATAGCTTATTGTCCCCCACCTCTAACCAACAAGCGGGTGAACGACAAGGTCTCCCGTATAGTGCCTCGAACGGTTCCATGCCAATTTTACCAAAGGGAGATATTTCTCCCAACCTCCCCCAAAGTCTAATATGCACATTCTGAGCATATCTTACAGCATCTGATTGACTCTCTCAGTCTGCCCGTCGGTTTGTGGGTGATAGGTTGTACTCAAATGTAACTCCGTGCCCATGGCTTCCTAAAAGCTCTACCAAAAGTGGGCCACAAAGATTTTGTCTCTATCGGATACAATGTTAACCGGCACCCCGTGCATCTTAACAATCTCTGCTATGAATAACTGCGCATAACGCATCGTCTCAAAGTCTGTGCGAACCGACAGGAAGTGGGCCACCTTGGTCAATCGATCCACAATGACCCAATGGAATCGTGACCCCTCTGCGATGCAGGTAACCCTGTAATGAAGTCCATGGAGATACTCTCCCACTTCCACACGATAATTTTCAGCGGCTGTAGCATCCCTGATGGTCTCTGGTGGTCAACTTTCACAAGCTGACACGTGGTACATTTCGAAACGAACTCTGTTATGTCCCGTTTCATTCCTACCCACCAATATTGCCTCCTCATATCCTGGTACATTTTATCCCCACCGGGATGTATCGCGAATCTCAAACCATGTGACTCTGTCATAACCACATGCCTCAACTCATCCTCCTCTGGCACAATTAACCTCCCATTAAGGCGTAGGCCTCCTTTCGAGCTGATCGAGTAACCCTCTGCTCCCTCAGCTAACAACTGGCTCACCCTATCCCAGCAGATCTAATCTTCTGCCTGATCCCTCACCACACGCATAATGATCTCATGTGTGATGGATAATTCGAACATGTAGGCCCTGGCTACATCATCCTCATATAGAAGCTCTTTCCACTTCACTTTCCAGATTTCTGATATTTCCCCAGTCGGTCTCTGTCTCAATGCGTCTGCTACCACATTAGCCTTACCAGGATGATACTGGATATCAAACTGGTAGTCTTTCACGAATTCTAGACACCGCCTCTGCCTCATATTCAGATCCTTCTGTGTGAAGAGATATTGAAGTGACTTGTGATCCGTGAATAAAGTGAACTGCTCTCCTGGAAGGTAATGTCTCCATATCCTCAAAGCAAAAATGACCGCTGCTAGCTCCAAGTCATGAGTGGGTTAATTCCTCTCATGGAGCTTTAGCTTTCTAGAAGCATACACTATAGCCCTTTTCTCCTACTGAAGCACACCCCCAAGTCCCTATAAGGATGCGTCAGTGTAAACTCGATATTTTAATCCTCCCTTCGGCAAAGCAAGTACTGGTGCAGATGTCAACTTATCCTTTAGCTCGTCTAAAGATAATTAACAATGATCACTCCAAGTGAAAGGTACCCCTTTTCGAGTCAGATTCATCAAAGGGCCCGCAATATTTGAGAATCCTGTATTGAACCACCTATAATAATCGGTCAAACCTAGAAAACTGCGCACTTCGGTCGGTGTCGTGGGCTGTCCCCACTCCCTCACTACCGACACCTTACTCGGATCTACCGCGATACCCTGGTCTGACACCACGTGGCTAAGAAACTGTACCACTCGCAGCCAAAATCCAAACTTCCCAAATTTGGCATAGATTTGATGATCCCTCAGAGTCTGTAGAACCATATGCAGATGCTCTACGTGCTCCTCCTTGGTCCACGAGTAGATCAGGATGTCATCAATGAACACGATGACAGACTTATCGAGATACTCCCTAAAAACCCTGTTCATAAGATCCATGAACTCTAATGGTGAAATAGTGAGCCCGAATGTAATCACCCTGAACTCATATGATCCATACCGCGACAGGAAAGCGGTTTTAGGAACATCCTCCTCTCGAATCCGCAATTGATGATACCCTGACCTCAAGTCGATCTTGAAGAAGTAAGGAGCCCCTCTCAATTTGTCAAATAAATCATCAATCCTAGGCAATGGATACTTATTCCGTATCGTCACCTTGTTCAACTCCATATAATCCACACACAAGCGGAGTGAACCATCTTACTTCTTTACAAATAACACCGGTGCACCCCACGGCGATGTACTCTACCGAATGAAACCCTAACCCAGGAGATACTGAATTTGTTCCCTCAATTCATGCATCTCTGAAGGAGCCATACGGTAAGGTTCCCGATCAATCGGCCTTTTTTTCGGTGCTAAGTCGATAATAAACTCGATTTCTCTGCTGGGTGGTAACCCTGGTATCTCCTGGAACACATCCACAAAGTCCCTCACTACTAGGATTGAGTCCAACGAAACCACTACCTCCTGTGAGGTTTCCTCCTTGATGTAATACAAGTGCGTGCGTGACCCTCCCTCAAGTTACGAAATCTCTATCAAGAACATCTCTTGTCCTGGAATGGATAACACGATTGTCGTCTCGTAACAATCCACCGTTGCTCGATAACTTGCTAACCAATCCATATCCAAGATGACATCGTACCCCTCCATATCTAACACTAAGAGGTCTGCTGCTAAACTAAGCATCCCAATTAAAATGTCAACTCCCCTACAAATCGAGTGAATTAATGCCCCGCTACCTACTGGAGACTCTACACATATCCGAAGACTACCCGCGATCTCTAGTAACCCGACCCATTTAGCAAAATTAGATTTAATGAATGAATCTGATGCTCCCGTGTCAAAAAGTATATTACCCTCATGACCATGAATGAAAAACATACCCTCAATTGCTGGCGGCACCTGCTGTGCTAGAGGATTAGGAACATCCCGGATGTTATACACACATTCATAGTGCATTTTCCCCTACTGCTATGGGGCGAGTGGAGTTGGTGCTGCTAGCGACATCTGCCCCTGTTGCCCCTGTTGGGTCCCCTGATGATGACCTCTGCCCCTCTGCGGGCACGCCCTCTTGAAGTGACCTGGCTGGCCATAGACAAAACATCATTTCTGACTGTCGTCCTGTCGTTGTCCCTGTTGGCCTTGATGCGGTGGGCCTTGCTGGCCTCCCCTATTATTCCCTTGGCCATGATGACCCAAAGGAACCTGCTGCTGCTGATTCGGGCCCGGCTGCCCCTGCCTAAACCCCTGTCCTCCCGATCGGAACCCACCAGGCCTAAATTTCTTAGCCTGATTACCCTGCTGACTGCTAGTCTGCTGTTGATTACCACTCGTGTCACCACTAGTAACTACCTTGCCCTGCTGGCTCGGCTCCCCTACTTTCTTGCTCCTCTTCGCATGGAAGCGATGATCCTGACAATGTGAAACGACGGAATTAACGACATCTGTATAAGTCACTAATGCTGGATTCCCAATCAAATACTTCCTAATCCTCCATGCTAAGCCATCCATGAACCTCGACTTCTTCTGCTCCTCATCATTCACCTCATTTGGCATAAAGTTTGCCAAATGGGTGAACTCTTCCTCATAGTCTGCCACTGACCGATCACCCTACATTAAATTACTGAACTTCTTCATCATCTCAGTCTCTACTGCTGGTGGAAAGTATTTGCAGTCGAATCGCACCCAGAATTCTACTATCGACATCAAATCCCGCTTCTTAACGGTGGTAACTGACTCCCACCACTGTAAGGCTGCCCCCGACAGACGAAAGGTGGCAAGCATCTGTTTCTGTACATTCGTACACTCCAGTATGCGCAGATAGCACTGAATGTTCTTCTTCCAGTCACAAGCCTCAAATACATCGGTACTACCTCGAAACTCAGGTGGGTGACCCTTCTGAAAGGTCTCCCTAACTCGCTGCCAAGATGGTGGCCCTGCTGGAGCCTGAACTGCTGGTGCCACTGGAGGTGGTGCCTGGGGCTGTGGAAAATGAGCTGCAATAGCTCGCATCGCTGTCTCGACGGCCTGGACCACTATCACTGCCACCTGAGTCGTGGAAATCAACTCGGGTGGGGGTGGTGGTGACGGTACCTGTGGCTCCTGATGAGCCTCCCTTACCTCATCCCGAGCCTCAGCCCTCTCCGCTCTTTGTCTCTTCAGTGGCATCTGAAATAGATTGAATTGTATAAGTACACAGTTTATACAAAAACAAAGAGCAGAAATACGATATCTCACAAGCGGAAAAAGAATCAACAGTCCTAATAATAGGGCTCTATAACAACGGAACGCTACGTTGAAACATAGTAAGCCGCACAGATCCTAAGGACACTAGAACCTGATGCTTTGATACCATCTGTGACACCCGCCTAATTAACCCAGGGTGATCAGTCCTAAATTAAGTTAGAATAGGTTTCTCAGTTGGTTCATTCTTAGCATGACTGTCGCCTTTTAAATTACTAACCACCTAAGTGAGAAATAAACTGGTGCCAAGTTTTATCTTTTATTAATTTAAATGAAAATCTCATGCGAAAATAAAGTAATATAACAATCAAAGTTAACTGAAAAACCATTCACAATTAATTAACTGACCAAATAAACCATCGATTCAAAAATCCAACGAAAGTAAAGACAAGAAATAAAATCCAACAGGTCTGACAAATAATAAATAATCTGTTAGCAACATGCTCGAATGACGGATAAGAAGTCTCTATACTAGGAATGAAAGAATGAGGCGTCTATCAACCTCCCGCAATATCCATATATGCTGTAGCAACGGATCCCTAAAATTGAGTCAAGCCTGTCGTCCCTGTGGCTGGACACCTAAAAGATTTTAAAAGTTTTTATAGCAAGGGTTAGTACCCAAAACATTTGAAAAACATTTAGCAAATGATTTAATTGCAGTAATGAATAAATATGCATGCTCTCCATATTTTAGTTACCGTCGCACTCTCTTGAGGACTTCCTCACCCCTCCTCTAATGGGCACTACGAACGCCTTAATTAATTCACCAAGTTATTTCTCTCATGGCTAGATAATTAATAAAACCTCCTTGCACTCATCCTACTCTAACCGAGTGTGCCATGATTATGATTTTTAAGTTATTAGCAACATCAACTTAATTGTTCATTTCCCTTTTTAAATTCATATAACTTCCACACTTTTTATACATATAATACAACTCATGCTTTGTATTAATTATCCCGTATATAATTAATTACCTAATTATATACTTATAGTCATATTACAGCATTCACAAACATACTGAAATACATTTAATAATAGCATCCACCCGAGTAAAGACTCACAGGATATAAATTCCCTAAAGTGCTATCCCACTAGGTATATTCACATAACTTAGTTACCCCAAGTCAGAATTGCTCACTAACTTGGTTAATACATACAATTGGAGGCGGTCATATTCCTTCCCTGAAAGTGAGATGCCCCTCACCCATATAATAGACGCTATGACCTGGGAATATACTCATCCTACTCCTCAAGCTAGGGGATTCATCCACTACGCGCAACCTCCCCCTATAGCACTAGAGTATATAACAATAATAATAATAATAATAATAATAATAATAATAATAATAATAATAATAATAATAATAATATCTAACCACTGATATTAATGTAGACACCATATATATATACTATCACACACCGCATATATATAAATATAAACATCCCGGCTACACCGTGTACTAAGTCCGTGACACACGCCTATTCAAATTATTATGAGTTTATGGTCCAACTCTAATTATTAAATAATTTGCACATTAATTACTTTTAGTGTCGCCCCAACCAATGTATCCGGACTTACTCTCATGGCCCGAAATAAAAACAACACCCGAGTCTAAATTTCCAACTCTAAATTATTTAGCTTTCACATAAATAAATTTAATGTCTTGGTGTCTCTCAACCAATAACCCCAGACTTACCTACTAAATCCATCTGTAACCATTTTTGAAATATTATTCTCACAATTTAATCATAGTGTGCCACACTTAAATTTCTCCCAAGTCCCAATTAATTTTCCTCACAATTAATTAGTTTGTAACTCCATATATTTTTCTCATTTAATAAGGCATGGTAAAAGATTTAACTTCATTTTTCCCTTATGTAAACAAACTGGCCGAACTGCCAGAAATTGCTGACCTTCGATCGATCGACCCCCGACCCTCTATCGATCGATCGATCGAACAGGTCATCATCTTCTCCGAGTGGTCTGTTTCAGCCATGGAGAAAAATCTAAAAACCCTAACTCCTTCTACCAGCAAACCCAAGCCTTCTTATCAATAACACATGTCAAAAACTTCATAAGGGACCCTCATTTTGTCCACAAACATCATTAAATTGTCCGTTCTCTACTGTTTTCGTTATTTGGGAAAAATCCAATTTTAATCCTTAACCCATTTAAACATCAAATCTCACCATCAAATTCATTTCTAGTTCCTCCAGATTACATCCTACCTGATATATTTATACTATTCTCCGATTACGCATGAATTTCTACACAATTCAGAAATTAGAATATTGGTTTGCAAAAAATTCCATGTTCATACCCTTTAAATCCCAAAACAAATTTCTTTTATTTCACACATCACATGAATATGAATTGAAATACAATTAACATGCTACATCAAGTTAACCACTTGCCTTAGTATTTGTAGAGTCTAATTTTGGAGTTGTGAATGCCCAAGGTTGAAGATGACCCCTTTGTTTTGGCTCTGCTTTGATCCCCAAATTTGCCTTTAACTACTATTAGGGTTTGCTAATCCACTAACTCTTTTTCTAAACTCAATTCAGTCGTTCCCTTATTTCTTATAATTGATTAATTAGGCTAAATACCGTTTTTTGCCTAGTGGGCCAAGCCCAAGTGACCCAAATGTCCCCGTGTGGGCCCGGCTATGCCTAAAAATGTTCTGTGACCCGTTTACTACCCCCGTATACACTTTTCTGACTATCTCGACCCATTCGGACTCAACCGTACACTCAGAATTGGCATCCGAATTAATTTATAAAAATTCTTATCTCACACCCAATTTAGTCTATACCGACTCCCGACTGAGATAAGTGCATACCCCGTCATTAATACCCAAAATGACGTAACGAGATTATTACTATTCACTTAGTGAATAAATTTCCCTACATATTAACCAATCAGTCCCCGATTAATATTTAAATATATATTTCCATAATTAATTCAATTAAAATTACGACACACGAGTAATTTTGAATTACCGAATTAATTAAATATTTAATGCACAAAAATACGGGGTGTTACATGGTTGTGCTCTCGAATCGGGGGTCTCGTGGCCACGCGATCGGATCGTATGGGCTATGTTGGTCTCGTGCGAGGTGTTGCTCTGCTCACGGGGCCATTGGGGGGTGCTAAGGGATTTCGCCCCCCGACGGCACCTTTTTCAAGCCTAAGTGTGGGCATTCTGAAATATGGGTCGTGCTCTTAAACCGGGGGTCCCGTGGCCATGCGGTCGGCTTATGAGGATTACGTTGGTCCCGTGCGCGGTATTGGCTTCACTCACGGGGCTGTTTGGGGGGCGCTAAGGGTTTTTTTCCCCGATGGTACCTTTTCAAGGCTTTGTGTGGGAATTCTGAAATATGGGTCGTACTCTCAAACCGGCGGCCTCGTGGCCACGCGATCAGCTCGTGCAGGCTACGTTGGTCCCCTGTGAGGTGTTGTCACCGCTCACAGGGGCTATGTCTAATGTGCCTTCTGTTTACTACTTTTGCATAAACTAGGGTAGAACACAAACTGATTTGCATAATTTCCCGACAGAGAGCTCTGTGTTCACAGAAGCAATGCCAAAATAACAAAGGGATTAATTGGATGACTACATGCTAGTCATGAGACTTGCACTATTTTAAGTCATTTGCTTGGTAGTTAATGACCCTTCGTAAATTACAAGAATAACTAGTTGGAGTCTTCAAGTTGAACAACGTGTCTAAGAGGATCTTTTTCTCACTAGTAGTCAAAGTGAAAGCAGTCGGAGGGGTGGAAATTCTTCATGTTGTAAGATCATTTTTTAACCAGAGTTTCTTCTTTCACTTCATATCTTGTAGGTCTCGATGGGCCTGCGCTCCATCTTTGGAATGAGATCCACCCAGACATGTTCTTATCAGATGTTCTGCAATATTATTCTCTGTATGCATCACATCAATTACATGCCTTACACGATGATCTTTCCAATACGAAAAATAAAAAAATATTGATCGCCTGGACCATGGTTTTTCTTTAGTAGGGTTGTTAGGATATCCCCTTACTTTACGCTTCAGGTTTACAAACTTGGGGTGTTTGCCTACGTACCTATTCCCCACAGTCGCAGCTGTCGCCTTCTCCTCGATCTGCTAACCAGAAATCCGAGAAGGTTGAATCCAGAATTCGTGACCAATTGGATAAAATTTAGACTTTTCATTCCTGAAAGGGTGACTGGTCGGTAGAAATCTACAATGACTGGTGTAACTCATCTTACTACTATGTTGTAGCCAAATGTCTTAAGTTTCCTCCCCACATATGGGACATCCATAATAACCATAAATATTACAACCGGACAAGGTCCCATAAGCAAGAACGTCGTGGATCGTCCACATCACCATTGCTTTAAGTGTGAACTCTTCACCATTGTGAGAGTCGAACGCCATCACCCCTTTATCCCGCAACTCTTTAAGCTCTTCAATTAATGGAGATAAGAATATATCAATATCACCACTCAACACCTTCGGCCCGAGTATCAATAAAGATAATAATGTGAACTCCTTTCTCATGCACAATGTCAGAGGGAGACTTAAAGGCGCCATTAGAACTGGCCAATAACTTTGACTAATACTTAAATTATCGAAAGGGTTAAACCCATAAGTTGTTATTTCAAGACGAACATTGCGTGGTTCTTTTAAAAATTCATGGTGTCGTGCATTTGAAAGTTTCCAAACAAGTGAATCAACTGGATGCCGCATCATATTCGCACCCACCTCATATCGAACGTGCTATGTCATGGCCTCCGCTATCCATGGTACACTAAAAAATCATTTTAACCGCCGCCTAAGTGAAAAATACTTCAAAACCTTTTGTGGGACTTGCGAGCTCCTTTGATATTTTGCAGGTTTGTCATTTACCTTCTCACAAACGACATATCTAGGCTCACCGCATACTGGACATTCATCCTTCTCTCCGTGTTCGTTGCGATACAATATGCAATCATACTTGCATGCATGAATATATTTCCATTTCAATCCCAAACCCTTCAAGCTCTTCTTCATGGTAGGATAATTATTTGGTAACGTGTTCTCTTTTGGGAGAATTTCTTTAACCCACTTAAAAATTTCGGTTACGTTGTTCCCAGACAAGCCAAATTGACTATTCAAGTTATGCAAACCAATCATTGCTTATAATACCGAATGATCTTCATCGCAACCTTTATACAACGATCTAGCCGCATCGGCTTTCAAGCATATATATTCTCAATCTCCTGGTAGTTCAGTACCAAATTATTCATTGTGCGCATTATCTGTCTCCATAGGTTGGTGGTTTTGGTCGTGGTGGACTCCATAATCATCGTCAATTAGGTCGGTCAATGGACGATGTGTTGGCGAATCATTTACCACTTCCACTCATTGGTGTTCTGTTACATTGTCGGTTACCGGTAATTCTTCATGAATATAAGATACATGTTTTTCACCATGGTATGTCCACTTGTTATAATTTTGACAAATTCCCCACATTATTAATTGTAACTCAACATATCTTAAAAATTTATATTTTCCATTTGTATAATGGGTGCACGACACGAACACGGAATCTTCTCACTTTTAAGGTTCTTAAAAGCGTATCTAATAAATTCTTGAATGCCTTTAGCATAACTATTAGCTATTCGATCAGTCCCCCACATCCACTCTTTGTATTTTGGAAAATCCATTTAATAATCTTTAAATTGCAGTCATGTGTTAACATGTTAAAATAAATATCATGTTGCATAGTGAAGCACTAATATTGTATCAAAGCAAAGCACTAATATAGTCAATAACGCACCAATTAATCAAACTATGCAATAACTTAAATACAAGAACCCGCCAATCAACGATACTACAAAACCACTTAAACTCAAATTAAATAAATTTTTCTACTGATATTATTACAACATAAGAAAAATGTTACTACATCTTCATCAAACGATAAAGTAGCCAAGTGGTAATAGAGTCTACATAATTTTTCAAAAAATTCCCTTCTCCACGGTTGACGTGCGCTGGAACAGTTTCACAACCCTTATATAATGTATCAACAACGATCTGACACTCACCCTCCTGCAAAGATCAATTATGTACTAAAGTTCCTACGACAGTGGACATGAGCGTGCAAATTGTAATGACAAATTTATCGCTCAGGTCTTGTATATAGTATTTCTTACCATAGTCACCATAAGTTATTGACGATGATTCAAGACCTGTGCTATGATGAGGCACTGAGAAAGGGAATGTTGAAGGAGTAACCGTGATGTGAGGGGAATGGAGAACGAGGAAAATTTTGGGGAATCCATAGCATCTGTGGAGGGAAATCGGGATGCATTGGGGGCTTCAGCTGTATGCGACCGGTTTAAAGGGATACAATTTGTGCAAGTTTATCATTCACACCTCCCAATTCATTTCGAAGCCCCACTATATTCCCTTCAGCCCTAGATTGACGATCATCACTGGACGCGAAATGCTTATTAATAGAAGAAAGCTCGTCCATGAGAGGTGCGGTGTGTTTAAATCTTATTTTTGACATATTCGACCCCAAACCTTTCGTCCTCCCTCTGTGGTCCTTACCAAAGGTTTGTGCTATGGCATCATTATCAATATCCTCAATCAGGCTTGAATCTGACTGACTACTGATAGACTCTATTGATTCTAGAGTCTTAACCAAGTGAGGAGGGAATTTATTATCTTTGTCCCGTCTCGCATGCACACACAAGTTGGCCTTATTCGTTATCTTTCCTTCATCCGGGCTATCTTTTGTAACGGCCATCCACTCGTGCTTTATATCTTCATAAGATTTTGAGCCAAGCCGATGGACATCAGTTTTTTTGGCCCTATTATGCTTATTTTTCTCCCTTTGCAACATTTTGGAGTCCTTCCCCTAATTCTCTAGAAGATCATTCCTTTGAGAAACTGGCATCTCAACGGTCGAAGGGACTTTGTCTTTGACCGCTAAAATGTTAGAGCTTGATGCTCCCTTAGGGAAAATGCTTCTGCATAAGGTTTCTCTGATATGTTCCGAGTTTTTCAGCAACCCGAGAAAGTACCTTATTTTTTGAGTTGGGGGAAAATGAAAATCGTTTGCTGAGTTGCTCGTAGATATCATCTTTAATAGCTTTATCTACGAGGTTCCAATTATCAATTGCTACCACTCCCACATTCATTTTTGAAAAACACTGGGCTTTAAACTGTTAAACATGATTCTTATCCCCCGTGGGGTTATTTCCCAAAAGAGAGAACCCACTGGTCTTCTTCTCAACTGACCCGACAGTTTCAGGAGCATTGGGCGTGTCTGTTGGATTAGTGGGAGGAGTACATTGCCTACTGCAACTCGGAGTAGGGTAGTGAACAGTTTGTGTAGAAGGGGTCCCGTGAACTATTGGTGGAGTTGAGTATTGCTCACCAATTGGTAATGAGAATTCTCCGTGTGGTTGTTAGTTGGAGCGTTGGTTCCATTACCGCCCGACATTATCTACAAAAATAATAAAAGTTAAATGTGTATCTATAATAATAGATGAATAATTTCAAAGTTCAATATGAAAATATAAATAATAAAATAAATTTTTTGACCATATATTATAAAATACCTGGTCATGGTAAGACTTTAAAAAAAGTTCAATGTGTCTGATCTCCATCCATTCTGGATTTGTGTTTAAAAACCTACATATTTTTTCACGTGGCCAAGTAGGAGGAAGCGTATCTATAATGGATGCATATATGTCGGTGACATGAACTCAAAATCTCATCCTGTTCAGCCTATTGGCAAGATCAAGTTTGACGTGCATATGTCGTGAGACATCACAGTCTTCGTCAATGCTCTTTGTACGTAATTCTATCCATAATGGGTGAATTTATTTTTTCTTTCTCTCACAGTGTAAGCAAGGTCAGTGCTCTATTGAGATTATGTACTCGATATATATATTGTACAGCTTCATCCTAACATTGTGGCAGGGAAAACAGAATACGATCGAACAGATACTATTGCTGGAAATGAACTCCGCGGTTTACAAGGAAGTTAAATTGTTTGATCTTCCTATTCCATACCAATAAACTAGAGTACCCACTTTATGAGGATCATTAATGAAAGAGGTACGAGTGCAGACCAATTGCAACCTTTCATACTCTTGTTGCCATCGATTATCACCGTGACTCGTTTTTCCTGAGAATAATGAACGAGGGCATAAATGTGATTCCTATAAATAATGGCACTAATGAATCATTAACTAATTATTGTGTACGAGGACATGGATATGATTCCTATAGATAATGGCTCTAATGAATCATCAACTGTTAATTTATTATGTTTTGAATACCTACTTTTGTCATTTTACCCGACAATCTCTAAAATTAACCCTTATGTTTGGCATTTTTTTAATGGTCCGGTATTTTTTTATATTTCTTCCCCAAACTTAAACCAACAGTATCCATACAATTAAAATTTTCCCTAATTATATATATATATATTTCTAGAATACAGGCACAATACACAATGATAATTTATACACACCTACGTACATAATACACACACATATACACATACACACAGAGAAATACATACACGTATACACACACACACACACAATGATAAAATAATGAGGGTTTGGAAATACACACACACAATGAAATAATTAATAAGGGTATGAGATTATATAGACATGTCTACACACACACAAAAATACACATGTATACTCGCATACACACACATATATACACACACACACATAAATATACACTGATATACACACATATATACACACAAAAATACACATAGAAATACAAAAATACAATGAAATAAATAATAATGAAATAACTAGGGTTCGAATTACCTTTAAATAATGAGAGAATGAGGGAAATTAAATCACCGGAGAGGGAGCGCAATCGTCGTAGAGGGGGAGGGAAAAGTGTTTAGAAGTTTTTGAGGGAAATGAAAACCTGTTCTGGGTTTTTTAAGTATAAAGACCATGGTCACGGCTTAGGGCCGTGACCCCATGACGTGACCCCTTTATTTTTAACACATCAGCGTGGAAACAAGACCATGGTCACGGTTAAAATCCGTGACTCAATCCTCATAATGGTGGTCCTAAGTCGTGACTACAACGGTGTGTATTTGGGCACCTAGTCACGGTCATAAGTCGTGATCCTATCTATGACCACACCTGGCCGGAAACTTGGCACCATAATGGTCACGGTTGGGTCACAGTTGTCAGTCGTGACCCATGGGACTCACGGTTAAAGGTCGTGACCACATATAAGTCAATCCATGACCACACTAGGTCTTGGAATTAGTCACGCTTATTTTGCATGTAGTCACGGCTTTGGGCCGTGACCATCCGGTCATGAGTCTTGGCCGTGACCCCATTTCCATGATCGTTTTCAGTTTTTGGTGTAGTGCACATTGTGTCATCTTAAAACTTCAAAGAACATACTTACTAGGTACATTCCATTTAATGGCACAGCCGCTGCCATGCTAGCCTTCCCCTAAAGGAGCAAGAGCTCTCACTCCGGAAACCACAAATTCCTTGTTAGTCTTCTAATCGCTTTAAACTCTATTACCGACTGGAGTGTCTTAAAAAACAAACTGTTTTAAATCATTGTAACCTTTTTTATCCATGGATATGAGAATACCTCCCCAGAGGAGTTTCCAAATGCACAAGGGTAGTGGTATTGGGGTCTATGAATAATCTGAAAGGGTGATGCGTGACCCACTCTAATGGAAACAGCCTTCAAGGTATTTGAAATTTCAAGATCAACAAGTAGATCAAAAGATAACTTTTGTAATATAATAATCTTTTCGTTACAAAATAAGGAAGATAATGATTAAATACAAAGTTTTTAAAAAGAACAAAAGGAATGGAATCTATTAAACCTGATGATTCTTTGAGAGTGAAGAGACAAGAACTTCAAGTACCAAGGAGAGAGTAGGGAGATAATACTTTTTGTATGAGATTAAGAAGAGTAACAGTGCCTCAATAGTGTTTTTATTTGACCTTGCCTAGGTTCTCTTTTATAGCCAAACATTAGGGGGACATAGAGTTTGCGAGCCAAAGGGATATTACCTTACAATAAAATCTGAATGGTATTTTGTGTCCTATTTTACTGTTTGTCGCTGTCCACTCTAACAGGTGACATTTAAGGCAACCAAAGTCAAAAAGTAAATATGTCGGGCATAGTGCCAAAAACTACGACTTTGTGAATATTTCAAATGGTTACATAGTAAAAAAATTTGAAAACTTACGAGAAGACTTAAGAGCTACTCGCTATTATTGATTTCCAAATGACTTTGCGACCAGTGCCTTGATTGCTCGCCCATTTTACTAAATATGAGATATGTGAGTGTGTGAGTAACCCATTGGGGCCCCCATCTTAGTATTCTATATTTCCTAGGGTACTGAAGTGTTTGATCCTTAGCTTGCTCAACGCGACTTGCCTCTCATATTCCAAACCAAAACCATCAAGAGATCCCAACTGGCCATCTGCTCGAGCCCTGCTTGCTCGGATGAGTCTTCTTGCTAAGTACTCCTGTATAAGATAACAAAAGTGTTAGTAAATATTATTTTACATAAACATAACTCTTTGAAATAACTTGGGGCTTCTCACAGAATACCCCCCACTGACTTGGGATTGCTCGTATGGTATCCCCTCGCTGGCTTGGCCTTATTTTGCATGCTCACAATTTTGTGGCCTAATCGCCCATTATTTGTCATTCCTTTCCAATTTTTGGGTTTGATCGCAATTTGGATTTGCTCGTCGAATGGGCCTAATTGCTAGTCATTACCTTTTTTGGGCTTTGGGCCTATCGCACAAAACTTAGTTTTAATGAGGGGGATGAATGAGTACGCCTCTACAACATCGATCCATGTCACACTAAAGAAATAAGGAATGTGCCCACATAGCCCCATGACCAGTAAGAAAGGCCACAAGAGAATCCTGATCGAGATCATGAGAAATAATATACAAGGAATACTCAGGATTATACACAATAGTTTCTAAGCCTAAGTAACTACCAAGAGTCACCTCCAAAAGAAAAACCTCAATCCCATCTGCAAAACTAGTCACAAATATGAGTATCCTCGGACAAAATCATGTTCACATAAAACTCACGAACCAAGGTGGCATTAGCCGAACTATTTTGTTGAACCAAATGATAATTTCTATTCCCCTCAATCAAAGGTAATAGCTACTGTCCATCGGTTCTATGGTCCAAATGAGCTAATGCAAGCACTCACTCCCTGACAATCAGAAAAGATATGAAAGCGGGTCCTATCAGTGAAATATATCCAAGAGGCATCTGATTGACTGTCGGTAATAGGATGGGAGGCACTCGGGTCCTGTCGTCATAAAATCTAAAAAGTCTAGGTGACGATGGAGAGACTCGAGCTCACAAAATCTCACCGAACCACACATAACTCTCTTTATAGGTTAATCTTACATATACCCAAGAGTAGAAAATATATAAACAATGAGATAACCAAAAAACAACACCAACAACAAGAAGAGTAGTAAAATCTAAAAATTCTAAAATAGAAGGCCAAAATTACCAAATCCTCAAAAAATTGACTCAATTAACTCCTAAGAAGATGGATACAACTCAAGAATCCTTAGAGTAGAGTAAAATAATGAGAATCATTGCATATTGATGACTTATAGAAATATATACGATTAAAAACATCAACACTGTCAAACTAGGATACACTACTAACAAGCGACGAAACGATTCACTAAAGATGATCAACTGAACATGCAAGGCTAAAAATGGATTAGGAGATACAATCTAAGGTTTTTTTATATAGAGGAGTTTTGGAGTGAAAATGATCGACTGAACTAGAACAGCTTTTTAAAATACTTGACGTCGTTCGAACGATCAAACGTGCCCATGAACACGCGCTTATTTCTACACCAGAACCCAAACACACATACTACTGGATGTATGAATGAATGAAAGTGCATGAAAGTAATCAATTTGACGTTACAAGCTTGAATTTGAGAAACAATTTCCAAAAATAACAACTCTCACACACATATATAGAAATGCAAACATAAATCATGCAAAGTGTGATAATGATTATGCAACTACTGCTTCAGTGATTTGCATAGAAATTTCCCTTAAATATTGATTAGAAAATATGAATTGAAGACACAATCAAGTTAATTTCAATCAATTCAACATCAATAACATGAAATTCTTATCAAAACAATATTTTGCAACTATGTAATGTACTTTAAGGCATGATTCATGTGATAATTAAATTTATAAAATCAATATGAATACATATAACCAAATGAACTAAAATATTACAAAGCATGATTAAAAGACAATCTTTACATCAATATCCAAATTCTCAAAAATGGTAGTTTCAAGCCATTATAACACCCTCAAGCATATGTTCTAAAAATTGCTTTTTTAATGCCAAGTAAGATTGAAAATTTTACTTTGAAATGCTAAGTCATATCTTGTTTTTCATGCCAGTTCAAGCACTTAGCTTATGGATCATTTTCAACATATTTTTGGCTTTTATCATTGATGGAATTCTCACACGCTGGATGACACCCACCTAAAAACATTTGATTTTTCCAAAATTGTTTCAATAAATCCTAGAGGTAGTCCTTATCAATTCATTAAACAAATCCATATTAAACACCTTCAAAGATAAGAATCACTCCAAAATTCTCACATATAGACAACGAAACTTTTAAAACTATTATGATATAAGGATTTAATCATGATTAAATTAAGCACACAAGCAAGATCAACATGATAACATCTTATGACTCAATAGACATGATAGTTCTTATGTAGTGTGAAATAAATTGAATAGATCTCAATAAATAAATAATCATGATTTTTGAAAGGAATTCCATCCAATAATTGAATCAATCATGTAATACACATATAATGGTTTAAAATCAACTTTTAAGTAATCATTTAAATCCCATATAAAATCATAAATATCAAATACTTAACCACATGGATCACAAAAAGAATAAACATAAAATATTTTTTCTTTTTGATAAAATAATAATCTATGAATTTTTTAAAAATCAAGTTAGATATAAAGACACTGCATAAAAAAGAAAATGCACGTAAAATGCACATATGCATGATGAATCTCACTAAAACAACAATAAAATCCCTTAAATAAGTACATTCACCCAAAAAACATTTGTTTCCCCCAAATAAAGAATGATGTAGGAGTGGAAACCTACAATGACCTAGGCATCCTACTAACCTAAGTAGTGATGGGTGTGGTCATCCCTGGGGTAAATCGTCGGACAAACTCGACTTCACTGAATTCAACTTTCTTTTGACTCTCTCCCAAGTAAACCTAGACTTTTAGTTCATTCTTAGGCATACATCTATTGTTTCTAGGTATCCATATATTTTGTCTATGAGGATTCTTATGCGTAGTCTCCGAAAATTGAGTTTGATGTCTAGGTATAGGAATGTTACCTCTAGCCTTACCGTTATCTCGCATAAGAAAATCCATTCTTCTCATCAAAGTAACTATTTTCCCTTCTAGTTCATTGATACCATTACTTTCTAATGTATTTCTCTTATTCTCAACAAAATTCTAATTACTTTTCTTCAAGCATCAACATGATTGATTCGAATGCCCATGCAATTGACAAAAAGTTCAAAACTAGACATACTTATTCTCAAATCTTCTATCACCAGTACTAAAAAAACTGTTCCTTTTAACTCACTTTCTCAAGTCTTTTTTTTTCTTAAAACAAAATTCACCAAGTGATTTTTTTTTACAAAATGAACAAAGAAAGTCGTTTTTAGCAATCTTGTAATTAGGTTCGAACTTCATTTAATATTGCATAAAAGTTGGTATCTTCTCCATTTTTTCATTAGAGTTTGAACATTCAAAATTCACCATTTCTTATCTAAGATTCTTTTCTATTTTTGAACCGTTGAAACAAATTACATGACCATTGGACTTTACTTGAGAATTACTTAGCAAGATGCTATCAAGCATATCATTTCTACTTTAAATTATGATTTTAAAATCTCTTACATGTGTAATATCAAGATTCAACTTTTCAAGATCATTTTTTAAAACTAAATTTTTAAGTTCAATCTCTTATTTTTCTTTCAACATGATTGCATTTTGAGATTTTAAGGATTCACATTGTTTGTTAAAAATCTCAACCACTTTTTCAGGTTCAAAACATTTTATTTGAAATTTACAACCTTCTCTTCCTAATCATCTTGCTCACTTTGGAAAAAAATCAGTTTACAGATAATATTAATGTTTGATTTCTTGAGTTTCAAAGATTCTAGATAAATATCATCAAAAGCTTCTTATACATCCTCACCTTCACAACCATATTTTCCTTGTGAATTATCAATCAAACTATGTGAACGCCTACTACTATAAGATGATGTGTCACTCAAAGAACTATCAGTAGTAGACCTATCCATATTTTTCTTCATAACATCACTCAAATACTTACTTTTATCATTCATTTTCACACTCTCAACAAGCTTCACCATGAATGCTATTTCAGTTTCGTAGAAGAGATATCTTCACTTTAACTTTTCGAATCAGTAAGAGTAGCTTTGTAATCTTTCTTCTTCTATCCACTGTTCTTCTTCTCAAGTTTCTTAAAAGGTATATGACACACATTAATATGATGACTAATTCCACCACAATCGAAACACTTGTCCTCTTCTTTATTCTTTCCCTTCTTGAACTCACCTATATTTACAAATGAGATATGTTTAGAGGAATTGTGAGGTTTGGCATCAAACTTTTGATTTCTTATAAAAAAATCTTTTGCTATTTTTATAAACTTGCTAAATCTCTTTAATATTATATTTTTTGTGCTCACTACTATTCACCGTCTCACTAGACTCAACTACAAAGGATATCTCCTTATTTGATTTCTCAACGACAATGTTTCCCTGTGATTATATATTTGAAATGATCCTACCAACTCTTCAAGGCTACACGTATCCATGTCCTTTAACTTATTTAAGATAGCCACCTTAGTAACAAACCTTTATGCCATGTAACTAAGAAGCTTCTTGACTACCTTGTACTCGAGAATTTTCTCACCAAGGTTAAATGATGCATTCACAACCTTTGTTAATGAGGAGAGTGCACTTGCGTTCAAATAAGGAAGTTATTTAATTAAACACGGTTTTTACCACTTAAGTCCTAAACATCCATCTATATGTGATTAAAGACGATGATGAAACATGAAAGAACACATATATGAGGAAAAATCCCCCAAAGGGGCAAAACCTTTTATTTTCACAATAATTTTGTAAGAAAATAGCTTACACGGATTACAATGAAAATATATGACACAGAAATACCCTCGGGTGTCGGTTCTATTGTCGGCGGCTGGAACTATCCCTTTCCAGTAGGGCAGCAGTGAAGAAGAGAGCGGCTTCCTCACAAATTACTCCATATGAGTAAATGATCCTCTTGAAGGTTTAAAGATTCACACACATATATAATGGTTTTGTGAATCAAAAAGGTTTAGAGAACCTTAAAAAGTGAAGTCTTATTCTGGGCTGTTTTCGCAGAATTTTGAGATTGCAGAAAGACTTGAAAAAACGTGAAGAAGGAGATCAGATATTTATAAAAAATCGAGGCGGCGGATCGTTCGAACGAGATAGCCATGTCGCTCGAACGAAGGACTGAAGTCGTTCGAATGAGATCGCGCGACATGCCTATCTCGCACGAACGACTTTCAAAGTCGTTTGAGCGATGTCGTCGATCGAGGCCATTCTCTTATACACTTAGAAAAATTCTACTTTTGATAAAAAAATTAATCTAGACTTCAAAAATAATTTTCAAAAACATTTTCCAAATATTTATGCAAATATTTAAATCTCCAATAAAACATTTACTGATAGAGCGTAGTGGAGTAGTGGGAATGAACTGAGTAGCACGTCGCATGTAGCATGATGCACGTGAAGATAATGGATGCATTTAATTCGGAGAAAGGCCATCGAGGATGATCATGTTGATGTGCCGAATGTAGCGGTATCAAACATATGAACTGTGATCTAGGAGAAAACAAAAAATTCCTAGAATCTACCCCGGACATTTATAAAATTATGTCCTTACAAATCTCCCCCTATGTCTATGCCGGTACATACATAAAAAACGAATTATGCAATCAAATGACATACAAGATAATATCCCCATTAAACCCTCAAACTGAGAATACTAAATGACATGTCTTCCAAATATTCACCTCTCATGTACCTTCCAAAGCTTTTCTCATCAGGGTGTGTAATCAAATAATGAGCTATGTTGTACCTACACACATGAGATAAAGCAAATACCTGTAACAAGCACCAGATTGAAATATAATGATATGCAAAAATTGATGATCAATTAAGCTTAAGCAAATCATCCATGCAGTAACCAAACACCAAAACAATTCTCCCCCATAATTCTTCTCCCCCTTTTTATGATGTCCCCCAAATAGACCTATATGAGAAGAAAAAATGAATGCACATGGAGAATGACCCACGGGAATAAACTGCTATTTTTGTATTTTTCAAAAATTTTCACACATAGTATACAACAAAGAATCACACAATGAAAGTACACAAAAACAATCAAGTCAATGATAGCGAAAATGAAGGGGTGTGATCAAATTCGATAGGAAAATCAATGCATACAAACATGACATATGTGCACGATGAATATCGGATACTCCTAGCGAATGAACTCAAAATATTCCTTTGGTGTAAAAAGGTGGTAATATGAGACATTGACTCAATTAAATCAACAAATCAAAGCTCAAAGTGATTTCCACACCAATAACGTCCAAAATTATTTCATCTTTTTCAGGACTTTCAAGGAAGTGCAAACCCGTTAATATTCTCCAACCAAACTCCCTCAGATTTTAATTTTGAATAGAGGCTTTCTAAATTCTCAAACTTTGGAGAATTGATGGTGAAACCTAATGGTCCATATTTAGCATGAATTGCTTTTTATTGCCTTTAAATTTTTTTGGGGCTCTTTTAACCTCTTTGGACCTCGAATAATAAAATTCCTCCATTTTTTAGGTCCTTTTGAACGGTGGCTTTTGCGCAAAGAATAGATAATTACCTTTAACGGGCACTCAGTCTCACAAAAATGGTTATTACATGCATTCCAATCTTGTCAAGTTTTACTGCATATTGTTAGTTGTAGAGACATAATTGAGATGGAAACACTCATGCCAACATGTGATAGACAAGTACAATAATCAAATAAAGTCGTGCATGTGTGCAATAAAGGAGATGGGAGTCAAACATGTAGAAAAGATATCACTAATCACATTTCAAATGCTCCAAGCAGTGTAAAGCACATGATGAAATTATGTAGCGTCTCAAATCTCTACCAAACAGTCACATGAATAAATGGGATGAAATTGTGACTTGGCTATCTTAAATGTTCATCCATAAAAGGTGTAAATAAAATACAAATTTTTTTTTGGATTTTTCAAAAAAAAATTATAAAAGAAAATCTTTTTGGATTTTTTTTTAAAAGAATAAAAAATATATGTACAACACAGCAATAATACATATAAAACACACTAGCAATAGGAAGCATGTGATATGAACATGAAAAACCATCCTATCCTAGACACAGACAAACCCCTCAGTCAACTGTGAAAAATCCCCAAAGACTTCCTAAGACTCTCAAATCTAAGGGCATCTAAAGGTTTCGTGAAAATATAGGCTAACTGACGGTCGATGGGAACGAAAATCAGGGATACGACTTTCTCCTTAACAAACTGACGTATAAAGTGCTCACGTATCCTGATGTGCTTTGTGCGTGAATGCTGGACGGGATTGCGGGATATGTGTATCGCACTCATGTTATCACAGGAAATGGTCATGGTGTCCTGTGAAATCCCATAAAACTCCAGCATCTGCTTCATCCACAAGAGTTGCGTGCAACAACTCCCGACGGCTATGTACTCAGCCTCCGCAATGGACAAAGAGATGGAATTTTGCTTCTTGCTCAGCCAGGAGATAAGAGCAGAACCAAAATAGAAACACCCACCAGAAGTGCCCCTACAACCATCTACATCCCCAGCCCAATCGGTATCTCTATAGGCGGACAAACAGTTATCAGTATCAACGAAATACCAAATACCGTATGAGAGAGTCCCACTCACGTATTTAATAATATGTTTTAGATCAAGTAAATGTGACTCTTTCGAGGATGCTTGATATCGCGCACAGACTCCAACACTAAAGGCTATGTCGGGATGACTGGAAGTTAAGTAGAGAAGACCACCTATCATACTCCGATATAAGGTTCGCTCTACGTCCTTACCTGAAGTGTCCTTACTAAGCTTGGTAGTGGTACTCATAGGTGTACGTGCATGCTTAGCGGAGTCTAAACCAAATTTCTTCACTAGGTCTCTAGCATACTTGGATTGGGAGATGAACATCCCATCCTCTAGTTGACGAACCTGGAGACCAAGGAAGAAAGTAAGCTCACAAACCATGCTCGTCTCAAACTCACTTTTCATCTCCTCTTCAAATTGATGAGCATGTTGAGAGCACGTGGATCCAAAGACTATGTCATCCACATAGACCTGGGCAACCAAAATAGCACCATCATCTCTCCTAACGAACAACGTCATATCAATTCCCCCTCTCTTGAAGCCACGGGATAAGAGATAGGAAGTAAGCCTCTCGTACCAAGCACGGGGTGCTTGCTTCAAACCATACAAGGCTTTCCTCAGATAGTAGACGTGCTCTGGGTGCTAAGGCTCTTCAAACCCTTTTGGTTGTTCCACGTAAACCTCCACCTGTAGAATGCCATCCATAAAGGCACTCTTGACATCCATCTGATATAACTTGAAGTGCAGATGACATGCGATGGCGAGTAGTAGACGGACGGACTCAAGCCTCGCAACACGATCAAATGTCTCCCTAAAGTCTACACCTTTTATTTATGTGTAGCCTTGAGCGACTAACCTAGCCTTATTTCTGATTATGGTACCATTTTCATCCACTTTATTCTTAAAATCCATCTATTACCTATCACATTTGTCTCACTAGGTCAGGGGACAAGTTCCTAGACATTATTATTTTTAAACTGAAGCAACTCATCATGCATAGCAGATATCTAGTGTTCATCCTTGAGAGCTTCTTTATGATTCCTGGGTTCGACTTTGGACGTGTAACAAAAATGGATGATAATGTTCTCTAGCTGAGCACGAGTCTTGAACCCTAGAGTGGGATCACCAATAATGGCAGAAGGGTCATGACTCTTGCGAACCCAAGCGAGCGTGTCCCCTAACACAGGAGTAGGGTCCACAGAGTGTGGATGAGGTACAGGTAAATCACCGCTAGAAATATCCTCAACCTCACACTAAAGTTTAGAGTCAATAAATGCCGAGGGTTCGTCATCTTCCATGGTGACGCTTATTGACTCCATAACCTTAGAGCTCTTCAGGTTAATAACACGGTACGCTCTACTATTTAATGAATATCACAACAGTATTCCCTCGTCGCTTCGGGAGTCAAACTTTCCTAATTGCTCTCTATCCCGTAAGATGTAGCATTTACTCCTAAAAACACGGAAATATGCAAGGTTGGGATTCTTTCCAGTCCATAACTCATAAGGTGTCTGAAGTGTGTGTGGACGCAGGTAAACCCTATTCATCGTGTGTCATGCAGTAGACACTACCTCTGCCCAAAATCTCCTAGAAACCTTACGACCTAGAAGCATAGATCTCGCCATTTCCTAGGTCGTTCTATTCTTTCTCTCAATAATCCCATTTTGCTGAGGAGTCTTCACAGTAATAAACTCATGTTTGATCCCAAGGCTATCACAATAAAAATCTACCTTTGATTCCTTAATTTCAGTGCCGTTGTCACTACGTATCCTGTTAATAGTGACTCCGTGTTAATTTTGTAGGACACGACACTTGGTCATTAAAAACTCTACAATATCGGATTTCTCTCTCAGAAAACCTACAATGGAGTATCTGGAGAAATCATCCACCATCATGAGGATATACCTCTTACCACCCAGACTCTCAGTACGAGTGGGACCCATAAGATCCATGCGTATAAGCTCAAGAACACGAGAGGTGGTAATGGAATGCAACTTCCTATGGGGACTACGAATTTGTTTTCCCAACTGATAGGGTCCACAAACTGTCGAAGTTGGCCTTCCAAGAGATGGTAAGCCATGAACTAGGTCCTTTTTAGCTAAGCGATTTAGATCTCTAACATTTAAGTGACCTAGACGTTGGTGCCACAGACCCATAGGAGTGATCGTGGCGCTGTTACAGACAAGTGAGGATGTGGGCTCAGTCCTATAGTAATTATCCTTTGTCCACACGCATTGCACTAAAAGTTTACCATCTTGATTATAGACCTTACAAGCGTCCCAGTCAAACTTTACTGCAAAGTCAGCGTCGCACAGCTGGCTAATGCTGAGAAGGTTTGCTATCAAACCTTTAATGTACAAAACATTTTATAGTTTAGGAAATCCAGGTAACTCGACAGTACCACGTCCTATAATGCTAGACTTGATCCCATCTCCAAAGGTGACTCTGCCATCCTGATAATCCTCAAGAGATGTAAAAAATGAGGCATCACCTGTCATATGTCTGGAGCACCCACTGTCAAAATATCACTGTGAGGTATTATGTGTTTTGAGAGCGACATGAACAACAAAGTCCTTTTTATCTTTCTTAGGTACCCAAGAAGTGGTGACCTTTTGTTTTCCTTTGTTGTTGTTGGTTTTAGCTGGAATGTGAGAAGCCTTCACTGACGGCAAAGACATCCATAGAAATTCCTCCATCAAACTCTGAGACGTAGCAGCTAAAAACTCAACTCGCTCTCTCAGACTGGTAAAATCATCAGTAAGCTGAGGTGGAGTAGTAGTACGTCGTGTTCGACCCATACTGTATTAAAACTCCTTGAGGTGGCCTTTTCTTTTGCAAAAAGTACAAAAGAACACAGTTAAAGGCGGACCTTGGTTTGCTTTTCTTGGTCGAACACTCCTTCGAGGTTTTCGATGATGGCCATAAGGAGTCGTAGTAAATTCTGGAACTGGTCCAGGTGCAATTTGGAACGTGGAGGCACCATCATAAGCTATTCCCTGCCTATCACCAAAACCTAAAGCGGGGCCGAGGAGCATATTTCCCATTTTCCCAAATTTGTCCTCGATTTGTACGTTGACTTCTCTTGCTCTCTTCAGGTCGTGAGTAAGCTGGGCAATAAGGGCTTCAAGTTTCTTTCGAGTCTCCATGGAGGAATGAAGCTCTATCGTAAGACTAGCCACTTGTTTAGTCAAGTCCCCTCTCTCTTTCTCAAAATAACTCTCTCTCTCTCTAAACAAACTCTCTTTCTCTACACAGGCAGACTCCCTCTTTCTCAAGGTAGTGCAGGTGGAGGACTCTCTCTCTCTTGCTTTTCTTAAATCTTCCTCTAAAGCGGTTATCCTAAGAACTAACGCTTTGTTATGCTTTTTAGTTTTAAAAGACTCAGTATATAGCTCGGCGTAGGCACGTTGAAGATCATGCTCTCTATCACTTGTGTCATCCTCCCCCTCACTCACATCGGTCTCACAGTCGAGGTGTCTCTATGAAGCAACATACTCATCGTCGTGAGAAGTACTCAAAGTGCTCACATGACTAGCCATGAATGCGGTGAAATTACAATCATGCGGTGAGTCGTCTCCAGAATCCACCGACTCGACCTCACTGTCGTCGCTAAGGGTAGCATTAAAGACAGCTTTTCCTTTCTCTCTGTTCAGACGTGTGGCACACTCAAAGGCTCTATGACCCCTACCGTTGCACTCAAAGCATCTCTCACTTTCTTTCTTAGGAGGATCTTTAAAAACTTTTTCATTTTTCTTTTCAACCTTATTTTTCTTAAACTTCTTTTTATCTTTAAAATTATAATTTTTCTTGAATTTGAGAATTCTCTTGAAATTTTTAGCAAAAAGAGCCAAATCATCTAAGTCAAAATCACACTCAGAATCAGACGTATCTGTCTCTCTTTTTCTAGTTGACTCTCCCCTCTTTTTAGCCACCCCTCACTCTTTCTCTCTTGGGCATTAAGTGCAATTTCCTTATCTTTAGACTTTTTAGTTTTAGGAAACATATCAATTTCATATGTTTGGAAGTCTCCTACAAGTTCCTCCAATTTTAGCGTATTTAAATTTCCCATAGAATTTAGCACAGTGACTTTAGGAATAAAACTCTTAGGCAGAGAACGAAGAATCTTTTTAACAACTCTAGAATTAGGAATATGTTCACTAAGATTAAAGCTAGTATTAACAATGTCAGAAAGCCTAGCATAAAAATCATCAAAACATTCAGTTTCATGCATGGTGATGGTCTCAAATTGAGTTGTTAAATTTTGTAGTTTAGACTATTTCACAGCATTCGTACCTTTATGGGTAAGTTGTAAAACATTCCATGCCTCTTTTGACGTGGTGCACGTCATTATTCATTTGAACTCATCAGGTGTGACAGACCCGATAATGGCGCTTAATCCTTTAGAATTGAATGATGACCATTTAAATTCTTCTTCAGTCTAAGAAGTGACATGTTTTAAATTGATCACATTATCAACAGTGACGAAGGGAGGTGTCCACCCACTTTCTACCAAAATTCAGGGACACTCATCAATGGCTTTTAATGCAGATCTCATGTGGGCTTTCCAATATGCATAATTTGTCCCGTCAAAAACTCGCATTTTATTATATAACTTCTCCATTATGAACACACTCGTTGTTAAAAGATAATTTTTCAGAAAATTGATATCTTAGAAAAATTTTGCGGAAAATTACACGGTAAATTTGTGTAACTAGCTCTGATACCAATTTGAGGAGAGTGCGCTTGCGTTCAAATAAGGAAGTTATTTAATTAAACATAGTTTTTACCACTTAAGTCCTAAACATGCATCTATATGTGATTAAATACGATGATGAAACATGCAAGAACACATATATGAGGAAAAATCCCCCAAAGGGGCAAAACCTTTTATTTTCACAATAATTTTGTAAGAAAACGGCTTACACGTCTTACAATGAAAATATATGACACATAAATACCCTAGGGTGTCGGTTCTGTTGTTGACGGCTGGAACTATCCCTTTCTAGTAGGGCAGCAGTGAAGAAGAGAGCGGCTTCCTCACAAATTACTCCAGATGAGTAAATGATCCTCTTGAAGGTTTAAAGATTCACACACATATATGAGAATGGTTTTGTGAATCAAAAAGGTTTAAAGAACCTTAAAACGTGAAGTATTATTCTAGGCTGTTTTCGCAAAATTTTGAGATTACAGAAAGACTTAAAAACGTGTAGAAGGAGATCAGATATTTATATAAAAATTCAGGCGGCGGCTCGTTCGAATGAGATAGCCATGTTGCTCGAACGAAGGACAGAAGTCGTTCGAACAAGATCGCGCGACATGCCTATCTCGCGCGAATGACTTTCAAAGTCGTTTGAGCTAGCTCGTCGATCGAGGCCATTCGCTTCTACACTTAGAAAAATTATGCTTTTGATAAAAAATTAATCCAAACTTCAAAAATAATTTTCAAAAACATTTCCCAAATATTTATGCAAATATTTAAAGCTCGAATAAAATTTTTTACTAATAGAGCGTAGTGGAGTAGTAGGAATGAGATGAGCAGCACGTCGCATGTAGCATGATTCACGTGAAGATAATGGATGCATTGAATTCGGAGAAAGACCGTCGAGGACGATTGTATTGACGTGCCGAATGTAGCGGTATCAGACATATGAACTATGATCTAGGAGAAAATAGAAAATTCCTAGAATCTACCCCGGACATTTATAAAATTATGTCCTTACAGTTAACCTAGTGTAATACTCATTGAATTTTTCACTCTTAACTATTTTTATTGTTTCAAACTTCATTGTTATGTTTTTGAATTTTTCTCACTTCACACTTGGAGTCTCATTCATGAGTAATATGAAAAATATCCCAAGCTTCTTTATCTTGTTCACAATTCAAAATGAGGTTGTACTCTTGAATACAAATCGATGCAAAGATTTCATTCAACACAACCGAATTAAAATTGCAATTGACAAACTCCACATCCATCCACAAAAACCTTGGTTTATTATCCCGAACCCCGTCCTTTATAATGGTTGGGTAAATCCACTATTCCTCAACACTCATCCACCATCTAACATGTTTAGACCTAAGATGTGCATGAATTTTAATCTTCCAATGCCCAAAATTAGTTCCATCAAAGTAAAGAGGGAAAATTGTGGAACTTGAATCCCTAGTTAATCAATGAAATCAATCATAATAATTCACAAACACGCATGTAAAGTAATTTTTCAAAAATTTAATTAACACGCACAACTAAATCTACTCGAGCACGTTAATGCTTAAACAATGAGAAACATGATCCGGTACCAATAAAGGGAATAAAATATGATGTTAATTCAATTTCACAAGAACTAACATAGAGGGGTTGAACAGGTTATATACCACACTTGACCAATTTTTCGCACTTGCAGAATTTTGTTCTCAATTTCAAATCCTAAACACTTATTTTGTTTTACACCTTCTTAAAATGATTTGAACACACACAAAAGTTGGATTAAGTTATTCTAGTTGAATAAACCTAGATCTACAGCACTTTATCAAGTTTAAATCAATCACAAGATATAAATTAAACTAGGTGAAGTTTGTAATATCAAATGTTTACAGACAAGCACATATCAACATGAGACAATGTTTATGAGAAAATCCCAACAATAAGGGTAAAAACTTCGACGCACTCACAACTTTCATTTCCATTTGAAAATAAATTTAGAAAAGGCAAGAAGGTAACTTTCACATAAACACTTTTACGTAGTTAAATATGAACCTTCACACTCTCCTCTGTAGCTAATGAAAATCCAATACAAGCTACATGATTTGGGTGAAGAACTCGGGTATCCTTTAAAGTAATACCACACCTTAAACTCTCCTATGGAATAATATTCCTCCAATTTTCATTGGAGTAGTAGTAGATCATAAAACGTCACCAAAGGATTAATTTAAATTAAAAACAAGTGTTTGATCTGATCCAAAGCACTCTCAATTCACTTAAAAAGACATTAGATCAAAAGTAGTGATATAATTCTTATAAAAAAGGAAGGAACAAGTGATTTTGGAATAAGAATCAAAGTAAAATTCTATCCACCTCAAAAAAAATCTAAGAGAAGTGTTTTGATAATGAGTTTTTTAGATATCTTCAAATGAGAGGGAAGGTGGTTATTCATAGAAGACTATAAAAAATTTGGTCGATCTCTACGCACGATAAGATCCAGTCATTCGCACGATTTGTCTAATAGTGTCTTCGATCATTGGCTATGCGGCCAGACTCAATTTAGAGTCATGTGAATAAATCCATGAGCATGGATATAAATTGTTGTTATGACAATGATCCAATGTAAGTCCATTCAAAAAAAGTTTCAAAATAAAAATGAAACACAACCAATTTCCAAAAATGTTATAAAACTGTAAAACGCGGGGAATGATCCGAATATATGGTCAATGGTAGAATTCATAAATTATGTCACAAATAAAACAAGTTCAATTTTAAGCTAATTTTATCTTGATTAATTAGATGAAACTAAGAATACAAGATATTGAATCTAAATTTAACAACCAAACAAACAATACTTGATATGAGGAAAAAAAATTCGAGAAAAATGCTTTTTAGCGATATTACAACTAACGTATTACGGCTGGCACACACAGACTTACAGACCTAGACTGAACTCAGTATCATAATTATGTCTCCTTCCTTGTTGATAATAAAAAGCAATGTGAAGCCAATAATGCCCACAACAAGCTCCACTTGCCTTAGCATCCATCGATCAGCCTCTACCAATTCTTTTCCTATCTTCAAGAGTGAAAATTAACTCCATAGGGATTTAGACATGTGATGTGTTCTTCAATATTTTATAAAGTGATCACAAAATATCCAAGGGGTTTTATTTAAAAAATCAAAGTGTTTGATCACAAAATAAGTTGAAAAAAGGCTTATAAAGAAGTGCGTCCGTCTCTCTTAAATAGGAAAAATTCTCCAAGAAATAAGCTTAAAAAGATTGCGTCTGAAACTGACTAAAAAATAAATTTTTGCCAGCATGTTCGAACGAGGTACTTCGCATTTGAGAGAAGAAACTGATGAAGTACAGATTTAATGACATATCTAACGATAAAAAAGAATGAGCTAATAATGCCAAAAATCATTCTCTTTCGAAGTTTTTCAAAATTGTTCTAATGAAGTACAAACACTTGTTTGAACAAGATATCCAATGTCGTTTTACCGACTCAACAATTTTTCTAAAAATATTTTGGATTCAAACAAGTTTAAAATAACCCCTAAACGTAATTAAACACTAAATGAAGCACATATAGCTTCTCTTACGAGTATAGTGATGATCTCAACTCTTCATTCTTTGATTGATGCATTCGGTCACTAACTTGTCTTTGATTGAATTTCTTGAGATTGTACATGATGGGCAGTGGTGGAACAAAATATTCAAAAATATAAACTAAATGAGCAAATCATAAATTGCACTCTTACAAAAACATTTAAAACCTTCTGAGACTTAGAAAAATTCACTTGAATTCCTTTTTTATTAAAATGCTCACACATTTTAAAAATAAGTGCAAATTGGAAAAAAAGTTTTTTAAAAAACATTCACATGTGTGATTAGTCCCTTGTAACATTCACAGTCAATCAAAAGTATATATCGTCAACCTTAATTGAATGTGTGACTTCAGAATTATTCAAATTGAGTGGCGGTGCATGATCTTCATTCTTTATCTTCTAGGTTTTTCTAACCTAATCTAGATCATGCCACACTCGTGATCAATAAAATCTATTTGACTTGACAAAATCAATTACTCAATGTTTTGTCAAGGTAATATAGTCAAAATATATCATTATAAAATTTATATTTTCATAAAATGTAAAAATTTTAAAAAACAAAAATACAGATTACTACATGATGTACTCTCAACGATTGATAAAACCACAAGATAAAGAGAATAAAGAATAACTACCATAAAACTATATAAACGGGTCTAATTAAGTGTCACTCCTATGAGGTGTCTTTTGTCATTTATTAAAATATTCATTCGTTAAAGCCTCAGAATATGTTTCATAACCATTATTAAGATATGAAAACATGTTTATATGTCAGATTATGATCAATGACGCACATTCTTATAGTTTTTCTTAGGTAATCAAATTGAATTTTTTGTCCAAATATTTTGTTAAAAGATCAACTAACTATTTATCATATCACATAATTAATTAGCATTTCAACTATACTATTCTAATATACTATTTCTGAGGCAATTAATACATGTTTATACCCAATCCCCAAATAGTACCCAATAACCCCCGTGTCTTTGAATTCACTTCCTACATCACTCTTTATTCGAGTTACTTGGGTATGATTTTTGTTTTTAGTTTTATAAAGGATTGTTAAAACCTTTTTGAAATAGTCAAATTTATTTTTAATAAAATCTACCCACGTGAATCGATTAAAGTTAGTAACCATCACCAAGAAATTATTGTTGCCACAAAGTCTAACATTTCTATATCAACTCATTATGTCCATGTGGATTATTTTTAGATTTTTTGAATTCATAATGTGTATCATTTTCTTGTGAGGGGCCTTTACCATCTTTCCCACATGTCAAAGATTAAAACCAATATTTGAGGTTCTTTTTTTTATTGTTCAAATCACGTACAAGCTCGTGACTGCCTAATCTTCATAAATTTTTCAAATTTATATGATCGAGCCTAGTAAATTTACACGATTTATTACTAGGAATAACTATGTACCACTTATTCATAGTTCTGTGTCCTCTTAGTATACAAAGATCGTTTTTATAAAAAAATTGCATTGAGTTTTTAAAATTTTACAATATGGTGAGTATCACAAAATTGACTATATGCTGAGCAAATTAACTTTTAGTCCCTTGACTAAAATAATATCACTTAGCATTTGCAGAACCTCATTGTTGAGATTACCCAAGCAGATTCTGTCTCTAAACATAATGTTTCCACCTGAGTAGCTAGTAATGTTAGAGAAATCGTAAGTGTGTGAACACTCAAAATAACCTAGTAGGATTGACTAAGTAATCTCAACTAAATTGCCCGATTTTAAGTTAGAACTTTAGGCAAGACCTAAATCTAAACCATTTTTTAAATTCCAAAGTGATTTAGATGAATTTCTAGAACACGTACATAATTAGGCAATGTAAAATGAAAAGTAATCACACAAAAACATAAGACATCGGGTATATGAGGTAAAACTCCAGCCTATGGGTAAAAAAACCTCGGCGTGACCTAGCATCTCAATAGATTTAAAAAGTTCATTTTACAAAATTCCAGAAGACAATTCACTCTCATTCAATCACAAGAAGTTACCTATGGACATTA
Source organism: Sambucus nigra (assembly GCA_949130495.1). Lineage (NCBI taxonomy): Eukaryota > Viridiplantae > Streptophyta > Magnoliopsida > Dipsacales > Adoxaceae > Sambucus > Sambucus nigra. The sequence goes on along the minus strand of OX422213.1, from coordinate 631,963,366 downwards.
TGACCCCCCCCCCCCCCAATTCCAATGATAAATTCGTTTGAAGCCCATCTCTGAGATATGAAATTTCACTCTTCGTCCTAGATCTATACCATGTCTAACTCTCAATAGATTGATAACCTCTTTTTAGATCTTGGAGTTTAGATCCTGTGAGTTGTTTAAAAAATAGATGTAAATGAGTCTATATGTGGATTAAAAACTCTCAAAGCATCTCTCAAATGAATATCTAAAAGTAGATCCAGAAAAATCCCACAAATTCTCAAATGAACAATCAATTTGAATTAAAGAGAGAAAGTAGAGATATATAATATGAAAACCTCCTCAAAAGATGTATTTATAAATGAGGGAAACGTGTTAAATGATGATTTGGAGGGAAACAAGACCTATTTGTACAAAATATTAAATTTTCAACTATGTCGTGTGCATGATTGAGTTTTGTCATGTGCACGTTTTGGACAGTATGACCCCCAAAGAAATATTTTCAGGCATTGTACACATGGGATAAATCTTTTTCTGCGCATGGTTTATTCATCAAACCGCATGACCTATGCAAATGGAATAAAATCCTATTATTCATATGAATTTTAGCCAAAAACACTCAAAAATTAATTTAATGATCTTTTTAAAAACAAAACCTTTATCCCTTTCATATGTAAATACACCACATAATTGAATCTTTGAAAATATAAGTTTTAAGTAAGAAACTATCATTTTTAAAATACATGGATGTTTTCAATAGCTAGAAGTTTTTGCAAAAAGGATATTCTCAAAAGCAGCAACAAAATATTTCAAATATTGAGTTGTCTTCATCTCTTCAAATCACAAGTCTCCATAGGTAATAGATAAAGTCACTCTCACTCATATAAGTAAATGAAGATATTATGATCGACTTTGTTCATGAACCAAGTGTTATGTCATGAGAAATATCCAACTTATATATAATACAAAGAGTTGCATTTTTAATCTCCCACTTTGGCTATGCCCCCCACAAAAAAAAAACTCAAAAAATATTAGATTTCCAAAAGAAAGACTCACTCCGTATCAGCCATATAATGAGAGAGGATTGTCTAAATAAAAAAATCCACTATACCAACTTAATACTCCAATGTAAGACCTTGGTTTTTAAATAAAACATCACTCAAAATATATTCATGCTTAATATGAGATAGTCATTTATGGATTTGGTGGGCCTTTTAGTTCCACGGTTGTTTACGGTTTCCAATTAGAGATTTATAGATGGATTATTTATCTGAGTATTATCATCATTTGGATTTGAGACATATTTATCACATTTAGCATGTTGATGGATTTTATTGTGGTTGTTGTTTATATTCATTGGATTATTTTCAAATCATATATTGTGGAAAAAGATTTTAATGTCTCATTTCCGTCACATATTAAGAATGATATTTTAAATCAGACGCACGATGTAGGTTCGCTGCGAAGACTGGCCACCTCTAATGCCAAAATATACAGTGTGTCAACGTTGGTATCAGAGCCACATTTTAGGTCTCGGGGGTTTTGAGTCTGTTATAGATTTTGCATTGCCAATCTTTTATTCCTTGTAATTATCTGTACTCTTTAAGTTTTCCGAGTATGAAATTATTTGTTCTTACTTTTCAGATGGATTAACAGGAAGATTTGGAGATAGGAAAGTGGGTTTGATTTATGGTCCCGTAGGTTAGGAGAGGCAGGGTCAATTTATTTTGGGCGATGGAGATTTAGTGGCTATCAATTGTGAGGCCACAACAGGGTACACCCACGTTAGTTTGGGATAAGGTGAGGAATAATTTCCATACGGGCAATCCTCACACTTTTGTTGTGGAATTTGATCCAACGGTTGCACAATAGTGGTGACATGATATGGAGAGTCATTTAAGGATGGTGAACTACACGGATCGGTAGAAGAAGATGTTAACTACTTTTAAGTTGATTGGGCACGCGTTGTAGTGGTATGGGAGTGTCACCACATCTAGGGATAGAGACCGTCTAAACTATGGAGAATTTTTGGTGAAATTTAATGAGAAGTATTTTTATATTCAATTAGGATTATGAAGAAGAAGTAGTTTATGGATCTAGATCACGGTTCGAAGTCGGTTGTTAAGTATAAACTAGAGTTCACAAATCTGTTGTTGTTTGTATCTAAGGAGGTGAATACTCAAGAGAAGAAGAAGTAATTTTTCATAAAGGGGTTGAAATTATTAATTAAACAGATAGTTTGGGGGAATCTAGTGTACACTATTTACAAACAAGTGGTAGACATCGCATTGTTGTTATGGTAAGAGAAAATGAATTACCAAAAGAAGCTCGGTAAGAGAAATGAGACGATTGGTCAAGATGGGACCAAGTCAAATGGGGAGACCAAGGGTCACAACGACCAACTATAAAAGAAGTAGTAAACTGGGCAAGAGAAGCAAGACTTTATGCAAGGCAATATTGTCCTACAGGGCCCTCACGGATAGAGGTAGGGATAATAAGGTGAGAGAATGCCAGTTAAGCAGTTTGGACCTTTAGAGGCATGTGTTTTAGTAGTGGGGAAGTAAGGTATTGAGATTTTAAGTGTATGAAGACTCAGGGCCAATGGCCTCTAATACCAAGTGCACTGGGAGTGCCAGTTGCACTAGCAATGGGTACGGTAGGGCCCATTATCCCGAGGGTGTATGCACATCCTATTCTGGGATCGAAAGCGGGGTTAGCTTAGAAGGATCCAAATTGTGTCTAGTTGGATTTCGTGGTACGTGTATATTTTTACTTTATGTATATACTTGGATTATGTTTAGTTAATTTAGTTTTAGGGTAGGTGCATGTAGGACTAGGGGTATGGGTGCCCAATCGTGGCATACTATTGCGGGTAGGCATATATGAGCCTTATTTTTCTTTGAACGGGTTTACGTTATGACGTTTATGATTTGCAAAATTTTGTGTTATTGGGGAAGAATTTAATACTTCGTGATTTTTCAACCATGAATTAATTTTTTAAAATTCAAAAAATATGGAAAAATAGTTTATTGAACTTAATTATTTATAGCATTTGAAAAAGTTGGTTTTGATATAAAATTATGAATTGTTTTAATCTGTCTTGAAACTGGGAGAATATCGAACTTTACTAATTTCTATTTTAAATTAGTAAAACTGGGTTACTCCCAGGTGCCGAATCAATTCTTCCATAGGGGAGAATCGATTCGCACCAAGGCAGTTTGGACAAAGTGGGATTCTTTTGATATGTTTTTGTTTCTTTCAAACACTATTGTTTTTCCATATCAAAAGGCTTGTGGTTTAGAATTTTCAACACTTTTCTCTCATCTTAAAACAAAAAAGTAGCTTTCCAAGTTTTTCTTTCCCTCTTCCAGAAAACCTAAACCTCTATTAAAACAAAGCTTCAACCCAAATTTTGAAGAATATGATCAAGTTTTCTCAAGATCATCTAAAAAGGAATTTTGTTATTTTTGCGTGGCGAATAAATTATATAATTAGATTTTCAGTACAACTTATTTTTAGGCATGTATTATATTTTGAATTATATATTGAATTGATAAAATATCACTCGTATTGAAATTATAAAATTGACAACTTGCGTAAGTATTTTGATCTTGGTTATTACATAATTTGTTACGAGTGGAATTGAATTTGATTCATAGCACTAATTGAGGATTGTAATGCTAAATTGAAATACGATTTACGTAGAGATTTTTTCTTGTTAATAATTTGACACAACGAGAATGTTGGGTTTCGGGGAGTAGCTATATGGGATTAGTGCGTGAGTGCTTATACGGTTGGGTATCTCCTAGGTATGGGACTAGGTAGTAAATTATAATTTCTTCCTAAGATAATAAACGGATATTAAAATGAATTCATGTCACGAGTATGTACAGGACTAATGAAATTGGGTCGTCTCGCTATAGTGATGTGGGTGTGTGTTGGCGTCATGAGTATGCGCAGGGATAATGTAATTAGGCCGACTGGATATAGTGACGTGTCGTGCATAAAACATCACGAGTATGTTCAGGGCTAACGTAATTAGGCCGATTGGCTATAATGATGGGTGTTGATGTGTTGTGTTAAGATTTTAAGCATGCCAGGTGTATGTGCATGAACAATAGAAAGGTTGACTTGCTATAGTGGTGTCACGACTAATAAAATAATCAAATAATGAAATTGAGAAAGATAATATTTTAGATCTAACTAAATGTTAAAGTAAACAAAATTGGACTTGTGTAGTGCGCCGACTTAGTTTATGTGGGTAGTTAGTATCGTTTTACTTTACTCGCATCTTATTGTATCCATTTTGGATTTAAAATATTCTATTGTGATATTTATCTTGTATATAACTTATGAGTGGATTTACAGATCCTATTTGGATGGAATAACTAGCATTGGTAGTGGCAAAGTTATAAGCAGAGCCTAATTTGAGCGGGTCAAATATGGGTAGAGCTAAATATGAATTGGGCTAAATGTGGGTTGGACTAAATATGGGTTGGGCCAAATATGGACGAATCAAATATGGGCTAGGCCAATCCATTTTGTTCTACCCAAGTAAGTATTGTAATTCCAAGTATATGTAAAAAAACTCATATTTTATTCATAACTTTTAAAAATGATCTTTATATTTGACTCATAATTTTTTAAAATGGGCTCCATATTTGATTCAAAACTTTCAAATATGTGTCCCATATCTGACTCATAGCTTTTAAATATGGGCCACATATTTAAATGGCCGTACTAATATGGGTTGTTTTATTATTTGGGCCACATTTTGCCATTATTGACTAGTACTCATACAGTGGGCTCTGATTCATTATGCTGACTAACATAACAAGTTTGGTTGATGGGTAGCTGCATATTATTTGGGGATTGAGGACTTATAGTTGCAATTTATATTTATTGCTTTAGTAGTCTAGTTTTCCTTTTAAATTATGATTAATATGAGACAGTCGTTTATGAATTTGGTTGGCCTTATGGTCCCATAGTTGTTTACAATTTTCAGTTTGAGATTTGTAGTTGGATTATTCATTTGAGCATTATTATCATTTGGAGTGGAGATTTATTTATTGGAGTTATCATAGTGATGGATTTATTGGAGTTAGCAGGTACCTAGCGCGATGCGCGGGCGTTTAATAATTTTTTTTTAAAATGTATCATAAAGTGGATCTAGTTTTGAAATATTTCTACAGGATCTTTTTAGTTTCCAAAAAGCTTTTGGTTTATCTATTTTTTTAATTTCGACCAAAAGACTTTCGATTAGTCTATTATTTTTTTTAAAACACAATGTTCAAGAAACATTGGTTTATCTATTCTTTTTACTTCAAAGAACACAATATTTAAAATGCGATAGAAAAGAATAGCAAGTATTAAAACTTCATTTTTAGTGTGACTTATCACATACAAGATATTGAATATGATTGTGAAGATGTACCCAAAACACTAACTCTATTTAATTAGGTAAGTATGTGAAATGAATCTAGCATTTAAAAATAATAATAAATGCTCATATGTTGCCCCAACTATGTATATTAACAATAAAATAAATAAGGGTCTAATAAAAAATGGGCTTTCTAATATAATTTTTTTTACAAATTGACATAATCCAACCTCTCATAATTGTCTGTTTGGTTGTAGCACATTCAACTAAAAGATATGTAAGAATAGTATAATAGATTATTCAATATATACAATATTGAATTACCCATCTGATGTCAAGGGAGATATATATATATATATATATATATATATATATATATATATATATATATATATATGTTATTTTATTTGGTGTTGGTAAATTATTTCCAATTCGGCCCTAGTTGATTCCAAGATATTCTACTTTTTCTAAGAAAATATAACCTGTCAAACAAAAACCAATATTTCCATCAGGTAACATTTTTAATATTGAATGGGAGATAATTTCTTCTTTTCAAACGTTGTAGTTTACGTTATAATTAGAGGTGTTCAAAAAGACGATTGGACCGACGGACCGAACCGGACTGCCCTATTTTTATTAGGGGTTTTTTCATCGGTCTCGTCCATATTTTTTTTTGTAAATCGGTCTAGCCGGTCTGGTCCTCGGTCTACCTCATTAAATAATTGGTCTGGACCGACCTGGACCAGCTACATATTAATATATATAATCACAGGCTTGAACTTTCCATGTCTCCTCTCTACATCCATTAAAGAAGTCAAGGTTGTCCCACCTCCTGTCCATTCTTCAACCGCAGCATCCAAATTCCCACTGTGGTAATTAATCCGGTCTTCCCAAATTGAAGGAGTGCTCCAACAGCATAACCCAATGCATAGCATTAGTTAGCGTCAAAGTTTGAAGGCAAACCACATCTAGCCTCATAATCGAAAAAGTGGGATTGCATTTTATAGGTTCCTTCCTTTATCCTTTTCCCTAACTCCGTTTCCACCATTTCAATGATCATTTTTCAGTTTCAATTTTGGCAGCCTGTACATTCCCATATCCATATGGGTCCCTTTCAATCTTTAATTGCTTGACGTAAAAATTCGAATTGCTGATGAGCTTGGATTTCAAGTTTCTTTTTCCATTGTCTGTTTTCATCAAGAACATCATGTGCTAAGATTTCATTAAAATCTGCAATAAGTTGTTATACCTTTGGAATGAAATCAATTAGGCCTTCAAGTATAAGAGTAACACCATAATTATAACCAAGTTCTACACATTTGCAGATTTTATCTGTAATGTAACCTGTAGCATTCTTCAGTGTTTGTTTCTTAGCAGCAACTTCTTCTCCAATAATGGTAATGTTTGGATGAGTTTGCAAAGCAGACTCAATTGTTATGTGAGCACCACTAATTTTTGTTGCTAACAACAAAAATATTAATGTTTTTGCACCAAACACAAGTTGGACATTTTTTAAAGGGAATTTTAATTTTTAAAATGTTTATTTTAATAAGATTAGGATCGACAAGTTAGACCAGACCGACCCTACAAAAACCGAATCGACTGATCGGTACAATCGGTCCAGTCTTGGTCCCTTTTTTATGACATGTTTAATCAATTTAGTACGTAAAAATCGTAAAAATCGGATCGGACCGAGAACACCTTTAGTTCCCCTAGTTATAATTAAAAAGGTTATCAGTTGTTAACGCAAAAACTCTCCATCTACGAGGACCAATCAGAAAAGGACACATGTCATCCTACGTGGCAATATTCGACACCCGAGGAGAGTTGGTCAGCATCCGAGGAGAGTTGGTCGGCACTCGAGGAGTATTAGTCGGCACCCGAGGAGAGTTGGTCAGCACCCGAGGAGAGTTGGTCGACACCCGAGGAGAGTTAGTCGGCACCCGAGGAGAGTTGGTCGGCACACCAACCAGGAAGATCAAAGGATAACTATGCATTTAATGTGCATTAATGAAGATGGCAGCGCATTTAATGAGCCTTAATGTACATTTATACTGTATTAATAGATGACAACACATAGCATACTAAGCAATTCAACAATTAGATTCGTTGAATGTAGACATAAATGTCTACATACAATGAATCTCTTTATCTCCCATCACTATAAATACATGTATTCCCTTAGCCAAAGGGAGGAGATCCGGGAGAACCTAGAGACATCATACACAAGATCCACACCTTTTTCACTCTCTACACCACATTGTGCTATTGTAAACTCCTGGGAATAAAATAACAGTGGACGTAGGCTTTATTCATAGCCGAACCACTTTAAAAATCTTTGTCTCTTATGTGCTTGATTGAATTGCTTTCATCTATATATCTGTGATCATAAAAATGGGATTCAATCCAGTTTTTTGCATCAACAGATTGGCACCGTCTGTGGGAACGTGTTACAAGCATTGTTCTCCATCAAAAGCTAAGTTTTTATTTTCTCTACGTATAATCAATTATGCATACATATTTTGATTCAATCATGATTTTTATGTTTATATGCATAAATCAATTGTCCAATTTTTATCTGCAAAATATTGCATATCATGATTTTAAAATCATAACTGTTAGGTTAATTCTTATTTAGAAATCTGGAAAATAATGGATTTCATAAATCATAACTGTTTGCTTGATTCTCAAGTTTCAATTTTATATCATGGAATAAATATTTTAAATGATTACATATACCAATATATACGACGATGATAAGATTTGATAATTTTCATTGTTGATTTTGAAATAATTTTTGAAAGATGACTATTCAAATTCCCATTACATTTTTAATCAGAGAATGGGAAAAGGTTAAAGACAATAAAAAGTTTTCTCATGGAAATCATGACCCAGATCTACTTTCTCTCTCTTCAAGTTTGAGTCTCTTTGCATTCATTTTTATGAACTATATACTTAATTTGGTTCATCTTCCATCTATGTCAAAAAAGTCAAATTGATTGATTTTTTATATAAATTTGGTAATAACTTCTATCATTCAACATATTTTTATCTCTCCAAATAGGGAATAGGAAAGGATCAATATAAAAAATAATTTTCTCTCACCTGAAAAATCATTACCCATCTCTTGTAAAAGAGGATCAGTAAAACAAATCATGACCATATCAAGACTCTGGGCACAAATTTGATATGTTGGCCCCTCGTTCATCACATCACAGGGTTTCTTTATCGGAATCACACAATATAGTGGATTAGATAATTATTTATTTAATTAACATTCTTAATGCTTAAGTTTTACATCGAATGTTATTTTTCTGATCTAAGGATTCGAGATATTCTGGTCATCCATACATATTGTTGGTCGGCATCATCTTGGGCCATCTTTTATTAAAGGGAAGCTTAACCAGACCATTTTTGTTTGTCGAAGAAAAGATGTGAAGATCCATCAGCAACGTTGAAATAATTTTATCCAACTACGAGGTATCTTATTATTGGTCGGAGCCCCATATTGTAGCTCGGTGGAACCAATTGCAGGTCGACGATCATCTACTTCTTGATCGGCGACATCTCAGTCTTGTTCGGATGGTTCAATTTACTGGTCGGCAACTATCCAACCATCCACTTTTTGGTTGGTAACATCTAATGTTGTTCGGTGATGTCAATGCACCATTTTTGTTGATCGGCGAAATTGCTCAGCTGGTCGGGGACCATTTGCTTCTTGATCGGCACCATATATTCTATAACTTGAGATATCCTTAAATGTTGGTCGGCAACATCCATGCCGTTTGTCGGCAGTAGTAGAATCTTGGTCTATTAAAAAATGCGAAGCGCCCTAGATATTTCTTTAAACACGAGTTTAGCTTGGGGACAAACAGGGGGCTTAAGTCCTTTTTAACTTGTGATCACCCCAAAAATATTTTTAAAACCAAGTGATAAATAATTTTCAAACAGCAACTTATACCTGATTAGTTGTTGGAGATTAAATAACTTTACAAAAAACTCTATGTCTTATTTATGGCGCATATCTAATAATAATTTGTCCATCTCACACACATTTGGCATAAAACATATTATTTCATATTTTGAAATTTTTATTGCCTTATGCTGATACACATAATATATTGTTTGGCTGAATAATTATTCTCAACACAATAATTATTTGATCTAGTCTCGACAGGTGCTCGGGCAGCTTACTAAGATTTAATAGGGACGATATTAAATCCCGACGAAAGCTCAGCCACAATCTTAAGCCTTTGGAAACTATTATTGCTCGACATCAGGCAGTTTTACCTCGACATATCAGCCAACATATATTATTTCATTTTTTTGAAATTAATATTTTTATCTCTCAAGCATATACATATCATATATTGATTGGATGATTAAATTATTCTCACAACTAATCAATTCAGCCTACACAAATGGTAGAGCAAGATATTAATTTTTACAGGTACAAGACTCAACGCCGACGAATGCTCGAAAATAATCTGGAAACTATTATCATTTCACTTGGACATATCAGCTCAAGCACAAATTACTCTATATCCGTTCGGATTCATATTTTATATTTATCTCAGCATGGAGCTCGAAAAATTTATTTTCTCTATATATATTCAGCTCCGAGGAAAAGCTACAACAGTTATTATATTTCACCCCCAACGGATAGTTGGTAGGGGAAATTCTTATTTATATTCAGGCCCAGATATCGGCTCAAGCACAAATTATTCTATATATCCCTTGGGATTCATATTCTATATTCATCTCAACATGGAACTCGGCGAGATACTTATTATCATATTCAGCTCCGAGGAGAACTATAACATTTATTATATGTCACCCCCAACGGATAGTTGGTCGGGGTAATTCTTATTTATATGCAGGCCCAGCAAAGTTCTCGGCCATATTCTTATGTTCTGGAAAATATTATTCTTATTCGGCATTATGCAATTGTTCCTCGGCAAGATACTTATTCAGCTTTAAGGAGAATTACAACATTCGTTGTATTTCACCCCCAACGGATAGTTGGTCAGATAATTCTTATTTATATTCAGGCCTGACAACGTTCTCGGCCATATTCTTATGTTCTGGAAGATCTTATTCTTGTTCGGCATTATATAATTCTACCTCGACAGATCAACGAGGCACTTTATTATTTTTAATTATTCTTTATATCTATTTGGATGCATATTCTATTCTTATTTCAGCTCCAAGGAAGTCTTCAACATTTATATTATCTTATTCCCAACAATCTGTTGGTCAGCTCCAAGGATGTCTCCAGCATTTATTATATTTTATTCCCAACAATCTGTTGGTCAGCGCCGAGGAGGTCTCCAGCATTTATTATATTTTATTTCCAACAATCTGTTGGTCAGCGCCGAGGAGGTCTCCAGCATTTCTTATATTTTATTCCCAATAATCTGTTGGTCAGCGCCGAGGAGGTCTCCAGCATTTATTATATCTTATTCTATTCCCAACAATCTGTTGGTCAGCTCCGAGGAAGTCTCTATCATTTATTATCAAAAATGTATTCCTCCGGGAAGTAAAACTTGTATTCCTCCGGGAAGTAAAGCTACTTGTATTCCTCCGGGAAGTAAAGCTACTTGTATTCCTCTGGGAAGTAAAACTTGTATTCCTCCGGGAAGTAAAACTTGTATTCCTAAAAATGCCAACTTATGTTGGTTAGGAAGTAAATCTATTCCCAAAAATGTCAACTCAGGTTGGTCGGAGATAAGAAGCTGTCAACTACAGTTGGTCAGAAACAAAGTATGAGTATGTGAAAGCGATCAAGCAAAAAGCATTCAAAGTTCACATTCCACACTTGGGGGCTTCTATTACAGATATATTTATTCATTTGGTGGCACATTCTTATAACATCATGCAGTTGAGCATCAAATTCAACTCCACAAACTCACACGGTCGGGGCCCCGACTAATTATCATTCAGAAGTTATTTTTCTTGCTCAGGAGCTAATTTTGCTTAAGAAGTTCAGGAGGCACATTCAGGAGTTGTTTTTTCTTTCTCATGAATTATTTTTGATATTGAAGTTCAGGAGGCATACTCAGGAGTTATTATGCACATGCTTCTGAAGCTCAGGAGGCATATTGAAGTTCAGGAGGCATTCAGAAGTTTAGGAGGCATATTCAGGAGTTATTATGCACATATTATTGAAGTTTAGAAGTCAAATTCAGCATCTACAGCACTGAGATCTTTACTACTACTATCCCGGCCAACATTGAAGAAGAAGTTGTATGAAAATGTTTCGAAGTCCACCACTATCTTGGTACTAATCAGATTGAAGAGTTGGGTTCAAAAGCTAGTGTGTTACTCGACAAAGTATTCATAGGATTGTAAATCATAAGAATCAAGCACGTGAAGTTAGCACTCAGTTGCTCGGCACAGGAGGCAGTTGGTCGACTAGCAAACCAATCAACATACTTAAAGATTATGACAAGCTACAAGCTGCATACTATGGCATGGCTGCATCCAAATTCCCAGGGGTGATACATAACACACGGAGTTCCTCAAAAGAAAGATTAGCAACCATCGATCAGCCTGCATCATATGTCATCCAGGAGATAATGCACTTTATGTTGAACAAATCAAGAAGGTAGATCAAGAATTTCACGAGCACCAAGCAACACTGCAGAATAAATACTCCATCCTTTCAAGTAAACCATCAAGCATGGAGCATTGGGGGCTTCTGTTAACGCAAAAATTCTCCATCTACGAGGACCAATCATAAAAGGACACATGTCATCCTACGTGGCAATATTCGACACCCGAGGAGAGTTGGTCGGCATTCGAGGAGAGTTGGTCGGCACCCGAGGAGTATTAGTCGGCACCCGAGGAGAGTTGGTCAGCACCCGAGGAGAGTTGGTCGGCACCCGAGGAGAGTTAATCGGCACTCGAGGAGAGTTGGTCGGCATACCAACCAGGAATATCAAAGGATAACTATGCATTTAATGTGCCTTAATGAAGATGGCAGCGCATTTAATGAGCCTTAATGTACATTTATATTGTATTAATAGATGACAACACATAGCACACCAAGCAATTCAACAATTAGATTCGTTGAATGTAGACATAAATGTCTACATACAATGAATCTCTTTATCTCCCATCACTATAAATACATGTATTCCCTTAGCCAAAGGGAGGAGATCTGGGAGAACCGAGAGACATCATAAACAAGATCCACACCTTTTTCTCTCTCTACACCACATTGTGCTATTGTAAACCCCTGGGAATAAAATAACAGTGGACGTAGGCTTTATTCATAGCCGAACCACTTTAAAAATCTTTGTCTCTTATGTGCTTGATTGGGTTGCTTTCATCTATTTATCTGTGATCATAAAAATGGGATTCGGTCCAATTTTTTGCATCAACATCAGTATTGGCCAAGCCTACTGCTATCAGCAGAAAACCACATTTATAGCACCACATGGGATCTCGGCAAATAAATACATACTTTTAAAATTCAAAACTTCCTTTATTCTAGCTATCTGTTATCTCATGTACGGTATATATTCCCAGTATGGCCGTGCTGTTAAACGTGAGAATGAAATGTAAGATTACAAACATGTCGCCTTAGTTGTTAAGTTGATAGAGAGTTTTAGTTTCCAACTAAGAGAGGAGTAAGAGGGAATAAGTTTATAGGAGGGATATGTTTATATATGCATGTATATGTAGCTGAATTATATTTCATGCCTCATCTTGTGAACTACTTACATGCTATCATAACTTTTGCGAACAACTAAAGTTTATTAGTGCAGCAAGGATGGGATGGATACACTGACAATCTTAAACCTGCTTCTAGGAACAACATACATGAATAGTGCAACAACTTAAAGGAACTCATTTCTTATCATTTATAATAAGTGGTCTTGAAATATGTATGTCAAGAGGAATTGCAAAGCACATTCTGCTGGAGTAATTCTTTAGACACAATACTTATCTATATAACTATTTAAAAATTGTAGACTCAAATCATCTAAGAATGACATATGACAATAATAAATGCTTGCTATTATAACTTACACACTATTAAAATCTTCCTAATGCTCCACGTGTACAACCTTAATTAATACATTTATTCAAACATTTCTCAAAATAGAGAAGAGAAAAAAGGGACATTAATATAGTCCCTTTCTCTTCCCAAATGAGTCCATTCCTCTAACCTAGGTGACTTTATGCATGCACACTGTCTTTTAATATCCCAATGCCATAAAGTCAGCCTAAACTCACAATATACTGACATGTGGATGTTATAACTCCTTTTCCATTACAAAACAAAACATTCAGTTATTATCTCCAATCCAATCCTTACTCTTTTTTCCTAAAGGTGCGTACTATTCATCTTGCAATCAGTTCATATTCCACACAGGAAAGCTATCACTTTATGATTATATCTCTTGGAAGACCAAACGAACACAACTTTGGAAGACAAACCATTAGAGCTTTTCAAGACCAAATGATCATAAAACCCAATTAGGTTTTCCTTCCCCACAGTTAATATAGCAGAAGTTTAAATGGATAAGAGTTTTTGGTAATATCTCATTTTAGCATCATGGGCTAACGTCGGCAGGGGATTCAATCGTCCCTCCATCCTCATTAACCCACGGAACCACAGGTAATTTGAAAAATATTATGGGTTAAGTCTAGATTTGAACATTAGGGGTTTTAATTCGGATATTGTATTTGAGTTGTTTTTGTCATCCAATTTGATTTTTTTTTTATTTTGGGGTTTTGTTTTTTATTCAATTTTGAATACCGTGTTTTTTAGTTTTTGATCTTAGAATGGTTCCGTTTTTATTTTCGAGATTAGTTTAATGGTTTTCAATAACCATTATTGCCAATAGTAGATCAGGATACTTTCAATATTTTTTTTCCATTTCTATTAGATTGTTTTTCTTCCTTTTTGTTGATGTAGATTTTTGTTTTATTTTCAGTAATCTCCATATTTTTAAATATTATATAAAAAAAATTGAGATTTTTAAAGTATTTTTCTACAAATTTTTTTTTACTTCCAAATTTTTTCAATTTTTTTGGTTGTAATTTATACTTCAAAATGGCTACTCTATTTCTCCTTTGCTTATCTTATCTGATGGTGTGCTATCAAAGCTAAAATGAAAATTTTATAAAGAGTAGTTTGATGGAAATACAATGAGATTTTGTCATTTATTTAAAATAATATTACCACAATCGTCATTAACTTAATCACATATTTTTTTATAAAAGCTATCAAAATGAAAAAAAAATCAATTTCTCTAACTATGGCCACGCATCGCGTGTCATAGGAAGATGACACGTGGCAGTAATAAATGCTTCCTATTAATATTTACACGCCATTAACATATCCACGTGTCAAAAACAATTAACTTTACTCACCCCACATTCAACCCCCCTACCCAACGTATCTAATATTACTTCCAAGAGTTTATTCACTTTTCAAGGCAAGACTTAACTAATTTGGTTTTCACTTCCCAAAACAATAATTAATTACAGCAGTCCATCAGTCCTAATTATTTTTACAACTCAACATCTTCTTTAAAAAAAATGCATCTCCTCCCTTTTTATATAAAAAATAATGATTTCTTCCTCATCAAGCGTACCGGTGACAACAAGCGAACCATCAACGACGATGGTCAAGACAGAAAACAAACGAATCTCCTCCCTTTCTATATAAAAAAAAATAATTTCCTACTCTTCAAGCCTATCGGGGACAACAAGCGAACCATCAACGGCGACGGCCAAGATAGAAAACAAACGAATCTCCTCCCTTTCTATATAAAAAACATAATTTCCTACTCTTCAAGCCTATCGGGGACAACAAGCGAACCATCAACGGCAACGGCCAAGACACAAAACAATTCCGATGGTGACAAAATAAGGAAGAGAGAAACGTAAGATTATTGTTCCTCCTTTTTGTTCTAGATCTATCTTTTTAAAGATTTTGTAAATTGTGAGCGTTCTAAATATATATGGAACCTATGAAATTATATTTAGAGTTTATTTTTTCCTCCCAAAAATTTATTACCTTAAATAAGTTTCCATTAAATCAGTTTTATTTTTTATTTTTATGCTCGAATTTATTTATTTTTGTTTATGGAAATCATTTTTTTTTGGGGGGGGGGGGGGGGGGGGGAATGTTGTTTTGTTGAAAATCATTTAATTTTTATATATAAAGTGTATATGTAAAGGAGGGAAAAAATGCACTTGATAGAAAATAATTTTATTTTTTGTTTAATTGTTATGTTCTTTGGTATATTATGTGAAAAAAGACAGAATAATAAAAAAGTAAAGTTTTGCTAAATTCAGTCACGCATCGTGTGGCCTTCATGCTAGTATACATCTAATTCATCTCCAGGTACAAATCTTATGAGGCTGACACGTGGCAATAAGTAATAAAGACTTACTAACATTTATCATCAATGTTTGTGTCTCCCTCTTTCGCGGATTACGCTACTCCACAATTTTTAACTCATCTAACTGTTCATATTTATGTACTTACAAATATGCCTACATTCATGTCATTATAAATTTATATAACTATATAAAAATTATAGATCGAAATAATGTGAGACTGACACGTGACATATCATAAATATTCATCTTCTTTCTTTTAATGAGTCGTCCATTATATGAGCTTTGTCATTATTTTTCTCTTAATCTATTAGAAATGGTTTCTTATGTCCAAGTCCAATGTTTTGTTCCTTCCAACCTCTTCATATCCTCTTTCTCACTCGATGTGAATTGCTTTATTCCTTCCAATCTTTTCATATCCTCTCTCACCCTCCCTTTGAACACAGAATACGAGAAGTCAAAATTGCCTCTATAAATATCTCTCTAGACTTTGTCACTTCTTATCTCCCATTCATACATTTGAAAGCCTCTATACATATCATTAAATTCAAACTTCATATTTGTTGTTCTTACCACTTCAGAAGTATTGTTCCTGACTATATCTAGCAAGGTTTAAAACTTGAAGTGTTTTTGCAGGATCATAAAATCGGTGGCAATAATAAGTTTTAAACTGTGAGAGAGAGAGCACAATTTTTTTTATGAAGGTGTTAAATCCTTGCAGTGTTTTTGTGGATGAAAAATAGACAACATGCGGTGAAATGGAATGTTATTATTGCAAGGGTTATGATCTATTCACCAATTATATCGTTATTTATTTCCACGATTGTGTATATAAAGGTCAACATAAACCCATCCAAACTCTCACACGCACATGCAGATGGTTACACGGCCAATGGGCAATTATTTGAGTTTCCGACAATGAACAGGTGGAGTAAGAAATGGATCTCTGGTGGGCTGACTCAATGAGATGTTTTGGTTCTCAGGTTCGTATTCATTTTTTTACATGAACTGATACACCAAGATTTACATATATTTATGTGTTGATAAATATCCAGTTTTATTTCTTATTTCTTATTTTGCACATTTTTTGCTGATCATCTATTTATTAAAGAAAAAAGGGAGAGAAAATAAAAAATTAGATATGAAGTAAAATTAATAACAAATTATTCAACAATTTTTATTGAGTGAGAGTGTAGTGACTTTGGAGGACACTACGAGAGAGTGCTGTGGTTTTGTAAATTGCTTTTGATTACATAATTTTGGACTTTGATGTGTAATAGGAATTGAATTCTGTTTTTTTTTTACTAAACAAATTCATTCCAAATCAAAGGTTCATTGCATCATATCTCAAGGAGGCTACCAAAACAACAGGATTTTTCAAGATGTCTAAAATACTATTTATGTCCTTACTGATATTTGAATTTTTATTTTATTTTAGTTCTCGATATTTCAAAATTGGAAAATACTATATGACACACCGATTGATCTATACATGTCCTGCTTGATTTGTTGGTATTCGGCCACGCATCACGTGGCCTACATGCTAGTATACATATAATTCATCTCCCCCCACATCTATTAGATTCCCTTCCTGATGGTTAAAATATAAATTTGGGAGTTGATGTCAAACCTCTACGGTGGAACACGGCTCAATAAAACAAAGGGCAGTTGGCCTAATAAAATAAAAGACAGTATTTTATTCTCTTTATTTACTTTCTCCAACTCATATCTTTATTTTCCATTTCTTCTCTATTGAATTGGTTGTATTGGAGCAGGTGGTATCTTGGAAGACTGTCATCATTTTAGAGGTAATATAATCCAACACTTTCTCTTCTCTTTTAGTCACCATATTTTACATGATTTTAACCACTAACGAAAAGTGCTAATGTAAAATTTCTATATATTATTAAATTATAGATTTGTATTATTAATAACTTCAAACAACAAGTAAAGAAAAATGACATCACACGAAGTTCGTGTGGTCCTAACCCGTTAAAACATAGAACCCGTCAAAACATATTCATCTAATTTTGTGTTTGATGATTTTAAATTATGTCATGTTTTTTGGAAGGAAGTGGAATGAAAGCAATTCATCGAGTTTCAAAACTTATAATTTTATATTTAGGTGAGTGTATTAAAATTTATGAATTTGAAAGCTTTAATATATACATTGCTATACATTTACCCATTTTTGGGGTGTCAAAATGGGAGATTTTGTTGTTAGAAGCTATTACATCAAATAGTGTGAAATAACATCTAATAATCTATTTTTTACTTTCATACTGTAGAAATGTTGTTGGTTTTTTTTATATTAGAGTTTGGATGTGCATTTCATTTCATTTTGTTTTTTTGGAACTAGGTTATTAGCGTTGATTTTTTTTCCTAATGATTTTGATTGTTGAATGTTGTTTGCACTTTTGTGTCAACAAAATTGAAATTTGGTTTCATTTTTTTCCCATACGTTAGATTTCAATGACTCATACCTTTTCATATGATTTAAGGATTTTTTTTATTATTGTAAATCATGATTTAAGAATTGAGTTTTTCATAATTTATTATGTATACAGGTTATGTTGGTAGTTACAGTTTATGCTGCCTCGATTCAAAATATTTGTTATGGCTGGTTTAAGAATGGCTGGTGTTGTATAATTTGTTATTAATTTACTGTAATTTACTGTAAGAATGGCTGGTGTTGATTCAAAATATTTATTTTTTGAGGATTAAAGTGAAACTAATTTTTTTTCCTGTAATAAATTTAGTCCTCCTTGAAGATGAAACACAAAAGAGTTTGAGTGTAGACTTCAATAAAAATGGAAGAAAATAGAACAAAACTAGAAAAATAAGAAATGGGGAAGAAAAGAGAGCCATTAATTTCCCCCCAGAGGTTTTACTATAGTAGAAGCAATTTCATGACTCTGTGGGTGATTGTGAATGGATCTCTGTCTCACAACATCTCTCATGGGATTATTTGTTACAATAATATTGTTTTTATTATAAAACAAAGTTTTAAAAGACAATTGTTACAATAATGATATTTTTGTTATAAAATAGATTGGATGCTTAATAACTTTTTTCTTTACTGAAAGTATTGTCGAGTTTTTCGAATTTTGGCAGGTTCGATGCCTCTGCGGTATTATTAAACAGGGCGCACACCCCATTTCTATCCCTGGAACAAAAGAGAGTTGTTCATATATTCTTAAAGTCTCTATGAGTGTCAATGAGAGGAAAGGAGAAAGGGAATAGGAAAAGTTTATGTGTATACTAATTTATAAGGTATACAATTAAAATAATATAGTTTAGATAAATTCGGTCACGCATCGCATGGCCTAAATGCTAGTTTCTTATAATTAGTTATCACAAGTAGTTGAATATTTATTTATTTGTAGAGATGGGGGATTAGCGAGAAATTTTTAGAGCTTGACGGAATGATCGATAGATCTGGAAGCCAAGCATGTTGAATTAGGGCTAAGAGCCAAAATAGTGACACCATCTCTATGATTTCAAAGAGTTTTGGAGGTATTTGAAAGTAAGAGACAGTCGTGAATGCAGATGGATGAGCCGGAGGATGAGGCACTGACTTTTTGAGTTTTGTGAGATCTTCTCATCTTTTTCACCTCACAGGTTCTTTTGGTCTCCCCGTGACTTTTCAACAGGATATTGGTGGAATTATTTATTCGAAAATTCTTTATTTTATAGTAATAAAATAAAATAGATATATCTTTAATAGACTTTAACATTAATTATAAGGGTTCAACATTAATGCCTGTGTCGATTTGTTGAATTATTTTCAAATCATACTTGTGAAAAAAGTTTTTAATGTCTCACTATCCTGACATATGCAAGGAATTGTATTTTAATTATAACACCAGGTGTATGTTCATATCGAGGACTAACCTCTTCCAATACTAAGATATATGGAGTGTCGCACAAACCCTCCGCATATGATGTGTCATTGCAATAAATTTTGTATAATTTATTGTAAAAATGATACTCATAGCATTACTCATTTTTAATGAACTATTATTTAGAGACCCACAAAATGATAACCAAAATCAGACACGATTATGTATCAAACAACATTGTCTACTATGTGGAGTTCACATTGGAATTATTTTAAACACCACCCAATGCATTTTTTTACATTTAACTAGATTGGATTTTTAGGTTACATTTTGAGAGTCACTTTAAAATTGATCTTTCTAAATACTTAGTTGATACATTTTCTTTCTAAGCTTACATTTTCGACAAAGAAATTAAAAAGCGTCATACTTTTGTAAAATAATTTCAAATTATCAAATTTCAATAAAAAAAAGTTATTGAAGTGCATTTAAAAAGAACTCAAGACAACGCTATTTATTTGGCTGAAGTATAATTTGGTGGTATTAGACAATGATAAAATGTTAGGTGGTTAAGAAAAGTTAAATATGGATGATAATCTTAGACAAGAGATGACAATACGACCTGAAATTAACACAATATTCATTTTTGTGTTGATTTTTTTAACACAAAATCGTGTCGTGTTATGTTAAAATTTTGACGTGTCGTGTGTTCGTCATATTTAAATCATGACATCTGTTAGTCGTGTTATTTATTATTCATAATTAAGTAAAAAAATTATGATTTCACTGCATGTCATGCTCATGTCTAAATAGTGTCAATTTATATCAAATAGGACCCAAATAAAAAAATTGATAGTTCTACCATTAAGCTCGTTTACTAAAAAGATGGACGTTTATCTGGGGTGACAAAATAAAAAAATGTTTAGGCTATGTAGCATAAGGGTGAAAGGAAAAATACGTATAACAAAAATGGTTAGCAAAAATGGTAAGACAAATAAGTTATCATAGGTTTTGCATCATTTGGAGAATCCAAAGCGTTGCCTTTCTTTATCAAACACAAGAAAATATTACCACCTCATTTTGTAAAGTTAATATACATATTCTAGGTATATATAGAAAAGTTCAATATAAAACAATGGGATGGATGGGACATAAAATAACTTGTTAAATGGACCAGCTCTTTCATGTGCGAACTTCCCACAAATTAGTATATATGGAGTGGGAAATAGTATCATGTGTGGACACTATCACATTTACATGTTAAAAAATATATAAGGATATGACTTGTATGTGATACATCTTCACATATTTTCCACTATACAAACAAGAATTTTAAATGTACATACATGTCGTGTCCTTATTTATGTTGAGCACGAATATGTGGTGCCTCCACACATGGTAATATTTCTCATATGGATCAACTCTTTCAAAAACCCCACTAATTGTTTTTAAGGAAATCTTACACGAGTGGAGGGAGAAGAATTAAAAAAAAAATGGGACGAGAGTAAGTGAGTACAAATAGGGAGTCTGCAAGTTTAACTTGGAAGATGGTGAGATGATGATCACAAGTTTCAATGGTTAAAAATGCTCATATTCATCCAATTTTTAAAATCACCTACTTTCAAGTTTTAGTTTTGAATAAAAAATTCGCAGATGATCTTCTCATTATGGATATCATGCAAACAGAATTACAAATAAAAATATATTTTGTACCATTTTTAAAAAAGGATTGTGTTTGTAGATATGTTGTTAGGGGGTATGTTGCAAACCCTCGTTATATATATATATATATATATATATATATATATATATATATATATATATATATATATATATATATATATATATATATATATATATAGAGAGAGAGAGAGAGAGAGAGAGAGAGAGAGAGACCCTCCTGTAAGAACTTCAAATGGTGTAGACCCTAGTACATACTATTTTTTTAAATAGTTAAAAATAATTTTTTTATGAAACTTCATGGATATAATATCCACTGTGAGAAGATCATTGTCAATTTTTTTTATCAAAAAATTCAATAAAAAAACTGTTGAGATGAAGTGATATGTAAAAAAATAGTAAAAATATACAATTTGGACCGCTGAAATATTGATGATCATCTCACCCATATTTTGATTAATTTTTCTATGAAACTTAATGGATATGATCTCAAAAATGAGAAGATCATATCCATGAAGTTTCATCGTAAAATTCAATCAATCAAGTGGCTGGACCAAACCCAAAATTTTAACGGTCGAAAATGGATATTTATACCATTTTTATATATATCACCTCATCTCAACGGGTTTTTTATTAAGCTTTTTGATGAAAAAAATTAGAGTTGATTTTCTCACTGTGGAGATAGTATCCATGAAGTTTCATCAAAAAATTCATTTTGTTACTATTTTACCCAAATTAGATGTACCAAGGAGTCGTTATAGGAGCCTTTATATATATATATAGTAGGATGACACTTGAAAACATTTAAAAGTTGGAATAAATTGAACTATGCAATGATGGAATTAAATCCTCTGGAAAGGTGCTTCCTCTGCTTTTAGAATGTTACTTTTGGATGTGACTTGGTAAATAAATCAATTAGGTCGTCAGTTGAATGCACTTACTTGACTTCAATGTCAATTTTCTTTTGAAGCTAGTGAGTGATGAAAAACTTTGGTGAAATATGATTTATTTTGTTGCCTTTGATGAAGCCTTCCTGGATTTGGGCTATGTGTGTTGTATTATCTTCATATATGACATTGTGAGCTTTTGTAATGTGAGACAATTGACAAGAACAACGTATATGATTAATTAAAAATCTCAGCCATACACATTCACGACTAGCTTCATAAAGTGCTAAATTTCAAAGTGGTTAGAAGAAGTAGACTCTAAATTTTATTTAGTATAATATCAAGAAATGCAGTATTGTCATTAAGGAATACATAACCTGTCGGGGATTGACCCTTGTGAGGATCAGAGAGGTATCCAGAATCTACATAACCTACAAACTCATAACCATTAGATTGATTAATTTATATAAAACCCTTGAACCCTAGGAGTATCATAATACATGTAGAGGCGTAACCCCTATAGGTATGGTAATAAACGATAACCCAAGTACTCTTTAACAAAGACAAATGAACACACAATATTGTATATAAGAAACACTTCGATTGAACTCACAAATCTTTCGTGTATAACTCAAACGATAACAAAGGAAACTCAGAAGATTTAATAGGAAAGGAATTATAAGAAAAATAAGAATTTCATTAATGACCTCCATGTCCCTTTTCTTTTTCATTAACAATTCATATAATACTCCTTGTGTCTCTAAATCATTTTTTGTAGCAAACCCATTTCAGACATGGCGATTTTGGCCCTAGGATCAGGTTTTGCTCGGGTTTTGGGTTCATCCCAAATTGGGATGCTTTTGGCCAAATTGAACACACAATTATAGAGCTTTGGATTGAGCAAAACACTCACGAGCTCGAAATGGGTCTTAACAGTAATGGAAATGAACCTTTTTTGCTTGTTTTGGAGATGGGTCTTACCCATAAGCTTTTTTCATGGGGTTTTGTCTTTGGAACCTCAAGTGGGCCTCAGATATTTATTGTAGCCATGGAAGTTGCGTTTTTAGTGGTCTCGTCATAAATCATACATGGCCATGGGTTGGGGTTATAGGTTTCGGCTTGTGCCGAAATTGGTGGGCTATCTAGCAACTCGCGGTCGACCGCTGTTTGGGTTTTTTCCGTGGAGTCAGACCAGTGTGTTTCTCCCATTTGCAGCGATCGACCGGTCACCACCCCCGATCGACCGGTACTCTGTTTTTGGTCCGATATTTTGTGCCAGCTATACTTTTTTTTTCTTTTTTTTTCTTTCTTTAAATTGGAGTCTTATCTCCCTTCTTCTTTTCTTATTTCTTTTCTTTTATTTGTTAATTCCAACTTAGTATAAATAGGAGACTTAGTTTGTTTTTATAGTATCTTAGTTTTTTTCCCTTTTCTTATTACAGTCCTAGGTTAGAGATAATTTGGGGGTTTATTATGGAGACCACCCCTCTCCTCCATTTTCTTGGTGGTTTGACATCTATTAATGTAAGTGGAGACACTATTCATTGTCATCTTACTCTTATTTATGCTTTGTCCATTTATTTTCATGCCTTTGCATTAATTTCCATGCCTGGTTAATTTTTAGTGTTAAATTAATTAGTTGTTATTTCTTTAATTAATTAGTCCATTTTATTTATGTCATTAATTATGTGTAGCGGCTAATTTACTATAGGTTGTGTTGGATTGAGCTCACCAAGGGTTGATTGGTTGCTTTGCTTTGGTGATGGAGTTTTACGTGTTTATTTCGAGTGGGTTGTCTTAGTTATTATGCCTAGGAGATTTAACGGGGTATATCATGTATGCTCCGTATTTACGACCTTGTGTGCGTAATTTTCAGGGTATTTGTTGACTCCAAAATCTTATTAGACTTTTATGCGATTTTAGGAGTGTGACAACTCTTAATTTATTTAATTGACGAAATGAGACTCAATCTTAATAATCCACAAACGCACGTAACCATTTTATACTAATTAACCTGGGATGAGGGATATTCGACGCAACCTATAGTTTTTATGCTCTTTATTAATTTAGTTTAAATACACTCATGCCTAGTTTATCTTTTATTTCTTTTTAGTTAAAAATTTACCTTTTAAAATTTTATTTAGAAGTATTGAACCAATTAAATTCTAACAACTCGTCTCTATGGATTTTCGATACCCAGACTTAGCTGTTATACTCCCTTTTTTAGTGTAGTCATAAGTTTAGATTTTCGTATAAGGCGGTGAACAGAAAACAACGATCGGCGTTTGACCCACGCTACTTTTCACCCTTAATCAAAATGGCGTCATTGCCCGGGATGTGATGTTTTAGAATTAATTTGATTTAGTATTTCATTCTATTTTTTTCTATTTGTATTTTTTGCCTAACATTTTTGTAGGACTTCTACATTTGAGCGCCAAGGACCGCTTGAATTTTTTGCGCGCGCATCACTTTGTGGATTTCGCCACTTCGAGCCATCTTTGGGGTAAGCATGTCTTATTCCAATACTTTCGGTAATCATTATGATAATTCTCAAAATTCCCGTAAACCTATGACTTTTGGTCAATACTTAGAGTCTCGAAAAATTGCAAATTCAAAAATGACTTTGGGCGAGTATTACAAAAGATAATCTTTGGAGTGTGTGTATTTTGAGGAGGATTATAACGATTTTGGGCCTCTAATTCCTTATAATAGGAATTTGAAACATATTGCAATAGTTTTCAAAATTCTTATAATAATGTTCCAAGAATAATTTTCAAACTTCTTATTTCCAAGAATTCGCACCCCAACCTATGACTTTCGGTGAGGGTTTGATCATGCTTGAGAATGAGAGGTATGAAGACCGTTATCGGGAAGAAAATCGTTTGTGGGAACATGAATTGGATTTATTATTTGAATCCGACGATGATTTTTCCTCTGAAACTTTTGAAGTCGAGGAATGTTTTGAACCAAATGAGAATTTTATGCCTACTTTGGAACAAACCATTCTTGACTTGGCCCATGGTTTAATAGAGAATGAAAGTGATGATGAAATGGATGTACTATCCATTTGCAATGAAATGATTTCGCCTTTGGATCCCAAAGAAGAAAGTTTCATTGAAAATGATCCTATCTCCTTTGAAGTTCTAACTTTGAGTGATGATAACTCATCTCTTGAGTTTGAATTTCTTTCCTCCCCCTTTTCATTCTCCGTTATCACACCGTCACAAGTATCCGATGAATCGGTGCTGAACTTTAAAATGTTCAACCCTTTCACCGACGAGGAGTACTTGCTCGAGTTGATTTTTATGAAGGCATCTTTGCCTCCTTGTTCCCCCTCCCATTCCAATTTCAAAGTACTTGGGAGATGATTCATTTTTTCTTGGCCCCCATGTGTATTTTTCACCCGTTTTATCCAAATCCCCCATCCTCCCACCAAAAAATTTAGTTGGGGATGGTTCATTTCTTACGCCTTACATATGCCTTTCGTTTTTCAAACGAAATTATTATTTTTCAGGAGGCATGCGTGAGAGGGAGGGTCCACCGTGGATCTTTCAAAGCCAGATCGTATTTTGGGTGGACCCTCAAAAATTTCAAATTCTAGTGTATAGTTAGTGTGAAGCCTAAATAGTAGGTTGTATATAGTTAGCTTTTTATTCTTTCTTTCTTTTTATCTTTTCTTTCCTTTTTAATTTAGTCTAGTGTAATTAGTGAACTTTTTGTTATTTTTTTTTGTTATGCTTTAGTACTAAGATGTTTTGTAGAATCTTTGGACTCGTACTTTCTGGATATCGCTCCATTGTGGGTAATATCGCTATTTTCCTTTCTTTAACTTGGTTATTAATTTACATTGAGGACAATGTCAGGTTTTAAGTTAGGGTGTGTGGGATATTCTATCCATT
The DNA here is from genome assembly GCA_949130495.1 of Sambucus nigra. NCBI lineage: Eukaryota > Viridiplantae > Streptophyta > Magnoliopsida > Dipsacales > Adoxaceae > Sambucus > Sambucus nigra. The sequence continues at coordinate 631,937,343 of OX422213.1, read as the reverse complement.
AATTGGTAGTTTCTTTGATTTGATTATATGTTCTTACTAAGCATGCTTTTCTTGTAAAAATTAAAAATTTCAAAAAGATTTTTTTTCTTATTTTTCTCCTTTGTTTGGCATTTTGCCTTTGTTTTCGATGATAAATTTTAATAAATACCCGATCCAATAGACAATTCAATGATGTATGTTCTCAATTTTAGAAGTTATTATACTTTAGTCCTCAATCATTAATATTATGAATAAATTCATGAATTAAAATTTAATCCCATGAGCACATGCACTTTTCTTGCGTTATTGATTTGGTTTAAGATTTTTATAACTCGGTAATCTTTTGTTGCGTTGTATATACTTACACCGAGTAAGCTTTATACCTTTCGTCGTCTGTGAGTGTATACACTTTTTTTCCTCTTTGAAAACGTTGAATTCGTTGGTAATATCACTATTCTTTCATTTGATTGTTCATTAGTTGAGTTTATATCTTGAAATGTATTACTTGATCATGATTTTCAAAGTTTGTTTTGACTCAAGAATTGTATAAACTTTAGGAAATGATCATAGGCCATCTTTGTTATATGACCCTTATTGACCTTGACCCCACCTTAAATTTTTTTCCTCGCTAACCCCTTTGAGACTAAATATAGCCCTTCGTTTCATAACCCAAAATCTCATAACCAACTCCAAATTGGAGTTTAAGCCATATATATTACCTCACATACCTTTGTTTGGCATGTTACTTGGGATTGAATGATGTTATTGTCTTGTGGGTGCAATTTAGGCATGTGAGAGTGAGAAAAGTAAAGAAAAGAAAGTAGTGAAAAAGAAAAGAAAACGCAAAAGGAAAAGAAAACAAGAGAAGAAGAAAAGAAAAAGGAAGAGAAATTTGTATATGTTGTGTATAGTTCAATATTCCTTGTTGCTCTCCAATTCATATTTAATGCTTATTATGGATTGTATTTTCCAATTTTGATATTGCCCGCATTTTCTCATTATCCCGAGTTTTCATCTCCGAACACTTTGAATTAGTACATTTTTCCTTCGTTTCGTACCCTTAACCCCAAACCTACAGTATAACCCTATAAAGTCCTATGTGATTTAGGGTGAATTTAATTTAAAAGTTGAAATAGTTTTGATAATGTATGCAAATGAATTTTTCCTCCTTTAATGAGCGGTATCTTTCATTGAGATTATAATTTTTCATTTTATATATAGCGTTCTTCATTTGTAATATGTGTGCGGCCTAGTTTCCATTTATATTTATTCTTTATGTCTGCATGTTCCATGTGTTAACTCCCTGTTTCGACTTAATGGGTGTAATGCCCGTGAGGATTGACTATATGCTTACTTTAATGTTTATCCAGCTTATTTAAGTTTTTACCAAATCACACTTTTCATGTGCTCTCTTCCCTCCCACATTTTAAGGTTTCAATCCATAGAAGTTAATTCTATAATGTTAATAATATGGACGGTTGTGCGAATTAGTTAACTTTGCTAATAATGTGTATGTAATATTTTTCTTTGTTGTTGAGTTTGTCGCATGTTGGGTTGGGCATATTTTGAGGAAACTATATGATGTTTGTGGGTTTCATCCCTGAAAACCCTCACGAGACGACACTCGTCCACTAGGGTAACCTAGGGGTTTAACGACTTATTGCACACGCTAAATGTCATCGCTCGCCCGCGAAAGTGGCTTTTATCTCTTTTATCGCTTTTGTATATATCTCATGTTTTCTGGTTTTCTTATAGTTCTTCCTGCATTGAATTTCATTACTAGGGACTAGCAGTGTGTACGTTAGGGGGTGTGATTCGTATCGAATCTTGCGCATTATTACCCTCGAACTTAAGCATTTTAGACCCCTCAAGTACTTTAATGTCTATAATTATGCTCGTTAATCAGACAACCTCCGTTTTATACGCTAACATGTTATCTGGGGTATAATTTATCTTTTATAGGTATTAAAGTGCTTAGTATGAAGTTTGGGCGCGTTCCGATAAAGTTTCGTCGCGATTCGCACGTTCAGGGGCATTTTCTAATTTCACACTACGGGATTTTTGCGCGAAGTATTCACGAAAGTTGTAGATCTAGGGACAAGCTTCGCGTGACCATGAAAGGTGTGCAAATTGGAGTCTGAATGAAGGAAACACGGACTTTGCGCAAAACACTCGCGAGATCGAAATGGGTCTTGATTTGGTGTTTGCCACCATTAATGGAGATGGAGCTTTTTGGCTTTTTTTTTATATGGGTCTTGGACTTAAGATTTTTTCATGGGGTTTAGTCTTTGGCACCTCGAGTGGGTCTCGGATATGTATTGCAGCTATGGATGTTGCATTTTTTGGTGGTCTCGGCATAAACCATACATGGCCATGGGTTGGAGTTACAGGTTTCGGCTTGTGCAGAAATTGGTGGGTTGTCCAGAACCTCGCGATCGATCGATGACCAACTCGCGGTTGACCGTTGTTTGGGTTTTTGCTATCGAGCCAGAACAGTGTGTTTCTCCCATTTTTAGCGGTCGATCGGTCACCACCCCCCGGTCGACCGGTACTCTGTTTTTGGTCCGATTTTTTGTGCCAGCTATCCTTTCTCTATTTTTATTTATTTTTTCTTTTTCTTTCTTTCCTTATATTGGAGACTTATCGCCCTTTTTATTTTCTTATTTCTTTTCTTTTCTTTGTTAATTCCAATTTAGTATAAATAGGAGACTTGGTTTGTTTTTATAGGATCTTAGTTTTTTTTCCCTTTTTCTTTTTTAGACCTAGGTTAGAGATAATTTTGGGGTTTATTATGGAGACCACCCCTCTCCTCCATTTTCTTGGTGGTTTTACATCCATTAATGTAAGTGCACACTATTCAGTGTCATCTTCCTCTTATTTATGCTTTGTCCATTTATTTCCATGCCTTTCCATTAATTTCCATGCCTAGTTAATTTTTAGTGTTAAATTGATTAGTTGTTGTTGCTTTAATTAATTAGTTGATTTTATTTATGTCATTAATTATGTGTAGCGGCTAATTTAGTCTAGGTTATGTTGGATTGAAATCACCAAGGATTGATTGGTTTCTTTGCTTTGGTGATGTAGTTTTACGTGTTTATTTCGAGTGGGTTGTCCTAGTTATTACGCCTACGAGATTTAACGGGGTACATCATGTATGCTCCGTATCTACGACCTTGTGTGCGTAATTTTTGGGGTATTTGTTGACGCCAAAATCTTATTAGACTTTTATGAGAATTTAGGGGTCTGACAACTCTTAATTTAATTAATTGACGAAACGAGACACAATCTTAATAATTCGTGAACCCATGTAACCATTTTTTACTAATTAACCCGGGTTGAAGGATATTCGACGCAACCTATAGTTTTTCTTCACTTTATTAATTTAGTTTAAATACACTCATGCCTAGTTTATCTTTTATTTCTTTTTAGTTAACAAATTACCTTTTACACTTTTATTATAAGTATTAAACCAATTAAATTCTAATAACGCATCTCTATGGATTTTCGATACCCAGACTTAGCTGCTATACTCCCTTTTTTAGTGTAGTCATAAGTTTAGATTTTTGTATAAGGCGGTCAACAAAAAACAACGATCGGCGTTTGACACGCGCTACTTTTCACCCTTAATCACTTACCCTCACACTTAACATCACAAGCATTAAATGCCTGATGGGCCAGCACACCCTACGTCTTGGCCATTAAATACTAGAACATGCATTTTGCCTAACCACTATGCGTCAGAGGACTGTCACTACAGAGGTGGCTCACCAACAGTCTGATAGCGCCAATACCATAGCGTTTCACTCGAGTTAGGATTGGACAGTGTTTAGCTGGCTAATGACATCACCTAATGTATATGTGACATTTAGTAGAGGGCTCTTTGGCTCAAAGCCCAATATACGATAGAACTTAAGTTTACTCTGCAAAAGGTTCCATGATAAAAGAGTTCAAGAAAAGAATTAACGTTGCCTCACTTCTCAATCCTCCAAACCAAATCCCTCTGAAGTTCCCATGGTGAGGTCATTTGATAGAGCATGTGATCTCTCCCAAGCCCTGTCAAGTCTGTTCTCTCACACGTACTGTTTGACTTCCCACTCAACATTACAGTCGTTACAACATTATAATCAATGTATTTCAAAGATACAATTTGACTAAGTAGGAATAAAAGGTAAAAAAGAGATATCTCAGCAAGCTTCCTCAATGTACTGCATAACTAAGCTGCCTCGCTGAGCTACCTCGATGTCTTCTTGCTGCTTCCATCTCTTGAGTCTCTTATGTTAATTAGGGAAGCTATCTCTAATTCAGAGATTACCTTCAATCCCCCCTATATTTTCCCCTTCGTGTAGAGATTTTTTATGGGAACAAGAAATGTCTGCACGAAAACTTCCCAATCCGATGGACTATCTTCTTTTACACATAAAAATTCTTCCTTATTCGCCTTCATTGCAACTACTGCCGCTATTCATATTAAAAAAAAAGTTAAATTCTCCCCAATGTACCTGAACCAAATCTCAACAATAACTGGGCATATGGAGAGGGGACATCGTAACTTTTTTCTGTTGTTAGATCCCTGTCATTCTGTTTTCTTCATTTCTTGTTGTAATTCTCCCAAAGTACCTGTGTATTCTATTCGTCATCATTCTGACCGCTCAAAAGAAAATTCTCCCCAATTTACTTCATTTTATTTCACCATTGAGTGAACTTTTCGTGAGGGAACATTTTCATTCGGACTGCCCCTAGTAACATGAATTCTCTTCGATGCATCTGAGTTGTGGTCGTCCCCGTTTTAACTTGTTCAAAAAGGAAAAATTATCCCCGATGTACCTGAGTCAAAGTTATCTCCGTTTGCACTTCTGGTGAGGAGACATCGTGAACTTTTTTAAACTTTGCAGTGAGAAACCTCCCTTTTTTTGGATTTGAAGTTAAAATTCTCCCCGAAGCATCTTCAACCTGTTGTACCATCGTTGGGACTTACAGCATGAAGACTCTGTTTAATTGGACTTTTGGTTTTCAAATATATTTCAAAAAAATTTGGCTCCAAAAATCATTGATTCTTTTAAAAGCAGCGCTCTCTCTTCTAGGCGTCACCTCATTAATGACGTGAAGTCTTTTCAACTATTAGAGCACTCCCCAAATCTCCACGTGTCAATTTGTAATCATTGTGGACAACTAGGCACGTGTCTTGGTGGGAAAACACAACCGTTTGTTTGAATTCCAAACATTCAATATCTCAAACCCTTAGCCTTTTCTTTTTTCACGCTTTCATTTGCAATCATCTTCTCCGGATCTTTAAAGAGTGAAAAGGCTTTTCATTCACCGCTATTTCTCAAGCCTTCACCTTATTCTTATTCTCTTTGCCATCTTCAACCACTAGTACTCCACTATTTCCAGTTTACTCTTTCTACTCGCCACCATTACCTCACTTTAAGCTCTAATGGACTATTCGTCTCCTGCTCCAGGTACCCTAACCACCACAGTTTCCTCTTTCGTCGATGCTACTCCTTCCCTCGCTCTAGACACTACCGCCCTTGTAGCGGCTCACTAAGATCAATTCTGCTTTTACCGCCACTCTCCTATTTTTTGCCAAAGATGATGAATACTCAGCCATGTGCAAAATCGTCCTTTTAAATGCTAAGTGTGAATCCTTGACCGTAGGTTATGAAGATGACGAAGCTTTCGTTTGGGATTTCTTACCCCCAGAGGGGACTATGAGTTTTCTCTTTGATCGAGGTGACTTCCCATGCTCCGAGATAGACTTCAAAGGGCCTGAAGGCTCCCCATTCAATTTTGCTGACTGGAACAGTTATATGAAGTCCACTTACGCAGATGCTCTTACCAAGGTTGGGCTTCATCGGGCGACCTGGTTTGGTGAGTGTTGGATCGCGAGGCCCCCAATTTTAAAATTCTTTTTACTTCACAAAGTGATTTAACCTTTTATATATGTGGAAGAGAAAGATGGTTCAATTAAACAAATTAACTAATTTTAATTTCTTTTCACATTAAAATTAAACCAAGTGAAATTAAAGTTAAACAATTAATACATTATTCACTTAAACCAATTTAACCCAAGTCCTAGAAATTGCCTAAGTCATATTTTTCAATTTTACACAAATTAAGCCAAATCAAATTTTAACAAATTAAATTAATGACTTGAATTAACAACACATTACCCAATATTTATTTAGCACCAAATTAAACAAGTAGTGAATAAACCAAATGTTATCTTTTTACCTAAGCATGCGTTCTAGGTGATTTTGCAAGATAAAATAAACTATGAATCACTACGCCGCAATGTACGAGAAAAAATCCACAACGAAAAAAAATCTCGGACGGCCCTAGCCTCAAATCCATTAAGTATGGTTTTACAAATACAAGACAATAAGCCTTACAACACTCGACTCGATCCCTTTCAAGCCCCGACGCTTCTTCGTGTATACAGCTCCGCCTAGCGAATAACCATGGAGCTTCACCGCGGTCTCGGAATCCACCGATCGGACTTTTTCTGATCACCGTCACCCGAACAAGGAGCCTTTCTCCAAGTGGGTAAATCAACGCAAACAAGCTTCTTCTTTGTGGGATGTAGAAGCAAACCCAAAATCTCTTTTACGGTAGAGATGAATTCGGTTCGAAAACAAACTCTCCAAGCAAGATGTATATATATATATAGATAGATAGATAGAAACTTGGATTAAACAATGTTTATTGGGTGCAAACTTGGTTTTGTTCTTTGAATAAAAAAATTTGAATAACAAACACCAAGAGAACTTTTTATGGAAGAATTAGGATCTCAAACACTCTCTATGAGTTGAAAAAAATTCTTGGAAAAATTATGTTCCCGAAATTCTGTGAAAGAATAGTGGGACAAAATAGTGGGAAATGCCAAAAAACTGCCAATAACTGTTCTCGTCGAAATCTCGTTCGAACGACATTTTCTTTCAAACGACAATTCGTTCAAATGAACTATCTAACGAAGTTCCAGTGGCAAGTCGTTGGCAAACCTCTTTCGAACGAAATTCTTGTTCGAACGACAAACTCTTCGAACGATAATATCGAACGAAAAACCAGAAAGCTAAAAATTCTATTTTTTGCCCAGAAACTTTATTTTTAAAGTTTTAATGTACCTTTCTGAAAACAAACCTTAGTTTAAAATAAAATAACACCCAATATAAAAATATTCCAAGTCTCCTTATATTTATATAGAAATGCATTCATACCTTTGGACACTATGGAATATGATGTTGATGACGTAGAAACATAGCACTTAAACTCAACATTTTAATGAAGCTTTAAACTTGGCCACTACGTCTTCAACTCTAGTATGTCATAGGCTTGAAGGATGGTCAATAACTCTATCCTATGACTCAAACGTTTTTGTTCGGAATTGAGCCAAAACTACAAAGGACTCAATTGGAAATTTTTGTCCTTATAAATATCCCCCTTTGGCTATTCCGGGACAAAAACTAAACAAAAATCCTAAAGGGTCGTCATGCTCACTAGACTATAAACATCCCACCCAAAATAAAGAGTACAATGCTTGACTCAAATAACCCAAGGATCAATATCTTTGCTGATGATGAAAGTTGCCATTTAGAAGTATTCCTGCACACTTAAGCAAACTATCGAACGCATAGGGAATATCAAGAATATTAAATGCATTTTAAGTAAAGATTCACCCTTTATTAATTCTCCCCTTTATCAACTATGATCTACCTAAGAAGGTCGCGACTCCTCTAAGTTAAATCTACAAAACTAAGATACGATTACAATAGGATTAGATACCATTTCTCCCCCTATAATTCTCCCCCTTTTTGTTCAGGATAGACAAAGGCTAAAGAATAAAAACATAACTTATCTCACCCAAATAAAGCATATACGTACTCTAAACTAAGTAAGGGATAAATAGATTGGGATAACAAGCTAAAAACATGCAATTGTACATAAAGTGATGAGAACATTAAAGCACATGGGCAACTAAAATTCAACCAATCCATATAAAGATATGAATATCAACTATGATGCGATAACAAAAGATATCAATTGATTGTAGTAATCTAAGCATGTGATATCGAAACAAAATTTGTAACAAGATAGATACCAAGAATGAATTAAAAGCATAGATGGACTAGCTAAACATGGCAAAGACTTAACCAAAATATCATATATATGTGTACATAATAGATTCAAACTAAGCATAAGTACACACATATAGATATAAACACCAAAATGACACGAAACTAAATAACATAAGATTTTCCACACTCTTATAGCATAAATATGTCATATGGAAACGAAAGTGTTGGGGTGTGAAGAAGATACCAATGAATTAAAACCCAATCACTTAAACGTGTTCACGTAGTTCTCATTTGATTGCAAAACTTTATCAACTAGAATTTAGCCTTTATGTGACATGATAAAGTGAACTAATGAACAAATAAACACAATGCATACAAGCCTAGCATGTTGATGATTCTACAAACTAATAGAGTCATGACATTGAAAGCGCAACTAGGATAAACGTACATTGTGCAATCCGTTGATATATCAACCAAACTCCCTCAATAAGCATATATATTATTCTTTTGAATGAATAAATCAACTAAACAAATTAGACCTTGACAAATTATTTTTCTTTTAATGTCATATTTTCTTTTAGGCCTTTGGGTCACGTATTTCTTTTAGGTCCAAGCAAACGGTAGCTTACTATTCGCAAAGGATAATAAATCCTTTCGGATCCCTTCCCCGTGAACATTTATATATAATATTTTTATTTCTCACAAATCTCACGTGCAACGGATTTTGACATGCACTAGTCCTCCTAGGTCACAAATATGTAGATGACTAGATTGGTAGGAGAACACTTCACAAAGCTCAAATATAACATGTGACGTTAAGGTTCAAAAAGCTCGTGCGTGTGTGTAAAGGCATATAAAAGTGAATCCATTAAGTAAGTAAAACTTAAGCTACTCCATGTAAGCATGATAAAGAACATTTTAAGGATTAAAATTCTAACCAAAAGTTCTAGTCACGTGGAAGCGAAATGAGGATTCAAACACAAACATATGCCACAAAATGTGTGTAAAACCAAAATATACACAAAGTAAAATATTTTTGAGTTTTTTGACATTTTTAACCAAAAAAAAATTATACTCAAAAGACACACAAAAATCATTTGTGTTTTTCATTAAGCATGAATTACGAAAAGGGTAAAACACAAATGATAAATAAAAATCTTTTTGTATTTTTCATTTAATGCAAACAAAAATGAAAGAAATATAATACAAAAGATAAACAAGTCATGATTTCTAGCATGAGATATGAAATAAAACAATGACTAGAAAATGACTAAACATGCATACACCTAGCAATGATATATAATATGAAGCCCAAAAAGCTAGAGTATGCAAACAACTAACACATTCAACCTTTAAATTTAGCAAGGGAGGTTTCATGTGAAAGCAAATGAAAATCAAGAAATCTATTATCTAGCGCATCTAAAAATGATTTCCGAACCCATATTGATGTATATTTAAAATATTGGGATTTGGAAACGAATGAAATGCTAGACATAGACTTCCTATGACTTCTTTTAAGATCAAAACAAAATGACCTAAGGTGGCCTTTCTTACCACAATGCAAGCATGTGAAAACACGAGGAATGATACCTAAGGTATGACCTTTTCTAAAGTCTTTGGATAAAGATGACCCTCTAAAACAAACAATGGTTTTAGGTTTAATAACGGAAGTATTTGAACTAGATGCGCTAGAACCATTACCACTACTACTCGAGTCTTGTAAATCATTTTCCATTTTTAAAATTTAGGACTCAAGTAATAAATTAGACTCCTCAAATTTACTGGACTCCTTCTTTAAATTTTCAATTACACCTAGAAGGTTATCACGCTCCCCCTCAATGTGAACAAACTTGTCCCTAAGAGTCTTTTCTCGACAATCACTCTCTTTCTTGGACTTTTCTAAAATATTTAAATTGTAATTTAAGTCCATGAGATTTTCAGGAAAAATATCTTTTTGAGATAGGGAGTTTTGCAAAAATTTAACTTTAGCTTTAAAACAAGAATTTTCATCTGCAACAAATTTAATTCTTCTTGCAAATCTCAAATTTAATTCTCTTAATTTTTCATTACACTTATTAAGCCCATTAAATTCCTCTCGAATAGCAAAAATTTCATTATCATTAGAAATGGACAAATTATCATTAAGACGTCCCATCAAGAGATACAAAAAAAATGAGAGTGAGTAAAAAATGAACCACCTAAAAAATACAAGGAGCACAAAAATAAAAAAAATCGAAAAACGGAACTTTGACGGGATAAATTAGCGCTCCGGCTCTGATACCACTTGTTGGAACGTGAGGCCCCCAATTTTAAAATTCTTTTTACTTCACAAAGTGATTTAACCTTTTATAGATTCGGAAGCAAAAGATGGTTCAATTAAATAAATTAACTAATTTTAATTTATTTTCAAATTAAATTTAAACCAAGTGAAATTAAAGTTAAACAATTAATACATTTTTCACTTAAACCAAGTTAACCCAAGTCCTAGAAATTTGCCTAAGTCATATTTTTCAATTTTACTCAAATTAGGCCAAATCAAATTTTAACGAATTAAATTAATGACTTTAATTAACTACACATTACCCAATATTTATTTAGCACCAAATTAAACAAGTAGTGATTAAACCAAATTTTATCTTTTTACCTAAGCATGCGTTCTAGGTGATTTTGCAAGATAAAATAAATAATGAATCACTACGCCGCGATGTACGAGAAAAAACCCACAACGGGAAAAAACCTCGAACGGCCCTAGCCTCAAATCCACTAAGTATGGTTTTACAAATACAAGACAGTAAGATTAACAACACTCAACTCGATCCCTTTCAAACCACGACGCTTCTTCTTGTATACACCTCCACCTAGAGAATAACCATGGAGCTCCACTGCGGTCTCGAAATCCACCGATCGGACTTTTTCTAATCACCGTCACCCGAACAAAGAGCCTTTCTCCAAGTGGGTAAATCAACGCAAATAAGCTTCTTCTTTGTGGGATGTAGAATCAAACCCAAACTCTCTTTTATGATAGAGATGAATCCGGTGCCAAAACAAACTCTCCAAGCAAGATGTATATATATAGAGATAGAAACTTGGATTAAACAATGTTTATTTGGTCCAAACTTGGTTTTGTTCTTTGAATAAAATAATTTGAATAACAAACACCAAGATAACTTTATATTGAAGAATTAGGCTCTCAAACACTCTCTAGGAGTTAGAAAAAGCTCTTGGAAAAATTCTGTTCCCGAAGTCATTAAATTCTGTAAAAGAATAGTGGGACAAAGTAGTGGGAAAATGCCAAAAAACTGCCAATAATTGTTCCCGTCGAAATCTCGTTCGAACGATATTTTCGTTCGAACGACATTTCGTTCAAACGAACTATCTAACGAAGTTCCAGTGGAAAGTCGTTGGAAAACCTCTTTCGAACGAAATTCTCGTTCGAACGACAAACTCGTTCGAACGACAATATCGAACAAAAAACCAGAAAGCTGAAAATTCTATTTTTTGCCCAGAAACTTTATTTTTAAAGTTTTAATATACCTTTCTGAAAACAAACCTTAGTTTAAAATAAAATAACACCCAATATAAAAATATTCCAAGTCTCCCTATATTTATATAGAAATGCATTCATACCTTTGGAGACTATGGAATATGATGTTGATGATGTAGAAACATAGCACTTAAACTCGGCATTTTAATGAAGCTTTAAACTTGGCCGCTATGTCTTCAACTACAGTATGTCATAGGCTTGAAGGATGGTCAATAACTCTATCCTATGACTCAAATATTTTTGTCCAGAATTGTGCCAAAACTACAAAAGGATTCAATTAAAAATTTGTGTCCTTACAGTAAGTTCACTCTTTCCAAACATAATGTTGCACTGCAAGTACTTGTATCTCCTTGGAACGTTACAACCCACACTTTCTTGGATGCATGGGGAGAGTTCATTGTAATGTTGGAATATGTCTATCAATTATTTGGGCTTGATCCCACAGGTACCTCTTCTTATTCCGATGAGGCTTTAGACACCGAAGAGACTGTTGTATTTGTGCAGTTGGATCAAATATGTCGAAGGTGCATAGGGACTTCAAATAAAGCCACTTTCTCCCCCCTTATCGGCTATTTCTTCCAAGCCCCCTCTAAAAAAAATATGGTTCTTCTGAGTTTAGCAAAGGCAATGGTACACCCTTAGAGCTACCATATTATATTCTTGTTATCCTCTCTCGATTTGTCTTGCCTGACAAACCTAATGACCAGTCCCATAAAAAGCTCATTAATATCTCCATTCACCTAGCCATGTGTTTCAAGCTCCGTCTGACAGTAATGGCTTTAGGGCCCCTCTACACTTGGTTGGACATGACTCACTTAGATATGGAATGATCCCTTGGTCGCTACAACTTGTCCAATTTTTCTAGCACCATTATTTTGATCGATTTCATTTATAGTTGTTATCCAGAAATAAACCCCATGGAAATACCCTAAACACTTCACGAAGTTCTCAAGCCCCATCAGTTATTTTCCTTTCAGAAAAACAAATTCAAAAGGATATTCTTTCAGTTTTTGACAAACCTAGTTGTTTCGTTATGCTTCCCTACTACGAAGATTCTTTTGCCCAGACTTGGTCCTTCTTTAGCCACGCAGACGGAACGGTTCAAGCCACCTTGGAAGAGCTCATTAATGAAGATCCTTCCTTTGTCGTTGTGCTCCTGTTAACCCCGGGTTATCTTCATTCTTGCACCGAGTGGGGATACACCTCAGAACATTACAACCCCAATCACTGCTCTCGCTAATTTGGCCTCGATCAAGGGGTTCCTCGCTTATTTTTCAAGAATCCCATGCTATTTTCTTTGAGGCCTTCTCTTTCTATATCACAGCTGCCTCCTATGTTTTTTTCGATGATTGTTGGTCAAATCACCATCCCCAAGATAATAAGGAAGGGCTATGTGACTTCTCTTTTTGCCATAAAATATTGGCCGATGCAGCTGGAAAAAATTTATGAGTTTATCGATAGGCCACCTATTTAACCTCCTGTCCTTAGGTTTCCATCGCTTGATTTGGGTCTTAAAGGTAACTCAGTTTTGGGAGTTGAGTTTCCTCTAAGTCAAACCCCAAAAAATCCTCCCATTGAGTTACCTCATTACTGCCCTCTGGTCATTACAGATGGCCCTAGGCCTAAAAAAGCTCCAACACATAAAATAACTATCCCTGCCGAGGGAGCCTCTAAATAAGGTGTCATTACCATAGCTACTTCTAAAGAGGGGCCTTATCAACCACCTTTGAAGAAACCATGGACTTTGAAAAGCGAGACTTCATAAAAATCCAAGTCCAAATCCCAAGTCCCTATTGAAGCTTTTCCAATTGCCTCTATTCCCCCTCCCATGCCTGCCAATCTAAGTAAGGAGATACGAACGCAATTTCAAGTAGATCATGAATGGGTACATCATGAGTTTCAACGACACACTCCTCTTGTTCCTCCCTTATAGCATATCGCAAAATAGAGGTAGATCCAACTGAGGGGGCCACGTCAAGAAAAAGAAGTTTTAGAGTCCCCTCTGTTGTTGGTGGCTCTGGTATAAGGAAGAAGACTCTGGGTATAAAATCCCAGAAGAAACGTGTATACAAAGTACAACCACCACCTAGTGCCTATTTTACAAGACCTCTCCTCATCCATTTCCCCTTAAGGACATTACCCTTGATGGAAGCCCTTAAGTTGAGTGTGGTCCCCCTGAAGGAGCTTTTACAGTACCTTCATCACCTTTTTCGCCCATGGTCATTTCGTCCCACTCTTCCCGAGAGCAAGGGTAAGTTTTCCAACACTTATCAATTTCTAATTTAGCGAGGTATATTATCTAACACTTGTGCAAATTTCTTTTCTCTTTGGGAGGGCGAAACTGATATACCTTCCCCCATATGTGATCCCTTTATTGGGATGAAATTTTGATATTCTTGAGATCATTTTATATCATTCCCTTTCCCCCATGATTGGTCTGACCTATTCTTGCCGTTCTACCTCCCAACATGTTGAGGAGGCTTCCAAAAAAGTTATTGCATTGTAAACCATTAGAGCCTCTCATAAGACAGAGGAGACTCTTTTGGCTTCTTTTGGGGCATCTCCCTTACCAGTAGTTCCTATGGACGTTGTTCCAGTCGCCTCAAGTCCTCTAGAGGTAATAGCTTTTCTTCTTTTAGATATGTTTTCCCCTTAGATGACTTGTGTTCTTAGTATTTTATTTGTATTCCAGGTTGTATCTATTTCTGACCTAGCCACATCAATCTCTGGGTCACTTATTCACTTCCCTCTGATGAGGTTAGTCATTGGATTTACCCCTTTTTCTACCCTTACTGAGGTAATCTTACTTCTTGTGCATTCTCCCTCTCTTATGTGTTGTTTCTTGTGTCTAACACTTTGATATTATTTATAGCTTCCTCTAGCTCTCAGTCCTCCCTCCCATTCTGGGACTCCACAGCTTCCTCAAGACAACATCTATTCATTTTATCGCCTAGGGGTTCCTTCGTCCCTTGTGATGGTTGATACAGCTGTAGTTCAAATGACTTCGGTGGAACCTTCCTCAATTCTGGCACTTATACCCTTTCGCGAGGAAGGTGCCTCGGCCAAGTTGGAGGTCCCTCTATCTGAAAGTTCAGTTAAAACGCAAAGAGATGTTGAAGTTACTCCTATAGTTGTTACTTCTGTAGTTGCTAGTGAGGTAACTACTTCCTTCTTATTCTTTTACATAAGTCTTGTCTTCACGCCTATTGGAACGAATGTTTAAAAAGTAAAATATGACTTCTTAACAATAAAAACCTCTTGTTAAGGTTTTTTCGTGAACTCACACCTACGAGGTGACTTAATAATGAAAACACACTATTTAAGATTTGTCACAAACTCCACTTATATCTGTGACTTAACAATGAAAACTCACTTGTTAACATTTTTCTCAAACTCCAGCTAAAACGGTGACTTAACAATGAAAATAAACTTGTTAAGACCTATATCGGTGACTTAACAATCAAAACACACTTGCTAAGATTTTTATCAAAATCCACCTATAATGGTGACTTAACAATGAAAACAAACTTGTTAAGATTTTTTACAAACTCCACCCATATCGAGGACTTAACAATGAAAACACACTTGTTAATATTTTTCTCAAACTCCACCTATAACGATGACTTAACAATGAAAACACACTTGTTAACATTTTTCTCAAACTCATTCTTTTTAATCTTATTTCAGGTTGCGAGGGAACCTGCCCCTGCCAAAGAGCCAATTCAGTGTGGTCCCTCGCCTATTCCCTCTATTCATCAAGGACATATCTCTTCGGAGGAAATAAGCCACAACGATCATGATTCCACTCTGCAAATCGATAGTGAGTCCGATTATGAGGTTCCTCTACCCATGGCTCTTCACGATTTTTGCCTTATGGTCCTTCACCAGTCTCCTCGTGTCTCTACGTGTAATCGTTCTATCATTGAGTAAATTTCCACTCATCACCCCTAAACCTTCACTGTTGATCGTATCCGTTCAAATGTGGTGGTGATGAGTTAGAGGCTCCAAAGAATGGCAACCATTACTACTGAGTTGTCAATACTCAAACCTCAAGTCTTACCAGACCCCTCATCAATCGATATCTGTGCAACTTGAGGGAGTTAGGCAAGGATGGCTTCTAACTGAATTGGTTGATTAGCCAGTTAAATCAAGAGCAATCAGTTGGAGAACTAGAGGGAGATCTATTAGAAATATATATAGGCTCAATAGGATGAAGAGGCTAGGCTGGTGGAGTTGGACCCTCTGTTTGAAGTAGCTGATGAGGAGGTTAAGGCTGTCGAAGAAGCTCTATTGACAACCAAGAAAAAATGTGAAGCCTTACTTATTGAATGGGACCAAGTCCAGACTAGACTTAAAGGTTGTATCACTGCTCGGAGAACCTGCTTAGAAGCCTCTTTGGGCTTGCCTGAGGATTTCTTCTCCTCTCCTGACTTATGGTTTTTTCTGAGTTGATGTTGTAATAAGTTTTTTTCATTTCCTCATATGTAATTCTTGTGCCATATTTCCCAATTTTGTAATCCTTTTTGAGTATATGAATGAAAAAGGAAATTCATTGTTATCATGCCATGCTTTGTCATTCGTTAGAAATCTCTTATATTTATTGCAAAGATTAAACTCTTACAATTTACAAGCAACTCTTTTTTCTTAACTATGAGAAGAATCATAATAAAAGAAATAACTTATAATGAACTGTAACATAACTTCAACTGTTTAACACCAAATAAATCTTCAACTTAGGGTAATTTCTGAAACATGAAAGACCTTTAACCACTTGTTATTAATCTTGAAAGGTTTATTCTCTTCCATCTTTGAGATTAAGCAGTAATCTGAATCGTGAGCCTCCTTCACAATGAAAGGTCCCTCCCAATTCGTAGCAAATTTAGGCAATAGGATCCCTCTAATGTGTTTCACAACTGCTTTCAGGATCAGGTCTCCTTCCATCGTCTTGGCCAAGATATTGACCAAGGTCTTGTTAGTTTCTTCGGCTTGACCATTACCTTTGGGATACGCCACCATTAAGGTATAGTGAATGATGGAGTATTTTTCTGTGAGCATAGTTACCTCTTTGTTAACAAATGTAATTCTATTATCAGAGAGAATGACCTTTAGAACACCAAATCTATAAATTATGTACTCTCTATTGAAGATGGTCATCGACCTGTTGTTTCTCTTTTTAGTGGTATTGCCTCAGTTCACTTTGTAAAGCACTCCATTGCCACCGATATCTAGATCTTTCCTCTCGAAGATGGATGTATTTCCCCTACTATGTCAAATGCCTAAGTGTGGAATGGGTAAGGAGTGGCCAAAGAGTGTACGTCCATCGAGGGAGCTTGGATCATGTTTCCATGAAGCTGGCATGCCTTACACTTCTGAACAAACACAGCAGATTCTTTCTCCATGGTTGGCCAATAATAACCCAAAGTCAATAATTATTCATATAACTTTGCCACTCTAATGTGATCTGGCTTGTGAGCTTGCTTCAAGACTTTTATTGCTTCCTCTTTTGTGATGTATCTTGAAAATCTGTTGAAGTATCCTCTGCGATAGAGTTGCTCCTCTTAGACATAGAATCGTGGGGACCTTCGCTTGAGTCCCGTTGCATTAATTTTCTTCATAGGAACAACTCCATCCTTGATGAGATCAATGTAAGGCTACCTCCAATCCGCTTGAGTTTCAACAAAGTGACATTCAGTTACCTGAAAGAAGAGTTGACATTTATCGCACTCTCGTTGTAACTCTATTGCATCCTTCTTTATTATTATCCAAGGTATCTCTCTCTCTGGATTCTTCTATACTGATGGATCTCAGCTATTTCCCAATGTTCTTCATATGTCTTCTTCAACTTTCGATCATCTTCCTCTGGATCGATGCACCTTGATAGACATGTTCCCACGTTCTTGAATTAAAGACTCCGTTGTCTTGCAAAATAAGGTGCTAGCTCTCCGAGTTTCATCTTGACTTTCGAAGACTCCAACTACTTCCTGATCTTACCTCTCCAATCCAAATCGTCTTCTATTGATAAGATCATTTGTACTACCGAGGGAGTTGTTCTTCATTGTATCATAGCTGCTGTTGTGTCGCTCTTCATGGATACTTTCTGAGCAATTGTGATATAAGCATTAGCATGCCTATTCATTATTCTAGGATGCCTCTTTATCTTGACCTGATGGAATTTGTTGATCAGCCATTGGATGATTGTTCTATAAGACACCAGGATGATGTGTTTCAACGCATATTCCCTATTCACTTGCTGGACCACTAAGTTCGAATCACCTTTAATGGATAGTGAACGGATTACCCTTCTGAGGGCCTATAGCAATCCCAGCACTAACGCCTCATACTCCGCTTCCTTATTAGAGCAAGGGAAATATATCTTGTAGGAAAGGCAAATCTCTTCATTCTCTTTTGTAAGAATGACTCTCCTTCTCCCTTCTTTTCTACCGAATAACCATCAAACTACATAGTCCATTCTTGAAGGTTTGCATCCTAAAAGTTGGCCTATAAATCATCTCGAGGAATGCTCTCACGGGGTGGCTTAAATATCCCAGCTGGAAAAATTGCCAATAAGTCTGCATATGGTTGGTTGTTGATCGCACGAGGGGCCACGCGCTTCAAGTCATGTTCTGAAAGGATAAGGAACCACCCAGTTGCTCTTCCAATAAAAAACTTAATGGGATTACATCTTGTCAAAATGTGAATTGTGAAAAATAGTGTTGTCAATTTTATAAAATATCGCAAGTGCACGAACTATTATAGAATAGTTAGTGTAAGTACGGGTCGAACCCACAAAGATTTGTCAATTTTTTTATTCAAATTAATTGTGACTGTCCAACTAGACTAAATAGGATAGAGAATGATTATGAACTACACTAAATAAAATCAATTACGATAAATTAGGGTAACACGAGATATTTGTAAATAATTAGGAAATAATTAGGATTCGGGGTCCATTTATCACGTAACTAATATTGCACACTAATTTAATGTTGTCATTCCCTTTTATAACTCAAATTAAACCGACTCTCACCGCATTTAATTTGAAAAATATGATGGTTATGTTCAAAATATTTATAACGTCTCTAATAGACGGCTAAAATCCCTATTCCCTTAGAAAATACACGTTTTAAAGTTCGCAAATGTATTTAAGCACGGACTATCAAAACAATCAAAGTGCAAGCATAATCCATCAAAAATTTCTATTTTTAAATCTAAAAACTTGATTTGACAAAACAATCTTGAAGGTTCTAAAACACACTCTCGTGTCGCTTTAAAATGAATACCGAATCTTTAATAACAATTAAAACAAGTAGAGAAAAAATAATGATAAAATTAACGTGACAATATTAGCTAACTATGATAAACTTCCCCTTACTCCTAATATAAGAATCAAGCTACCATAATGAAAGAGAAATTGCAAGAATGAGTAGAGATCTTCATTAATAAACCAAACTTACAAATAGTTCTCTCACAACAATCTTCAATCCTCTAAAGAAATGATAAAAACTTGGCCCCAATCACTTAAAGTTGCTCCCGAAAATCCTCCACGAAATTCCTCTCTAATTGTCTCCGAAATTTTGAGCCCAAGGGTCCTTTTTATAGGACAAGTGGTGAGGTATTTGAGTTGTGGTAGGACTCTTTTTGATTGGCCGAATGATGTTTGTAGCTATATCTCCAACGCTTTAATCTTTGGATCGTGATAAGGGACGAAATTTTCCCCCAATTGAAAACTCTTATCTTTTTTCTTACTGAACACGCATGACGAGTTTCGTCCAAATCAGAGAATAAAAATTTCTCACTTTTTTACGATTTCACGTGTAAAAATAGCTTTTTTTAACTGACCGTAAAAATCAGTTTTTTCGCGCCTTTTTTGAATTGATCATCAATTTGCACCAAATTCCATCATTACTTGAAAAAATTTCACTAGGCAACTTTTTCACAAATTAGCACAAGAATATTATAAAGTTATCGAAGAGCCCATTTTTTACTTAAAATTGTCATTTTCAATATGAATTCAATAATTTTTGCATTTTTTCCTCTTTTTAATAAAATAGTCCTAAGAACTTATTAAATACACTAAAATGGGACTAACAAAGTATAAATTTGGGTATAAAATATACAAAATAATGCACTCATCAGATAGCATATTATCTATAAGTTTGTGTTCCACAAACACAAAGGCTAAATAATATCTCTCTACACTATTATACTTCGCCTCTGGTCAATGTATGATCTTGCTCAGATAGTAGACTGGTTATTTCTGCCCATCAACTTCCTGTGCCAAGAGAGATCCGATAGACCTGGTGGTAGACATGAGGTAGAGTTGCAACAGTATCCTTGCCTTTGGAGGAATCATCATTTGTGGAGAAGTGAGAAGCTTCTTCAGCTTGGTGAGAGATTCTTGGTGAGCTTCCTCCCATTTGAACTTTTTTCCTTTTCGCACCAGCTCCATTAGCGGATGAGTTATCTCGATCAGACCTGGAATAAATCTCTTAAGGTAGGAGACTTTACCAAAGAAACTCTTAAGGTCCTTCATTATTCTTGGACATGGCATCTCTAGGATCACTCGTTGTTTATTGTGCTCTATCTGTACCTCCTGCCGATGCACCACGAAACCCAAAAACTTCTCGCTTGTAACTCCGAAGGCATACTTCAGTAGATTCATCTTCAGTTTGTACTTCTTGCACCAAATGAACAACTTCCTCAAATCATCCAGATGGGACTCCTCCTTCTTCGATTTGATGACAAGACCATCCATATAAATTTTAAAAACTTATGAAAAAAGTCATGGAAAATGGCCATCATCGTTCTTTGATACGTTGCTCTAACACTCTTCAACCCAAAAGGCATTACTTTGTATACAAAATTGCCTAACAGAGTTGTGAATGTTGTCTTCTCTACATCTGTTGGATCCATCTTGATTTGGTTATATCCCATATACCCATCCATAAAGCTATACATTTCATTCCCATCAGTTGTATCGATTAAACTATCAATAGAGGGCAGAGGGAACTCATTCTTTGGGCAAGCTCTGTTCAAGTTTCTAAAGTCCACACATATTCGTATTTGGTTCTTGTCCTTCTTTATTACTGGGACAATGCTAGTATCCCAAAGTGGGTGTTATATCGATTTGATAAAACCTCCTGCTAGCAACTGTTGGACCTCTTCCTTAATTTTTTGATCCAGTTTAGGCTTGTAAGTTCTTGTATCTTGCTTTACCGGTATGGCTGAATGCATAACGTTCAGCTTGTGGCAACTTACTTGTTTAACCCATCCATCTCTGTGTACTTCCACGCAAAAGCGTCTTTATATTCTCGAATCAGCTCAATCAATGATTTTATTTTCTCTTCGCTCAGATACTTCGAAATGAATATGGGCCTTAGATCTTCTCCTTCTTTGACTAGATTGAGCTGCTCCAGTTCCTGCACCTGTGGTTTTGGGAGATCCATCATGTATTCCAATTCTTCTTCTACTTCCTTCATAAATTCTTTTGTGTTTGAGTTGTCTATGACCATGCACTGCCCCTGTTAGTCCACCAGAAAATATTCATACACCGGGATAACCTCTGCAACAGCAGAATTCATTCTTTGGGCAAGCTCTGTTCAAGTTTCTGAAGTCCACACATATCCGTATTTGGTTCTTGTCCTTCTTTACTACTGGGACAGTGCTAGTCAACCAAAGTGGGTGTTATATCGATTTGATAAACCCTCCTGCTAACAACTGCTGGACCTCTTCCTTAATTTTTTGATCCAGTTTAGGCTTGTAAGTTCTTGTAGTTTGCTTTACCGGTATGGCTGAATGCATAACGTTCAGCTTATGGGAACTTACTTGTTTAACCCATCCATCTCTGTGTACTTCCACGCAAAGGCTTCTTTATATTCCCGAATCAGCTCAATCAGTGCCCTTATTTTCTCTTCGCTCAGATACCTCGAAATGAATATGGGCCTTGGATCTTCTCCTTCTTTGACTAGATTGAGTTGCTCCAGTTCCTGCACCTGTGGCTTTGGGAGATCCATCATGTACTCTGATTCTTCTTTTACTTCCTCCATAAATTCTTTTATGTTTGAGTTGTCTATGACCATGCACTGCCCCTATTAGTCCACCAGAAAACATTCATACACCGGGACAACCTCTACAATAGAGGAATTCATTCTTTTGGCAAGCTCTGTTCAAGTTTTTAAAGTCCACACATATCCGTATTTGGTTCTTGTCCTTATTTACTACTGGGACAGTGCTAGTATCCCAAAGTGGGTGTTATATCGATTTGATAAACCCTCCTGCTAACAACTGTTGGACCTCTTCCTTAATTTTTTGATCCAGTTTAGGCTTGTAAGTTCTTGTAGCTTGCTTTATCGGTATGGCTGAATGCATAACGTTCAGCTTGTGGCAACTTACTTGTTTAACCCATCCATCTCTGTGTACTTCCACGCAAAGGCGTCTTTATATTCTTGAATCAGCTCAATCAATGCCCTTATTTTCTCTTGGCTCAGATACTTCGAAATGAATATGGGCCTTGGATCTTCTCCTTCTCTGACTAGATCGAGCTGTTCCAGTTCATGCACCTGTGGTTTTGGGAGATCCATCATGTACTCCGATTCTTCTTCTATTTCCTCCATAAATTCTTTTATGTTTGAGTTGTCTATGACCATGCACTGCCCCACTTAGTCCACCAGAAAACATTCATACACTGGGACAACCTCTGCAATAGCAGAATTCATTCTTTGGGCAAGATCTGTTCAAGTTTCTGAAGTCCACACGTATCCGTATTTGTTTCTTATCCTTCTTTACTACTGGGACAATGTTAGTCAACCAAAGTGGGTGTTATATCGATTTGATAAACCCTCATGCTAGCAACTGTTGGACCTCTTCCTTAATTTTTTTATCCAGTTTAGGCTTGCAAGTTCTTATAACTTGCTTTACCGGTATGGCTGAATGCATAACGTTCAGTTTGTGGCAACTTACTTGTTTAACCCATCCATCTCTGTGTACTTCCACACAAAGGCGCTTTATATTCCCCAATCAGCTCAATCAATGCCCTTATTTTCTCTTCGCTCAGATACTTCGAAATGAATATGGGCCCTGGATCTTATCTTCTTTGACTAGATCGAGCTGCTCCAGTTCCTGCACCTGTGGTTTTGGGAGATCCATCATGTACTTTGATTATTCTTCTACTTCCTCCGTAAATTCTTTTATGTTTGAGTTATCTATGACCATGCACTGCCCCTGTTAGTCCACCAGAAAACATTCATACACCGGGATAACCTCTGCAACAGCTCCTTCGACCATCCTATCACGCCTTCAAAGGCAAAAGCTCACCTTTATGTCCCCCGTTATCATTTTCTTGCACTGTTTGTTGGCCGTCGCAACTGCTTTTCATTTCTGCCAACCTGTGTCTCAAAAACCTGCTCAGGACGCTCTGTTGTTGGACCTCATGTTCCATCGGGTCCATCCTAGGTCTCGTCCTATCTCTCAGTTGTTTATAGATACTTGAGATTTGGGATTGACATGGTTGGCCTAATCAACTGCTTTCTTCATACCTGCTCCTTTGCTACTCTGACCGTTCACAGGCCCCATCCTTTCTCTAATCAAGGGAACTATATCTCCCTCCATCCGTCCCGTTAGAACTCTTGCGTCATCCTCGAGCTTTGTATAAAACGCTGCTTCCACTAGATGAGCTTCTTCAATTGCAAAGGGCTTCTTCGTCACTCGTAATGATCTCAGTTTCCTTCACATTTTCCTAGGGGTGTAAACTAGAATATTCAAAAATCTGAATCCTTCCGGTATCTGAGTCCGAATTTTATGGATATTTATCCAAAAAATGGATATGAATACGAATATGGATAGTGTATTAAAATATCCAAAAAAAGGGATACGGATGCGGATGGTATGTGTATCCGATATGGATAATCCGTATCCGAGACGGAGAATCCATATTTGTGGATATTCATTTTTTCGGATATTCATATCCGTATTGTATTTAATAATAATTTATTATTATTATTAGTTATGTATAATTATTGTCTATAATATTTATCACACATAATGTGTATATATATATATATATATATATATATAATATAATATAAAAATGTTAATCATCACTTTTCCCTCACTTAAAAAAAATAAAGAAATAATACTTTTAAAAATATCAAAAGATAATGAATTGCTTAAAAAGAAAAGAAATAAAATAAAAATAAAACAATAGAAAATAACAAAAAATGGACAAAACAAATTTAAACAAAACATTTGTCTTAAACCTTTCAACTTCATTTGACCCGTTTCCCCCTTCTACCTCATTTTCAGCGCACACCCTCTTTTTCAAAACCTTCCCTTTTCTTATAACTCGATAAGCTCCTCCCCCATCTCTGTCACACACTCACACCCAAAAAAGAACCACCCACACCACACACACACACACAAAAAAAAAATAATAACACAATAACACACACGGACACAATAACACACTGACATACACAACAAGACACGCAGACGTACACAACAACACACACATAGACGCACAGAACAACACACGCACACAAATGCACACAGTAATACACACATATAGATGCATACAACAGTTGTTAGGGCTAAATTGTTGATTCCAATTTCTAAGTTATTGATTATGAAATGGTAGATCAATTTTTTGATTATAAATAGCTAGGCATTACTATTTTTTTACACTAATATTGATATTACCTATTAAACGAGTCAAGTAAATTATAATGGATAAGTAATGTAAACGGATGCGGATATTATCCTAATTCGAAGAATCCGAGAGGATACGGATATGGATAGTTGTTTTTACTATCCGGTCCGATATGGATAGTTCATCCAAATAGCGGATGTGGATATAGATAGGAAGTCTTCTAATGCCTCTTCAGACTCTTCTATCTCCACTACCAGTTTCCTCGCCTCCCGCTCAGCTTCTTCATCATCATCAACTACCAGGTTAGTTGTATGTGCTGGTAGTGGGTTGTTGTTGACGTTTTCCTCAGGGATCTGCAGAGTTCCTACCTTCATGTATTTGCTTATAATCTTCCTCAGTGTAAAACAGGTCCTCGTTAGATGGCCAATATTCTGATGGATCTGGCAGCATTTGGGATTAGCCCTTTCTACATATGGATCCATCTTTGGAGTATCCTTGGGCTCATAGAACGTACCCCCTTACACTATGGCATTGTATAAACTGACGACCTCTTCAACAGTGCAAGGCAATGGTGGTGGATCCTCTCTATCTTTACCGAACTTCCTTTTGTTGTCCTTCTTCGGTTGTTTGGTCCCCACTCCTCCATCGACGTATTCCACTCATAGGGGATAGACACTTCCAACCACGGGTTATATTGGATGCCTAAATATCACATGCACCACGACCAAGTTTGGCCGTACGACCAATGAGATGTTTATTATTACTTTTAAAAACGCTGCAAAAGTTCCCTCATGCGTTTCGTTTATGAGGTGACAGATGTACTCTGGGAGAAAACCTTCATAACAAATCTGAAGAAATTTGAACTCCTTAACCTCCTACCTCACTTTTAGGGACCTTTCTCTGAATCTTTGTATGTATGGCACCACTTCCTCCCCTAGCCGTTGCATCTCCCTACCTAGCCGTGTCAACGTAAATTCTTTTTCTGCCAGGAAAAACTTCTGGACAAACAGGACGTTCATCTCCTCCCATGTTGAGACACTCTTCGGTGCGAAGTGAGAGTACCGGGTATATTCCTTATTGGTGAGGGATTTAGAAAACTCCATTAACCCTAACTTCTTATTGTTGCAATGGGCCCCCAAATGCTCAATGAACCGTTTGATATGTTCCTTTGAGTTTTCTCCCTTTCTTGTGTATTTTTCAAAGATGGGAGGAATTTAGTCCTTTCGATAAGGTTCCTCATTGTACTCTTCAGAATAGGGAGTACAAAAATCATTGTATATTGATGCTACCTCGCTGGTTGACTACGAGAAAGATGCTACCATCTTTAGCATTTCTTTCTGCATCTCCTTCATCATTTCTTCTTAGGCAGATACAGGGGGTTTTTCAGCCATTGGAGCAACGGGTAGAGGGACCATAGGTGGAATACTTACCACCACTGGAGTACCCACCATTGAGACAGGGGTGGTTACAGTGTTCGTGGGGATAGGTCCCATTAGGGCTGCACTCGATGGGGAAATCGAAGTCGCCATCGGTGTTACGAAAGAGCTGGGGTTTAGTCCTCCCCAAAAAGCCATTGCAGCTACAGGAGTCTGTAAGAACTCAAAGAATTTTTCCATGAGAAGGGACATCTATGACTGTCCCATCACTGCGCTAGTAAACTCCTATGTGATTGCTGGGATTCCTATTACCATTTGAACTTAAGGAACCTCTACCCAAGGAACCCCATCCCTGGAAACCTCAAGCTCCCTCGCCACTTGTTCTTTACTTTTCTAAGTAGCATCAAAGTCAAGGGTACGATTAACGTTATCTTGCTCCATACTTATAGGATAATGCCTCCGCAGCAGAGTTGCCAAATGTAAGAGGGTGGTCCCCTTAAAGCATGGGAGTATTGGTGATACGAGAAATCATCCACTTGTCATTATTGTACCAGCAAGTCGAGTGTAAGATATGTAATGAGCAGATAAACCAAGTAGAGAGAGATAAAAGATAAGATATAGAGTGGTTCGGCTATAAAAATGAGCCTACATCCACTTTGGTGCCACACTATCATTATATGAGTTGTTTGGCACATAGTAATTAGGCCTAAAGAGGCGTACAAGCATGATAATAGAAGAGAATACATAAATATGATGATTTCGGGGATGTCAGGGCAATGACTGTGATGCCGGAGAGTAGCCCCCAAGCGTCGTAGAGAGAATAATCAGCTCTAAGCTAAGTGTTGGTGTAAGAAATGAACCCGGATCCTGGATGTGGAATAAAAACTGGCCCCATTATCTCGAGGTGTGGACCTCTATTTATAGAAGGTGTAGATGTTGTATTGATGTTGTGGATGAAAGGGGCTTCGATCGGTTAAGTGAATAAACTGGGGCCGCATCTTGTGTATGTGGGGTCGCGGCCAGGTGAGTAAGCATAGGGTTGCGAGCTGTGAGTGGGGGTCGCAGCCTGTACGTTTTGGGATGCGGTAGCATGATTCAATGTAGGCATATTATTCTCATTCCGCGGCAGGGTGTAATATATGTCATATCAAGTATAGTAATACCAGTAGAGGCGTAAGCCGTATAGGTATGGTAATAAACGATAACCCAAGCACTCTTTAACAAAGACAAATTAACACATAATATTATACATAAGAAACACTCAGATTGAACTCACAAATCTCTTGTGTATAACTTAAACGATAATAAATGAAACTCATAAGTAACTCCTTCAAAGGGAGAGAAAAGTAAGCATCCTATATATACCTTGGCAGGTAGCCAATACACCATACACCACTGATATATCTCTTGTTAGCTATTAAAAGCTTCACAATAAATGACAATGGTGGGTCAGTCAACTATCTGGTTTGTAATAACTTCTCTGTCTCTAGCAATAAAATCTATAGAAAGAACTCTCTCATCTTAGAAGTGGTTGAGGCCGATGAATAGCCCCACACCTTTCCCGAGATGTCTCAATCCTCTACTGTGTGAAAGACCTCCCCCTCACATTTTATTTCACAAGCATTAAATGCCCAATGGGCCAGCACACCCTATGTCATGACCGTTAAATTCCAGGACATGCCTTTTGCCTAACCACTGTGCGTCAGAGGACTGTCACCACGTAGGTGGCTCACCAACTGTCTGACAGTGCCAATACCACAGTGGTTCACTTGAGTTTGGATTGGACAGTGTTTAGTTGGCTAATGACATCACCTAACATAGATGTGATATTTGGTAGAGGGTTGTTTGGCTCAAAGATCAATATACGATGGAACTCAAATTTACTCTGCACAAGGTTCAGACGAAAGTTCTCTCGATGTTTTATCAGGTGCGTTTAAGATGGTCATGATAATCCTTAATGTTATCGCACTTCTCAATCTTCCAAACTAAGTTCCTCTGAAGTTTCCACGGTGAGGTCATTCGATAGAGCATGTGAGCTCTCCCGGACCTATCAGGCCTGGTCTCTCGCGAGTATCGTTTGACCTCCCACTCAACATTACGATCATTACAGTATTAAAATCAATGTATTTAAAAGATAAAATTTGACTAAGTAGGAAAGGAAGGTAAAAAGGAGCTCTCTCAGCAAGCTTCCTCGCTGAGCTGCCTCGCTAAGTTGCCTCGATACGTTCATGCTGCTTCCTTCTCCTAAGTCTCTTCTGTTAATTAAGCTCTCTTTAATTCAAAGATTACCTTCAAGCCCCTCCCCCCTTACAATGACATTGTTAACATTTGTAATGTGAGACAATTGACAAGAACTACGAATAATGAATTAAAAATCTCAGCCATACACATTCACAACAACCTTCATAAAGTGAAAAAAATTTAGAGTGCTTAGAAGAAGTAGATTCTAAAGTTTATTTAGTAGAATGCCAAGAAATGCAATATTGTCACACTGGGATTGACCCTTGTGAGGATTAGAGAGGTATTAAGAATATACATAACCTGCAAAGTCATAACCATTAGAATGATTAGAATAATATAAGCCCATGTCAGTGGTGCCTCGTAGATATATTAGGAGATTCTTGTTGATGGTTCGGAACTATATCTAGCAATCAAGTCAACTTGGAATGAAATATCTACTCTAGTGCATTGTGTGAGGTATAATAATGCACCAATTGTCCTTAAATAAGGCACTTTTGGACTCAAAATATCATTATCATCTTCTCCTTGATGACATTCGTTTATATTACATGGCTCATTATCATCATCAATGCCCTTTGAAATTTGCGTAGTTACTGCATATGAAAGTATGTCATCAGTGTTTATTTTATCACGATACCATATTTCTCTAGAATATGTATAAAATATCGAGATCTCATTATTGTTCTTAGGTACCTTTGTCTCTTCATGGACTTTTATAGTCAATTCAGGGACTTGTGTCCTTTCACAGAGACTAACCTCTTCACAGTTTTTAGATAAAATGGATCTTTTGTTCACAACCTCTGCTGGGGTGTGAAAAGGGTAGGATTTTTCAGATCTCCGCTTTCCGGGAGTATAATCTTTGGATCTGCCATGCTTTTGTTGTGTAACAGATTCATTTACTACTGAAATCAAAGTCCATTGGCAATTCTGGCGAATGCATTAGCCGCAGATACACGAGACTTGGTCACTCTTGTTGCATCATTAAATACACTGGGTAATTGATTTGCAATTCCTTGAAGATCTATTATCCTTCGCACTTTATGTTCACATTGAGCAGTACGAGGTCTAGATGAAACAAGGCAGAAGTATTCCACGTTAATTCTCGTCGTTCTTATGAAACGTAAAGTAGTTCAGATACGTTCTTCCCTCCCCTAACGATGAGAATATTGTCTCATCAATTCAAGTACTACTAAAAAATATTAAGGTGAAAATATTGACTAAATATAGACAAACATACAAATGTAAACACACACACACACACACACACACATATATATATATATATATATATATATATATATATATATATATATATATATATATTAGAGAACTTACCTCTGTTGAAATTTAGGAGAAAGATTCGAGTAAAATTCTTTCCCTTTTTTCCTTCTACAAAGCACAAGCTTTAAAAGGGATAATGGATGACGATTACACCATTTGAAAGGATAATTGATCACGACCTAGCGATTCGTGCTGATGACGTTTTATAAGATAAAGCATAGAGAGAATTTAGAAAGAGACAATATTTATTTTCTCAAAATGTTTATCTAAACTCACAAGGATCTACCTATTTATAGTAAACAATGAGGTATCCTAATAAACATAGAACTCAATAGACATGTAAGATGTATAGACATCAACACCAATAATCATATTATTTAACACTACTAAATTTATACTTGACAAAAACAAAATTACTTTAAAACATAAAGCAAAAACAATATTAATAATTTTTCCACTAAATCAAATACATTGTACATGAATAACACTACACAACACGACTTACTTTTACACACATTGTGTCAACTTTAAATTCTTTCTAAAAATACCATTCATATCAACAACTGTTATACTTACAAGGAATTGAACAAATAGATTGTTAATTTATAATAAAATACCACTTCTATTTTACTATGTCAGTAAATTTAGCCACGTTCAAAATAGTGTTTGAAAAGGATTGAATTAATTACACTTAACTCCTCCAACTTAACTCCTATTTTTACCTAGCCACACGTACTATTATTTTTAGACTTAACTCCTCAATTTATAAAAACGCATCACTTTACCATCGAACAATAACTGTGTTAAATTTGTGATGAAAAATTGATCATGTGCTCTACATATGAGGGTATTTTTGGCCAACTACTTGTGCAAATGACCAATTTTTCGCCCAAAAATTTAACACTTTTACTTTTACGTTCAGGGGTAAACATATGTGCTTTTAAAAACATGGGTGGTGAAGTCAAAACAGGTCCAAATTTGAAGGGGTGACGATGTAATTAACCCAAAAGGTTTTTAGTGGGTCCCATACTATGGGATATTTGCTATTAGAATGACAATATTTTGTTTACATATCTGCAATTCAATATTTTGCCATCCAATTCACGTTATATATGCTCTTAAGTTACTTAAGGTACATATATGGTCAGCACCTGAACATGCAAAAAGTTCATGAAACAGCTAATATCATTGCAATCGAAGTTTCATTACAAAAGGTTGACATATTTAAGTGATCAAAATTGGATGAATTAATCCATTACATTTAAACCAAGAAATTTCCTTCCTGGACATACAACTATAAATAACATAAGCTGGCAAATCATCTCACTTAAATTACAAAAACCTACTCCAAAAGAGGAAAACTACACTAAACCCCCTAAACTTTTTCAGACTATCAAATCACCACCTTCCTCTTTTTTCTAACTGAACCACTGGAATCCAACAATCTCAGGTGTTGGGCTGTTACAAACACTACTATCCGTTGGGCTAATATCATAAGGAGAAACTGGATTCGAGCCCATAGAACCCGTGCTGGACCTTAACACCTCTCCTAAAGGCCCACCATCCATGAAACCGGCGCACGAATCATGGCTCAACCAGCTTGAAACTTGGGCCTTATGGTCACCTACACAATCTTCAACACTCGAGCCCATAGCCATCGATAGATTAAGCGATGAATATGATAAATTCCCATGCAACGGAACCGACATTTCGTTAATTCTAGGGTTAGGGTTTTCATTTGACCATGCATCGATAAACCCCCTCGGGATTAGGGTATTTAACGACACCAAATCAGGAGAGAGAGAAAAAATTGACTCACTGTTTTGATAAACACCCTCCAAATTTTTATACGAAATCAAATTTAGCGGCTCTTCGTCATAACGTCGCTGAAAAATAGCAGGAATCAATTGCTGGCATTGTTGCTCATTCGAGTCCATCTCCCTATCCAAACCCCTTCAATATGAAAACATAAAAACACATTACATCAACAAAATAAACATACCCACAACATAATATTAAGAATGTCTAACTGATAAAATGTACTAAAGACGTGAGGAATGGCAATTTTTGTCATGATAACTCATTTATTGTAATAATCCGATATGATCCATGTTGGCAAAATTAGCTTTTGTAGGTTTAAGAGTTTTCAAAACTTGTACTCAAACCGAAAATGACACGACTAATTTAGGAGTGACAATTCTTTGCACAACCTATGTAGACATAAAGAATGAAACTTTCTATATGGCAACCAACATAAAATGAACACCATCAAATATAATTGGCACCCATTTAGGATTGACAATTCTTTATACGATTTGTTAACATAACATGTCACGAATACAAATTCAGAGGGTCTGAGCTTCATTTTAAGAGATTTGGGTCACTAAACACAATTATACATATGGGTGACATGAAAATGTTATACCGAGCAAGTCAGAAATAATAAATACGGGATACAAGGTCGACAAGACACAAAACCGACATGACACAAAGTTGACTATAAAGGCTGGGTATAAGTGATGACAATCTTGACACAAAACCGATAAAATACGATATAAAACCGACATGACACGACCCATTGACCCAATGTGACCAAGCGAAAAAATGCCAAGATAAAATAAACAAAACACAGCTGAATATTTAAAAAAAAAAAGAATAATTGCAAGGATATTCACATAAATGATAATAAAGTATAAAGAAAAAAAAATGCTCTGTGCATCAAGGATTTCACTTGAAGTTCACCAACTTTAATGCCCTGAAAATATCATTTTTTGGTGTATTTGGTGTATAAAAAATTTGGTTTGGAGACGAGCCCAATTGTTTCACTGCTTAAACATAAAACTCACCAATTTGGTTCATTGTAAGCATCAGCAGCGGCAGCAGAAATGTGTTTGATGGGTATTTTAGACTTTTCAACAGTTTGAACTTCAGATTCATGATCTTGATTAGTATGATGAAGAACACAAATCTTCTTGTTATTGCTATTGCTATTGTTGTTGAAAGGGGATTGATTTTCCACTAGCTTTCTTGAACGGGGTCGACCTCTATTCATGTGCCGCTCACAATATTTCTGATTAGGTGCCACATCTTTTGCACACCTCCATTTTTTACCATCTGTTCTTTTACATCTCCCTGGCTCTAAATCTCCACTTTTTGAAAATCTCATGTTGCTCAACATACTCACTGTCCCAAAAAAAATACAAAACAAGAAAAGGGCATGTTAGGTAAGGTTGAATAATGACAAAAATAAAATTAGTAATTTTACGCCGACTCGGGATTAATATACATTTTATGTAACATAGAGTCGGGTCATGTTTGTATCAATTGATGTCTATAATTTCAAACACTGACCGATGCAAGTACTAGACGCCACTGTATCGCACAAAATATGTCAAAATCATGCATGAGTCTAAAATTATCAAAATTCTACATCGAAAAACATTAGTTGGTGTCTGATATCCATTATACACCGCAAGCACCACAATAATCTGTATTGCACAAAATATGTCTAAATCATGGGTAGAGTAAAATATTTTCGAAATAAAATTGATGGGTGATTAGATTTACATTGTGAGTTGGAGGGTTGGAGCAGATGAGGAGGGATAGGAACAGAGGCCACCATGTATTTGTAGATAAGTGCTTGTCTTTCTAGCTCTTTTATTTGAGATGTTGTAAAAGGGCATACTAAAGCTGCTTCCATTTCTTCACCTGATTTAATAACAGAATTCAAATTTATAAAAAATAAAGTTGTCATCAATACACTTTAAAACACAACAAAAAATCACATCTAAACAACAAAACTAAAACCCACAAATAAAAATCTGTCTCCCTCTTTTCTACTTTAACAAAAAATTTAAAAGCCCCACAATAATCTCTCTCCCTCATACCGCCCCCTCCCCTCCCCCCCCCACAAAAAAAAAAAAAAAAAAAAACATTAACTCCCCTCTTTTTTTCATTACTTAATACAAAACCCACATCAATAAGAAAAAAAATAAAACCCACAAATTAACTCTCATATTTACTTTGTTTAACAACGAAAATAACCCCCGCCCCCCCCACCCCCCCCCCAAAAAAAAAAAAAAATCACATCCACCAAAAAATCTCTCTCTCTCTCTCTCTCTCTCACACACACACACACACACACACACACACACAGGCAAAAACACAAGCACACAAATTTACTCACATCTTTCTTCTCAATCAACTAACAGAAAACCCACATCAAAAAGAAAAAGATGTGTGTAAATTCACTCAATTTTTTTTTTAATTAATGAACACAAAACCCACATGAATAACAAAAAAAAAAGTGTTTTTAAATGTTCTTTTTTTGTATCTTACCTGGGGATTTGAAGGCTTTGCTGCTGCTACTACTACTAGTGTTTGAAATATCAAAAGGCTGCAGATTCTTCATAAATACCACCTCGTTAGATCCGCTAGTACAAGTGGGGCCACCACCACCCTCATCTCTATCCATCGTTAGATAATAACTCATTAAAATGCTAACCTTATGCTGACAATATTACTTTTTTAAGGTTACTCACTACTCAACGCCGTTTTCATACCATTTTTCCTAAACGGGAAATACCCACCCTTTATATCTATCCAAAACACAAAAGCAAGAAAAAAAAAACAGCAAAAACCTATTGTGTGAGTGTAGGTGTAAGTGTGATTTAATAATAATGCCTTAAGCCTTTGATGCTAGTCTTGGCCTTTGCTTTGCTTCCATGTTTCCAACATTCGCACAAAACAACTATTTTTTTTTTCCATGTTTCTGTCTCTCTCTTGCATTATTGCTTTATCTATCGTTTTATGCATGGAAATTTGTCCTCCTACGGACCCACTCTTTCATTTTAGGCCTGTTAGATAGAAAATTTGAAATTGAGGTGGAATGAAAAGTTTTGCTCTACAAATTTTATTCACACAAATTTTGATCTCGAAACTAAAATTTTGGTTTGTTTGATAGTTTAAATTTGTATGCTCCCAAATTTTATAATTTTCAAGTTTTTGTATTTGATAGACATAATTATAATTTGCCTACGGGAAAATATCAATATTCCTAGTTTTGGTATTTGATAGTCAAAATTTTTCATGGAAATAGAGAGTTGTGTGAGTACATAAATTGACTTATTTTGTTAATTGTCCATTTTTTTGTTATCCTATATATTTTAATACTTATCATTATTTTTATTTTCATTTTTAGGATTAGCAGGTGACAAATGATTTGGATTAAAGTATTGCAGTTGGAATAAAAAGTACTTTATTATTGATGAGAGCACGTTGAGTTGGACATAAGGTTGTTGAGAGTTATTTTGTAACGAGATTAAAAATAATAATAAACGGCAAATTTAGAACTCAGAATTAAACATTATAACTGTCATAATAAAAATAATAAACACATAGAAAAGAAAGTTGCATATTTAATTACTTTGTGGTTTCCCGGTCAACCAAGAATCGCAACATAATGCATTCTCATCCCCCATCAACATGTTTGGTAGATGTTGTACAAAATCCATGGAGGAATCGTTCATTTTGTAGTCCGATAGTTCCGGATCCGATGCACAAATTGGATCGTCGAGTTCAGTATTTATCAAATTTTTACAATGCCAGTGTGTTAATCATTTTTCCATTTGTTCAATTTCTCGTTGTAGTAGACGGATACATCTATCACTGTCTTTAGTTGGATCTTTGCAATAATTTACAGATTTTGCTTGCGACACTGGTAAATCATGCCAATTACAGTAGCATTCTAAATCGCACTGTCTATCATATAACCTAGGCCATTTCAAATGATCATCGCAAGGTATATTTTCTTTAGTTGGAGGTAACCATTTCATTTCATGGCCAACATCTTCTAAATAATGTAATGTGCATATAGGCATATTTTCAAAAACGCTTTTCTCCCCAAACCAACTCCCTCCGTGGGGATCTTCGTAAATTCCCGGGTTAGTCAAAACGTGTGCAACATCGTCAACACGACCAACATCAAATGATGTTGATGCTTCAGATTTATGCTTAACCTTCATGGGCTCTTTGTTTCTGGCTACCATGTTTGGGGTGAAGTAATCCAGACATCCTTTACTGGGTTGTAAATCGCCATTCTGTCTATGGTTTGCCATTTGATAGTGTGTGATATGAAACGAACTACCGTTTGCTTTATACTAGTATTAGACTTGCACTGTTGAAAGTAATGGGACTGAATTAGTAATGACTTGGACTGTTAAAGCACATGAGTTCATTTATCAGGCTTGCACTTTTGCATCATATGTCTCTGCAATATGTGGTTGAAAGTAATGGGATTGAATTAGTAATGACTTTTACTGTTAAAGCACATGGGTTCATTTATTAGGTTTGCACTTTTGCATCACATGTCTCTGCAATATATGGTTGAAAGTAATGGAACTGAATTAGTAATGACTTTTACTGTTAAAGCACATGTGTTCATTTATCAGGCTTGCACTTTTGCATCACATGTCTCTGCAATATGTGGTTGAAAGTAATGAGACTGAATTAGTAATGACTTTGACTGTTAAAGCACATGGGTTCATTAATCAAGCTTGCGCTTTTGAAATGCTAAATATTCAAATTCATAATATAAAAGGATGGTTACAATCTTTGATAATCCCACAAAATATTACATCCCAAAAGTTTACTAGAGCAAAGTTTACAGAAACCTAATACAAAGGGCAAAGTTTGAACAAAACATTACATACGATAATAACTATCCGATATTCCCACGTCCAGAAGCATCAAAACGGAATACGTGGAGATAATATCAAAGCATAATAGTAGCAACGCATAATAGTGAGTAATAGTTAATAGACCATCTGATCAAGGAAAATTACGGAGCTTGTTGTAAGCCTATGTACGTGAGAATGAAAAGTCAGAGAATCCCATAAACACTCGACCTAGTCCATTATCGGCCTCAAATAAAGACATCATCCGCATGACATTATCATCGTCCATATCCATACCCACTAGCCTTTAAAGGATACCCTACAAGTTAACGTGAGTTTGAGAGTTAATGGCACCTTGAAGCTCCATTGCGGTGGCAATCTGCTTCGACGATTGAGCAATGACTGACAGCTCTTGGGCCCATTCTTCCTGGGGGTTCACACGGCGACGACGAGGCTTTGCATTAGTCCCCTGAAACAGAGGAATTCTCCTTTGAAACAGAGGTATTGCTGATAATGCTAAAGTAAGTTATTTTATTAATGGGGAGACATGCCAACTACCTAGAGTCTCCAGCCAAATGATGAGTAAAGTTTGGGAGAAAATTAGAAATAAAGACATAATCAGTAGTACAAAAGACTACTAGAAAATAGGAAAGGTCTCGTGTCATCCATTACATCCATTACATCACTGAAAAATAGTAAATTAAACAATGCAACATAAGTTTAATATCCGGGGTGATTCAACACCATTACATCATAAGAAAATAAATGAAAACAATAAAGGCCACTAGCAGAAGAGTATTTAACACTTGTAGCTTCTTGACAACCACCAAGCTACCCATAATGCCATGATCGTCGATAATTGGGGGTTCTCCTACAAGAAGTGATGATTGACTAGATATACTCGATGTTGCTTTCTCACTATGGGGATTGAAGGTTGCGTAGTTAGCATACATGCCTTTAATAAAAGGCTTTGTCCAACCCAAAAAAATTTGACATAGGGGGCACGTGTAATACAATCGTCCCTGGTTATGGTTTTTATCGGACAATGTAACCTTGACTTGAGATACAACGCCACATGAGCATTTCTTTATTTGATACCGTAAAAGTAGAAGCCCGATTGGTTTGATGAAGGCATATTTGAAAAATCCACCAAATTCAACCTAAAATTATAAAACAAAGAATACATCATAACAAAATGATATCACTACTCGTAGTTACAAGTATCATTGTGGTTCGCATCATATTCTTGCCACATTACATTAGACATTGCATTTCTCTTCTCGGTCCACTCAACATCAGTTATGAATGTTATATGCTCATTCAAAGGTATTTCTGGCTCATTTAAGGGAGGAGGGGTAATGTCGTCATCATCACTTTCCTCGTCCCCCAAGCATTCATCCTCAACATCAACAATCCTCAAGAAATTGTGAATTTCACAACAAGCTACAATAATCTTCGCTTGAATTTCAATCCCGTTGGACTTGCATTAGTAACTAAATCATTGAACAAGTCAAGGCATGCTCGTAAAACTCTATGGAAGTAGTAACTAATGGTTTGATCAGATCTAATGAAAGTCAATATCTCGGAAACATATCGCTTGTCATGTCCAACGGTGTTAAGGAACATTGTGACTTGTTCCTCAACCTTAACTGAACGATTTTCAATCAGTCCATATGTGCGTAACCTAATACAAAGTCTTTCAAATGACCCTATGTTCATCCGAAGTTGTGCGTGGCATACCCGGTCACTCATTTTAAATATTCGATATAATGTTATTTCCCGATCAGCGTCCCAGTTTCGATGGGGAGCCCTAACTAAGAGATGGTCGCGACTCCTCATTTATTGGAAAAGCGCAATGCTCGCATGACCAAGGTCCAGAACAACCCTCGTTGTTGTTTCATGTGCTTTGAGCCAGCGCTCGGTATTTTGTTAGTAAATTCCTATGTCAATGAAAATAAATTAAACTTTTAAGCCCCAGTTTGTAAACATCGTTTTATTTATTACCAAACCATACTTTAATAATATAAAAATTGGTAAAAGATCTTATTAATCCAACAATAAAGGACATGATTTAAAACATAGAAGGAAATAAATTTATACATAATTAGTAGCTTTTCGAGGAATCCGAACAAACTTGTTTTTCGCACAACATGATAAAAACAAACTACATTATATTAGTGGACATAAATGGAATAATATATAATACTATTGCGCCATTATAACAATATTCCTCTCTTTGTATTCATATTACGCCATTATAATGAGACCATTTCACTGAAAACAAGTACACATACCTTTCTCCTTTTATCTAGTAAGTTAATATACGTTATTTATAACAAAAATATTTTTTTTATAAAATATTTGTTACTCATTTCACCATTTCATTATAGTGTGCCCATTTCACCATCACCATATGGCCGAAGCATAAAACATTTCCATACAATTTATTTATAACCCAAACTTTAAAATTATAAATTTTTTTATTTTAAACAGATCCATAAAAAAATTCAATACAATGGAACCTACGGAGCAATGAAACCAAATAAAAAATGGAACCTATAAAAAACTATGGAGCAAAAATAGTTTGCTAATAAAATGGAAACTACGGAGTAAACAAATATTTGTAGAGCAAACAACATCAAACATTTCCATAAAATTTATTTTAAACAGATCCATAAAAAAAATTATCAACGGAGCAATGAAACCAAATAAAAAATGGAACCTATAAAAAACTATGGAGCAAAAATCGTTTGCTAATAAAATGGTTTGCAAAAAATCGTTTGGAAATACTTTTTTCCAAATAACACCTCTTTTATTTCAAACGTTCCATAACAATTATTGGGAAAAAATCGTTTGGAAAAACAAATTACTTTTTTCCAAACAACATCTTGCAAAAAATGCTACCTCCAAAGCAAACAAACCAAACAAAGAAGAAAAATCACAGCAGCCAACAAAAATGGTGGGAGAAAATGGATGACATTTTTACCTCAAACGTAGATTCGTGTGTTTTTCTTCCCCTTTGAACTTGGCATAAATGAAGGTTGAATCAGCTCACCTCCTTCAATATAGGTTTCAATGTCTTCAACCACTCCCATCAAATCACCTCGATCGAAGGTAGAACCAAGAAAGTTTTGCCAAGCCATTTGTTTCTTTGGGGGGGAGGGGGGAATGGATTTCGAGAATATTGGGATTTTGAGGTCACGTGAGGGGTTTTGAGGAATTCGTTTTCGGGGCAAAAAATACGTATCAAACATGACAAAAGATGGAAATTGGGTGGAATTTGGACATTTTCCATGGCAAAAGTCCCATATCAAACAGGGCCTTAGAGTAATTTTGGCCATCATATCTACGTACCTATATAAAACTGGGACTTTTACTCTCAAATTCCTAAACTAACGATTTTAGATTTTAGATTTAGATTCAGGAAATTTTAAATGATTAGATCCAACAAATAAATACTTTTGAATTTAAAATAAACACGCACTATTCAGAAATTCAAGCACTAAAAAATTGTATTCTCTCTTCGATCAAAACCCTAATTTAATCGTACTGTCTATTCGATCAAAACCCTAAAATAATTCTCATTCTCAATCAAATTTTGGTCCAACAACAACATATAAACAACCCTGAATCTCAAAACAAACACACTTCATAAAAATTAAAGCAATCAAAACCCCAATCGTGGATGTTCTAACTAGCATTTCACATTCTCAGTCAAATTTTTCCAAACACTCTAACAAGTATGGATACATGCTCATATATATGTTCTTAAGTTTTGTACTTAAGATTATACCTAATGAGTGCATTATTTTCTATATTTTATACCTAAATTTATACTTTGTTAGTCCCATTTTAGTGTATTTAATAAGTTCTTAGGGCTATTTTATTAAAAAGAGGAAAAAATGCGAGAATGATTGAATTCATATTGAAAATGGCAATTTTAAGTAAAAAATGGACACTTCGATAATTTTATAATATTCTTGTGCTAATTTATGAAAAAAGTTGTCAAGTGAATTTTTTGCAGGTAATGATGGAATTTGGTGCAAATTGATGATCAATTCAAAAAAGGAGCGAAAAATCTGATTTTTACGGTCGTTCGAAAAAAATCTGTTTTTACACTGAAATCGTAAAAAAGTCGGAAATTTTTATTCTCCGATTTGGACGAAACTCGACATGCGTGTTCAACAAGAAAATATAAGAGTTTTCAAGTGGGGGGAAATTTCGTTGCTTATCACGATCCAAAGATTAAAGAGGTACAGATATAGCTACAAACACAATTCGACCAATCAGAAAGAGTCCCACCACAACTCAAATACCTCACCACTTATCCTATAAAAAGGACCCTTGGGCTCATAATTTCATAGACAATTAGAGAGAAATTTCGTGGTGGATTTCGGGGAGCAACTTTGAGTGATTGTAATCAATTTGAGGGCTAAGTTTTTATCATTTTTTTAGAGGATTGAAGATTGTTGTGAGAGAACTATTTGTAAGTTTGGTTTATTAATGAAGATCTCCACTCATTCTTGCAATTTCTCTTCTATTATGGTTGCTTAATTCTTATATCAGGAGTAGGGTGAAGTTTATCATAGTTAGCTAATATTGTCACGTTAATTTTATCGTTGTTTATTCCTTACTTGTTTTAATTGTTATTAAAGATTCGATATTCATTTTAAAGCGACACGAGAGTGTATTTTAGAACCTTCAAGATTGTTTTGTCAAATCAAGTTTTGAGATTTAAAAATAGTAATTTTTGATGGATTATGCTTTCACTTTGATTGTTTTGATAGACCATGCTTAAATACATTTGTGAATTTTAAAACCTGTATTTTCTAAGGGAATAGGGATTTTAGCCGTATATTAGAGACGTTAAAAATATTATGATCATAACCGTCATATTTTTCGAATTAAACTCAATGAGAGTTGGTTTAATATGAGTTATAAAAAGGGAATGACAACATTAAATTAGTGTGCAATATTAGTTACGTGATAAATGGACCCCAAATCCTAATTATTTCCTAATTGTTTATAAATATCTTGTGTTACTCTCATTTATCGTAGTTTCTTTTATTTAGTGTAGTTCATAATTATTCCCTATTCCATTTCGTCTAGTTGGACAGTTGCAATTGCTTTAAAAGTTAAAATTGAAAAATCTCTATGGGTTCGACCCGTACTTACACTCGCTATTCTATAATAGCCCGTGCACTTACGGTATTTTATAAAATGACAACAAGTTTTTGGCACCGTTGTCGGGGATTTATTCATTTTTTTTAAGAATTGTGACTTTCGGACTAGTTTTTTTTACTTTTTGCACTAGTTTATCCTGAAATACAAAAAAAGAATTGAAAAACCCCGAAAAACAAAACTATTTTTTTTTAGAAATTTCCAAAATTATATTTTTAGTAGGTAGTCCGTAAAAAAATTTTGAAAAAAATCAAAATTGAAGAAAAATTCAGAAAAGTGTGCAACGGTGAGCAAACATGAAGAAACTTGTGCTATATTTCCACGAGCACAAGGAACTCTCGAGAACGACTGAAATGTAGGCGAATTCCCCCCCCCCCCCCCCCCCACGATCAACGTCAACTAAAATTCGGCCCGGCGTAAACAAGTCATCGTAAAAAGTCCACGCCGGAGGTACATTTGTGCTCCTAGGTGGTTTAATTTCACATTCAAATTAGCACGTTGCATAAATTGACTTAAGGGCAAAACTCTTAACGAGGGTAAATTAAAGCTATTCCAACGCGAACTTATCAAATCGATTCTGGTTTACCTTGTCTAGGATTGGTGTTTTTTAATGAGTCTTTGGACCGACCACCTACCTGGAGGAAAAAGCAGGATTTGAGGCGATAACCATAGTTGACCGTATTTTAAATTATCCATTGTCAAAGAGTATGGGTTGTTTAATTAGATTTTGAGTCAATTATAATTGCTTTTGCATTCTAAATTTTAAAAAAATAGAAAAAAGAGATAAAAATTCATGCGTTGTAAATTACAATGGGTGATCCTTATATTGTTATCTCGTCATCTTTCTCATATTCCTCAATTGATCCTATGGACGTGATTTTACAAAATACTAAAAATTTAGATGATTATGTATTTTAATTTGAGTCTGATGGGTTAGTAGTTATTTTAAAAATTCAAGAAGGTATGGATGAGAATCCAACCCCTATAATTACTATTTGTTCACCAAAGTGTATCAATTGGAAAGAGGTAAACAAACGATATAATGATGTTATTTCTAAAAATAATCATGAATTAAATGGGGATAATCAATTTTGTGAGGAGGAAAAAATTGACAATCTTGGCACATATAATAGTTGTGATGATTTGGATGATAATTTCAGTCGAGATTTTTCTCCTAAGTTAATTAAGAAAAATGTTGATTCTTCTTATATGTGGGAAAATTTATTTGAGGATTCGTCATTCGATTTTAGTGATACTTCTGAAAAAGTGCGGCCCGATATGTGTGTTTCAAACAAAACCAATTTTATTACCAACTTTTAATTATGCACCAAACTAAGTTATGAAAATTCAATTCTTACTCTAAACCAATTTTATCTTGATTAATCTTAAACATGCATCTAGTGATTAAAGCAAGTAAAATAAAGTAAAGAATACTCATAATGCCGGATGTACGAGGAAAAAACCCAAAATGCGAAAACAACCTCGGACGGCCCAAGCCAGACAATCACTATAAGTAATGGTTTTACAAAGACAGATTAGCCTTA
Organism: Sambucus nigra; assembly: GCA_949130495.1. Taxonomy (NCBI): domain Eukaryota; kingdom Viridiplantae; phylum Streptophyta; class Magnoliopsida; order Dipsacales; family Adoxaceae; genus Sambucus; species Sambucus nigra. The sequence continues at coordinate 631,894,808 of OX422213.1, read as the reverse complement.
CACTAAGACTCGATCCCCACGGGTCTTGACGCTCCTTATGATCTTCAACTGTTCTTCAATAGTGCCCACGCAGAAATTCTGTCTTCCACGATACCTGTCCACAACACACGCGTCCACGTATGTCTAGGTGTCCACCGAATGGCTTTGATTCGTCTACGATGTCGAACAAGAAGTCCTTCTCCGTTCTTCACCACAAAACCCTTTGTGTTCAATGATAGAACAAACTTCTTTGGTGCAGCAAGATCACTTAAACATATAAGAATGATATCTCGGATCTTTGCAAACTCCAAGGATGTGTTTATGCTTTGAAAACCTTAGAAAAGATGTGCAAATAAGTTTCTGGTTCGTAAACAGTTTTTCGGAATGCACACTTACGAAATTCTAACGCAAACACTGTTTAAATAGGATAAAAAATGCCGCCTCAATTTTCGTGTCATTCGAACGACAGTACAAGTCATCATCATCTCGTTCGAATGAGATCTAATGTCGTTCGAGTGACAGAGTTGACTTTTTGACTTTTTGTTCAAAACATCTCTTCCACGAGAGATCCAAATAAGTCAAACTCCTATTCGAACTTATCAGAATTAAAACGTAGTGTAAACCTTTTAAAACACTATAAAATATTTTAAAAATATTTTTCTTTATAAAAATTACATCCTTATCTTTTATAAAAACAATTCCGAGCACCATTAATTATACGCATTCATACCTGAGTGATCTCGAAATGCAATTAACTTTGAAGACGATTAAACTTGCACTAATTAAACATCGGCATGATAAATTCTTTGAAGCTTTGCCACAACGTCTTCAATTTTCTTCAATACGTCATACACCAAGTGGGATCATGAAAAATTAAACGTCTCCCTATGACATATTACAAACACAGTTTTGTTCACGAAATTAAGTCCAACCAATACAGGGACTCAATTGGAAATTTATGTCCTTACAAATCTCCCCCTTTGACTATTCCGGGACAAAACTAAACTAGTGAAATGCCTAACCGAGTCGTCAAGCCGTACGATGCCTAAATCCCATCCCATAAATCCAAAAATAAAAATAGAGGACACGAACTAGAATATGTAGCACTGACAAGCATGAACTGTCTGAATGTGATGTAGACTTGAAATCACGAATCGCTGAAGCATACCTACACACATGAAACAGACAAATAAATACCCAGTGAAGTATGGAGGAACAAATGAAACCAATATATTTATCCAAATGATACCAAACAATAATAGATACCAATATGAATAATCTCATAAACATCATTTGATAAATAATTTGAGAAGCAAAAATGATACCAATGTGTAATACCAAATTTTGAGATACCAATTTGCAAACATATGTAAACCAAAACATGCTCAAATCTCCCCCTACATCACATACATCTCTCCCCCTTTTTGTCTCGAATAGACAATCCGGTGAAAAGATAAACCAATTTGAAATATCTAGCATGGGAATATAAACCAATTTAAATCAATTGGATACCAATTTAAGAAGTTAATACGCTATATAACCATGAAACAACCAGCTAAATATGATCAATAGATGACAAATCAGTAGCTAGTAAACCAAGGAATCACACAAAAAAAACAGTAATCTAATCAGGTGTGATAAATGGCTATATGCAAAAATTCAATTTTGAACCAATAAAAACCTGCATATAAACCAGCCAGTCCAGAAACACTTCCAGCAGTACCAAAAAAAATATCAATTTAACCCAGAGGACTGCAAACCAATCAGAAGCTCCAAAACAGCATGTCGTTCGAACGAGATAGGACTTCGCTCAAACGATATGCAAAGTCGCTCGAACGAAGTACAAAGGTCGTTCTCGCGACATGGGATGTCGTTTGAACGACTTCTTGCGACCTGCCAAATTCTCATATTTTCCCAGAAATATGTTATATTTTTGCCTAGTGAAAAAATTTCACAAAAAAAATCTAGGAAGGGCCTGACAGAAACAAAACAGTATTAAAACAGTAGGCTTTTAACACAAAACGTAAAAACTCATAAAAACTAAAAATATGAGTTACATGCAAACATAGTATCGATGTGCTCAAACATGGATATGGAATGAATGGGCATGAAACTACAACAAATTATCACAATTCCAGCACATCAAAACGATCAAGAAGCTCTAATTGATAGCGATAAATCATCAAACCTTATCATATCCATATGACAATAAAAGTGTGAGCTTAATGAACTAAATATACTACATACACACAAATCCAGAATTTTGACGATTCTACAAACAATAGCGTTAAATTGCAATATTTCAACACTGGGATTAGATGTGCAAACCCGTTAAAAAATTTTAATCCATCCAAACTCCCTCAATAATATCATGTTTTCTTTGGAATGAACTAATTATATTTGACCCGTTTCTTAGCATATTGCATTTTCTTTTGGGCTCTTTTAAACGGTGGCTTTCACGACGAGTCAATTTTGAACTCTCGCAGCCCTTTCCCGTGAATCACTCATTATTTTAACCAATTTAAATCCTCACGGTAAATGGTTCTTACATGCACATTTATCCTTAAGTTTACTTACGCATAGATGACAAGATTGAGATAAGAACGCCTCACCAAATTCAAATATGCAAGAGAAGTCAAACATCCTGATAAACTCGTGCATGCGTGAAATGTTGGCATATATACAAAGTCGAATAAAAATGCATATCAACTTCGAAACAACCCCATATAGATAATGGTTAATATCTTTCTAAGAATCGATAATAATGACCAAATGTTCTAGCCAAATGAATATGAAACGATGGGGGGGTCCAAACACACCAATATGCCACATCAAACATGTAAACTCAAAAACAAAAACCGAAAATCTTTTTGGCTTTTCATATTTTGACTCAAATATAAGCAAAATCTTTTTGGGTTTTCAAAAGTTTTCTCAAAAACAAAATCTTTTTGGATTTTCAAAAAATTTTCTAAAAAAATGAAAACTATAATACAAAATGATGCACATGTCATAATACTAGCAATGAATAAATCATGAAGCAAACTAGCATATGACAAACATGGTAACACTATCATCCTTTAGATTTAGCATGGGAAGAATCAAGTGCACCCAAACGAGAATCATGAAGTTTAATTACTAAAGCCACTAAATCCGATTTCCTAACCCCAGTAGGTGTAAAATGACGCATGGGGATTTTGGGAACCGGGGCAACTTTATTCCTAAACTTCCTAGGAGCTTGTCTAAGGTCATAACAACAACGCCTAAGGTGACCTTTCCTACCACAAAACGTGCAAGTGAAGTGATGGTGGGAATGATTACCTATATGTGGACCTTTTCTAACCTTCCTAGTGTTTCTCACACGTGCGGGGGGGAATGGAAATAACTCTCTCACCAAAAGCTATACCTCCCCTATCTCCCTTAATTTGGACGATGCCTAGGATCATATCTAACTTCTCCGACCTAGCCTCCAAATCAAACTTGACTCTAGATGAGTCTCTCAATCTGTCCTCCAACTCGTGAATCCTAGACTCGAGCAAATGCCTAGAATCCTCAAACTCTAAAATCTCCCTTTTCAAGGATTCCATTAAACCGCGGAGATTATCTTTCTCTTTCTCCACAAACTCTAGTTTCTCCCTAAACTTTTTCTCTCGTGCCCTAAGATCCTCAATCAAACTATCATTATTTTCTATGGCACGCTCATTTAACTTAGCTTGCAATTTAGAGTTAGCCTTTTTCACTTTCACTGTTTCGGCATACAACTCAGTAAACGCATTTGCAACTCTTTTACATCTACCTCCTCCTCGTCACTCTCTTCACCCTCACTAATATGGGATACACTCAAAACCTCCTCGAAAGTGTCATGCACATGAGAATCATCGTCGCTCACATGAAATTCCATAAATGCAACAAAGTTACGATCAATGGGGGAACTCTCTACCTCTTCTAGATCACTATCACTTAAGGTGGAATTATAAACAATGGGTTGCTTGCCCTCTTTCTTAAGTCTAGTGGGACACTCCTTAACTTTGTGATCGTACCCCTCACACCCAAAACACTTATCCGACTCAACTCTCTTAGGCTTCTCAAAGTTATCCTTAGAGGTGGGATCTACTTTGTTGTTCCTGAATTTTTCAAATTTCTTAGCATCTTTCGATTGCTTTTGAAACTTAATAAAATTTTTAAATTTCTTTGCCAACAAAGCAACATCCTCAAAATCGAAATCGAAATCCGAAACTTTAATTTCCTCCTTCTAGGTTTTCAAAGCAATACCCTTTTCTTTCTTAGGCACTTACTTGGAGGTAATCATGTCTATTTCATAGGTTTGTAAGTCACCTATAATCTCTTTTATTTTCGTCGAATCTAACCTACCCAAGGAGTTTAAAATGGTCATTTTTGCATCAAACCTACTAGGCAACGACCTAAGGATTTTCTTAATGACACAGTTGTCGGGAATTTTCTCACCTAGGTTAAATGAAGAGTTGACAATATTGTACAACCTAGCATAAAACTCATCAAAATTCTCACTCTCTAACATCCTAATAGTCTCAAACTGTGTAGTGAGATTTTGAAGTTTTGACTCCCTAACCGTGCTAGTGCCCTCGTGAATGAGTGCTAAAATATCCCAAGCCACTTTTGATGTTTCACAAGTCTTAATTCTATTATATTCTTCCTGTGTGATATGTGAAGCAATAACGTGCCGACCTTTAGAATTGTATTGTGCAAGTCTTTGTTCAGTTTCGGTTCATGACTCAATAGGCTTTAAACTAGTGGCCTCACTTACAATAGTGACAGGGGGTGTCCAACCTTTCTCAACTGCAAGCCAAACATGCTCATTAATAGATTTTAATTCACATCTCATTCTCATCTTCTAATAAGTGTAATTAGTGCCATAAAAAACAGGAGTACGAGAAAATTCATTTTATCCAGAATTCATCTTTGAAAACACATGGGATCACAAAAAAAATAAAAAATATTTTCTAGCTCTGATACCAATTTGAAAAAGTGCGGCCCGATATGTGTGTTTCAAACGAAACCAATTTTATTACCAACTTTTAATTATGCACCAAACCAAGTTGTGAAAATCCAATTCTTACTTTAAATCAATTTTATCTTGATTAATCCTGAACATGCATCTAGTGATTAAAGAAAGTAAAATAAAGTAAAGAATACTCACAACGCCGGATGTACGAGGAAAAAACCCAAAACGCAAAAACAACCTCGGACGGCCCAAGCTAGACAATCACTATGAATAATGGTTTTACAAAGACAAATTAGTCTTACACTAAGAATCGATCCCCACGGGCCTTGACGCTCCTTATGATCTTCAACTGTTCTTCAATAGTGCCCATGCAGAAATTCTGTCTTTCACGATACTTGTCCACAACACACGCGTCCACGTATGTCTCGGTGTCCCCCGAATGGCTTTGATTCGTCTACGATGTCAAACAAGAAGTCCTTCTTTTTGCTTCACTGCAAAACCCTTTGTGTTCAATGATAGAACAAACTTCTTTGGTGCAGCAAGATCGCTTAAACATATAAGAATGATATCTCGGATCTTTGCAAACTCTAAGGATGTATTTATGCTTTGAAAACCTTAGAAAATATGTGCAAATAAGTTTCTGGTTCGCGCGACATCAACATATCGTTCGAACGAGATCTGATGTCGTTCGAGCAACAGAGTTGACTTTTTGTTAAAAACGTCTCTTCCATGAGAGATCCAAGTAAGTCAAACTCCTATTCGAACTTATCAGAATTAAAACATGGTGTAAACCTTTTAAAACACTATAAAACATTTTTAAAACATTTTTCTTTATAAAAATTACATCCTTATCTTTTATAAAAACAATTTCGAGCACCATTAATTATATGCATTCATACCTAAGTGATCTCGAAATGCAATTAACTTTGAAGACGATTAAACTTGCACCAATTAAACATCGGCATGATAAATTCTTTGAATCTTTGGCGCAACGTCTTCAATTTTCTTCAATACGTCATAGACCAAGTGGGATCATGACAAATTAAACATCTCCCTATGACATATTACAAACACAATTTTGTTCACGGAATTAAGTCAAAACAATATAGGGACTCAATTGGAAATTTATGTCCTTACAACTTCAAGTATTTATGACGGTCCTCCTATTTTTTATGAATAAAGTGTATCGCCTCGTGATGCCTCTCATTCCCGCGCTTTTCATAAACTCTCACATTTAGGAGTTCAGCATGCATCCCTAATTTTACTTGACTACTTTCGGAAATGAGATTGTAAATATTTAGATCCTTATTGTAATTTGATATCCTCATGTGATGCATCGACATATGATTCATGCGATTCAAATTTGTTTATTATTAATGATGTCGGTGCACACCATTATGACCATGGATTTAAGATTGAAATTTACTTTGTGCGGTCATGATCTCAAATTTATGATGTTTTGGTACTTAGTGATATAAAGTTTATTAATTGTAAAGACCCACAACTATTTCGATTATTAATTGATGGTGATGATGGAAATTTTCATGAGTTTGTATATTACTAGTGTATTTTTTTCTTTTTCTTTTCTTTTTTGTGTTTGTTAACATACATTTGTTACTTTGGATATTGGTAGCAAGTGAAGTTCACAGGTAATATTGTCATTTCACTTCTTTACTTTATTTTCTTTGTCCGTGTTTTTATTTGAGCATACATTGAGGACAATGTAAAATTTAGGTTTGGGGGTAAGGATGATATTTTTGAAAAGAAAAAAATAGAAAATTTTCAAAAAAAAAACAAAAAGATTTTCAATATAATTGAGTTTTGAAACATTTTCTTAATATAAAATTAATCCATGAATATCTCATCTTATGAAATTTTTACACATTAGCCATATAATATGATCGAAAATGGATATTGAGGTGAAAGTTAATATACTTAACGAATGAATGTGGAGATTTTAGCCTGTTAAGATTTTTGTGCAATTCATCATTTTCGAGAGATTTAAATCAATCCGAGTTAAAATAACTCAAACTTTCCTTCAGTGATAAATTCGTTGATGATTTCAAATTCATTGATTTGTTCGATTATTGAAAACAAAAAAAAAAAAGTCAAAATGTTAATCCTATGCACTAGAAGTCTTAGTAAGTCATCTTGAGACACAAATCAACTTAATGAAACTTGAGAAATGAGATTAGACCATCATTTGAAAGCCCAAAAAATTAAGCCCAAACTCCAATATTTTTTACATTATTACATTGCAAGCACATTTGAGCCAAAAAAAGGTAAGCCTTTTATTGAAAGCCCACTATCCTACCCAACTCCAATTGGGAGTTTAAAGCCCATAAAAAGAAGCCATACCCATTTTCTGAGAATACTAGGGTAAAATTACGGTTGGAAAAAGGCCAAAAGTAAAGGAGGTTGCAAAAATAATTTGTGAAAAGAAAAGAAAAGGAAAAAAAGTGAAAAAAATGTGAGTTTGAAAAGAAAAGGCGAAAGAAAAAAAATGGAGGTTGGTAGAAAAATGCCTAAAAGTCAAAATACCGAAAAACCTCTATATTCTCAGAAACTTTGAACTCCAAAAAACCATTCTTTCTATTCATAACTGAGTCTACAATACAACCAAAGAAAGTCCTAATCGATCTCAAGCGAAATTAGTTAAAGTGTGGAGAGAATGAATATGATCTATGTTGTGATTCAATGTTTTCAGAAAGTAATCGATTTTCCGTTCATGAGATAATATTCATCCATTATAAAAAGTTCATTTTTCATCATGTATATGTGAAATCTGTTCATTTAAATTTACTCTTTTATTCACATATACCGAGAGAAAATAACCCATTTCCAAATGTTCGATTCAAGTGCATTTCGTGAGATTTTAAAATCAAGACAAACTTTCGGATAAGAAATGTAACGATCAAATCTTTTGAAATAGATGGTTATATTGGCTATGCACACACCACGATAAGTTGAGATTGAAAATTAAAGTTCTACTATATTTATGAAGTTTGCATTCAAATTTGGTTATATTATTTTTATGTCTTTTGTATTGAGTCAAGTTTTTGAATTTTGTGGGTATATTCACTACAAACCCTCACGAGACAAAACTCGTCCACTAGGATAACCTAGGATTTTAATGACTTGTTGCACATGCTAAGTGAAATCATGATTCCTACGAAAGTGAGTTAGATTTTAAATTTTAGTTTTGCTCGAGGACTAGCAAAGTTTAGGTTAGGGGGTATATGATGAGTGCATTATTTTGTATATTTTATACCCAAATTTATACTTTGTTAGTCCCATTTTAGTGAATTTAATAAGTTCTTAGGACTATTTTATTAAAAAGAGGAAAAAAATGTGAGAATGATTGAATTCATACTGAAAATGACAATTTTACGTAAAAAATGGGCACTTCGATAATTTTATAATATTCTTGTGCTAATTTGTGAAAAAGTTGCCTAGTGAAATTTTTGCAAGTAATGATGGATTTTGGTGCAAATTGATGATCAATTCAAAAAAGGCGCAAAAACCTGATTTTTACGGTCATTCGAAAAAAGCTGTTTTTACACGTGAAATCGTAAAAATGTCATAAATTTTTATTCTTCGATTTGGACGAAACTCGGTATGCGTGTTTAGCAAGAAAAAATATAAGAGTTTTCGAGTGGGGGGAAATTACGTCCCTTATCACGATCCAAAGATTAAAGCGTTGGAGATATAGCTATAAACATCATCCGGCCAATCAGAAAGAGTACCATCACAACTCAAATACCTCACCACTTGTCCTACAAAAAGGACCCTTGGGCTCATAATTTCGTAGACAATTAGAGAGGAATTTTGTCGAGGATTTCGAGGAATAAATTTGAGTGATTGTAATCAATTTGAGGGCTAAGTTTTTATCATTTTTTTAGAGGATTGAAGATTATTGTGAGAGAACTATTTATAAGTTTGGTTTATTAATGAAGATCTCTACTCATTCTTGCAATTTCTCTTTCATTATGGTAGCTTGATTCTTATATTAGGAGTAGGGTGAAGTTTAGCATAGTTAACTAATATTGTCACGTTAATTTTATCGTTGTTTATTCCCTACTTGTTTTAATTGTTATTAAAGATTCGGTATTCATTTTAAACCGGCAGGAGAGTGTGTTTTAGAACCTTCAAGATTGTTTTGTCAAATCAAGTTTTGAGATTTAAAAATAGTAATTTTTGATGGATTATGCTTACACTTTGATTGTTTTGATAGTCCATGCTTAAATACATTTGCGAATTTTAAAACCTGTATTTTCTAAGGGAATAGGGATTTTAGTCGTCTATTAGAGACATTAAAAATATTATGATCATAATCGTTATATTTTCCGAATTAAACGCAGCGAGAGTCGGTTTAATTTGAGTTATAAAAAGGGAATGACAACATTAAATTAGTGTGCAATATTAGTTACGTGATAAATGGACCCCGAATCCTAATTATTTCTTAATTGTTTATAAATATCTTGTGTTACACTCATTTATCGTAGTTGCTTTTATTTAGTGTAGTTCATAATTATTCTCTATCCCATTTCGTCTAGTTGGACAGTTACAATTCTTTTAAAATTTAAAATTGACAAATCTTTGTGGGTTCGACCGTACTTACACTCGCTATTCTATAATAGCCCGTGCACTTGCGGTATTTTATAAATTGACAACAATACCATACACTATGTATATGTTGTGTTCTTAGCATTTTATTTCTGATATCACATGTTTTTCCTTATGTATTTTGTGTTCTCATATGTATAAATTTGTAGACATTATACATAGATCGATGAAATACATTCTTCTTCTTCTTCATGATATGAAAAAATACATTTGTTTCCTTGATTTTAAATGCAAAACACACTTTTTCCATGTTACATTTATGTATTTCATCATTGCACATTTCCTCCTATATACGTCATTTATTTAGGACTGAGAATATATACATGATTGGAATATGTACATACTCTTTGTATTTGTATAACTCCTATATTAATTGTGGTCCATGCCAGTGTTATTTATTTAGGAATGCATGTAGTTTATGAATTTAGGTATTGTACTTGTAGAAGCGCGTTACTATTGCGTGTACTTTGTAAATTTTGCGCGTACTTTCGAAAAGTACATGCAAAATTTACAACATAAGCGCACATTACAATTGAATTGGTACAATCCAATATGCATGTACTTTTATGTACTATGCATGTATTCTATACAATATATATGACATCTCCATATTTAATCAATCTTACATACTCTTTGTATTTGTATAACTCCTATATTAATTGTGGGTCGTGCCAGTGACATTTATTTAGGACTGCATGTAGCTTATGAATTTAGGTGTTGTATTAGTACAAGTCTTGTATTATTGTGTGTACTTTGTGAATTTTTTGGGTACTTTAAAGTACACGCAAAATTCATAAAGTACACGCACATTGAAATTGAATTTGTTCAATCCAATATGCGTGTATGTTTATGTACTCTGCGTGTACTCTATACAATATATATGTCATGTCCATATTTAATCAATCCTATGTTATTTTGGTCCGCGCCAGCAGCATTTGAATGATATTCCATAAGTTTGTAAGAAGTATTATATTTGTGTTATTGTTTAGGAATCATACCATCAAGCATGTTCAACTACAAAAATGTTGCTTGCACCTTTGAAGATCTTAACAATACAAAAAGGTTACTTAGTTTTTTCTACTACTATGAAGACATTAAGTGCACTTTTAATGTGCAAAAGCTTCAAATAAATGAATCGAAAGTGAAGGATTTAGCAAAACGAATTGTGCAGTATTGCTTAAGAGATTTTGAAAACGTTGGTGTTTTTAGCATGCAACTATCGTATTACTTCTTTTCTGAATATGCTAGGAACAGAGAATCAGAGTTTTTTACTTGTCAAACAACATGTATTAGGTATTACCATGTGACGGACGATATATATTACTGCCTTTAGCATGTATTTTGTTAAGATTTGTATGAAGTGTTTATGAGAATATTGCATATACTTTTGTTAAATACGCATGTATTTTATTGTTTGACTCTCTATTTTATTCAAATTCGCGTGTATTTTATTTTTTGTACATGTAATTTATCATTATAGGTCAATAATTTAAATTTTGTTTTAGATTGATAGAATGGGGATGAAGATGAGGGCAATAAAAGGAAAGAACAATAAGAAGAGGAGTTCTGAAGAAAGTTCTTCAAGTAGTTCTAGTTCTAGTGTGGCTGGGGAATCTGCACGTGGTCTGAATAAACACGACCAGTATAGGTCGAATGTTGTTAGGTTTTTTTCATGATTTTTCTAGTATTAAAAATAAAATAAATAATAAGCATATTGAACTTCTTAAGAAGTCTTCATTCTGGGAGTTTTTCAATGCCTACTACACAGAGGAAGTAGTAGAAGCGCAGCACAAAAAAATGATAAAAATATTATATCCATTATCAAGCTATATGAAAAGGTTACCAGCGATTTTGAGATGAAGAGTAGGGTTGAAATAAACCCAAGAGATATAAGTGAAATATTTGGGATCCCAATGATTGACGGGTAAAAAGCAATAAATCTGAAAAAAAGATTGGCTACTTCTCAAAAACCTAAATTCGTTGCCCGATACTTCCAAACTAAAAAAATTGGAAAGTCATAAATAGTTACGAGTTTAAAAAAATCGGTAGAGTTGGACACAGATGAGGGCATTTATGATTTTGTAAAAATTGTTTTTCTCCACTTCTTGACGATGTTATTTTCCTCCAACTTGAACTTCACATTAGGAGAATTTTTTATAGCATACATCAATAGTATTGATGACATGAATAGCTATGATTGGGCATCTGTCGTGCATGAGTTTCTCATCAATTCACTCAACAAAATGGCAAGTTCAAAACCTAGCAAAACAATTGGATGTGTTATTTCCCTATTGGTGAGCAAAACATACTAATACAGTCCAACAAACAATTGGAATTTTTTTTGAAAACCTGAGTTCACGTGTACTTTATAAATATCGCGTGTACTTTGAAAGTACACGTGATATTTACAAAGTACACACATTATTTATTTTACCATGTTCATATAAATATCACGCATACTTACAAAGTACACATGATATTTATAAAATTCATATGAACTTGAGTTTAATTACATTTACTATGGTTTTAATATCACTTGTACTATCAAAGTACACCTGATATTCCAACCAACTCACGCGTGTACTTTCAAAGACACGTGATATTTATAAAGTACATGTGATATTTATAAAAATATATATGAACCTAAGTTTAGTTCCATTACCATGGTTGTAATATCACGTGTACTTTCAAAGTACCCCAGATATTACAACGAATTCACACTTGTACTTTATAAATTTCACATGTACTTTGAAAGTACACATGATATTTATAAAGTAGACTAGATTTTTACAAAGAATACGTTTACTTTGAAAATATCACAACTGTACTTGAAAGTACATGTGATATTTACAAAGTACACGTGTACTTTGTGTAACAACCCCTATTTTTTCACGTAAAGGTTGGACAGACACGATACGGCGAAGATAGGGCTTGCTTGTCAATTAACACCATTCTTAGCACAAAAGTATATACAAATAATTATTTTTCTAAAAAGCCCGTATCCAAAATGTTAAGAATAAATACATAATAATTAAATAGATCCAAACCACCATAAATTAATTAATAAATTCAACCAATATAACATAAGTCTCAACCAATATAAAGTAAATAAGTCTCGGTCTTATGCCCTTACAAATGTTTCAAATAAATAAATACTGCAGAAAAAACACCTATGCAAGAATCGACTAATCTGAAAACTGAAGAGCAAGTGTGACTCCAAGACTGCTATAGCACAATCCAGTTATCCTTATCTAGGATCACCTGGGGGGGGGGGGGGGGGGGGACATTTAAATTTGGATCAGAGTCGGAGGTGTGCAAGAATTAACTTAATTAATTTATGATGCAATAACACAGACGATGCAAAATAAATATTCCCCCTTCACCACTCACATGTGTTTAACACCTCACTCCTCATCTAAGTATGTTATTATTCGCATCCCAATACGTCACAAGTAATGATTATGACTTCGTGTCAAATTTATAAAATGGATATATCGATAATTAAATATTTAAGTATAACAACTACATTTAATTGCCAACACCCATCTATTCCGGTTTCATAAGTTTCACATGCAAGGCATAAACATCTATTATGCATTATAGGATAAGAATATGATTATTATCCACATTCTTTTATAATTAAATTTATTTCATTACAATCCAGTTAATTATTTATATATGTCCTTTCATATATTTGACACATAAAGGTATTTACCATTAGTGTTTTCTGATTAAGTCTTAAGGTACTTTAGTGTAAGGACACAAGTTGGCTCAATTTCGGACAAAAACGTTTGAGTCATAGGATAGTTTTCTTGTGTATCCTTCAAGCCTATGACATGTTAAAGTTAAAGACGTTGTGGCCTATTTATCAAGAGAACATCATTGCCGATTTACATGTGCCTCGTTTCACATCATCAACTTAGTTCCAATCTCTCCTAAGGTATATATGCATTACATATATATATAGGAGCTTGGAACCCTTTTTTTGTGTAATTTTATTTTAAAGTGAAGTTTATTTTCAGAAGGTTAATTTTAGAACTTTTTATAAAGTTTTTGGGCTTAAAATTGAATTATGAACTTTCTGGGATTTCGTTTGATATTGTCATTCGAACAAGTTTTTCGTTCAAACGAGAATGCCATTCAAACGAGTTTGACAATGAATTTTCCCAATTGTCCTCTGGAACTTCGTTAGAAGGGTCGTTCGAACGAGATTTTTGATGGGAAATTTTTTTGACAGTTTTTCTCCACTATTCCACTCTTTTGTTCCCACTAACTTTTTCAGAATTAAGATGTGCGGGAACCTCTTTTGAAAAACTAACTTTTTCATCTTCTAAAATTTATAGAGAGAGTTTTTGAGAGACGAATTCCTCTAAGAAAAAGTTCATGTTTTGAGTGTTTGTCTTTCAAGAAAATTATTCTTAAACACTTTTGTTTACACCCATATTTGTTTATTCCAAGTACCACATATATATATATATATATATATATATATATATTCTTGGAGTTTGTTTGGCACCGGGTTCACTTTTCTACCTAAGAAGAAAAGAGTTTGGGTTTACTTCAACATCCCATAAACAAGAAGTTCGTTATTTTCCTGCCATATACTCACATGGTGAAAGGCATTGTGCGAGGGTTGATGGTTGTCCAAAAGCTTCATTGGTGGATTCCAAGGTTCCGGCGGATTTCGAGATTGTCGACTAAGCAGAGCTTGGTACAAGAAGACGCATCAGGGGCTTAAAGAGAGTCTAGTCGAGTTGAGTAAGTCATTTGTCTTGTACTTGTAAAAATACCATACTTAGTGGACTTAAGGCTAGGGTCGTCCGAGATTTTTTTCCCGTTTTGGATTTTTCCTCGTACATCGCGACATAGTGTGATATTGTTTATTATCTTGCTTAAATAACTTAGAATGCATGCTTATGTTAATAAGATAAAATTGATTTATTTATCACACGTACTTAATTTGGTGTTATAATTTAATTTGGGTAAAATTCAAGTTAATTTAATTCAAATCGGCAATTTAATTTGTTAAATTTATTTTGGCCTAATTTGGTAATATTGAAAATATTGTGTAGGAAATTTCTAGGACTTGTGTTAAATTAATTTTTGGGCTAAAAGTAAACTTATCATAGTTAACTTCATGTGTTAGTTTTTGTTTGTGAGGTTGCTTTTAGAAATTAAATTTGTGTTTAATTTAATTTTTCAGCTTTTTAAGAAACGAAAATCAATAAGATTTGGAAAATTAAATTGTTGGGTTTAACCAACTTTATTCCGCATTTAGAGGAAATTGATTTTTAAAGTCAATGATTTAAAAATTGGGGGTCATCATTTCCAACAAGTGGTATCAGAGCCGGAGTGCTAATTTATTGCGTTTAGGTCCTTTCAAATATTTTTGACTAAAATGGAATTTTTCCCATTTTCAAAATTTCCTATTTTCGATGGTTCCAACTACGCGTATTGGAAAGCGCGTATGAAATCGTCACTTAGGTCTCTAACGGGTGGTCCCCACCTAAATATTTAGTTGAAAATGAATGTGTTCCCAAACCCACAGATAGATGGTGTGAGAATCAATTTAAACATGCAAATTTTAATTCTCGAGGTTTAAATGCCTTATTTAGCGCGATCATACCGGATGAATTCTGACACATAATGACGTGTGAAACCCCTAGAGAAGCTTGGAATATTTTACAATCGACTCATGAAGGAACTAGTATCATAAAAGCTTCTAAACTCCAAAACCTCACCACTCAATTTGAAACCATCAAGATGAATGAAAAAGAAACATTTGATGAATTTTATGCTAGACTTCCCGATATAGTTAATTCATCATTTAATTTGGGAGAGAAAATACCCCACAACGTATAGTAAAGAAAATTTTAAGGTCCCTTTCCGATAGAATTATTCCTATGGTGACCATGTTAAATTATGTACCCACTTTAGCTTCTACGAAATTAGAAGAGCTCGTTGGTGATTTACAAACCAATGAACTATACATGTTTCCCTCTAAAACTGAAAAGAAAATAGATAAGGGTGTTGCTTTAAAAGCCTGAAAGGAGGAAAGACAAGTAATAGATAGCGAAAGTGATAGTGACTCAGAGGAGATGACTATGTTTGCTAAGAAATTTCAAAAAATTCTCAAGTTTAACAAATATAAAAATGATTTAAAAAATTCAAAAACTTTAAGCAGGACAAAATCGATAAGATCCCTAAAGTTCAAAAAGATGATCTTAATAGGAACGAGTCAAATAGGTGTTACGGTTGTGAGGGTTATGTCCATAGGGAAAGAGAGTGCCCCGCTAAACTACAGAGAGAGGGTAAGTAACCAATTTCCTACAATGCAACCCTTAGTGACAGTGATCAGGAAGAGGGACCCGATTCCCCCACTAAGCCCAACTTTTTGGCTTTTATGGCAAGTCATGTGAGTGAAAGTGAGCACTCATTTATTGATAAAATTTTAACACATAACACTTCCAAGATCATAATTTTTTAATCCCAAAGAAATGATGGTCGTGAGAGTGGATAAGATAGAGAGAGTGAAAATGAAGAAGAGGTTAATGTGAGTGAACTTCAATTTGGATTTCAAGAACTATATGAAGAATCTATTAAATTAAAAAGAGAAAATTTAAAGTTAGAAGCTAGTTTGAAAGAGCGCGTCGAGGTCATAAATGGGAGCGCTTTAGTGAAAGACCTTAGGACACGTGAGAGAGCTCTTTGTGAGAAGCTTGAATATGTAGAAGGCGAGAGAGATAGCCTTAAAGGTTTAATGGAATACTTGAAAATGGTGCTTTTCGCGTTTGAAGAGCGCAATGATTTATTAGAATCTCACATTGTAGATTTAGAAAATAAACTAAAAGATTCTAGTAAATTTAAATTTTATTTGGAGTGTCGTTCGGAGAAATTAGATAAAATATTATGAACGGTCCAAATTAAAAATGACAAGTGTGGTTTAGGCTTCGATACTTGTAATGAGTCAACTCATAAAGCCAAAACCAATGTTTTAGGACAATCCTCTAGGAACAATGTTATAGATCATTCCTTAGATAAGTCTTTTCGCTGAGTATTCAGGTGCTCACATTGTGGTCGAAAAGGTCATCTTAATAAATTTTACTTTGACCTTAAACAAGGTCCTAGAAAATTCCCACGTAAGGAAACCGAGGTAGCCAAGATTCCTATATCCCGAGTTAGTCATTATTCATTAGTTTGGGTTAGCAGATCCGACTTGGTAGCTTTACAAAATAGGATTTTTTATTCTCATTTACTTTCACACGATACCTCCCTTGCTAAATCCAAAGGTTGAATGTGTTAGTTGTTTACATACTCTAACTTTTTGTGCCTCATATTATATATCATTTCTAGGTGTATACATGTTTAGTCATTTTCTAGTCACTGCTTTATCATATATCACATGCTAGAATTATGATGTTTGTTTATATTTTGTATTGTAGTTCTTTCATTTTAGTTTGAATTAAATGAAAAGTACAAAAAGATTTATGTTTATCATTTGTCTTTTATTTTTTATTTAAACTTAATAAAAAATACAAATGATTTTTGTTTGTCTTTTGAGTAAATATTTTTGTTTGTTTGGTTAAAATTTTTAAAAACTCAAAAAGATTTTTATTGTGTGTATTTTTGTTTTACACATCTTTTGTGGAATATGTTTGTGTTTGAATCCCTTCTTTTTTGCTCCCATGTGGCTAGAACTTTTGGTTAAGATTGTCAATCCTTAAAATGTTCTTTACCATGCTTACATGGAGTAGTTGGATTTTTTGTTGCTATAATGGTTTCTATTTTTATATGCCTCAATTCACACATGCACGAGTTCACTTGAAATTTTAACTTCACATGTATATTTGAGCTTTGTGAGGTGTTCTCCTATCAATCTAGCCATCTACGTATTATGTGACCCAGGAGGACTAGTACATGTTAAAATTCGTTGCACGTGAGATTTGTGTGAGATATCAAAATGATATATATAAATGTGCACGGGGAAGGGCTCCGAAAGGAAATATCATCCTTTCCAAGTAAGCCATCGTTTGCTTGGATCTAAAAGAAATACGTGGTCCAAAGGCCTAAAAGAATAATGGAATTAAAAGAAAATATTTGCCAAGGCTTATTTGTTTAGTCTGATATAGTTATTCAAAAATTAATATGCTTATTTTGAGGGAGTTTGGATGGTATATCAACGGTTTGCACAGTGTCCGTTTATCCTAGTTGTTCTTTCAATGTCATGACTCTATTGGTTTGTAGAATCATCAAAATTTTAGGCTTGTATGCATTGTGTATATTTGTTCAATGAGTTCAATTTATATTGTCACATGAGGCTATATCTAAATGTGATAAAATTTTGCAATCAAATGAGAACTCCGTGAACATGTGTTAAGTGATTTGGTTTGAATTCATTAGTATCTTATTCACACCCCTTCACTTACATTTCCATATGACACATTTATGCTATAAGAGTATGAAAAACTCATGTTAATTTATTTTGTGTCATTTATGAGTTTATATATATATGTGTGTGTGCTTGTATATATTTTATATCTATTGTGTATACATATCTATGATATTATGTTTTATTTTGAGTCTTTTCCCTTTTAGCTAGTCCACCTATGAATTAATTCATAATTATTACCTAACTTGTTGCAATTTTTGTTTGATATCACATGCCTAATTTCATATATTTCAAATTGATATCATTTTTGTTCGCTTCATAGTTATCATCCATTATTCTTGCTTGGATTAGTTATTGTCTATTTGTTGCCCATATGCTTTCATGTGTTTAACTCTTTATGAATCTTCGCTCTACTTGTTTTCCCATATATATATATATATATATATCCTTTGTGTAGTTTTTAGGGAGATTCATGTACTAAATTATCTTGGGGAAGAAATGAGTACTTTATTAATTCTATCACCTTTGTCTATTCCTGAACAAAAAGGGGGAGAATGATAGGGGAGAAATGGTATCTAATCCTATTATAATCGTATCTTAGTTTAGGAGATTTAACTTAGGGGGAGTCGCGACCTTCTTAGGTTGATCATAGTTGATAAAGGAAGAATTAATTTAGGGGGAGTATTTATTTTACATGCATTTAATATTCTTGATATTCCCTATGCGTTTGATAGTTTGTTTAAGTGTGCAGGAATTCTTCTAAGTGGCAACTTTCATCGGCAAATCTATTGATCCTTGGGTCTTGAGTCAAGTTTCCTATTTTTGGGTGGGATGTTTTTGAGTCTAGTAGAGCTTGACGACCCTTTAGGATTTTATTTTGGTTTTTGTCTCGGAATAGCCAAAGGGGGAGATTTGTAAGGACACAAGTCTCCGATTAAGTCTGAATGTAGTGTTGGATTAATTCCGGACAAAAACGTTTGAGTCATAGGATAGTGTTCTTATGTATCCTTCAAGCCTATGACATGTTAAAGTTTAAGACGTTGCGGCCCACTTATCAAGAGAACATCATTGCCGGTTTACATGTGCCTCGTTCCACGTCATCAACTTAGTTCCAATCTCTCCTAAGGTATGAATGCATTACATATATATATATAGGAGCTTGGAACATTTTTTTGTGTGTAATTTTATTTTAAACTGAATTTTATTTTCAGAAGGTTAATTTTAGAACTTTTTATAAAGTTTTTTGGCTTAAAATTGAATTATGAACTTTCTGGGATTTCGTTCGAACGAGTTTTTCGTTCGAACGAGAATTTCGGCGGGAAATTTTTTTGGTAGTTTTTGACAATTTTTCTCCACTACTCCACTCTTTTGTTCCCACTAACTTTTCCATAATTAACATGTGCGAGAACCTCTTTTGAAAAACTAACTTATTCATCTTCTACAATTTCTAGAGAGAGTTTTTGAGAGCCTAATTCCTTTAAGAAAAATTTCATGTTTTGAGTGTTTGTCTTTCAAGAAAATTATTCTTAAATGCTTTTGTTTACACCCATATTTGTTTATTTCAAGTACCACACACACACACACACACACACACACACACACATATATATATATATATATATATATATTGCTTGGAGTTTGTTTGGCACCGGGTTCACTTTTCTACCTAAGAAGAAAAGAGTTTGGGTTTACTTCTACATCCTATAAAGAAGAAGTTCGATTTTTTACTGCGACGTACTCACACGGTGAAAGACATTGTACAAGGGATGACAGTTGTCCAAAAGCTTCATTGGTGGATTCCAAGATTCCGGTGGATTTCGGGATTGTCGACTAAGTGGAGGTTGGTACAAGAAGACGCATCAGGGGCTTGAAGGGAGTCAAGTTGAGTAAGTCATTTGTCTTGTACTTGTAAAAATACCATACTTAGTGGACTTAATGCTAGGGTCGTCCGAGTTTTTTTGTTTTGTTTTGGGTTTTTCCTCATACATCACGGCATAGTGTGATATTGTTTATTATCTTGCTTAAATCACTTAGAATGCATGCTTAGGTTAACAAGATAAAATTGGTTTATTTATCACGCGTACTTAATTTGGTGTTATAATTTAATTTGGGTAAAATTCAAGTTAATTTAATTCAAGTCGGCAATTTAATTTGTTAAATTTGTTTTGGCCTAATTTGGTAATATTGAAAATATTGTGTAGGCAATTTTTATGACTTGTGTTAAATTAATTTTTGGGCTAAAAGTAAACTTCTCATAGTTAACTTCATGTGTTAGTCTTTGTTTGTGATATTGCTTTTAGAAATTAAAATTTGCGTTTAATTTAATTTTTCATCTTTTTAAGAAAAGAAAATCAATAAGATTTGGAAAATTAAATTGTTGGGTTGAATCATCCTTATTCCGTATTTAAAGGAAATTGATTTTTAAAGTGAAAGATTTAAAAATTGGGGTTCATCATTTCCAACATTTAGCGATAAGTCCGGAGGAATCTCATATCCTAAGTGGACATCACAAAACACACATATATTGTGGGAGGGTCCCTACGCAGGATACTTTTTAACGGCTCATATCTAGCGGTGACATAAGATGGGTCAGTGACAACACACACATCTCGTAATTGGTGCCCCCACGTTGTACCTATGTGACCTACACAACGTCAAGACCACCTGTGCCGACGTGTGGTACCCGGTCCGAATGCGCGGACCCCCGAACTGATAGGACAGTTCACGAATATTGGTATGTCCACACAAATATATAATAGTGCATATTATTATCTCATATAATATGTATAGATAATTACTCCATTATTACCATAAAAAGCCCAACTAAAGTCCACAACATTTTTATTTATTATTAATTTACCATATAATAAATTATTAATTCCACTCCATAAAATAATTACTTAACCAACTAATTAATTGTAATTATTACGAATTAAAAGTGGGAATATAATTTCTTAACCAACTAGTTAATATTTACCTATTTAACTTTCCTCTTTTAATCCTATTCAGTATACCAAACCAATTGTAGTGTGCCAAACCAAACCCAGGATAATTCAGGGGGGGAACAAATGGCCAAAAACCCATTCATGTCGTTCAAATGAGAGTAGGGCTCATTCGCGCGCGATGTTATGATGCTCGAACGACCTACGACCTCGTTTGAGCGACCTCTTGTCTTCTTCCCATGCTGTTTCTCAATCTCAGTTCTTCCCTGATCAAATTCTTAAAAACCCAAAAGTAGTTACGAACCCAACAACAGTTATAATAAAGCCTAGAAACTTAACCCATAATTCATGTATTTAAATCCAACAGTTTTCATATGTTCAGGGTTTATACGATTGAGACATTTTTCAGTTTCCAACCATCTTTAATTTCCAATTAGAAGCTGTTATCATGAAATTTATATAAAAAATTTAGTTTATAAATCAACAGTAATGTTTCCTGCATCAATTAGTCAAAATGCCATAAATTAACCAGTTAAAGCCCGAAGGAATCTACCATCAATTTTCAGATTTGAATACCTAAACTCCTGGGATAAATTATGCATTAAATTGAGCCATCTACATGTATTGTTCATCATCAAATTACTCATATCAAACCTAGATCCCAAAAAATTTAAGGGGCAATTATGTTGCATCAAGAAATATATTGAAAACATAAATTAAGGAAGAGAATTCTTGCCTTAAAGATTTGTAGAAGGTCCCTTGAAATCTCCTTGCTTTTTCTTGGTTCATTGCCATTTTCCCTCTCTTTTGGCCCTTCTCCTTTCCTCTCCCATTAAGTGTTATTTTTAGGTTTTTTGGAATGATAGTGGGGAAGTGGTTTACCCTCACTTAACCACTAATTAATGACCAATCCCGAGTTGGGCCTAGAACCCAACTTTTGGACCCCTAAACGGACCCTAATCCGTAATCCAACTATCCCAAAAGTTCCTTAACCTAAATACAATAGATCCGGGACTATTTTTAAAGGCCTAAATGATCTAAATGATCCCATATGTGTCCCGAATTATTTATGTCAATAATGGATACTTTTAAATTGTGTTTTACATTAATTATGTATTTTTTTACATTACATGTAAATGTTATGTCCACGAACATAAAAATCAGTCACACACACATATAACTAAATAACAATTTCTACTGTGAAATTATTAAATAAAATATTTAGTTAAGTCCAATTTTTGCAATTATTTATTTATTCCAAAAATATTATTTATTTTAAAAGAAAAATACGAGGTATTACATTCTTCCCCCCTAATAACGGGATTTCTTCCTCGGAATCAAGAAAAGTACGTACCTAGCTAGAAGTGTTCGGGATACTTTGTGTGCATGTCGTCCTCTCTTTCCCAAGCCGACTCGTCTTCGCGATGGTGTCGCCACTACACCCGAATAATGGAACATCCTTGGATTGAAGTCGGCGCTCCTGTCGGTCTAGAATGGCTATCGGTCTCTCCTCAAAAGTAGCGTCTGGTTGGAGATCAATATAGTTGATATCAATGTGCTGGTACGCTACATCATGTCTAAGGAACCTTTGCAATGAACCTATGTGGAAAACATCGTGCACCCGCTGTAGGTGGTTCGGTAATCCCAATCGATATGCTACGGGCCCAATCCTCTCCAGAATAGGGAATGGTCCCATGTATTGAGGATCTACCTTCCCTTTCTTCCCAAATATCATCACCCCCTTCATGGGAGATAGTTTAATCAAGTCATGGTCTCTAACATTGAAGTCTAAGTGTCTCCAACCTGCATCCACATAGCTCCTGGATAATTCGTATCCTGGCCCAAATCCTCTCTATCTTCTCTGAGGTGTCCTGAATGAAATCTGGCCCAAGCAACTTGTTCTCCCCCACCTATAGCCAACATGAGGGTGAATGGAAGGATCTCCCACAGAATGCCTCAAACGGTTCCATCCCTATCATGAACTAGTAGTTGTTGTTGTAGGCAAACTCCATAAAGGTAAATACTGCTCCCAACTCCCTTTAAAATTCAATATGCACATCCACAACATGTCCTCCAGCATCAGGTTCACGTTATCCATCTGCTCGTCGATCTTATGATGTGCTCAATCTTAACTCTGCCCCCAAGGCCTGCTGAAAGCTCCTCTAAAAATGGGACACAAACATCTTGTCCCTGTTTGACACTATGTTAAGAGATACCCCATGCAGCTTAATAATCTTTGCAAGGAAGAGTCTAACGTACTACTCGAAGCTATAATCTTTCTGAACTAGTAAAAAATGAGCCACCTTTGTCAATCGGTCGACAATCACCCATATTGAATCATGCCCCCTCTGCGAAGTAGGTAGCCTAGTGGTGAAGTACATGGAGATGTTTTCCTATTTCCACACCGGGATCTCCAAAGGCTGTAAAACACCTGCAGGAAGTTGGTGATCCACCTTCCAGCTGACATATAGCACACATGGACAATAACTCAGCAATATCCCTTTTCATCCTAGACCAATCGTATCGACGACACATGTCATGGTACATCTTATCCCCTCTGGGATGTACCGTAAAAAGGGAACTGTGAGCCTCTTACATGACGGCTCACCTCAATTTCTCATCATCCGAAACAACATGATCTCTCCTGGAATCTCAAAACACCATCCAAACCAATGGAAAAGTGCTCCACCCCCTCGTCTAGCAACTGTTTCACCCACTCCTGGCAAATCTGATCTCCTACTTGTGCCTTCACCACCCGAATAATGATCTCAGGGGTGATGGTGAGAGCTGACATAAATGCTCGGGTCAGGTCATCTTCCTCATGAAGTGACTTCCAGTTCGCCTTCTACATTATTGCCAACTCCAAAAATGGCTTGCGGCCTTTACATCCACAACGACATTTGCTTTCCCTAGGTGGTACTGAATGTCAATAAACTCTAGACATCACTTTTGTCGCATGTTTAGCTCCCGTTGTGTGAACAAATACTGTAGGCCTTTGTGGTCTAAGAAAACCTTGTGAGGCTTAATCTTTCGTGAATCATAAGTTATCGGCCCCTCCTCCTGCATCAAAACCTCACCAAGTCCCCTTAGGGACGCATTTGTATAGACACTGTAATCAACCCCTGCCCGAGGCAACGCCAAAATCAGTGTTGTAGTCAATATAGTCTTCAGCTGCTCAAATGATTGATAGAACATCTCATCCCACACAAATGGTACCCCCTTCCTCATCAAATTCGTTAAGGGCCCGACTATCTTGGAGAACTCCTGGATGAATTGACGGTAGTACCCGACTAGTCCTAAGAAGCTGCCCACCTCGGTGGGTGCAGTGGGCTGTCCCCACTCCACCATGGCAGAAACTTTCCCTCGGTCCACGGATATCCCTTGATCGGACACAATGTGGCACAAGAATTGTACCTCTCTCAGCCAAAACTCGTATTTCTCAAATTTTGCATACAACTGATGATCCCGAAGCGTCTGTAAAACCACCCGTAGATGCTCTGCATGCTCGTCCGTAGTCCAAGTATAAATTAAAATATCGTCTATAAACACGATAACAAACCGATCCAAATAGTACCTGAACACTCGATTCACGAAGCCCATAAATACTGCCAGTGCATTGGTTAGCCAAAATGGCATTACCAAAAACTCGTATAATCCATATCTAATAAGAAAGGTTGTCTTTGAGATTTTTTGCTCCCAGAATCTCAACTGGTGGTACCCCGACCTCAAATCAATCTTTGAAAGATACGCAACACCCCTCAGCTGGTCAGTCAAATCGTCTATACGCGACAACGTGTATTTATTCCGAATAGTGACTTTGTTGAACTCCCGGTAGTCAACACAAAGTCGTAGAGATCTGAACCTCTTCTTGACAGATAACACAGAAGCACCCGAGGGCAAAGTACTCCTCATGATAAACCTCTACCCTAACAATTGCTCAATTTTCTCTCTCAGCTCCCTCATCTCCAACGGATTCATCCGCTATGAAGTACGAGCAATAGGCCGGCGCCCGAAAATAAATCGATCATGAAGTCGATCTCCCGACTAGGTGGTAACCGCGAAATCTACCTAAAAACATCAGAAAACTCACTCACCACCGGGATGGAATCTAGTATCACCACAACCTTCGAAGCAGTATCCTCCTCGATGTAATACAAATAGGTGCTCGACCCACCACCGCCGTAGGACATTGCAACTAGGTACATCTCTTACCCTAGGATGGCAAATATAATGGACCTCCCATAACAATCCACACATGCTCTATATGTAGCTATCCAGTCTAAAACCTTAAAATAACATCGTACCCATGCATGTCAAGTACTAATAAATCAGCTACAAAGGTGAATCAACCTATCTCAATACCGATACCCCGATATACTTACCATATAGGCACCCCTCTTTCCACTGGTGGGTCTATGTGTAAATTAAGGTTAGATGAAAAATCGACCATAACCGTCTCCCGTGCAAACCCCGTGCTCACAAAAGAGTGAGATGCACTCGTATCGAAAATAATGCGACCAACATGGCCAAAACTGGAAAATATACCCTCGACTGCCTGTGACGCTGCTGGCCCATTTGTAGTTGTAACATGATAGACCCGCCCATACTGTAATGGATGTTTCCCCTGAGGTGGGGCGATGGGTGCTTGAGCAACTAGTGCAGCAACTCCCTTAACCGAAAATGGTGGGAGTTATCCTTATGGTGCCTGTTCTCCTTGATAACCTCCTTGCTCCTCCTAGGTTTCCTGGTCTCCTCGGGGAAAATTCTTCAAAGTGTGTCCCCTCTTACCACATATATAACAATATCCCTGAAATGGGCCCTGCTCAAACCGTCGGCCCTGCAGGCCTCTACCCTGATGTACCTGGCCCAGTTGGCCTCTGTACTGCTGGCATTGGTGGCCCTGCCCCGTCTGACCCTAACCCTACTGGCCCTGCCTCTGTCGATTATCTACACCTCTAAACTTCTTATTCTGATCAGTGGATGGGGCTCCCCTGTGCTGCTCGGCCCCAGATCGACTTCCCCCACTCACTTTGCCCTGTTGGCTAGACGACTTTCCTCCGTGACGTTTCTCTCCCTTGATTTTCATAAATGCCTTGTGATCCTAGCAATGGAGAAGTGCAGCATTAACCAATTGGTTATATGTCGTGAATGTTGGATTCCCTAGAAGGGACTTACTGATGTAACATGTAGATCCTACGATAAACCTATCCATCCTCATCTTCTCAATAGGAACATCCTCCTTGGTGAAGTAGAGAGGGAGATGAACTCCTCCTTATACTCAGCAACAGTACACCCCCTCCTGTTTTAGCTCCGTGAACCTGGTCCTCATCTCAGACAGCATGGCTAGGGGAAAGTATTTCCCCTTAAACCTCTCTCAAAACTGCTCATTAGTGAGGTTATCCCTCTCAGCAACAATTGTAACCACCTCCCACCACTAATGGACGACTCCCACCAATCTGAACGATGCTAGAATTTGTTTATGAACCGGTGTGCACTCAACCACCCGTAAGTTCCTCTCAATATCCTTCTTCCACCTGCTCACCACCAATATACAAGAATCATATGTGAACTCTGGAGGCTGGCCCTTAACAAAGTCCTCCCTCGCTCTGTCCCACATGTAACTTGGTGCCTGTTCCTGGTATAGCTACCTGTTGTGGTGGTGGTAGCTGCTGAGGTGCCTGTGGCGGTGGGAAGTGATGAAGCATGGACTCTATAGCCATAGAGACCTCCTGAGACACGTTGGTGGCTATCTAAGTGTGGGTAATCAACTCTGAGGTCAGTGGGGCCTGTGGTGGTGACTCCGAGTGAGCCTCATCCTCGTCAACCGGTAGAACTACTCGCCTCGGTCTGCCCCTCAGTCTGTTTTCCATCTGAAAGCAAATAAGATTCGAATTATCACCAACGTAATAATACAATGAAACCTAAGTATAGGCTCTATATATCAAAGAACACAATGCCAAATGTAATGAACGCAACACAGATCCTAAGGACACTAGAATCGTGCTCTGATACCAACTATAACAACCCCTATTTTCTCACGTAAAGACTGGCCAGACACGATACACCGAAGATAGGGCTTGCCTGTCAATTAACACTATTCTTAGCACAAAAGTAAATATACATAATTATTCTTCTAAAAAGCCCGCATTCGAAATGTTAAGAATAAATCCATAATTATTAAATGGATCCAGACTACCACAAATTAAATAATAAATCCAACCAATATAAAAGAAGTCTCAACCAGCATAAAGTAAAGAAGTCTCTAGCTTATGCCCTTACAAATATATTCCAAATAAATTAATAAATAATGCAGGAAAAGCACCTATGCAAGAATCGATAGATCTGAAAACTGAAGAGCAAGTGAGACTGCAAGACTGCTATAGCATAATCTAGTTATCCCTGTCTAGGAGCACTTGGGGGGGGGGGACATTTAAATTTGGGTCAGAGCCCGAGGTGTGCAGGAATTAACTTAATTAATTTATGAAGTAATAAAGCAGTTGATGCAAAATAAATATTCCCCCTTCGTCACAAACATGCATTTAACACCTCACTCCTCATCTGAGTGTGATATTATTTGCATCCCAATACGTCCAAGTAATGATTATGACTTCGTGTCAAATTTATAAAATTGATATATTGATAATTGAATATTTAAGTATAACAACTACATTTAATTGCCAACATCCATTTATCACAGTCTCATAAGTTTCATATGCAAGGCGTAAACATCTATTATGCATTATTGGATAAAAACATGTTTATTGTCCACATTCTTAAATAATCAAATTTATTTCATTACAATCCGGATAATTATTTATATATGTCCTTTCATACATTTGACACACAAAGGCACATACAGTTGGTGTCTAATTCATATTCTATCAGCAAGTTCGAAGGAGTCTCCTATCCTAACCGAACATCACAAAACACACATAAATTGGGGGCGGTCCCTATGCAGGATACTTGTTCACAACAAACGCCTAGCGGTGACACAATTTGGGTCAGAGACAACACGTACCTATCATAGATGGTGCCTCGACGTAGTACCTATATGATCTACACAACGTCAAGCCCACATGTGCCGACGTGTGGTACCCGGTCCGAACGCACGGACTCTCGAGACGATAGGACAGTCCACGAATATTGGTATGTCTACATAAATACATAATAGTACATATTATTATCTCATATAATATGTATAGGTAATTACTCCATAATTACCATAAAAATCCCAACTAAAGTTCACAACATTTTCATTTATTAATAATTTACCATCTAATAAATTATTAATTTCATTCCATAAAATAATTACTTAACCAACTAGTTAATTGTAGTTATTACTAATTAATATTGGGCATATCATTTCTTAACCAACTAGTTAATATTTCCCCATTTAACTTCCGTCTTTTAATCCTATTCAGTAAATCAAACAATTGCAGTGAGCCAAACCAAACCTAAGCCAATTCGTGGGAGGAACAAACGGCCAAAACCCATTCACGTCGTTCAAACGAGAGTAAGGCTCATTTGCACGACATGTTATGTCACTTGAATGACCTACGACGTCGTTTGAGCAACCCCCTTGTCTTCTTCCCTTGTTGTTTCTCAATCTCAGTTTTTCCAAGATCAAATTCTTACAAACCCAAAAGTAGTTGCGAACCTAACAATAGTTATAATGAAGCCTAGAAACTTAACCCATAATCTATGTATTCAAATCCAATAATTTTCATCTATTAGGGATTTATACAATTGAGACATTTTTCAGTTTCCAACCATCTTTAATGCCCAACAAGAAGCAGTTGTCATGAAATTTACATCAAAATTTCAAATTTTAAATCAACGGTAATGTTCCAAACATCAATTAGTCAAAATGTCCTAAATTAACTAGTTAAACCCCTAAGGAATCTACCATTAATTTTCAGATTTCGATACCTAAGTTCCTAGGATAAATTTTGCATTAAATTCAGTCCTCTACATGTCTTATTCATCCTAAAATTACTCATATCAAACCTATTTCCTAGAAATTTAAGGGGCAATTATGATGCATTAAGAAATATATTGGAAACTTAAATAAAGCAAGATAACTCTTTCCTTCTAGATTTGTAGAATAAGGTCCCTTAACACTATACCAAAATAGCTGAATTGTCACTGTCTTTAACCGTGACAAGTCTAGAGGTGAGAATTTTTTTTATCACGGATATGTCACGGTCAAAGACCGTGACAAGCTCATTAGACTTGTCACAATCCTATCACAATAGTTATCCTTGACAAGTTTTGTCACCGTCAAAGACCGTGACAAGTTTCTTCGTCATGGACTTGTTACGAATTTTTACCTTAACAATTCTGGACAAAATTTTTAAAAAAACTACTGGGCAATATGGCCACTACCCAACAGTATATTTGTACATATTATAGAAAATTGTAACTATACAAATAACATATATCCAAATAAAATGGAAATAATGTACCAAATCATGGCTTATATAATCCATACCAAAATAAAATAGAAATGCAAATATCCATACCCAAACCAACATGTACCAAAATTAAAAAAATACAAATACAATCCAATATCCAAATATAAAAGATAGAAATAATGTCATGAAAAAGGGTCTTGAGTAGGTCGGAGGAGGAAAGAAGGCCACAAGACATAATGATTGAGACACCCCTCAATATGCTCAATGTCGCATTGTACGTACAACCACTAGGGTGAGTTCTCCTTTCCATCCACCACATGCGTGACGCTCACTCTTGCCTCAATGTATTGGAGGGGATGGTCATGAACCAGCATACCAGGGCCAAAGATCGAGTCCCTCAACCATAATATATGTTGAGTAAAAACACGCTCGGCCAATCGATTGTTGACTTAGGCCGCTCGATGGGGGTCATGATGGGAAGTGGATCATCATATGGTGCCAAGTTCGCGTGTATCGACGATGAAAGCAGTGACGTCCTCGTCCTCATCTACTTCTACCTCTTTCTCCTTCCCCTTTCCCTTGCACAACTGACGCTTCCTGAAGGCGTACACATCTAGGACCTTCGTCTCCAACCTTGATATCTTATCGTCATGGGTGTCCACCTTATGTGCCAATGCGGTGTTGCTCATCTCCATTCCGATGATCCTTGACTTCCCCACCCAAGAGCTCACCCCCTAGTCCTCCCCTTATGATTCACCCCGAGCTCTAGATGAGTGCGTCCGTAGCCACAGATGCTTTGTCGGCATCAGACTGCAACTCATGCACTTCCTTAAGCTTTGTCTGAAAATAGAAAAAGTACACGATTAGTTAATTAAGTAAATAAAAATTAAAACGTAATTAAAAAAATAAATCATCTATAACTTACAATGGTGGTTGTGATGCTTGGGCCACTTCCTTGTCCTTGCCCTTTTTCATCCAAATTAACACATAGGCATCGATCCTATATAGCCTACCCCCAGGGCCACCTCCTATGTCCTGAAATAAAATAATATAAAATTAGTAAGTAACGCAAAGTAATGCTAAATTATAATAACATAAAACTAAAATGAAAGAAAAATTAAAACTTACCATTATGTGCTCCACCTCGGCATAAGACGTCTACCCGGAGTAGTGCATGTCCAATTTTTCGCTCGGTTGTCCCTCCCCAATCGACGAGATGTCAATATCATTCATTGATCTCATTGTCGACAAACTTTTGCCACTGTGCTAATGAGATCGGCTCCTTGGGGGGATAGTGTCACATACTCCCAGATGGACTCCCAGGTCTTCCCAAAGCATCGTAGATGCATATTCTTCTTCCATGTCCTATATTGATCCCTCAATTATTCCAACATGGAGTCGCGGAGATGTGGGGGCAGGCCGAATTGTTCCTGTCAAACAAATACAAGCGAAAAGGAAAGTAATGGTTAGTTGGTTATAAATATAAATATAAATACACTACCTGTAGTGCCCTTCAGATGTTCATCTTGAGGTCAATAGGCACGACCCTCATATCAGTGTAACCGAGGCCAACGATCGCCTTCAGCAACTCTAATGCTCTAACCAATAATGTCGTCTTATCATCGACGACAGACCCTAATTTCCCTCATTCTGGGGGTCTACTAGTCGAGGAGCCCTCGTCGCATCTGCTACCGCGCCCGGATGAAGTCATTTTTTGCCAAAAAATGTTATTATTAGTTCAAACATGTATATGGACTTTGAATTAATGCCCAAATACAATAATAACAATATATATCAATATCAATATATATCAATATCAATTTATATCAATACCAATTTATACCAATACCACATTCAATTTACAATCACGCACGATGCCCCCCCCCCCCCCCCGGTGCACACACACTCCTGGGACATGAACTTTTAATTAATGCTCAAATGATAATAATAATAATAATAATAATAATAATAATAATAATAATAATAATAATAATAATAATAATAATAATAATAATAATAATAATAATAATAATAATAATAATAATAATAATAATACATACATACATACATACATACATACATACATACATACATACATACATACCAATACCAATATCAATTTATATGAATTTCAATTTATACTAATACCAAATTCAATTTGCACACATAATGTTCCCCCCCCCCCCCCCCCCCCACACACACACACACACTTCTGGGTGATAAACTTTGAATTAATGCTCAAATCCGATAACAACATTACATAACAATACCAATATCAATTTCAATTTATATCAATACCAACACCAAATTCAATTTACACGCATGCACACTGCCCCACCCCCACCCCCACCCCACCCCACAACACACACACTCCTGGGTCAAGGACTTTGAATTAATGATTAAATTGATTAAAATCCTAATTAACATATTTACTTGTGTTGGAAATGAAAACCCCAATTTTAAATTTTACAAAAAAAATTTCTTTAATTGCGGAATGAAGATGGCTCAACACAACACACACTAACAACAAATTTTAATTTCTATCAAATTAAAATTAACTAAACTCAAAGTGACATTAAATTAAACAACCAATACATTTTTCACTTTAACATATTAACTCAACTCAAGTCCTAGAAATTTGCCTACAATAAATATTCATTTTGTAATTTAGGCCAAACCAAATTTTATCCAATAAAATTAATGACTTGAATTAAATTAATTTTTACCCAAATTAAATTTGTGCCAAATTAAATATACCAATTTTATCTTTTTACCTAAGAATGCATCTAATGTGATATAACAAAAGATCAAATAAGTAAACAACCACTACGCCAGGATGTACGTGGAAAAACCAACAACGGGAAAATATCTCGTACGATCCTAGCCTCAAATCCACTAAGTACGGTTTTATGAGTACAAGACAAAAAGACTTACAACACCTGTCTTGACTCCGTCCAAGCCCCGACGCTTCTTTTTGTACACACCTCTGCCTAGCGAATAATAACGGAGGTCCACCGCAGTCTTCGAATCCACCGATCGGACTTTTTCTGGTCACCGCCACTCGAACGAGGAGCCTTTCTCCAAGTGGATATGTCATAACAAACAAGCTTCTTCTTTGTGGGATATATAAGTAAACCCAAACTTCTCTTCTTTGAGGTGTAGAGAAAAAACCCGGTGCCAAACACTCCAAGGAAGGATATATATTAAGGAACTTCGAATGAACAAACTATTGGGTGTATATGTATTTTTGGTGAAATTAATCCATAAAATCAAACACAACATATGGAAATTTTTCTTGAAAGTTTTTCCCTCTCTAGAGTCTCTTAGAAAGTGAAAAAGTTAGTTTTTGCACTTGAAAATTCTGTCAAAAAGTAGTGGGAACATGGTGAAAACTGCCAAAAATGCCAAAAAAAACGGTTCTCGCCAAACTCGTTCGAACGACTTTTTCATTCGAACGACTTTACTAACGATGTTCCAGTGCGAAAAAAGAAATCTCGTTAGAAGTCTCATTCGAACGACCTGGGAATCTCGTTCGAATGAGATTCCAGTTCGCTCGAACGACATGGGAATCTCGTTTGAACGATATTCTAGTTCGTTTGAACGACGTGTCGAAAAATAAAATATTCTTTGTAAGCCCCAAACTTTTTATGGAAAGTTCTAAAAAATATTTTCTGAGTAAAACAAAGTCATGAAAACTATTTATAAAAATTTTATAAAATACACCCAATAAATTTCCAAGCTCCTATATATATAAAAAATGCATTCATACCTTAGGAGCATTGGAACCAATATTGTTGACGTAGAAACGAGGCACACTAAACCCGGGATATGATGAAGCTTTATAAACGTGGTCGTTACATCTTCAACTAACACGTCATAGGCTTGGATGGATACACTTGAATACTATTCTATGACTCAAATGTTTTTGTCCGAAATTGAGCCAATACTACATTAAGACTCAATTGGAGACTTGCGTCCCTAAAAATCTCCCCCTTAGGCTATTCCGGGACAAAAATCAAACAAAAATCCGAAAGGTCCATCAAGCTCTACTAGACTTAAAAAAATATCCCACCCAAAATAAAAATTACATAGCTTGGCTCAAAAACCCAGGGATCAATATCTTTGCCGAAGAAAGTTGCCATTTAGAAGAATTCCTGCACACTTAAGCAAACTATCAAACACATAGGGAATATTAGAATATTAAATGCATATAAAATAAATACTCCCTCTAAATTAATTCTCCCCTTTATCAAATAAATGACCTACTTAGAATGACGTCTCCCCCTAAGATAAATCTCCCAAAAAAAGACGCTATTACAATAGGATTAGATACCATTTCTCCCCCTATCATTCTCCCCCTTTTTGTTCAGGAATAAACAAAGGATAAAACTAATTGAAACACGATGAAGCTTAGAGTGATAAGGGCATGAAAGCATATGGGCAACAAAATCAAACCTAATCCGTACAAATATTAACGGATACCAACGAAGATACAAAAAAATTGATACCAATGTGTTACATAAGATACTAAGCATATGCTATCAAGAACAATATGTAACAAGATAGATACCAATTATGAATTTGAAGCATAGATGGATTAGAAAGCAAGGCAAAGAAAAAAAATACCATATATATGTAGACATAATGAATATCACTAACACACACTCACATATATATAGGTATAGACATCACACATGAAATAAAATACAATAAGCTTTTCAAACTCGTATGGCAAAAATGTGTTATATGGACACGAAAGTGTAGGGGTGTGAACTAGTAACAATTAAATTTAGACCCAATAACTTAAAACATGTTCACGGAGTTCTCATTTGATTGAAAACTTTATCACATTTGAATATAACCTCATGTGACAATATAGATTGAACTCAATGAACAAACATACACAATGCATACAAGCCTAGATTTTTTGTGATTCTACAAACCAATAGAGTCATGACATTGAAAGGAAAACTAGGATAAATGGACATTGTGCAAACCGTTGATATACCATCCAAACTCCCTCAATTTAAGCATATTAATCTATTGAATGAATTAATCAACTAAACAAAATAGGACTTGGCAAATATTTTCTTTTAATGCCATTATTCTTTTAGGCCTTTGGACCACGTATTTCTTTTAGGTCCAAGTAAATGGTGTCTTACTCGCAAAGGATGATTTTTCCTTTCGGAGCCCTTTCTTGTGCACATTCATATATATTATTTTTTATCTCTCAATTCTCGCGTCCAACGGATTTTAACATTCACTAGTCCTCCTAGGTCACATAACATGTAGATGATAAGATTGGTATGAGAACACCTCACAAAGCTCAAATATAACATGTGAAGTTAAAATTTCAAGTGAGCTCGTGCATGTGTGAATTGAGGCATATAAAAATAGAATCCACTATAGCAACACGAAATCCAACCACTCCATGTAAGCATGGTAAAGAAAATTTTAAGGATTGACAATCTTAACCAAAAGTTATAGACACATGGGAGCGCAAAAGAAGGGATTCAAACACAAGTATATGTCACTTAGAGTGTGTCAAACTAAAATACACACAAAAACAAAAAATATTTTTGAGATTTTGAAATTTTTTAATCCAAAGAAACAAATATATTTACTCCAAAAGACAAGCAAAATTCATTTGTATTTTTCATTAAGCCTAAATTTAAAAAAAATTAAACACAAATGATAAATAAAAATCTTTTTGTATTTTTTTAATATAATGCAAACTAAAATGAAAGAACTATAATACATAAAATAAACAATAATCATAATTCCAACATGTGATAAAGCATGAAGTATAAACTAGAACAATGATTAAAAAGCATACACTTAGCATGGTAATTTAGCATGAACTACAAAAGCTAAAGTATGCAAACAACTAACACATTCAACCTTTCGATTTTGCAAGGGAGG
This sequence comes from Sambucus nigra, assembly GCA_949130495.1. Taxonomy (NCBI): domain Eukaryota; kingdom Viridiplantae; phylum Streptophyta; class Magnoliopsida; order Dipsacales; family Adoxaceae; genus Sambucus; species Sambucus nigra. Next base: position 631,859,558 of record OX422213.1, on the reverse strand, counting down.
TTTCATGTGAAAGTAAATACGAATCAAAATTCCTATTTTGTAAAGCTACCAAGTCGGATATCCTAACCCAAACTAATGGCGAATGATGATCTCGGGATTTAGTAATCTTGGCTACCTCGGTTGCCTTACGTAGGGATTTTCTAGGACCTCATTTAAGATCAAAACAAAATTTCTTAAGATGACCTTTTCGACCACAATGTGAGCACCTAAAGACTTGACGAAAATACTTACCTAAGGAATGATCTATAACATTGTTCCTAGAGGGTTCTCCTAAAAAATTAGTTTTGGCTTTAAGAGTTAACTCTTTAAAAGTATCGAAGCATAAACCACAAGTGTCATTTTTTATTTGAACCGTTCCTAATATTTTATCTAATTTTTCCGAACGACACTCTAAATCAAATTTGACTTTACTAGAGTCTTTTAATTCATTTTCTAAATCTAAAATGTGAGACTCTAATAAAAAATTGCGCTCTTCAAACGCGAGAAGCTCCCTTTTCAAGGATTCCATTAAACCATTAAGGTATCTCTCTCACCTTCTACATATTCAAGCTTCTCACGAAGAGATCTCTCACGTGTCCTAAGGTCTTCCACTAACACACTCTCATCAATGACCTTGACATGCTCTCTTAAACTATCTTCTAACTTCAAATTTGTTCTTTTTAACTTAATAGATTCTTCGTATAATTCTTGAAAAGCAAATTGAAGTTCACTCACATCAACCTCATCATCACTTTCACTCTCTCTTTATTCTCCACTCTCACTACCATCATTTCTTTAGGATTCACAAACAATGACCTTGGAAGTGTCATGTGTTAGAATGTCATCACTAAAGGAGTGCTCACTTTCCTTCACATGACTTGCCATAAAAGCCACAAAGTTGGGCTTAGTGGGGGAATCGGGTCCCTCTTCCTTATCACTATCACTAAGGGTTTCATTATAAGAAATTGGTTGCTTACCCTCTCTCCTTAGTTTAGTGGGTCACTCTTTCGCCCTATGGCCATACCCGTCACAACCATAACACCTATTTGACGCGTCCTTATTTAAATTTTCATTAAAAGTTTTAGTGATCTTCTCGGCTTTGTCATGCTTAGAATTTTCAAAATTCTTAAAATTACTTTTAAATTTATCTTTGTTAAATTTAAGAAATTTTCGAAACTTCCAAGCAAAACATAGCCATATCTTCCGAGTCACTCTCACTTTCACTCTCTACTACTTATTTTTCCTCCTTTCGGGCTTTCAAAGCAACGCCCTTATCTATTTTCTTTTCAGTTTTAGAGGGAAACATGTTTAGTTCATAGGTTTGTAAATCACCTTTGATCTCTTCTAATTTCGTAGAGGCTAAAGTGGGTAAAGAATTTAACACGATCACCTTAGGAATAAATCTATCGGGTAGGGACCTAAAAATTTTCTTTACTACTCAATTGTCGGGTATTTTCTCTCCCAAATTAAAAGATGAATTAACTATATCAAAAAGTCTAGCATAAAATTCATCAAATGTTTATTTTTTATTCATTTTGATGGTTTCAAATTGAGTGGAGAGATTTTGGAGTTTTGAAGCTTTTACGACACTAGTTCCTTCATGAGTGCCTTGTAAAATATCCTAAGCTTCTTTAGCGGTTTCACATGTCATAATGCGTCGGAATTCATCCGGTGTGACCGCACTAAATAAGGCATTTAAACCTCGGGAATTAAAGTTTGCAAGTTTAAATTAATTCTCACTCCATCTATCGATGGGTTTGGGAACACACTCATTTTCTACTAAATATGTAGGTGGAAACCACCCGTTAACGACTGACAACCTAACCCTCTCATCTAGAGACCTAAGTGTTGAATGCATACGTGCTTTCTAGTATGCATAATTTTAACCATCGAAAATAGAAAATTTTGAAAATGGAAAAAATTCCATTTTAGACAAAACTATATAAAAATGATCTTAAACACAATAATTTAATGATCCCGCTCTGATACCACTTGTTGGAAATGAAGACCCCCAATTTTAAATTTTACAAAAAGAATTTCCTTCAAATGCGAAATGAAGATGGCTCAACACAACACACACTAACAACAAATTTTAATTTCTATCAAATTAAAATTAACTAAACTCAAAGTGACATTAAATTAAACAACAAATATATTTTTCACTTTAACATATTAACTCAACCCAGGTCCTAGAAATTTTCCTAATAATAAATATTCATTTTGCAATTTAGGCCAAACCAAATTTTATCCAATAAAATTAATGACTTCAATTAAATTAATTTTTACCCAAATTAAATTAGCACCTAATTAAATATACCAATTTTATCTTTTTACCTAATCATGCATCTAATTTGATATAGAAAAAGATAAAATAATTAAACAACCACTACGTCGTGATGTACGAGGAAAAACCCACAACGAAAAAAACCTTTAACGACCCTAGTCTCAAATCCACTAAGTACGGTTTTACAAGTACAAGATAAAAAGTCTTACAACACCTGACATGACTCCATCCAAGCCCCGAGGCTTCTTCTTGTACACACCTCTGCCTAGTGAATAACCACGAAGGTCCACCGCGGTCTCCGAATCCACCGATCAGAATTTTTCTGGTCACCGCCACCCGAATAAGGAGCCTTTGTCCAAGTGGGTATGTCACAACAAAAAAACTTCTTCTTTGTGGGATATATAAGTAAACCCAAACTTCTCTTTTTTGAGGTGTAGAGAAAAAACTCGGTGTCAAACACTCCAAGTAAGGATATATATTAAGGAACTTCGAATAAACAAACTATTGGGTGTATATGTGTTTTTAGTGAAATTAATCCATAAAATCAAACACAACACATGGAAATTTTTCTTGAAAGTTTTGCTCTCTCTAGAGTCTCTTAAAATGTGAAAAAGTTACTTAGAAAAATGGTTTTCGCACTTGATAATTCTATCAAAAAGTAGGGGGGAAACAGTAGCGGGAACATGGTGAAAACTGCCAAAAACGCAAAAAAAATGTTCCCGCCAAACTCGTTCATTCGAACGACTTTACTAACGATGTTCCTGTGCGAAAAAAGAAATATCGTTAGAAGTCTTGTTCGAACAACCTGGGAATCTCGTTTGAACGATATTCCAGTTCGTTCGAATGACGTGTCGAAAAATAAAATATTCTTTGTAAGCCCAAAATTTTTTATGAAAAGTTCTAAAAAATATGAGTAAAAAAAAGTCGTGAAAACTATTTATAAAAAATTTATAAAATACACCCAATAAATTTCCAAGCTCCTATATATATATATATATATATATAATGCATTCATACCTTAGGAGCATTGGAACCAATGTTGTTGACGTAGAAACGAGGCACACTAAACCCGGCATATGATGAAACTTTATAATCTTGGCCGCTACGTCTTCAACTAACACGTCATAGGCTTGGATGGATACACTTGAACACTATCCTATAACTCAAATGTTTTTGTATGAAATTGAGCCAACACTACATTAAGACTCAATTGGAGACTTGTGTCCTTACCACTTGGTTATTACAAGCATTAAAATGATCAAGTACAAATGAATAAAAAGAATTCAATTGAATACTTATTACAAATGTCAAAATTGTTTTAAATTTAATGAATTGATATTCGATAGGAGGAGCCAAGTCATCCACGCTACTGTCTTGACAGTTCGTCTCATGTAGGATAACTGACCGCAACTCGTTGTTGATATACTCTGAGCAAAGCACTTGCTTAACCTTTTGAAAAGCACAAGCAAACGGCTCATTGCCACGTGTTCATTGCTCTTCATCTTGTACAAGTTAACCATGATCAAATTGGTACCAGGATCAACTTTACAAGCAGCTTTATCCTTAACTCTTATCCAATCACAGTAAAATACAACCTCTTTGAAGCCTACATAGTCCAATTCAAATATATTTCGAATTACACCATAGCAAGTCATTTCAACTTCAATGAGATTTTTATCTTTCACGCACACTTGAAAGAAAGTAAGAGCCTTGTATAAAATGCCCGAATTTTTTACATTTGTGTTTTCCTCGTACACCGTTTCACCGAATACGTAACTGATCAATTGATACTTTTTGTACTCTTGTGCCATGAACAAGGATCCAGTGGCTAGACGAGCAAGCCCTGATGTCGCATCACCCGTCTTTAAGCGTTGAGAATATTGATAAATTTATTAGTTTAGTTATAAAGCTTTCTTGTAATGTGACGTTTAATAACAACAATTTTCATTATAATTACCTCACGTTACAACCACAGCCTAACTTAGCTATCTAATTATGCCATTATTTTTCGTCTTTTATTCTTCTCATAGGCTTCATATTTTTTGAATAGCTCGTGACAAACATATTCAAAATTAATATTCAAAATTAATCATGTAAAAATTAAAATAATGTAAAAGTTTCAATAATTTAAACTTACTTTTTCCATTCTTCTACATCTTTATGTGTGTCAAATAGAAAAAAAGCTACTTGTTCAGGTCTACCATGCTGGTCGAGTCAGGCATATATTCCCAAGTGTAGACTGATGACTCCACGGTGATGCATTCCTCTGTAATTGATCCTTCAATGTATCGTGTACTCTTAAGGTAATTTTTGAAAACATTCGTCAATCTTTCAAACGGATACATCCACCGATATTTAACTGGGTCGCAAAGAAGTGCCTCGTCACATAGGTATACCAACAAGTGAACATTTATGTTAAAGAAAGATGGGGGAAGTTCTTCTCCAAGACACAAATAGCTTCGTTCACCACCAATTTTATGGCCACTATGTGATATCGATTGACTACCTTCTCCATGAAAGTGAGAAGTAGATACAAATTTGCATAATAGCCCTCCGTAAATTGTTGTGCTTTGAGAAACATTGCTTAAACAATAGAGGAACCAATTTCATGATCACATGCCAATCGTGGGACTTACACTTATGTAAATCATGGGTAGCATAATTCACAATCCTTTGCAAGTTAGACGAAAAATTAAATGGAACTTTCAAATTATATATTGTGTCTAAAAGCAAATTCCTTTCCTCACTCGTCAAAGTAAACTCACCAGGGGGAATAATTGTCCTTCCCCTACTATCGTCTTTCAACCATAGTTGTGGCTTAAGTTCAACGCTTTAAGGTCTTTTCATGCATTTTCACCATCCTTCGAATGACTCCCCCCAAGGCATGTACCCATAATATGTTCAACGATGTTCTTCTTTGCGTGCATCACATCCAATATATGACGCACTGGGTTATTCTTCCAATAAGTCAAGTCAAATAAAATTGACCTCCTAGACCATGCCTTTCTTATCTCAGTTTCATTCCCAGTTGGGGTCTTATTATGCTTGACGTTCTTAAATTTACGATTCTTACCTAGCATATTAAGGCCACAATCAGAAGATTTACTTTCAATTTTTGAGCCTGAAATTTTCTCGGCGGTAACCTATCTTCAACCTCGCTCGGTAATAAATTGGAACCTTTCACAAATCTAAACCTATGAGCGGGGGGTAAAAACCTCCTATGGAAATGGTAGTCATTTTTTGAGCTAGCAGGGAGGCGAAAAGATTCATTCTTCATTCCACAAATACGACACCCCAAATAACTATGTACCACACAACCAGATAATATCCCATAAGCTAGAAAATCATGAATTGCCCACATAAACATAGCTTTCAGAGTAAACTCTTCTTTTCTAAAAAAGTCAAATGCTTCTTCCCAAAACTCATTTAACTCTTCCACCAAAGGAGCCAGGCAGACATCAATGTCCTCACTTGGTGCCTTGCCCAAGTATCAATAAAGACAGCATCAAAAATCCAGATCTCATACACTTTGAAGGAGGAAGGTTAGGTGGGTCTAGGATCACTGACCATACACTCTCATGGGCTCTTAGATTTCCAAATGGATTTAAACCATCTGTTGATATTGCTAAACGAATGTTACGATGTTTTGGAGAAAAATCGGGATACTCAAAACTCAACCTCTTCCAAGTTGTAGAATTAATAGGATGATGCATGAGATTATTCCATGCTTCTGCCCTACCATGTTGAAAGACCGTGTGTGATACTGATTTCAATAGTTGCACAAATTTCAATCACAAACTTATTTAATTAGTGTCAATTTATTAAATAATTCAATTCATCCCTTAAACTCAAAAAATTATGTGCGTGCAAGTGTCAAACCAACATAAGTAAAATATGAGATACAAATTTCAGGAAAAATCCCCTTTGGGCAAAACCTTTTTATTTATAGAACTTTGATAAGTTTACAAGACCATTGACTTACAAACAACTTGATAATCACCCATAAGTGTAACGCATGATGTCTTCGTCAAACCTTCAAAGCAACGGCTAGAAATCAGCAATGGTTCACACATAGCTATACCACAAGGACACACGGTCCAGACACGCAGTCGTAAAAATTCACAGAGACTCCCTCCACAATAGCACGCAACTCTTGATTGTAAATATCTCCCCACAAAGAATGAACAACAACAAACTATGTTTTGGGTTCCACAAAACAACTCACACAAAAGCAATTGGGATTGTGAATTATAAACCAAAAGTTATGCACCCTCAAATGATTTGAGAATAGTATAAAAATGTATTCTGTGAAAAGTAGTTTTTCTCCCTACGAAATTCAGTAGTCTGACACTCAATTTATATTAAAAATCAAGGCGGTGACGCGTCACATAAAAATAGCTCTCGTTCGAACCACATGATGTCATTTGAGCGAGATTCGATCTCGTTTAAACCAGGTACGATGTCGTTCGAATGACATCATACACGAAACTCAGAAAGCTTCAGTCTTTTAAATATCTTGGAAACCTCAAAACTTAAAACTGTTTACGAGATCAGAAACATTTATCCAAAAAACACTTTTATGATAAATTATTTTTGAAAATAGAAAAATAGTTTATCTTTCACAAAAATATCCCAACACTTTTAATATAAAATGTAAATAGAAGATAAACATATTTTACCAAATTCATCCTTATTGGGCTTGAATGCTGAAGACTTCTCGTAATTCGAATTTGTCTTTTGTAGATGAAATCTTCTCAACCCTTCAATGACTTGTAGCGGTATACGACATATTAAATTTTGACGGACAATGTCCTTACACATGCCGAGTCATTGCCTCCGCTATCCATGGTACTGTGAGAAAACACATTAATTTAGGCCCAACGGGAAACTATTTCAACACTGTTTGAGGCACTTTTGAGCTTGTGCCTTCCTTGCCAGTAGATTGGACATATCTAAGTTCATTACATACTGAATATCGATCGATATTTTTATACTCCTTTCGATATAGTATACAGTCATACACACAAGCATTAATTGATTTATACTTCATTCCCAAACCTTTCAAACTATTTTTTATAGTAGGATAGTTGTTTGGAAGCGTATTCTGCTTGGGTAGAAAGCCCTTCACTCAATATAAAATTCCTGTTATGCTATTGCAAGACAAACCATATTAGGTCTTCAAACTATGCAAACCAACAATGGCATATAAAGTTATTTGATCTTTCTCACAGCCAAAGTATAACGACTGGCTTGCCTTAAATTTTAAACTTTGGTAGTCATCATTAAGGTTTATCCCGATATCTTCATGAGCTCCTGAACCTTGTACATCGTCAGTGACAACATTCTCTTCCACTTCATGAACTCCATATGCATTATAAACTAAATCCTCTAGCATATTATGATCTACATTACCATCCTCCTCTTGTACATCTATCCTACTTGTTGAAGGTTGCTCAGGGACGAAAGGAGCTTTCGGTTCCCCTTGAAAAACCCAAATTTGATAACTATCTTGCATACCCCATCTTAACAAATATAGTTCAACTATTTTTCACTCAAACACCTTACCATCCCTACACCTAGCATATGGACAAGTAAACTCTTCATCATTATGATATCTCTTTGCATATTTCACAAATTCATTAGCACCTCTGTGAAACACATCCCCTAATCTATTTGTCCCGCCCATCCACTCTTTGTATTTAGGATATCCCATCACCGCTACTATAAATAATCACCTATTATGGGTAAGAAACGTATATTTATGGATTAGCATAAATAAAAGTGTGAATATTTAATTCCCATTCACTACACCAAATCTGCCGAATTCTCACGGTCATTGACCTTGACAAGTTGGACTTGTCAAGGTCAATGATCATGACAATTCTGGGGGTGACAACTTTTTTGTCATGGTCATTGACCGTGACAAGTTTGCTAAAATTGTCACGGTCATGTCACGGTCCTTGACCGTGACAAGCTTTGTCACGGTTAAGGACCGTGACAAATCTGTGACATTTAATAATAAAAAATTTGTCACGGTCATTGACCGTGTCAATTTTCTTTGTCAAGGACTTGTCACGGTCAATGACCGTGACAATTCCGCACTGAATTGAAAAAAAAATCTGATGGGCAGTATATCCACTGCCACTGCCCAGCAGTATATATGTAACTGTTATAGCAACGTTGTACCTATTCAAATATTATATATCCAAATAAAATAGAGATAGTGCAAATATACATTGAAAATAGAGACAATATGCATCAGGATATAATCCAAATATAATTCAAATGTACCAACTTAAAAACAATTCAAATGTACCAACTTAAAAACAAGACAATTCAATTCAAATAATGTCACTACATGTCTTGGGTAAGGTTAAATCCGAGGAGGTGAGTCGGCCACACGATATACGAATTGACACACCCACTGATATACATCGTACCGCATTGTTCGCACAACCACAACGGGGAATTCTCCTTCCCTGGTATCACATGCGTGATGAGCACCTTGGACTCCATGTCTTGAAGCTCACGTCCATGAACTACTCCACCCTGGACGATATTCGGGTCCCTCAACCCCCACCCTATCTACTAGCCATCAAATATGTCCAGTATAAACACGCTCGGCCAACCAAGTGTCGACATCGGTTGGTCGAAGGGAGCCAAATAGGGAAGTGGATCATCAAAGTTCGCACATGTCGACAAAGAAGCAGTGAGGTCTATATCATTGTCATCCTACACCTCGTCCTCCCGCACCTCCCCCCCCCCCACCTTCTCCTTCCCTTTCCCCTTGCATTTTTCGATGCCTAACGAACATGTCATGAATGAGAACATATCTTGAACCGTCGCCTCCAAATGGGATAGCTTCGCGTCATGCGAGTCCACCGTTCGAGCCAACCCGGTGTCGCTCGTCTCCAATTCGATGATCCTAGATTTGGCCACCCGCGATCTCACCCCCCTTGTCCTCCCCTTGCGATCAGAGCCAAACACTTGGCTGAGTGTGTCTGTGGACAAAGATGCCTTGTCAGCATCAGACTGCGACTCATGCACTTCCTTAAGCTTTGCCTGAAACGACAAAAAGCAAATGACTAGTAAAATAAGTAAATTAAAAAATTAAAAAATTATAACGTAATTAACAAAAAGTAAACTGTCGGATTACTTACAATCGTGGCCGCGACACTCGGGGACACCTCCTTGTCCTTCCCCTTCTTCGTTCGAAGAGCCACATAAGTATTGAGCCTATGTGGCCTACCCCCAGGGTCACTCCCTGTCCCCTGAAATAAAATAAAGTAAAATTAGTATCGGCGCCGTAAAGTAAAATAATCAGAATAATATATTTATGTAGTTATAGAAAAATTAAATCTTACCATCATCCTATGCTCCACCTCGGCGTAAGACGTCCGTCTGGAGTAGTGCACTTCCATCTTTTTAGCCCGATTTTCCCTCCCTGATTGGGGAGATGCCAATTGTCGCTCCCCGATCTCATTATCAACGAACTTTTGCCATTGTTCCAATGAGATCGGCTCCTTCGGCAGGACGGATTCACGCCTTTGGATAATGTACTCTCGTGTCTTCCCAAAATACCGGGTCCGTATAGTTTTCTTTCACGTCTTGTGTTGCTCCCTCAACTGCTCCAAGACGGAATCGCGTAGCTTTGGATCCAGGCTGAATTGTTCTTGTCCAACAAATACAATGTTAGTTGCAAATATATATAAATATAAATATAAAATGAAATTTAAATCGAAATTGAAATATTCATATGAATATAAATATAAATACATTACCTGTAGTGCCACCCAAACAGCTAACTTGAGCTCATATGGCACCTCCTTCCAACTAATGTACCCCGGGCAGATGATCGTCTTTACCAGCTCGAGGGATCTCGCTAATAGCTCTGACTTGTTCTCGATGGCCTTCCCCAATTTTCCATATTTAGGGAGCCTAGGGGACGAGGATCCCTCGTCGCCTCCGCTACCTCCGAGCCCAGACGATATCATCATAACAAGCATCATCATCCTCGCCTTAATACCTGAAGGAGACATTTTTGTAAAAAATATTATTATTATATATCAAAATGAATTAAAAGAAGACATGCAAATATGTACAATTACTACAAATAAAAATAAATTGTTACTGTCAAACACCTCAATTCTGAATTCCAAAACAACAGCATCTAGCTCATAATATGTACAATTACTAAAATTTCGAAACATCCCCACCCCCACCCCTACTGCCAACACACACGCACACTACAGAAGAGTGAAAATGATAAAATGCTATTTAATTAAAAGCATTAAAAATGGATGTTTCCATACAAATTGGAATATTTATTACAAATTAAAAAATTATTTAAAATCCGGGTTATCATTTAAAATGGATTGATATTCGGTAAGAGCAGCCAAGTCGTCCACACTACTATTTAGAGTTTTGGCGTGTGTTGGACCATTGACCATGGCTCATTGTTGATATACTCCGAGTAAAACACTTATTGTTTTGTCACGGTCAATGACCGTGACAAGGTTGGCCGCTGGAAGGGTGCCAATTTACCAATTTTGGTGTAGTGATTAGTATAAATAATCACATATTGAATGCGTACGCATAAGAACTAGAAGGTTAGTTTTTATGCGTATATTTATTCGTGCATTCAAATTCAAATTCAAATTCAAATTCAAATTCAAATTCAAATTCAAATTCAAATTCAAATTCAAATTTATTTTAATTTGAAATTGAAATTAAAATTCAATTTATAATATTAATTCCTATTTCCTCCATCTCCTCTAAAGGGTGAGTGGTCCTACCCCATTCAAGATGTCATATTTCTGTAATATACTTAACAGCTCATGCACATTTTTCCAATTTCAGAAAAATTCGACAGCATATACCCATAGTTCTCCAAGTACACGACATAGATTCGCAAGTGTGAGTGTTATTTCAATTTATTAATTGAAATAACACTTGACATCACATCATCTAGTATGTACCCAGAGAATATTAAGATACGACTATAGAACTTCCTCCAAAAGTAACAAGCGTAAGCCACTAAGAATATTATTATATAGAAACTATGTAGTCCCAAAGTGTCCAAACGAGACAATTCGAGAGATCTCATTATAGGGGTAATGACTCTCGAACGGGTCTAAGGGCTATTGAATGCTTATGGATAAGAACTAGAAGGCTAGTATCGGTGCTCACTATATGTAATTTAAAGTATGTTTTCATTTAATTATGTCTTATCACAATTCAAGAGATTTTATTTAATTATGTAATTTAAAGTATGTTTCATTTAATTTAAAATATGCATAAGAACTAAAACTTTTACCAATTTATACCAATATTAATACCAATTCAAATTTAATTTCAATTTATACCAACTTATTTTCAATTTAGATACAAATTAAAAAGGTTATTAATCAAACCAAGAATCAACATGTATCTCGTACTCCTTATATCGTCTACATGACAACAAAAAATATTAACAATAACAATTTCTCAAGTAAGGGTTAATATTGTGTTCTTACACAAAGAGGAATACGTAATTATTTTACAAAGGTGTGTTGCGTCATAAAGAGGTCCATCCATATATTTCACATGTCTCGAGTCATTTATAATATTATTACATGGCATAAATAAGGTCCGCGTGACAAATATTGAAACCACACACACACATTACAGATGTACACACACACCTCTACACACCCTGCCCCCCCCCCCCCCCCAACACACACACACCTGACCCTACCCCCACCCGCCCACACCCTACCTCCACCCCCACTGCCGCCCCTACCTCCACCCACTACTGCCCCTACCCCTGCCCACTGCTCCCCCTCCCGCCACCACCACTGCCCCCACCCCCTCACACCTACACAAACGCTGACCCACCTACACACACACACACACACACACACAAACATACACATACAAAGAGAGAGAGAGAGTTGGTTAGAATTAAAAATGGTGGGAAAAATAGGCGATAAGGCTTTTAGTAAACACAGTTATTATGGACCTGTCAAGAACTTTGACCGTGACAACTTTCTAAAGTTGTCATGGTCAATGACCCTGACAAGTTCGTGACAACAACACTTGTCACGGTCAATGACTGCGACAAACCATTGTCACGGGCTTATCACGGTCATTGACCGTGATAAAAAAAAATACTTGTTTTTTTTTTATCATGGTCAATGACCATGACAAGGCTGGCCAGCTCAAAGGTGATAATTTAACCTTTTTGTTATAGTGTGAAATCACCTTGATTTTTTCCTGAATTCTTGTCCTTTTTCCTCTCTTTTGGCCCTTCTCCTTTCCTCTCCCGTTAACTGCTATTTTTAATTTTTTGGAACGATAGTGGGAGAGTGGTTTACCCCTACTTAACCACTAATTAATGATTAATCTCGAGTTGGGCATAAAACCCAACTTTTGGACCCCTAAACGGATTTGAATCCATAATCCAACTAGATCAAAAGTTTTCCAACCTCTATACTATTGATCCGGGACTATTTTTAAAAGCCTAAATCATCTAAACGAGCCCATATGTGTCCCGAACGATGTCTCAAATTATTTACATCAATAATGGGTACTTTTAAATTGTGTCGCATATTAATTATGTATATTTATACATTACATGTAAATGCTATATCCACACACATAAAAATCAGTGATACACAAATATAACTAAATAACAATTTTGACCTGCAATTATTAAATAAAAGTATTTAGTTAAGTCCAATTTTCACAATTATTTATTTATTCCAAAAATATTTTTTTTATTTTTTATTTTGAAACAAAAATATGGGGTATTACACTTTGTAAATATAAGTGCACGTGTACTTTCAAAGTACAGTTGTGATATTTACAAAGTGCACTTGTAAATATCACGTGTACTGTATAAATATCACATGTACTTTTAATTATGAATAACTAGATAATATCATTATTAATATCATTTTATTTTTTGCATGATCACAATATTGGGTATGTGAGAAGTTTGATATCATTCCTCCTATTGAAGAGAAGAAAAAGAAGACACCAAAATTTCTTACATGGGACTTGTCATATTTGAAAGATTGGTTTGCTGTGAATGATATCACTTCAGCAAATTTTAAGGAGACTACAAATAAAGTAGCTAGTAATGACAGTGCAGTGGAAATGAAGCTCAAGGTGAAGGGCCCACTTTCTCTTCGAATATTTCTGAAGTAAGTCCTGTACATACTGATCCATCGCCGAAAAAAGTTGCAGAAGAATTTAATGAGAATGAGCTTTCGTCAGGTTGGAATATTCTACTTAAAAACATTGTGATTCTTTTTAAAAAGAAGGTAAATGATCAACCAAAGGATACTAGAAAGTTTGAAATGTTTGAGAATATTGGGAATTATGAACCAACAGATGCTAAAAATGCTGAGAAGTTCAATTTGGAGGAACAAATTATTGTTTTGAAAAGGGATTTGCTGGAAAAAAATAACCAACAATCTAAAGCAATTGAAGACCTTGATTCTTCACTAAAGAAGGTAAATTCTTTGGAGGTGGAGAGTGCCAAACTTACTGTTATGAATGTATAGTTGCAGATAGATAGTTGTCAACTTTTAGAAATATAAGAGGAAACGAAGAAGTTGGAGGTGAAAAATTCCCAACTTTTTAAAGAAAAAGCGTTACTAAATAAGTTAGAGGTGAAAAATGCCCAACTTGTTGAGTTAAACAATTCTTTCAGAGAAAAACTTATTCAAGCAACACTAAGTGACATAGAAAGAATTAAACAATTAGAAGAATCATTGAATAAGAAGCTTGAGTCATCAGAATGGTGGATCAAACTAATGCCTACCTATCTGAGACTAATAAAAATCTCAAAACAATTTATGATGATCTACTCCAAAATTGGAGATATAGTGAGGTTGAAATGGTGGCGTTGAGGCCAAATCTTCAAGAATCGGAAGCGAAAAAAACTGAACAGGTACTTTTGATTAATTTTCAAATTGAAACCATAATTATTTTATAAAGTACAAGTAGATATTTTATGAAGTACACACATTTTATCAAAATACACACAGTATTTTGATGAAAGTACACGCATTTTATATTATAAAAAAATGATGTTTTCCTAAACTACATGCAGTTTTCCTAAAGTACACGCAGTTTTTCTAAAGTACACCCAGTTATTAATAGTGTTTTTTATATTTTGTTTCATTTATTTCAATTTGTATTTGTTGATACCAAAATTAATATGCTGATGTGGACGAATAGTATGAAGACACGTGTCAATCTACGTGGCACAATAACAGCGAGGAAGATCATTTACTGAACAACCATGGTTGGTACCGAGCAACGAGAATACACCGAAGAGCTCTATCATGCCGAGGAACTCCATCCGAGGAACTCCATCATCCCGAGATACTCTAAGCACTCCGAGGAACTCTTGATCAACGAGCAACTAAGGCGGTCCGAACTGCACCTCGGCCGTGTCATCAATTATCAGACGGACAACTGTTCAACTATTCATTAGATTCTTGACGCACACGCTGCATTAAATGTATTACCCATTCATATGTATATCATTTAATGTATTGGACCTTTCATGTACAGCCTTGAGGCTATAAATACCTTGTATCAATCCCATTCAAGGGGAAGGGGAATTTCTTGAGAGAACTTGTAATCAAGAATTCCACAAACACTCAGCAATAACATAACAGTGGACGTAGGCTTTATTCCTAGCCGAACCACTTTAAAAATCTTTGTCTTATTTATTTATCTGTGATTGAATAATTAGAGCGATCTAGTTTTTTACATCAACAGATTGGCGCCGTCTGTGGGAAACGACTGTTGTTATCATTTTTCATAAAAATCATTTATCATCAATGGCAGATAATCCAGAATCCAGTAATTGAAATACTGGAAATACTGGAAATCTTCCAAATCCATCTGCATTTCCAGATCTGGCCGGAATTATGACGAATCTGGCTCAGGGACAAACCGCCATGCAAGAATCTATGAGGCAACTCCTTCAAACTCTTCAAGGCGGTGTACCTACTCATTCAGGGCAAAGGACTGATCATGGGCAATCACGATCCAGACGTATTGGGTCATATCGCAATGGGAAATCCAATGATTCTTCTTATCAACCTGGGCGAACTTCATCAATACGGGCTACGGATACAGATCAACGTATCTCTCTTTCTCCGGAGAGAACTAGCGCTTTAGAAAGATTAAGCAGGGTGTCTCCTTTCAGTCGGTTAGGACCAAGGAGGAACATGAGTCCACCTAGGGCTCCATCAGGAAGTTTTCGACCACCACCAGGTTTGAGAGAAGGATCTGCACAATCACGACCAATTACTCGTCGAGATAAATCTCAGGAAGCTACGTCAGAGCAATCAGTTGCTCGGACTAAGCGGCCCGAGGAAGGGAATGAAGCATGGAAAGGTTCCATTCAACGATTGGAGGATAGATTGGGAGAAATGGCTAAGGCGAGGAACCCCTTACAGAGAACTTTTGTTCAAGGGACACCTTTTGTGCAAGCCATTGTGGATTTCCCTACACCGTCGAAATTCAAAGCACCTGTAGTGACCCCCAAGTACGATGGAAAGACAGATCCCGTACTTCATATAGAACAGTACCAAGCTGCTGCAGATATCTATGCTGTCCCCGACGAGATGAGGTGTAGAGCATTCTCGGGAACTCTTACTGGATCTGCACAGATATGGTACAATAATCTTCCTCGGGGTAAGATTTCAACTTTTGTTCAGTTAGCCGAGCTGTTTATTGGCAATTTTTGTTTTGGAGCAAAGCCGGTAAAGCGAGTAGCACATTTGCTAAGTGTTAGACAAAAATCAGGAGAAAGTACTAGAGATTACATAACTCGTTTCAATAACGAGAAGTTGGAAGTCATAGATTATGAAGAAAAGACAGCAATCACTGCTTTGATGAGTGGTTTGCTGCCTAACAAGCTATACTATACTCTGGCCAAAGATCCGCCTAAAAATATGTCGGAATTGATGGCAAAGGCGGCCAAAATCATGAATGCCGAGGAGGCTATGACTGCGAAGAAGAATATGGATAAAGAAGTTAAAGTGGAAGTCGACAACTCTAAGAAGAAAGATCAGAAAGGTAATGGTGGTGACAAACATTCCAGGAATAACAGGATAAAGTTGGAAGCCCTAAAGAAGTATGATAATTATACTCCATTGAAAATGGGTATTAATCATGTTTTAGAAGAGATCAGGAATAACGAGGAAATCAAATGGCCAGAGAAACTGAAGACAGATCCAGACATGAGGAATAAGACCAAATATTGCGAATTTCACAAAGATCATGGCCATATGACCAAAAATTGTATAGCCCTTCAGAACGAGATTGAAACACTCATTCGAAGAGGAAAATTATCAAAGTATGTAGATCGCAGAGGTGAGAGGACAAATGAGGACAGAATTAGAAAGAGATCTAGATCTCCTCGTCGTGTAGAGGAGAAAAATAGGAGGGACCATGAAGAGGATCCAGATGATGACCCCGATCTTCCCAAGAAGCCAAGAAAACCTGAACGAGAGGTATTTTCCATACGTTTTGGATCATTTCATTGTAACGTTATTACAGGGGGAGATGCAGGAGGAGGAGACCTTACTGCAGAAAGAAAAGCTTATCTCGGAGAGGCTCAAGCTTGCTCATATATTCAGCGAATAAACCTGGCCGAGGATGATCGTCCGAGGAAGGTAAACAAAGAGAAGCTAGTAATTGGTTTTTCAAAAAACGACCTGGCAGGTGTTCTTTACCCTCATGATGATCCTTTGGTGATCAAAATGAGAATGAAGGACGTGATCATTTCAAGGGTGTTGGTAGACAATGGTAGTTCGGCAGACATCATGTATTATTCATGCTTTGATAGCCTGAATTTGAAATTATCTCAACTGGAACCTTATCACAGACCCCTTCTGGGTTTTGCTGGCGAGAAAGTTTTTCCACTGGGGACGATCAAGTTGGATATATTCATTGGAACCTGGCCTGTTTGTCGAACAGAAAGAATACGATTCTTTGTGATGGATAAGAATGTACAATCGGCCTACAACATCATCATGGGAAGAGTTGGATTGAAGAAGTTCGAAGCCGTTCCTTCTACAGTACATCAATGTTTGAAATTCCCAACAAATTTTGGAGTTGGAGTGGTGAAAGGTGATCAAAAAGTAGCTCGGGAATGCTATTATTCGTCGACCGAACAAGAAGAACTAGAAGGATCGATGAAAAAGACTACTACTTACCAGGTGGAGGAAGGTACAGAAATTGAAACTCTTGATCCCAGGGATGAATCTCAACTTGTAAAAGGACAGGTGATGGAATCTACAGAAAATGTTATTCTGGACGACGAGCATCCTGAACGAATAACCCAGATAGGTTCATCGTTGGATATGTCAATAAAAGAGGAGTTGATAACTTTCTTGAAGAATAGGAAAAATACTTTTGCTTGGAGTCATGAAGACATGCCAGGAATAGATCCAAACTTCTTATGTCATGAACTCAATGTGAATAAGGAGATTAAACCTGTAAAGCAGAGAAGAAGGGTGTTTAGTCCCGAGAAGAATCAAGCCATACAAGAGGAAGTCGAGAAACTCCAGAAAGCTCAATTCATTGAAGATGTAAAATATCCAGATTGGTTGGCAAATGTGGTAATGGTAAAGAAGAAAAACAACAAATGGAGAATGTGTGTTGATTTTACTGATCTCAACAAGGCATGTCCAAAAGATCATTTTCCATTGCCCAGAATTGATCAACTAGTGGATGCTACCTCGGGACACGAGCTACTCAGCTTCATGGATGCTTATTCTGGCTACAACCAGATCAAAATGAAACCTGAAGACAGGGAAAGTACTTCTTTTATTACCCCTAGGGGAACTTATTATTATAATGTTATGCCTTTTGGTTTAAAAAATGCAGGTGCAACATATCAGCGGTTGATGAACAAGGTTTTTACCGAACAAATCAGCCGCAACATGGAGGTCTATGTCGATGACATGCTCACTAAAAGCAAGAAAGCTGCTGATCATTTGATTGACTTGAGTCAAACTTTTGATCAATTGGATAAATACCAAATGAAGCTTAACCCGACGAAGTGCACCTTTGGAGTACGAGAAGGAATGTTCCTCGGATACATCGTCAATCAGCGAGGTATTGAGGCAAATCCAGATAAGATCAAAGCTCTTCTAGGGCTGCGATCTCCGACGACGAAGAAAGAAGTGCAGAGTCTTACCGGACGAGTTGCAGCGCTCAACAGATTTGTATCTCGAGCAACTGATAAATGCATACCATTCTTCAAAACACTTCGAAAAACCTTTGAATGGAATGAGGAATGTGAAAAAGCTTTTCAAGACTTGAAGAAATACTTGGGAGCACCTCCACTGTTGTCAAGACCAATAACAGGAGAAAAGTTGTATTTGTATTTGGCAGTATCAGAGAACGCAGTCAGTTCAGCGTTGATCAGATTGGAGAATGGAGTCCAAAAGCCAATTTATTACACAAGTAAGGCTTTCCGAGGTGCAGAAATCAGGTACCCAAAGCTAGAAAAATTGGCATTGGCACTAATTGAAGCAAGTAGAAGAATGAGGCCATATTTCCAAGCCCATACCATCATCGTTTATACTGATATGCCATTGAGACAAGCCCTCCATAAGCCAGAAAAATCAGGGAGACTGATGTACTGGGCAGTAGAACTTGGTGAATATGATATTGTGTATGAGCCCAGATCATCATTCAAGGGGCAAGCTGTAGCAGATTTTATAGCAGAATTCACATACCCTGATACCCCCGAGGAGCAAAAGGTGCCTGCTGATCTACCTGTGGACGATACAGGATCAACAGAAACATCTGCTGATCTACCTGTGGATGATACAGGATCAACAGAAACATTTACTGACCTACCTGTGGATGATACAGGATCAGCAGAAATAGGTCCAAACCAACCAAGGTTGGTAAAAGGGTACGAACAGATGATTGACGAGGAGCAAAAGATACCGGGGGATGATGGGAGAAAACAGCAGATATTTTATCAAGGAACTCTGACAGATAAGAAATTTGAAGACGAAATACCTACATGGAGATTATATGTAGACGGATCATCCTGCACAGCTGGTTGTGGAGCAGGAATTGTTTTGATCACTCCAGACGAGATTGAAATGGAATATGCTTTGCGATTCCAATTCAAAGCCTCTAATAATGAAGCGGAGTATGAGGCCATGATAGAAGGTCTTAGTCTAGCGAAGACTATGGAAGCACAACAAGTGATGGTATTCAGTGATTCTCAATTAATTGTGAATCAGATGATGGGAATATATGCGGTTAAAGGAGATTTAATGATCAAATATCATGCAAAGGTGATGAAATTGTTGACAGAATTTGAGGCCATTCAATTGGTGAGAATACCGAGGATGGAGAATGTACAAGCAGACGCACTGGCCCGACTAGCATCAGCTACTCGTACCGAGATGCGAAGAACCATACCGATTGAAGTATTTGAAGGTCGGAGCATAGATGAAGATCTGACAACGAATGTGATTACCCTTGATTTAGGACCATCTTGGATGGATCCAATCAGGAAATATGTTGAAGAGGGTGAATTGCCGGAGGACAAACTCGCTGCCAAGAAACTGAAGTATAAAGCTGCTCGGTATGTATTAACTAATGGTATTTTGTATAGACGAGGAATTATGGCAGGTTTGCAGAGATGTGTACATCCCACCGAGGTGAAAGAATTGATTGAAGAAATCCATGAAGGATCTTGTGGAGCTCATGTAGCAGGTCGAACACTTTTACAAAGAGTGATGACACAGGGATATTACTGGCCGACAATGAGGGCTGATTGTATAGCCTATGCCAAGAAATGTGACAAGTGCCAACGTTTTTCCTCCATCCGACGAACTCCACAAGCATTGTTAACACCAATAACTTCCCCTTGGCCATTTGCCATGTGGGGAATTGATTTGGTTGGACCACTGCCGACCACCCGAGGAAGATTCAAGTATCTCGTAGTTGCAGTGGACTATTTTACTAAGTGGGTGGAAGCTGAGCCTCTTATCAATATGACGTACGAGAAGGTATACCAGTTTGTATGGAAGAATATCATTTGTCGATATGGTCTCCCTCATGCTTTCATCACAGATCATGGAACACAATTTGATAATGAAGAATTTGCTGCCTATTGTCATCAATCGAACGTTTTGAAGTTTCATTCAGCACCAGGCCATCCCCAAAGCAATGGACAGACTGAAGTGACGAACAGAACATTACTAAATGGGTTGAAAAAGAGGCTAAGTGAAGCTAAAGCAAATTGGATTAATGAGCTCCAATCAGTATTATGGGCTTACCGAACAACTCCCCGAGCAGCAACTGGAGAATCACCATATATGCTAGCATTTGGAAATGAGGCTGTGATACCGGCCGAGTTGGGTCTCCCAACGCATAGAGTGCTGAATTTCAACTCTCCGATCAGTGACTTGATGAGAAGAATGGATTTGGATATGCTCGAAGAAGTAAGAGAAGAGGCAGCCATTAGGAATGCTGCTTATCAACAACGAACAGCTCTGTTCTACAACAAAAGGGTGAAGAAATGCGATTTGAAGGAGGGTGATTATGTGCTGAAGAAAGTCATTCAGAAACAGAATAAACTGGAGGCAAACTGGCATGGACCTTACCGAGTTACAGAGGTTGTTCGACCTGGAACCTACAGAATAGCAACTCTAGAAGGAGAGGAATTCAAGAATGCATGGAATGCTGAACACCTGCGCAAGTATTATCAGTGATGTAAAATATAAAGTATTTCCTTCATTATGAATAAAACGAGGATGGTTCACCATTTTCTTTCTGTTGAAAGTTTTTCGGGGAATATTAGCGTTGAACACTACACTGCTTGACAAGAAGAAGACTGCTCTACGGAGTCATGCTCTACGGAGCCATGCTCTACGGAGTCAAGCTCTACGGAGCGCTCTACGGAGCAAAAGTGCTATAAGTAGCCAACCTCCTTTGGTTAGGAGGATAAGCTCTACGGAGCGCTCTACGGAGCAAAAGTGCTATAAGTAGCCAACCTCCTTTGGTTAGGAGGATAAGCTCTACGGAGCAAAAGTACTATAAGTAGCCAACCTCCTTTGGTTAGGAGGACATGCTCCAAGGAGCCAAAAAGTTCGAAAGAACCCTACTACTCCTTTGATTAGGAGGTGTAGACCAGCATGATCAACTACGGTTGGTAAGACTTTATATACTCTCGCATTACAGCTTATGTTGGTCGGGAGGTAACATTATTACAAAAAGTTCTTTAAAGAACAAAATATTCCAAACTGTACCAAGTATGGTTGGTCGGGGATAAAAACCCACTAACTGTAGTTGGTCGACGAGGATAAAAGTATTGACCTTAGTTGGTCGGACACATGTTTATATTTGAAAATTGAACCAAGTATGGTTGGTCGGGGATAGAAACCCATCAACTGTGGTTGGTCGACAAACATTATTTATCCACCTTGGTTGGTTGGAAACAATTTTGAACAATTTATGCTTATTATAAATTCTAATTTGGTTGATGAACCATATAATTTGCAAACAGAAAAATAGCTATTGGCAAAACAGAAAATGAAATTCTTTCATTAAGATAAAAATGTATTACATGTTACATGTATGTGCTAACTATTACATTAAAGATTCCTACTCTATTGGTTTCTTTCCTTTATCCTTTGAGACAGGTTCCTCGCTGGCAGGAGGATCCTCTAGACAAAGAGGAGAATTAATAAAGTTCATGTCCTTCAGCATTCTGACATTCATTATTGTAGGAGTGTCCAACAGGTGCTCAGGACGAGATACTTCAACTTGAGAATGAAGGTTATGATCACCAAGATATTTAGAGATCAAACTCCGAGGAATGGAACGAGCAGGAATCCATGCCATATCCAATTTATAGGGAGGAACAGCATTTTCAAGGCGATCATCCAAATGGTAAAGAGCTTCATTATAGCCTGCATTCCAGAACTCCCGAGGCTGTTTATGGAATTGGAAAGTTAATCTATCTACTTGCTCGAGAAAGTTCTTGATAAGAGCATCTTTATTATTCAGATCAGACTTCATCGCAGCCAATTGATCCTCTAAAGATAAATTTTTCTTAGACAAATCAGACAGAGCACGATCCTTAACATTCAGTTGGAATGCTTGAGTTTCCAGAGTAGATTGGGTGCGAGATTCTTCAACACTACGGCTAAGAACTCTTGATCGGCTCCGAGAAGCAACTGGAGAACTTTGCTCCTCGACGATTTTTCCTCGTCCCCGAGAACTCCTTCCTCGTCCCCGAGCAGTCACAGGAATAATAGACTTTTTCAAGTGTCCAACTCTTGCCTTAGTTTGGCGTTTTCAACCTCTAGAAACGAAAAACCTTCATCAGTAACTGGTACTAATGCAGTGGAAGAGGAGGCAACGGATTCATATTGAGCCAATCTTTTCTGCAGACTATTATTTTCTTGTTCCAGGATCTCGGCAATTTGTCGGCAGGCTTCAACTTCACCTTTTAGGGTCCTTTCCCTAATGTCATATGCAGCAATGATCTTTTTATGACCTGTATCAGAGGAAAGTTGTTGATATCTATTTTCATATTCCTCGTGTAATGAAGCCATCGATTCATTGTGCTGGCCTTGGAGATCCTCTAAGGAACAATGCAGCTCTTCAATCAAGTCATAATAAGCGACATTGTTAGCTACAGCTCGGTCGAGTAAATTTTTCAAGTACCGATAAGCCTCAGTCGCCTGTTCTGAAGCATCATGACCAAGAATGTCAGCAATTTCAGAAGAACTAAGGTCTGTATGACCAGCCCTATAGTATTGGTGACATTGCTGCATCAGCTCGGTATCATGAGAAGAGATTAGTTCCATTCTAGCAACAAACTAAAGACAAGAAAAAGACAACAATCAACAAAGAATCATCAATAACGGCGATGAGTAAAGAAGTATTTTATTAGATCATAAAAGGATTACAGTGTTCGATTACAAATGATAAAAGATAAGAATGATACCGAACAACTTCACACCTTTTCCTTGTCTCCCAAGACTTTCTCGGGAGGCTGGGACGAGGAGCTCGGTTGCTCGGTGATAACAACAGCTTGATCGGCAGAAATCTTCTCGGCAGGAGGAGGCATAGAAGAAATATCCTCAATGACAGAGGGTTGAGAAGCAGAGATTGGGACATCCACAGCCATGGAAGATTCATCTGAAGCAGGTTCATCTTCTTCTTCTTCCACAATTGGTGGAGGAGGACCAGGGAGATGCCGTTGGAATAGCTCAGAATTGTCTTGGATTTTTAGCTCTTGTAGAGCAGCTACCCAACCGTCATGGAAGTATTTCAACTCCCCATATTTGACTTGAGATGTCATAGCTGCAATCCCTTTATCCCATCCTTTTTCCCAACCAGCACTGAAATGTTTCCTAACTGCAACTTTTCTTTTCAACTACTCCGAGGAGAGTTTGACATCCAATTGTTCTTTCTGGATTTTGATGTCTCGCAGGATAGACAGTTCTTCTTCTGCCTTCTTCAGTTGGTCATCGCACCTTTGCTGATTGACCTCTAAGCTTTTCACCTTCTCCTCCAAATTCTTGGAGGTTTCAGCCATCTTCATCTTATCAGCCTCAGCTGCAGCCAATTTTTTCTCCCAGGCAGCTTTCTCCTCGACGTACTGCTGGCGAGATTCTTTCACAGATTGGGCTAAACCCAAGAGGGCATCGTCAACATCGGACGAGGAACTAGAAGCTTTAATAGCTCGATCTTTCTTCACGATGATATTGAAACAGTTCACCAGCTGAAAGATAAGAAAAACAATAGAGTCAACACAAATACAAGAGTTCAGGAAAAAGAAAAGAAAGACCAAAGGTATGAGAAATTTACTGAAGAAAGATGGCGAGCAGCTAGGGATGTCAGTGTATCCCTAGGAATCTTTTCATCAACCCCGAGAACCTCGGGTATAACTGAGCTCGTTGAAGAGCTCGGAAGAATGATTTTTGAAATACTACTACCACCAGCGGGTAGAGAAGATGCAGTTCCAGCAAGATTAACCGAGGATGATTTCCTCAATCTCTTCAAAGGAGGGTCAGCAGCATCAACCAAGGAAGAGGTCTTGGTCGGAGAGATTGTAATTACATCAGCACTAGCATTTTTCTTGCTCGGGGCCACTGGGGGCTTCTCGGCAACTTTGGAGGAACTAACATCTACTTTTTTAGTCCCCTCTGGGACATCAATTTTACCTTTCTTTGCTTCAACAGCAGAAGAAATTTCACCAAATAGAGCAGGAGGAGCTCTTTTCTTGCCCATTCTCTGAGATAGGGGAATATGAGAATCTGAAGATGAACTTTCTGGTGTTGAGGCTGGTTCAACAGGGCGAGCAGTATAAGAGGTTGTGTAGCTCTTATACTGCAGCAAATATGATGCAGATCTAATATGCTCGTCTGCAATCGTCTTATGCAAATTCCAGATAAGTTTTAAATGCTTGATATTCACTTCCGACTCTTTTGGAGTTTTTCTTTTACTATCAACTGCAAATAAATACATAAATCTCAGTCATACATTTTGTCAAACATGATGAAAACGCAATTTCATAAGTAAAATAAAAATGAAAAATAAACCTATCCCATTGCCGTATGGGGGGCATCTGGGACCGTTGTATACTTCATTCCCAGATAAAGGCGCGTGTTGCCAATTTTTTATGACCAACCCATGCTCAAAATAATCTCTATTTGAATCAGGGAGGTTAACTACAAGGGCTCTATTTAAAAACCTAGTTTTTAAATAATAAATATTATCTAAAGTGGCCCATTTATAGCAGTACATGATTTCTGGGATCCCTATACGAGTCCCATGAGTTAGATTTAACTTGTGCACCCCGTTAATTATTCTCCATGAATTGGGGGCTATTTTTGCAGGAACAAGATCAAAATATTGACAAAACTCAAGACATAATGGGTTTGGGGGAAAAGAAAAACCACATTCAGCAATGAAAAGACTGGGGAACCAATGTCCCTCAGCCAATCGAAAGTAATCTAAAGGCTCAGAAAGAACCTCTAGAATTACCCAAGAAGGAATGGAAAAGTCAGAACGAAATTTCTCAGCAGATTCAACAATATAAACCATATTGAATAAAAGAGATGCAGAAGAAAGGAAGAAGATCTTACAGAAAGAAAGGAGATATGTTGACAACGAACGGAAACAATGATGAACACACAAGAGAGAGGAAGAGAATAGAAAACTTGAAGGCAGAAAAATGGAAAGTGTAGACGACGGTATGGTTACCAAAGGAGTTTAAATACTTTGCATTGGGAAGCGGCGAAAGAAATGATTACTAAAAAGAAACTACTGAACTTCCGGCGGCTAAAAAGACAAAAGTTGCACGAAGATCGAAGCGCTTGTAAAAAAGGCGGAAACTGCGAAATGAGAAGGAAATTTGAATACAATGCTCCTAAAACCCAGGAAGGTCATTTAATATTACCATATACCGAGAAAGAATGTCCCATACTCCTCAAAGTTCGAAATATGAAACATTGGGGGCTTCTGTTGATACCAAAATTAATATGCTGATGTGGACGAATAGTATGAAGACACGTGTCAATCTACGTGGCACAATAACAGCGAGGAAGATCATTTACTGAACAACCATGGTTGGTACCGAGCAACGAGAATACACCGAGGAGCTCTATCATGCCGAGGAACTCCATCCGAGGAACTCCATCATCCCGAGATACTCTAAGCACTCCGAGGAACTCTTGATCAACGAGCAACTAAGGCGGTCCGAACTGCACCTCGGCCGTGTCATCAATTATCAGACGGACAACTGTTCAACTATTCATTAGATTCTTGACGCACACGCTGCATTAAATGTATTACCCATTCATATGTATATCATTTAATGTATTGGACCTTTCATGTACAGCCTTGAGGCTATAAATACCTTGTATCAATCCCATTCAAGGGGAAGGGGAATTTCTTGAGAGAACTTGTAATCAAGAATTCCACAAACACTCAGCAATAACATAACAGTGGACGTAGGCTTTATTCCTAGCCGAACCACTTTAAAAATCTTTGTCTTATTTATTTATCTGTGATTGAATAATTAGAGCGATCTAGTTTTTTACATCAACAGTATTCATTTTTCTTTGACATTATGTTTATCAAATATTGCTTATAATCTAATATTCTTTTTATATATCCGGAAAACAATAAAAAATCTCTCAATGACGAAATTTTGGAGTTGAAGAAAATGCTTAAAGAATCACAACTAAAAAAAACTGAACATGTATCTATAAAGTTATATTTTTTTCATTTATTTCAATTTGTATTCATTTTTCTTTGACATTATGTTTATCAATTATTGCTTGTAATTTAACATTCTTTTTATATATTAGGAAAACAATAATAAATCTCTCAATGATGAAATTTCGGAGTTAAAGAAAATTCTTAAAGAATCACAACTGAAAAAACTGAACAGGTATCTATATGGTTATATTTGTTTTTCATTTATTTCAATTTGTATTCATTTTTCTTTGACATAATATTTATCAACTATTGCTTATAATCTAACATTCTTTTTATATATCAGGAAAACAAAAATAAATCTATTTATGATGAAATTTCAGAGTTGAAGAAATGCTTGAAGAACCAAAACTGAAAAAAACTGAACCGGTAACTATAAGGTTATATATATATATTTTTTTTTCAATTTGTATTCATTTTTCTTTGACATTATGTTTATTAATTATTGCTTGTAATCTAACATTATTTTTATATATCGGAAAAAGAATAATAAATCTCTCAATGACGAAATTTCTGAGTTGAAGAAATACTTGAAGAATCACAACTGAAAAAAACTGAACCGGTATCTATAAGGTTATATTTTTTTCATTTTTTTAAATTTGTATTCATTTTTCTTTGACATTATGTTTATCAATTATTGCTTGTAATCTAACATTCTTCTTATATATAGAAAAACAATAATAAATCTCTCAATGACGAAATTTCGGAGTAGAAAAAAATGTTTTAAGAATCACAAATGAAAAAAACTGAACAGGTATCTATAAAGTACAAGCAGTTTTTATTAAGTAGACACAATTGTTATTTTATAAAGTACACGCTTGTACTTTATAAAATACATGCGTGTACATTATAAAATATACGCAAATTTTGATGAAAGTACATTCATTTTATAAAAATACACGCAGTACTTAAATCAAAGTACACGGGTTTTACATTGTTTACTAATGATGTTCTTAAAATTCATTGTTATAAAAAAATACTTAAAATCTTACATTCCTTTTTTAAATATATCATGAAAGCACTAATAAATAACTCGTGGACGAAATTTTAAACTCGAAGATTGAACAAGCCTCGATATACAAGAGAATCCATGAGAGAAATGATATAAAACAAAAAAGAGAAGGTGATTATATTTACAATGATGAAATAAAGACACTACAGGCCACCCCCAAAATACCCAAAATAAGAGGGTCTGTTACTAAAGGACAGAAGAATAAAAAAGATGATAATAAAACCGAGAAGAATCAACCAATTAAAAAATAGAAGGTGAGAAAGCTGAGAACGGGAAAGCTAACAATAGCTCAAAAATATAAAGAAACTCAATTCAAGCTTGAAGCAGTCAATGCATACAAATATCTCGAAGAAACTGCGAAGAATAAAATTGAAGAGTTTATTCAAAAGGTTGAGCCAGGGTAAAGTGTATTGTTTGATGATTTGTCACTTCACTTATTTATATATTTTTTGGGTGCAAAATAAGAAGTTTATTCTTATTATACAATTGTTATTGCTTATAACGAGGGATGGTTTCGTATCTCTAATGGGAAGATTTTATTAAAGTTCTCAAGAATCAAGAAATATCAAGCCAAGTATGTAGTCTAAATATTAAACATTCGTTAAATTTTAACATTATTATATCCTCACTATTTTATATTGTGTGAAACAGATAATAATCACCTTTAGTGAAGTATTGAGGTTACAATTGTCAAAGGAAGGCCTCTCCCACTCACACACTTTTTCTTATTATTGTTGGTTAAGTATAATTAAATCGAAAGCTTTATGAATCAAAATCACACATTTTTTTATTAACACAATGTCTATATTTTTTTCAGATAGAAGCTTGTAGCAAAAATGATGTCAATAAGAATGGAGAGTTATACAGAGATTTATTTGAATACTTAGGCAGTTGTAATAATTTGTTCATTGTACTAAGACATAACGTAGGACATTTCACACTACTTGCGATATACAAAGAAGAAAAGAAAGTCATCCATATGGATTATCTTCGACCGGACGACAAGGAACAAAACACAATATAATTCAATGATGTGAAAAAAGTAGCTAAAGCCTAAACTTAATTAGTAATGTTACATGTACTTATATGATTCATATCTACTTTACCATATAATGTATGTACTTTGTATTAGTTGCATAATCATCCAGATATTAGGCAACTAATATAAAGTACACGCATTATATTTTAAAATACACGTGAAATGCACAAATACTAAGCACGTGTACTTTAATATTATGCATGTACTTTTCACTCTTTAATCTACATATTGTTTTTTATTTGTATACACTCAATATTTATTCTCTTAACAGTTTTCTATCTTCCAAAATACACTGTATGTATTGAAGATCGAAATAGAAACAATGAAAAATAATGGTTTCAAAACTCAAAGAGCGATTGATGAAGGTACACGAAATGCGTTTACATTGCATGATGATCCATTAAAAGAATAGCAAAAAAATAGTAGATTTCAAACGAGAAAATGATCTCAAATTTGACCTAATAAGAGATCATGAATGCCCTAAGCAATATAATAGGTAAGCAAAACCTTCATTTCTATAAAGTACTAGTTTGTATATTTGCAACAAATTTCATTAAAATCATACTAATTTGTATATTTGTTTTATTTTAATTTTAGGATTAGTTGCAGGGTATTCTACATCTACTAAATTGAACAAATTAGCAGAAACATGGAACTGCAAAAATTCTTTCAAGACCCTGAAATGCTAAAACACAGAGCATATGCACTAAGTGAAATTCTTTTATCAAAATATTTCTTCCCCAAAAAGGAGAAAGACCTTTTATAAATTGATTCAAATACATACCACATTTGCAATTTATTTTGTTTTATATTGGTTATTATTTATTATATGTATTACACCAAAATGGTATATTTTCGCTGGCACGGACCACAATGAACGTTAGGTATACACAATGATAACTAAACAAATATTGCACGTAAGTGTTATGAAATAAAGTACACAAATTTTAATTAAAAATACACGTGATAATTACTAAGTACACACATGAATTCTTCAAATTAAAGGTAATTAAACAAAGTACGCTCATTTTAATCAAAAGTACACGCTCTCACCGATTAATGTAATAAGTTTTGATTTTGTAAGTGAAAGCTACTATATATATTTATTCAGCAAGACACAATAACCAAAAACCATTTATTAAGCTCAATTACTCACTATCCCAACTACTTCTGGTCAAAGAAATAAATAGCTTTAATTTGTCCTATAAAAGAGTAATATTTGTTCCTTTATTAACCATTACATCTCAAGTAAAAATTAGATAATGAGAATGCCAACAAAAAAGTTACGAGCTACTCTATAGAAGGATGAAAGAAACAAAAAAAAATTAAGGGAAATTGAGGAAACTCTGTCCCTATATGAAACTGCCTTTGAGCAGTTTCAAACCTATGTGAGGGAAGGCTACTCTGGACTTCCTCCCAATCTCATATATTTATTTGATGTGGATGAGGACCCTTCTCAAACACATGAAGACCTTATATCTTTCTATACACATGAGGTTACAATGAAAATTGGTCAGCTGAAGGAGAAGAAGGCTTACCATGAAGGCCCTGTAGCTGTCATGGAAGAAAAAATTCGAGCCTACTCGAATTTAATTGACTTTCTTCCTGACCCCATATATACCTTTAACAACTTTCACTACTAGTAATCTTCTTTATTTTCTTCAGCTTTTGTTGTGTCAAAAATTGTACTTTTGATTTTAATTAATATTTTATTTCTTTCATATATGACTTGTGACTTATATCATACATTAAAACCTACATAATATAGTGCTATCTAGAACCATGATTCATACGTTGAGTGTGAAAATGTAAAATACACGCAAATTTAATAAAGTACATGTGAACATTAGGAAAAATGATCACGTATATTTTAGTGAAAATGCATGTACTTTGTTGAACTGCTACACACAAAAAAAAATAGAACTAAACAGTAAACAATAATATTAAATTCATTTATTCTTAAAAAAGGCTTATTAAATAATTTATTCAATCAAAAAGTAAAAATGAATTATTCAACAATCATACTTAAGAGTGCAAAGTGTAAAGTACACGCAAAGTTAATATAGTACACGTGAACTTTAGGAAAATTGATCACGTATACTTTCTAAATAATACGTGTACTTTGTTGAATTGCCATACAATAAAAATTCAAACATGAGACTAAAAACTAAACACTAAAATTGCATTCATTTTATTCAAAATAATTGTGTTATTAAATAATTTATTCAATCAAATTATTACAATGAATGAATTCAATAATTTTAAACGTAATCAAAGGGGTTCTTTACATGTAGACCTGTAATGACCAATTTTAAACGTAATAAAATGGGTTCTTTACATGCGGACCATAATGCACGTAGGAATGTGAGAATATGAGTGACTTGTTCATTAAATATTGAAAAATAATATAATAAAAGCAAAACATTTTAAAAAAATAACAATAAAAATTAAAATGTCAAAATTAGATAAAATAAATCTAAAGTAAATGCAATAATACATAAATAAAAGTGAAAAATACAAATGATAAGTTACACAATATATAAAGTACACTCATATTTTTATAAAGTACACGCACATTGTAATGACCAAAATCATTCAAGTACACATATATTTTATAAAGTACACGCATTTGAAATAGATTTTGTTCATTACAATGTGCATGTACTTTATAAAAACATGAGTGTACTTTGTGTTGATCCGATTTCCAAACAAATAATACAGAAATAAACCTTAACAATAAAATCTCAATAATTAATTCAAATGTGAATGTTCATTAATTTTATTTAAAACTACTGTTACAGTGAATGAATAGATTTTTATGACCCATTTAATGTCGGTGGCGCAAACCATAATACATGCAAGAATATGAGAATATGATTGACTTGTTCATTAAATATTGAAAAATAATTAATAGAAACAAAACCTTTACAAAACCTAATAATATAAATTATAAAGTCAAAAATGAATAAATTAAATCTAAACTAAATGCAATAATACATAAATAAAAGTGACAAA
The DNA here is from genome assembly GCA_949130495.1 of Sambucus nigra. NCBI lineage: Eukaryota > Viridiplantae > Streptophyta > Magnoliopsida > Dipsacales > Adoxaceae > Sambucus > Sambucus nigra. The sequence continues at coordinate 631,827,947 of OX422213.1, read as the reverse complement.
TAGAAATTATAAGTTATACAATATATAAAATACACACATGATTTTATGAATTAAACGCACATTGTACTGACCAAAACCAATCTAAATATGTGTACTTTATATATTATACGTGTTCTTCATAAAGTACACACATATTTCATATAGTACACGCATTTATAAAATGGGTTTCGTCATTACAATGTGCGTGTACTTTGTGTTGATCTCATTCCCAAATGTTAAAAATGAATAAAAAAGGACAATTTACAATTAGGTACCTTGGAAACAATTTTTAAATATTTAAGGACAATTTACCTTTAGGTCCACTTGTTATGCCACTAGCGTGGGCTTCTACAAGAAGAGAATTAGTGGACCTATGTGTTTAAAATTTGTCAAAATTCCTTTAGTGTTTAAAATTTGTTTGTGAAGCTCCTAAGAGTACTTTACCCTAAAATAAAGCTAAACTAAAATCAATAATATATAAATAAAAGTGATAAATAAAAATTATATGTTATATAATATATAAAGTACACGCAAATTTTTATAAAGCACACGCACATTATACTGACCAAAACCATTTTTTAAATGCGTACACGTTATATATTATGCGTGTACTTCATATAGTACACGCATATTTCATAAAGTACACACATTTATAAAATGGTTTTAGTCATTACAATGTGTGTGTACTTTACAAAAACATACGCGTACTTTGTGTTAATCCCATTCCTAAACAAATAATACATAAATAAACACTCAACAATAAAATTACAATAATTTGTTCAAATGTGAATGTTCTTTGATTTTATTTAAGACTACTTTTAAAATGAATGAATTAAATAATATTAAGAGGAATCAAATTGGTTCTTTACATGTGTACCTGTAATGTCCCATTTTATTACACCTCTTATTATGACCTCTCCAACAGATTTTATTCTCTTATTTCTTTCTCCCTGTCGGTCTCTTTGTTAATGGAGGAAGGATTGGTGGATTTTCAGATAATGGAATATTTAGGGACATCAAATCAGGAAAAGGAACTATAGGTGATGAGTATGATTTTTTGTAGAAAAAACCTTATAATAATCCTCAATATGATCATAAAAACTTCCACCCATCTTCCGTACAATAGAAACAACATGAGAACATGGAAAGCATCATAGCTGCCAACTCTTACAAGAGCAAATTACTTGTTCTAAGTCAATCGTGGCCCGCACATCTGAATGAACTTCGAATACATGTTTACTTGTGTCTACTTTTTCCCAATTTTCAATCAGTAATTTATCAAAATGAAGACACAACTCCTTTGAATCTTGATCCTCATTTTGCCCATCATATTAATTATTGCTAAATGCTTTTCCTCTAAGATCTTAGAGTTAAATGATTCCAAAACACTTGATGCCATGTCACAAAAACGTTTTCTCGTGAAATATGTACAAGAAATTCTTCGGAGGCAAATTACAAAGAAAATCAGCGACAGCAACTCCACCTTCCTTCTTCAGGGCATCAATGTTCTTCTGAAATTCATCAACTGTTACAGTATATGAACAAGGCATGAAATATTGAACGAGCTTCTTTCGAAAGTTCCCACTCCCCCATATTTTGTTCTTTGTATTTCCATGTAAATAATGTATAGAGTAGGAATGTGCAGACATTGAAAAAACTTTAGAAGCACCTTCAATAAGACCATTGTTCCGATTGGATATGAATGTGATGTTTCGATCTTAATGAGCTATTGCATCATGCAAATTAATGAGAAACCACATCCAATTATCCTCCGTCTCTTAATCAACAACTGCATATTCAAGAGGATAAATGCTAGAAATTATAATGAAATATATCAGTACATACAGATTCTAAAATGAACTCTAAAAATGGTGGCGCGGACCAATAAACACGTCGGCTATACAAGTGAAATAAATATATTTGTACTGATAGGATACAAAAATGTAAAGTATAAACATATTATTCGTGTGCTTTAATATATACATATACTACACCAAATCTTCCGAATTGTCACGGTCATTGACCTTGACAAGTTCAACTTGTCAAGGTCAATGACCGTGACAATTCTAGGTGAGACAACTTTTTTTGTCACGACCTTGTCATGATCATTGACCGTGAAAATTCGTTAGAATTGTCATGATCGTGTCATGGGCCTTGACCGCGACAAGTTTTGTCACGATCAAGGATCGTGAAAATCATGTGACAATGCTAAAAAAATTATCACGGTCAATGATCGTGACAATTCTGGGCAGCATTGAAAAAAAATTTGCTTGCCAGTTTGGCCACTGCCACTGCCCAGCAGTATATTTGTACCTGTTATAGTAACGTTGTACATGTTCAAGCATCATATATCCAAATAAAATAGAGATAATGCAAATATACATTCAAAATAGAGACAATATTCATCACAATATAATCCAAATATAATTCAAATGTACCAACTTAAAAACAATTCAATTCAAATAATGTCACTACATGTTTTGGGGGTAAGGTTAAATCCAAGGAGGTAAGTAGGCCACACGATATACGAATTGACACACCCACTGATACACATCGTGCCGCATTATTCGCGCAACCACAACGGGGAGTTCTCCTTCCTGGGTATCACATGCATGATGAGCACCTTGGACTCGATGTCTTGAAGCTCACTCCATAAACTAGTCCACCCTGGACGATATTCGGGTCCCTTAACCCCCGCCCTATCTGCTGGCCATCAAATATTTCCAGACAAACACGCTCGACTAACTAAGTGACGACATCGATCGGTCGAAGGGAGCCAAATAGGGAAGTGGATCATCAAAGTCCGTACGTGTCGGTGATGAAGCAGCGAGGTCCACATCCTTGTCATCCTACAGCTCGTCCTCCTGCACCTCCCCCCCCCTTCTCCTTCCCTTTCCCCTTGCGTTTTCCACCGCCCAACGAACGCTTCATGAATGAGAACATATCTTGGACCGTCTCCTCCAAACGGGGCAGCTTCGCGTCATGTAAGTCCATTGTTCGAGCCAACCCGGTGTCGCTCATCTCCAATCCGATAATCCTAGATTTGGCCACCCACGAGCTCACCCCCTTGTCCTCCCCTTGCGATCAGAGCCAAGCACTTGGCTGAGAGCGTCTGTGGACAAATATGCCTTGTCGGCATCAGACTGCGACTCATGCACTTCCTTAAGCCTTGCCTGAAACGAAAAAAAGCACATGATTAGTAAAATAAGTAAATTAAAAAATTATAACGTAATTAACAAAAAAGTAAACTGTCGAATTACTTATAATCGTGGCCGCGACGCTCGGGGAAACCTCCTTGTCCTTCCCCTTCTTCGTTCTAAGAGCCACATAAGTATCGAGCCTATGTGGCCTACCCCTAGGGCCACTCCCTGTCCCCTGAAATAAAATAAAGTAAAATTAGTATCGATCCCGCAAAGTAAAATAATGCACAATAATATATTTCAGTAGTTATAGAAAAATTAAATCTTAGTATCATCCTATGCTCCACCTCGGCGTAAGACGTCCGGCCGGAGTAGTGCACGCCCGTCTTTTTTGCCCGATTTTCCCTCCCCGATTGGCGAGATGCCAATTGTCGCTCTTCGATCTCATTGTCAACGAACTTTTGCCATTGTGCCAATGAGATCGGCTCCTTCGGTGAGACGGATTCACGCCTTTGGATAATGGACTCTTGTGTCTTCCCAAAGAACCGGATCCGCATATTTTTCTTTCACGTCTTGTGTTGCTCCCTCAAATGCTCCTAGACGGAATCGCGTAGCTTTGGATCCAGGCTGAATTGTTCCTGTCCAACAAATACAATGTTAGTTGCAAATATATATAAATATAAATATAAAATGAAATTGAAATCGAAATTGAAATATTCATATGAATATAAATATAAATACATTACCTGTAGTGCCACCCAAACAGCTAACTTGAGCTCACATGGAACCTCCTTCCAGCTAATGTACCTCGGGACGATGATCGTCTTTACCAGCTCGAGGGATCTCGCTAATAGGCCCGACTTGTTCTCAATGTCCATCCCCAATTTGCCATATTTGGGGAGCCTAGAGGCCGAGGAGTCCTCGTCGCCTCCGTTACCACCAAGCCCGGACGACATCATTATAACAAGCATCAACATCCTCGCCTTAATACCTGAAGGAGACATTTGCTGTAAAAAAATATTATTAGTGTATATCAAAATAAATTAAAAGAAGACATGCAAATATGTACAATTACTACAAGTAAAAATGAATTGTACTGTCAAACACCTCAATTCTGAATTCCAAAGCAACAGTATCTAGCTCATAATATGTACAATTACTAAAAATTCGAAACATCCCCACCCCCACCCCTACTGCCCACACACACGCACACTACACAAGAGTGAAAATGATAAAGTGTAAATCAATTAAAAGCATTAAAAATGGATGTTTAGGTACAAATTGGAATATTTATTACAAATTAAAAAATTGTTTAATATTCGGGTTATCATAAAAAATGGATTCATATTCGGTAGGAGCAGCCAAGTCATCCACATTACTATTTAGATGTTTTGGCGCGTGTTGGACAATTGACCATGACTCGTTGATATAATCCGAGTAAAACGCCTTGTTAACCTTTTAAAATGCACAAACAAACGGCTCATCGCTCACGTGGTCGTTGCTCTTCAACTTGGACAAGTCAACCATGATCAAATTGGTGACAGGATCAACTTTACAAGCATTTTCATCCTCAACTCTTACCCTGTCACAATAATATACAAACTCTTTGAAGCTTATATAATCCAATTCAAATATATTTCGGATTACACCATTATAAGTCATTTCAGCTTCAACGAGGTTTTTACCTTTTGCGCTCGCTCGAAAGAAAGTAAGAAGCTTGTATGAAATGCCACAGTTCTGTATATTTGTACTTTTCTCGTACATTTTAACGCCGAAAATGTAATCGTTCAATCGATAGTTTTTGTACTCTTGTGCCACGAACAAGGGTCCAGTGGCTACACGAGCAAGCCTTGATGTCGCATCACCTGTCTTTAAGAGCTGAGAATATAGATAAATTAATTATATTAGTTGTAAAATTTGAGTGTAATGTAACGTTATATAACATCCATTTTCATTATAATTACCTCTTGTATCACCCACAACCTAAATTCGTTATCTGATTGTACCATTATTTTTCGTCTTTTATTGTTCTCACAGGCTTCATATTTTCTGCATATTACCAAATTAATCATGTATAAAATAATCTAAAATCATTTTAAACATCGTAATAATCGAAACTTACTTTTTTCATTCTTCGACATCTTCATGTGTGTCAAATAGATAACGAGATACTTGTTCATGTTGCAAACTCGTCAATTTCACTCGTTTTCCCATCACATGACCACCATCATCGACGAACTCATCAGTGTCATCAACGCTAGTCGAGTCAGGCATATATTCCCAAGTATATATTGATGACTCCACGGTGATGTATTCCTCTGCAATTGATCCTACAATGTATTACGTAATATTGACGCAATCTTTAAAAACTTTCATCAGTCTTTCAAACGGATACATCCACCGATATCTAACTGGACCACAAAGAAGTTCCTCATCGCATAGCTGTACCAACAAGTGAACACTTATGTCAAAGAATGCTGGGGGAAAGTACTTCTCCAACACAAAAATCTCTTCGATCACCGCCAATTTTGCGGCCACTATGTGTTCTCGATTTACTGCCTTCTCACACAAGAGTGAGAAGGTAATACTAATTTACATAATAGCCCTCCGCAAATCCTTGTTCTTGGAGAAACAGTGGTTAAACAATAGAGGAACCAGTTGCATGATCACATGCCAATCGTGGGACTTACACTTATGTAAATCATGAGTAGCATAATTCACAATCCTTTGCAAGTTGTACGAAAACGTAGATGGGCCCTTTAAATTATATATTGTGTCTAAAAGCACCTTCCTTTCCCCACTCGTGAAAGTAAACGCACCAGGGGGAATTATTGTCCTTCCCCTACTATCTTCTTTCAACCATAGTTGTGGTTTAAGTTTCAACGATTTAAGGTCTTTTCATGCATTTTCTCCATCCTTCGAATGACTCCCCCCAAGGCAAGTGTCCACAATATGTTCAACGAAGTTCTTCTCTGCATGCATCACATCCAATACATAGTGCACCGGGTTATTCTTTCAATAAGGCAAGTCAAATAAAATTGACCTCCTAGTCCATGCCTTTCTTATCTCAGTTTCATTCTCAGTTGGTGTCTTCTTATGCTTGACACTCTTAAATTTGGGATTCTTACCTGACATATTAGGGTCACATTAAGAAGATTTACTTTTAATTTTTGAACCCGAAAGTTATCTTGACTGTAGCCTATGATCAACCCCGCCCAATAAAAAATTGGAACCTTTCTCAAATCTGAAACTATGAGCCGGGGATAAAAACCTCTTGTGGAAATGGTATATATTTTTTGAGCTAAAGGATAGACAAAGAGATTCAGTCTCCTCTCCATAAATAGGACACCCCAAATAGCCATGTACTACACAACCGGATAATGTCCCATAAGCTAGAAAATCATGAATCGCCCACTTCAACATAGCTTTCAGCGGAAACTCTTATTTTCTAAAAGAGTCAAATTATTGCACACCCTCTTCCCACAACTCATTTAATTCTTCTACTAAAGGAGCCAGGTAGACGTCGATGTCATCACTTGGGTAATAAGCCCTTCACCCATTCCAGAATTCCTGTCACACTATTGCCAAATAAACCGTATTGCGTCTTCAAATTGTGCTAACCAACCATGGAATGTAAAGTTGTTTGATCTTTCTCACAGCCAGAGTATAACGGTTGGGTATCCTTAAATTTTAAACTTTGGTAGTCATCGTTAAGTTTTATCGTGATATCTTCACGAGCACTTGAACCTTCTACATCCTCAGTAATTTCATTCTCTTCTGCTTGATAAACTCCGTACGCATCATCAACTAAATCCTCTAATATATTATGATCTACATCGTCCCCTTCTACATATATCCTACTTGTTGAAGGTGGTTGAGAAGGTTGGTTGGGGACAAAAGGAAATTTCAATTCATCGTGAAAACTCCAAAATCGATAACTATCTTGCATACCCGATCTTAACAAATGTAGTTCAACTGTTTTCCACTCACAAACACCTTACCATTCTTACACCTAGCACATGGACACGGAAACTTGTCATCGTTATGACGTCTCTTTGCATATTTCACAAATTCGTTAGCACTTCTGCGAAACACACCCCCATTCTATTTATCTCACCATCCACTCTTTGTATTTCGGATATCCCATCACAGCTACCACAACTAATCACCTATTAAAGGTACGAAGCGTATATTCATGGATTAGTATAAATAAAACTTAGATTTATAGTATGTTTCATTTAATTATGTCTTATTTATATTCAAATTCAATTTATAATAGACATTTCTATTTCCTCCATCTCCTCTAAATGGTGAGTGGTCCTATCCCATTCAAGACCGCATTTTTCTATAATATACTTAACAGCTCATGCACATTGTTACGATTTGAAAAAAATTCGGCAGCATATCCCCGTAGTTCTCCAAGTACATGATGTAAATTGGAAAATTTGAGTGTTATTTCAATTGATTAATTGAAATAACAGTCACACTTGTCAATCTAGTATGTACCCAGAGAACATTAGGATACGACTGCAGAACTTTCTCTAAAAGTAAGAACTTTAAGCCACTAAGAATATTATACAGAAATTACACAGTCCCAAATTGTCCAAACGGAACAATTCGAGAGATCTCATTACAGGGGTAATGACTCTCGAACGGCTCTAAGGGTTATTGAATGTGTACGCATAAGAACTAGAAGGCTAGTATATATGCGCACTATATGTAATTTCAAGTATGTTTCATTTAATTATCATACTATATATATATATATATATATATATATATATATATATATATATTGTTCGATATACAAAGTAATTTTCAAAAAAAGTTGAAAAATCTCACCCCCATATGAACAATAATCCAGGGGTCATGCCACTTTTAAAATTAACCAACCCAACATCGATCCACTATAATCCAACAGCAATATCAAAAACAAATGTGTATCCCGTTCTCCTTCTAATTCATCTACTCAATTAATTATTTTCATCAATTAAACTAATAATTAAAGTATACAATTATTAATTTTCTAATTTACAATGAGGGGCAATCATATATTAATTTACTAAAAAAATTAATAACCAATCAATTCGTTTACAAATGACATTATGCACAAACACGCACATACACGCACACTACACACACGCGCACACAGACACGCCCACATTCACACACACACACACGCAGCCCCCCACCCCTACCCCACCATCCCCCACCCATCCCTGCCACTCCCCCCACCCTGACCCACCCCCTTCCCCCACCACACACACACACACACACACACACACAAACAACCCCCCCATCCCTGCCCCCCCAACCTGCCCCCCCTCCCCCCACAGACATACACACACACATTTATATACACACACACACACACACACACACATATATATATATATATATATAAATGGAAGAGAGAGAGAGAGAGAGAGAGAGGGGGGGGGGAAGAAGTCGGTGGGGAAAAAAAGGAGGGGAAAGGGTTTTTTGCCGTAACATTTATCACGGACGTGTCACGATCATTGACCGTGACAAATCTTTGTCACGGTCAATGACCGTGATAAAAAATGCGTATTTTTTTATCACAGTCATTGACCATGACAAGGCTAGCCGCTGGAAGGGTGCCAATTTACCCATTTTGGTGTAGTGATATATATATATGTGTGTGTGTGTGTGTGTGTAATTTATTATTTCATTTGACCATACCAAATAAAGAATCACAAAATACATAAAGTGTAAACAAACAAGATATGTGTGTACTTTACACTGTTTGCCCAAAACAAACAAGGAATCCTAAAGTATATACATGACATTACAAAGTACACGTGACATAGCATAGAAATTCACGTGTACTCTTTTATCTAATGCATTTACTTTGGGATTATATGCAAATAACAAAAACAATCCTCAAAGTACATGCATAATACATAAAGTACACGCATATATTCACATGTACTTTCTAAATTTCATGTGTACTTTATATTCTGCGTAAGGACAAAATTTTCAGTTGAGTCCGATGTATGTTTATTTGACTTATTCCCAGAACAAAACACATTTGAGTCATAGGTCGTATTTTTATTGTCACGATCCCACACAGACTATGACGTATTGAAGTTTATTGAAGACGTTGAAGTAAAGCTTCAAAGTTTTATGGTGCATACTTCGTCTTCAAGACAAATTGAATTCCGAGATCACTCAGGTATGAATGCATAATTTTAGTGGGACTCAAAGTTTATTTTAAAATTGTTAAGGGTGTTATTTTATTTTAAAATTCCACATCATAGTGATTATCTGGCTTAGGTCGTTCAAGGTTTTTTTTCCCTTTGTGGTTTCCTCGTACATCCGGTGTTGTGAGCATTCTTTTCCTTACTTTACTTGCTTTAATCACTATAAGGATGTTTAGGATTAATCAAGATAAAATTTGGTTCAGTTAAAATTGGTTCACAACTTGTTGCGGTTTAAAAAATTAGAAAAGGTTTTCATAAAAAGAAAGTTGGTTTTTGTCATCCTTCAACCACATTCGAAAGAAAAAGGGGCCTACAAATTGGAATCAGATCTAGAAACACTATTTTATTATGTAGATCCTTATTTTGCATGTTGTGGTAGTCATGTTTGTTTATCACTCTTGGGTTGTTTTTTTCTCTATGGATTCACAAAGTTTTGACGAATTAAATCTTTTAAATTTGAAGTTTACAAAACATATTGAAATTTTGGAAGAAGAAAATTCTCATTTTAAAATTATGATTAAATATTTTCGAACGCTTTAAACTCAAAGAGATATCATTCGTGAGAAGTTGGAGCTTTATATGGAAACTATGAATCTTTAAAAGTTTCCAAAAAGGAGAGTGATGATAGAGTCCTTGTTTTAGAGAAAGAGTTAGAGGAATTGAAAAATTCTAGGGTTTGTGCCGTTGATGAAATTTTTTCGATAAATCATTTTGCGACATGTGAGAAGACTATGAGGGATAAGTTTGCTCACATTGAAGGGGAGCGAGATAACCTTCTAGGGGTAATTGAAAATAAAAAGACGGGGTCCCAAAAGTTTGAGGAGTCTGATCGTTTGCTTGAGTTGAAAATTTTGAAGTTGAAAAATAATTTAAATGACTCGAGTATTGACGGTAGCGGCTTATCTTGTTATAGTGGTTCGAATGTCAAAGCCAAAATCATAGTCTACTTTAGAGCATCAACCACATCGTAGGGTGTTAGAAAAGGGCAATCTAAAGGTCACGTTCATCATCGTGTTTTCACATCTTTGCATTGTGGGAGGAAAGGTCACCATAGGCGTTTTTACTATGATCTTAGACAAGACCCTAGGAATATTTAAACGTAGTGTCTCATTGGTTCCCAAAATCCATTTTGTTAGGTATACACCAGTTTGGGTTAGGAAATTCGTTTTGGATATGCTAAATGCTTCGTTGATTGTTTCTCACATGCATGCACATGATTCTTCACTTGTTATTTCTTATGGTTGATTTCATGTGTTTGTTTGTCATACGCTAGTCTTTGCATCATGTTTTATATCTTTCTAGTGTTATGACATGTGTATTCCTTCGTATCATTTTTTAATTTATTTAAGTCTTATTTAAAAAATACATAAAAATTTTGTTTTTTTTTTAAAAAGTTTTGAACAAAAATACAAAAGGATTTTTCACTTTTGAGTAAAAATTTGTTGAAAAACCAAAAATATTTTTGGCTTGTTTTTGTTTTGAGTTTACATGTTTAATGTGGCATAATGGTGTGCTTGGACTCCCATCCTTTCATTATCCATATGGATAGGACACTTGGTTATAATTATTTATTCTTGGAATGATCTTAACCATTGTATTATGGGGTTGTTTCGAAGTTGATATGCATTTTGATTCGACTTTGTATATATTCCATCTTTGCACACATGCACGACTTGATATGAATATTTGACATCTCATGCATATTTGAGTTTAGCGAGGCGTTCTTATCTCAATTTTGTCATCTATGCATAAGTAAACTTAAGGAGGAGGTGTGCATGTAAGAACCATTTACGGTGAGGATTGGATATTGAAAATATGATAAGTGTTAACAGGAAAGGGCTGCGAGAGTGCTAAATTGACTCGCCGTGAACGCCACCGTTTAAAAGAGCCCAAAATAAAATCAAGGCAATAAAAAGAAATAAATGCTAAAAATAGGTCCAATAGGATTTCTATAAGTTGAGCATGATAGAAACCTCAAAAGAACTTAAAAAGTGTATATATATATATTTACGAGGGAGTTTGGTTGGAGAAAATTGAAACGGGCTTGCACCATGAATCCTAACGTTGAAATATTGCATCATGATGCTATTGTTTGTAGAATCTTCAAAATTCCAAATTTGTGTGCATGTTTGATTGTTTAGTTGATTTATCTCACATTTTAATTGTCACATATGGCTAAAATAAAGTTTGTTGATTTATAGATATCAACTAAAGCTTCTTGATCGTTTTGTTGTATTGAAATTGTGATTCATTTCTTGTAGTTCACAACCATACATTTCATGTTCATCTTTGAGCACATCGGTACTATGTTAGCATGTAACTCATATTATTTTATTTGTTTTGTTTTCTGTTTTCCTACTGTTTTGCAGTTTCTGCTCTTTCCAGTTAACTTTTTCAAGAAATTTTTTCATTGGATGAAACCTTATGATATTTAAAACTGGAATTGAGTTTTTTGTTTGTCTCGTTCGAGCGAGATATAGATGTCGCGTGAAGCCTTCAAGCAACAAGCCTGTGTCGTTTGAGCGAAAAGGCTGTGTCATTCGAGTGACAGTCGAGGGATTTTTTTCTCTGGTTGCATTTGTTTCAGTACCCTAGTTCATATGGTTATTTCTTTTGGTACTACTGGGTATGTTTGGTCAGTATGCAGTTCTCCCTGATTATATTATTATGCTGCATTGTGATTGGTTTAATCACATCTCTACTGATTATGTTGATTTCTCACATGTGATTATTGTTCCATTAGTTGGTTATTTCATGTTTATCTAGACATATTTCATTGGTTATCTCATGCTAAATATGTTTATCTTTTCACCGAGTTGTCTATTCAAGACAAAAATGGGGAGAGATATATGTCATGTAAGGGGAGAGTTTGTTTGATGAGCAGATACAGTTGTTGCCTTATTTATTGGTGTCGTATTTATGATCGTATTCCTTCATGATTATCTTAAGTAGATTACACAAATTGGTATCCTGATCTAGATGTTGTTTTACAAATTGGTATCAATATTTTTGCTCACATATTTTATATTATTTTTTTGTCCATACGTCACTGGGTATTTGTCTGTTTCATGTGTGTAGGTATGCTTAAAGAGATTCGAGATTTCAAGACTGCATCATATTCAGACAGATCATGCTTGTCGGACCATCATTATTTGTCTTGTCTTGTCCTGTCCTATATTTTTTGATTTTGGGTTTATGTGATGGGATTTAGGCATCATACGGCTTAACTTCCCGGCTTAGACATTTCATTATTGGTTTTGTCCCTGAATAGTCAAAGGGGGAGATTTGTAAGGATAAAATTTTTAATTGAGTTCGATGTATATTTATTTGACTTATTCCTGGAACAAAACACGTTTGAGTCATATGTTGTATTTTTATTGTCACACTCCCACACAGACTATGACGTATTGAAGTTTATTGAAGACATTGCGGTAAAGCTTCAAAGATTTATCATGCTGACTTTATGGTGCATATTTCGTCTTCAAGTCAAATTGCATTTCGATATCACTCTGGTATGAATGCGTAATTTTAATGGGACTCGAAATTTATCTTAAAATTATTTAAGGATGTTTTTTTATTAAAGAAATGTTTTTAAAATGTTTTTGAAGAGTTTTAATAGTATGAGACTTCGTTTTATTCTGAGATAAATATGAATTAGAGTTGTATAAAATGAAAAATCTAAATGTTGCTCGTTCAAACAACATCTGCATTCGTTCAAGAGAGATATGCAAGTCGTTCAAACGACATGGCAATCTCGTTCGAGTGACAGGCTACCTTGTTCAAATGATGCACCACCTCAAGAAAATTATTTAAGGCATTTTTTGCTTAGAATTTCGAAAGTGGGTAATCTAGGAAAACAGTATATGACCAAAACGTATTCTACACATGTTTTTCTAAGGTTTTCTAAGTACAAAAACATCCTTAGAGTTTCAAATATCCAAGCTTTCATTATCTTATACAATAGTAATCTTTATTTTCACCTTGTTGGATTTTTTCCTACACTTTGTAGAACATCTCTGGGTTTTGTAGAGAAGAAGCGAAGGAGATTATGTTTCGATTCCATATACTTTCCAAGCTACACTCGTGGACATCGAGGCATTCGTGGAGGCGACTGCTGCGGACATTTATCGCGAAAGGAATCGCGTGGGAACTGTGGAGGAGTGGTTGAAGATCAGAAGAGCGTCAAGTATCATAGGGTATCGAGTCATTGAGTAAGACTTGTGTCTGTTCCTTGTAATTCCACATCATAGTGATTATCTGGCTTAGGCCATTTGATTTTTTTTTCCTTTGTGGTTTCCTCGTATATCCGGCGTTGTGAGCATTATTTTTCTTACTTTACTTGGTTTAATCACTAGATTTATGTTTAAGACTAATCAAGATAAATTTTGGTTAAACATAAAATTGGTTCAAAGCTTGGTGCGGTTTAAAAAATTTAAAAAATGTTTTTCATAAAAAGAAAGTTGGTTTTTGTCAGCCTGAAAACACATTCGAAAGAAAAAGGAGCCTACATTTTGTTGAAAGAACATACAAAGAATTCCAAAATTAATGCATAATTTTGTAAAGTAAACTTCAATGCTTTACATTTACCATTGTTCCAATTCCTTGTTGTTGTCGACAAAATCGTTCCACGGTACTTGCCCTTCAAAAAGGCACCATCAAGAAAAAAAAATGACCTGCAGTACTGAAATCCATCAATGGATCCTGCAAACATTACTAAAATTCTTTTGAATAATTTTTTCTCCGGTTCGACTTTAAGATTGCAATGCAATTCTGGATTATACGGCAATAGAAATTCCTATATAATTATTCATTAATGCATAGGAAACTTGCTCATCACAATGCAACTCAACACCAGCCATCTTTGTGCCACGTCGTGCATGATGATAAACTATATCAAGATGATAGTTCTTCTTCATCTATCTAACTACATCAATTGGTCTCGGCAATGGTCTATCTCTTAGCTCATCCCCAAGCAATGTCGAAACCAATTTGAAGTCCATCATTCTGCTTGATGGACAATGATATACACCCCTACAAGTATGCTCATTGTTTAGACTTCTTATATAAAAGCAACCATTTACTGTTGATAATGAAGCATGAACTCAACACATGCAATTCTCTGTACTCCTTTTATAACACTCTGTTGTCACCCAAGTTTTATAATTCTTCAAATATATATACTTGAAACTAGCCAACTTATCATAAAACTCAACCACACCTCCTTTAAAACACTACTCTTCATGACTAATATATGTCTTCCAATCATTGGAGAGATAAACTTTTAACATACTCGGCTCCATACCTCCAATATAAGCATAATTTTCAACTCCACTATTAATTTCAATCACAGTGGATGATGATATATAGTCTATCCTTTCTCAACTTGTACCACTGCATTCAAACCTCTCATAACTTATATAACTACGGTCACCGCTTTACTAATTCTATACGTGTATTAAACCATTTCGTGAATTGTACTAGTCGCTAAAGCTATTGAATCAAAGACATATATCCTAATAAAATCATTTTTGAGAATCACTTGAGATCGGAACAAACAGCGAACATCTCTATCACAGACCAACATGAATCGACGTTCATCACCAACGTCGTACTTCAATGAAAAAGATCCATCTTTCAAATCCATAAACCTTCTACATAACTCATTGCATATGAAATATAATGAGTTGTCTTCAAAAATTTCAATGCAACCCATAATATCCAAATAACAATACCGGGCAATCCAACAACTTTCCATTATCACATGCATTAAATTGAAACGGAAAAATGGTTTTCTTAAAGCTCAAATTTAATTAATGCCGCTAGCACGGACCAGCAAACACATGGTCAATAAAGACATGACTACTATACTAAGCATGGGTCAATAATAACAAAGTAAATGTACATTAACATTATGAAGAATTAATGTCAAAAAATAAATGAGAATTAATCATGACAAAATCACGTGTACTTTATATCAAATTGCATGTACATGTATATACAAAGTACTCTACTATTGTAAAACATCAAGTTGGTTAATGCCGCTAGCGCGGACCCACGAACACATGCTCATCTACTACATGACAAGTCTATTAAGTAATGAGTCAAAAGTAATAAAGTAAACACGCATTAACATTATGTAAAATTAATGTCAAAAGAAAAAAACAAAATTAATCAAGTTCAAGATTCACGTGTACTTTATATCAAATAGTGTGTACTTTACTGCAATGATTCTTTGAGGTATATATGTGAACAACATGTATATACATAAAGTACACACACACATAAACATATAATCAAGACATATACATACACAACTTGTCTCGAAATCAAAACACAAAGTCAAAATATATTCATATAAAATTAAAATAAATTTATAAAAAAAGCAATCAAAATATTCTGTCAATATTTGAGTCAATTAATCAAATCATTGTAATTATGTAAATCATGTGCCGAATTAACTCAAATATTGAATGAATGATTTATTTGTGTAAATTCAGTACATGATTTACACAGTTGCAATGATTTTATTAATTGAAAACAAATATATCAACATATTTTAATTGATTGACATGCAAAACATTTCTTCATAATGGGTATAAAGTTACAAATAATCGAATTAATGCAAAGGAAATATATCAATCTATTTTAATTGATTGGCATGCAAAACATTTCTTCATAATAGGTATAAACTTACAAATGATTGAATTAATGGAAAGGATAATCTAGGTTAAACAAAGCAAAAAGAATTGATTTCTCGAACAAAATAATAACTTATTTCTTTGAGAGGCCAAAGTTGGTTGAACAGAACTGAAAAGAAATCATAAGATCCTAAGTTATTGGAGATAACGAACCTATTTGGCATAAGCGAAAGGAAGAAAAAGGAGATCCTAGCTTATTGGAAATACTACCAATCGTTGATTAGGTCAATGATAAAAAAATAAATGAAATGTCGTAAAAGGTATTTATATGGACCTAATGGTTTAAAATTTATTTGACCCGGTTAAAATGTCCAAAATGTCCAGTCAAGGGACTAAACTGTAAAAGCCTATATAAAATTATAATCATAAAGTAGCCCCAATTCTTGTAAGATTGACACGTGGCATCTTCCTTTAATGTAAGTTATTCAAAAATTGTGAGATTGTAAATTTTGAGATGGAAAGTTGGAATAAATTGAAAACTCTTCCTTCTTCTCTCACTTCTTCCGTTTCCCTTCGATTCCTCTCTTCTTATTCTCTTAATGGTTGGATTTGCAGATGATTTGTTTATCCATCTTCTCTCACTTCTTTAAGTTTCCATAACCAGCTGAAGCGTTTGTTTTTTCAACTAAGACTTCTATATCTGTTTGTATATAAACGATCCTCTCCATCTATCAATGCATTTTCACTTCAATTGTTTGAAAGGTACAACATACTAATAACTTTTATTTTTCCAAGTGATTTGTACTTTTTTACATTAGAAATTTCTTGGGTTTACTTTAATTAGATTATTAATTTTGGCAAAAAATTTATTGGTTTCCTTCAAACATCTCGGTCTCAATTGAAAGTTACATTCATTTTGTTTTTCTTATGTGAGATTTTGGGATAGTATTTACATTATTGTTCACCTCATTCAATGTATTCCGCATAGGTTTATCATTTTGTTATGTGAGCAACGAGCACGTGAGCGATGAGCTGTTTATTTGTTCTTTTCAAAAGGTCAAGTAAGTGTTTTACTCGAAGTATATCAACAACGAGTCGTGGTCAACCATCCTATACGTGCTAAAACATCTAACCAGTAGTGTGGATGACTTGACTGCTCCTACTGAGTATCAATTCATTTTAGAGGACAACCCTAATTTGAAATAATTTTCAGATTTGTAATAAGAATTCCAATTATTTGTAATAACCAATAACATGTATTCTTCTAGTGCTTTATTATTATCGGACGAAATTGAAACAATATTTAGATTTATAATGTCGTTAACTTATATTCTTCAAGTGCTTTGTTAACTTATATTCTTCTAGTGCTTTGTTATTATAATATTTGGATCAAAATTGGTTTTTTTGTTAGTGAATATGCTAATGTGGATTTTAATCAATTTAATCATTAATTCAAAGTCCGTGACATGACCCGAAATTGAAATAATATTTAGATTTATATTGTCGTTAACTTGTACAATATTTTTATTCATTTGGATTTGATCATTTTCTCATATACATCTTTGTACTATTAACAATAATTTTTGCAGAAAATATCTTTATCAAGGCAACCGGTAGCAGAGGTGAGGAAGGCTCATCTGCCCCAAGCCCCCAAAATGTGTCAAATTGGGATCCTTACCTTGAGTTGATCAAGACGATCGTCTCCCCGGGAAACACGAGTTGCAAGAAGGTGCTCGTCGAGCTCAAAATGGCCATCTGGGTGGCACTACAGGTAGTTACTCACTTTATTTTTATTTTTTATTTATCTTTATATTTTATAATTTATATACAACTAACACTTACTTTCGTTCTGGTTTGTATTGTTTGACAGGAACAATTTGGTCTGCCCCCACATGTCCACGACTCTATGTTCAAACAATTGAGAGAGCAATAGAAAACATGGAAGAAAAACATGATGTCACAGTACTTTGGACAGGACCAGGAGTCGATATTAAGGGTCTGTGACACAGTACCGTAGAAGGAGATGATCTTATTATCAAGACGGTAATAGTTTATCGACAATGAGATCCAGGATCGACAATTGACATCTCATCAATCAGGGGGGAAAACTGGGCTAAAAAGGTCATTCTGTTCTACTACAGGCGTACATCTTACGTCGAGGTGGATCATAAGATGGTAAGTTTTTAATTTTCTTTAATTTTTGTTTTATGTTATTCTAATTTAGCATTATTTGCATTACTTACTAATTTTGCATTATTTTATTTTAGGAGACGAGGAGTGGCACTGGGGGTAGGCCACATAGGCTGGATGCCTATGTGGCAATTCAGACAAAGAAGAGCAAGGATAAGGAAAGCGTGACAGATATAATAGTAAGTTATAAAATATCTTCCAATTGTTTAATTTTTTTAATTACGTTATAATTTTTTTTATTAACTTGACTAATCATGTACTTTTTGTCATTTCAGGAAAAGCTTAAGGTAGTGTACAACTCCCAGTCTGATGCCGACAAAGCGTCATTGGCTATGGACGCAGTAAGCTAAGTTCTCGGGGCGGATCATAAGAGGAGGACAAGGGGTTGAGCTCTCAGGTGGGGAAGACGAGGCTCACCGGGATTGAGATGATCAACATCGGGTTGTCTTGGAAGGTGGACACCCATAGCGATAAGTTAGAAAGGTTGGAGGCGACGGCCCTTAATATGTTTGAGAACATGAAGTGTCAGTTGGGGTCCACCTTATGTAAGGGCAAGGGAAAGGAAGTAGATGAGGACGCCACTGCTCCATCTCTCTCACCCTCATCATTGATGCTCACCCACTCTCTGCATGCATATGATCCATTTTCCACCTCGACCCCTGTCCAACGACCTATGTCAACAATGGGTTCACTGAGTGTGGATTTAATAGACCTTCGGGGGAACAATCCCATAGCTAGGGGGTTGAGGGACTTGAACACGTAGCCGGTTAGTGTGGTTCATAGACATGTGTTGTAAGATATTGAGGCAAAGGTTTGCATCACACATATTCTACTCGAAAAAGTGAATGAGCCTTCATAGTTGGAAGAGCAATGCGACGTTCGACGAATTGATGGCTGTATCAATTCATATATAGTGTGGCCTACCTTCCTCCTCAGACCTGTTCAAAACCCAAGCCCTGGCATTATTTGTATTATTTTCATGCTTATGAATATTTTTTGTTGGATATTATTTGTATTTATTTTGAATATTGAATGTTGGTTGGTTATGAATATTTGGTTATTAATTCATATGTAGTTTTAATGAATTATTAAATGTTGCTTGATATATATATATATATATATATATATATATTGTTTTAACGGTTTAAATATGTTATTGGGCGGTGAAAGTGGCCATGCTGTCTAATATTTTTTTTAATTCTACCCAGATTTGTCACAAACTTTGACCGTGACAAGTCTGTAATAAAGAAAACTTGTCACAGTCAAAGTCCATGACAATTTTTACTTGGTCACGAATTTTTAAGGTTGTACACCCTATAAGCTCTCTCATTCGATGAATATCCAAAAAATATCCCCTCATCATTCCAGGAATAAAACTTTTCTAAATGCTATCTATCCATCAAAATGTAGCAAAGGCTCACCAAAAAATCCCTAAATGCTATATTTCCTAATCCCATACCTCAGTCCATAGTTATGAATTTATAATTCGTTCTTGTATCTCCATCCTATCACAGTTGGAAATATTAGCGAAACATTCAACTTTAATGATGTTCGATAGGGCTGATTTTCGGACTATGGCTTTATTTTGTCTTCGGCAAAAACCATTTCCAGTTTTAGCACATTTCAACGATTAAATCTTCCTTTATGGTCAAAATACTATTCCAAAAATTAACTCTCATTGAGATTTTAGAGTTCTCTCCCTTTCCTATGAAATTGTGTTTTCTTGGCAAAATTGTGAATGATGGGCTTCACCATTTTATTTATAGACACGGACATGACTCAAATCTCCAACAATAACTTAATCTCAACCGTCAATTAAGGTAAATATCCAAGAGTTGTTAGTCCCTAGTCCTTAATAAATCAAAATTTTCCTTTAATTAACCATCTTAATAACATTGACTCTTGGTATTTGGATTACTCTTTTATTAACCAATGTGACTCTCAGTATTAATTAATTATGGAACACATTATTTAAAATAATTCTATCATTTTCCCACTTGGTCCATAATTATCATAAGGTGCACAATAATCTTGGAGTCATTCTTAAATGGTTTTTAATAAATGAAAGTCCTACAAGGGTTATATATGGATAGAGTAAAATAAGCAAACCACTCCTTTTAAATTTTTCAAATTTAAGTTCAATTAAACAAATCAGCTTAATTAAAAATTTCACCGATTAAACAAACGGCTCGAAACAAAAATATATTTTTCTTTTAAAATCTTTTCAAAACAACCCTCAAATAATATTTTATAAAATAGTTTTGAAAGCAACACCCAATTATAAACATCCAACGATAAAAAAATATACTCATTCTTACTGGAGTAGTCCTTGAACGATAAAGACAAAATGTGGCATGAAACACGACACGATGATGTAAGCTCTGACCATTATGGTCTTTAAAGAAATACGTCATGGGCTATAATGGTAAACACGCTCAAGTCTTAACCTATGACTCAAATGTTTTGTCCGAACACGAAATAAGCCAAAATATAAAAATTGAATTGATTCAGAAAGTTGTCCTTACAAATCTCCCCTTTTGGCTATTTTGGGACAAAACACAAAATAAAAATATATGGGCCTCTAAGATCTCTAAAATAATCAATCCCCAATCCTAAAAAGAAAAAGTATAAACACTTGACGGAATCACGTTAAGTATATTTGCTCTTATGAAAACTTCGCCGCATCCTTGCACACCCTCACGCTTATACACAACGTCAGCTGCAAAAAGAA
This sequence comes from Sambucus nigra, assembly GCA_949130495.1. Lineage (NCBI taxonomy): Eukaryota > Viridiplantae > Streptophyta > Magnoliopsida > Dipsacales > Adoxaceae > Sambucus > Sambucus nigra. The sequence goes on along the minus strand of OX422213.1, from coordinate 631,807,048 downwards.
TATTTCACGATATAAATTCGCATAATAATAAACCACCCCCCTTTGTCTAACAATCTCCACCTATGTTAGGTCGTCTCCACTAAGGTCAAACTCTCCCTGGATTGTAAAGATTGAAATACCATTTCTCCTCATTTTTGTTCAAGAATAGACAAAGATAACGATTCATAACAAACGATTTCTCCCCAGTATAATCATTACCCCCTAGATTAAACATGGATAAGCATAAAGAAAAAACAAGGGTGGCATGAAATGTTATAAAGTGTAACAAGTACAAATAATCCAAATAATGAACAAATGTTACCAAAATTGATGCAAAAACTAACGCATAAGATATCAATATGATCATCAAGCTTACCAAATTGAAACTACCTGACACTTCAGAAGAACATATGGAATATAGACTAAATGCAAATGCAAAGACTAAAAAATAGACGATACCATATATATAAATATGAAAAAGATACCAATGACGCACCCACACAGACACACACACTCTGTGTGTGTGTGTGTGTGTGTGTGTGTGTGTATTAAGACCACAAGCAAGACACAAAATACATAAGTTTTTCACACTAGTATAGTATCTATGTGTGTAGACAAATATGTGGTAAATAGAGTGAAGGGGTGTGAACCATACATAAAAGCGTTATGACCCAGTCACTCAAAATATGTCCAATGAGTTATATTTTACTGCATTAACTTTATCAAACTAAGGTTTAACATCATAATTACAACTAAAGTGAACTTATAAGGGACAAACAAACACAATGCACACCAACCTAAAAAATATTAATGATTCTCAAATTAATAGCTTCAAACATGAATTAACTAGGACTAATTGTACAAAACCATTGATCTTAAACCTCAAAATTACAGATATTTAATGTTTTCGTCTCCTCTCTCATTTTGAATATAACAATTTAATTTAAGAATCAATGAAATAATTTTGGCCTTGGAAATATTTTCTTTTCTTTTGCCTCTTAATTTTTAGGCTTTTGTCAATGGTGACTTTTCATGTAAGGAAGATTTCTCCCTTCATAGCCCTTTTTCGTGCACACTGATATTTTCAACAGAGCAACAAACTTGTGAAAAATGATTCTTAAATGCACAAATACCCCAATTAATACCCCAATTAACTTATATATATATATATATATATATATATATATATATATATATATATATATATATATATATATATATATATATATATATATATGTGTGTGTGTGTGTGTGTGTGTGATAAGATTGATAGGAGATCACCTCACTTTGCTAATATAACATATAAAGTTAAAATCCAAAAGAGCCCGTGCATGTATGTGCGGAGGCATATGTAAAGTGAATACATTAAGCAAATCAAAGTCGAATTACTCCATGCAAGCATGGTTATGAACAATCCTAAACATTGGAAATAATAATCAAAAGTTCAAGACATATGGATACATGGAACAAAGTGGATTCAAACACCCCAATATGCCATACAAAATGTGTAAAACTAAACTGCACAAACAAAAATCTTTTTGAGTTTTTAAATATTTTTTCAAAAATGACCACTTGAAAAAAAAAATCAAAACACAAATAAAAATATTTTTTATATTGCAATAAGACCCAAATACAAAAGACTTAAACGTCATACAATTAGCAGACACATATAACATGAAGTGCAAATGCTAGTGTATGAAAACATGCAAACACAATCAACCATTAGTTTTAGCATGATATTTATAATAAGCAACAATTAAAGAATAAAAAAGCCTAACATTTAAAACCTCAAAATCTGGTATTCTAAACCCCCATATGACGCTCTTGGGTTTTAGGAACCTCGGTGAATCTAGTCATAGACTTCCAATGACCTTTTCTAAGATCAAGGCAAAAGCGCCTAAGGTGACATTTCCTACCATAATCTGTGCACATGTAGACACGAGTAATATTACCCTTAGTTGGACCTTTTCTAACGTCCCTAGCAAGGATTGACTATCTCAAAATCACGGTCTTGGTTTTATTAGTAGAAACATTTGGATCATTGAAGCCAATCAGAAAATTATCATCTTTGATTCGGACGATGCATAACATTTTATCTTACTTTTTCAACCTAGATTCCAAATTAAATTTGTCACTACTCATGTTTCTCAATATCTCTTCTAACTCCACAATCATAGACTCGATCCCCCCTCAACAAATGAGAGCTTCTAACTAAGAGTCTTCTTACCTGCCCCAAGATCCTCAATTAATTTATGTTCATTATTACCAACGACACGTTTTCTCAATTTATCTTCCAACCTCAAGTTAGGCTTTTTCAATTTCATCATCTCCGCATACGATTCTCGAAAGTAAGCTTGAAGTTCACTTTCTTCCTCCTCTTCCTCCTCCTCCTCCTTCTACTCCTCGTCATCATCATCATCATCTTTTTCTTCTTCTTCTTCTTCTTCTTCTTCTTCTTCTTCTTCTTCTTCTTCTTCTTCTTCTTCTTCTTCTTCTTCTTCTTCTTCTTCTTCTTCTTCTTCTTCTTCTTCTTCATCACCACTCACTTTAGCAACACTCACTTGGGATTCATATTTGGTCTCAGAACCATCATGCACAAAATTATCTTCATCGAAATATTTTTCATCAAGGCTTATATGACTAGCTATAAACGCAATGTAGTTTCACTCAATAGGAGAATTGATTTCCTCTTTCGGTTCACTATCACTAAGTGTCGCATTATATGTCTTCAAATTGTTGCCTTCCTTCCATATCTTAGTGGCACACTCAGCTACCCTATGGCCATAACTCTCACACCCAACACATCTATTCGAATCACCCCTCTTAAAGTTATCATTATGATTTTTAGGAAATTTTATAGGCTTGTTAAACTTGTTTTTCTCAAACTTCTTTTCATCTTTTGATTGTTTTTTAAACTTGAGATTTTTTTTAATTTTCTTCGCTAACGGGGCCATATCAACAGAATCGATGCCGTATTCATCATCTAAAATAAGTGTTTTCTCCTTTTGGGCATTTAAACCAATGCCCTTATCTTTCTTCGTCTTTTTGGAGGAAAATATATCAAGTTCATAGGTTTGAATATCACCCACAAGCTCTTCGAGTTTCATAGAGTCTAGGGTAACCAAAGAATTAAAAACATTCACTTTAGAATTAAATCCTTTTGGTAAGAACCTTAAGATTTTCTTTCTTTCGTGTTAAAAGGTGAGTTCACAATATCAGACAGTCTAGCGTAAAACTCATCAAAGGATTCACTATCTTCCATCCTAATGGTTTTAAGCTTAGTGGTGAGATTTTGGTGTTCGGTAGCCTTAACAACATTAGTTCCCTTATGGGTTAGTTATAGTATATTCCAAGCTTCTTTGGATGTTTTACACGCCATAATACGTCGGAACTCTTACGATGCGACCGCATAAAATAATGCACATGAATTATAATTAGACCACGTGAATTGTAATTATCCAATTTGTGATCATCTTCACTCCAACTTTCTACTGGTTGAGGGACACGAAGTTCACCTACTAAAGTCCTAGGTGGGATCCACCTCTTAATAACGTCTAAACAAACCTGATCATCTATAGTCTTAAGTTCTGACTTCATACGTGCTTTTTAGTACATGTATTTAGACCCATCAAATATTTACGGTTTAGAAAGATATTGACCCTCCATATAAAGACTGCCGAGATTCATGCCTAAACAAATTATAGACACCCGCTGTAATACTAATAGAAAGTCTTATAAGGGTTTTATATGGACAGGGTAAGCAAGAAAACTATAATATTAAATTTTTTTAAATTTAAGTGCAACTAAACAAATTAATCTTATTAAAACTTAAGTAATTATTTGGTTAAAATAATTAACCAAATTTATCTTATCCTAAAACATGTATCTACGTGATAGAAAGATAAAATAAAATCCATCACACAATATGCTCGATGTACAAGGAAAACCCATAATGGAAAAAACTTCGAACGGTCTAGCCACGCAAATTTCATTATGTACGGAATTACAAAGGACCCAAAAGTAAACTTACACAATAAAATGGACGCCCTCGCAAGCCTTGATACTTTTTATTCCTCAACCTTCACAACAATGACACAAAGGAGTCCAACTGCGAAGCTTTCACAACATGTGACTCCACACACGCTTTGGTATCAACCGAACAAGCTCAACAACCGTCTACAAATTTGAACACAAAGTTCATCTCTTCTTCACCGTAATACTACAACACAAAGTCCACCGTGTGTAAACAACAGAGGGTATGGATTCTAGTGCACGAAACTAATAATCATATAAGAAGGGTATGAAACCAAGGTGCCCTACTAAAGATCTCAAAGCAGATCTTAATTGAAACTTGGATCTTAAACTAAATCGGTGAAATTTCTGGTTTGGAGGGTTTGGATGTGTATGGGAAATTGATTTTTGCCAAAAGTCGCTTTAGAAACCGATGTCAGGACCCCTTTATATAGAAAACTTATTTTTTGAGGCGAAATATTTTTTGAGGGTTCATTCGAATGAAAATAATAGGCCGTTCGAATGAAATTTCATATCTCGTTCAAATCAAACTGGACCACGTTCGAACAAATCTGATAATCTCATTCGATCAGATTTCAAACGATCTTTAAACGACATTTGTTCTGTTAAAAAAAATCCAAGTTTAAATGTTGTTCAAATGACATAAACATCTCATTCGAATGAACATCATAAAGTCGTTTGAATGACTTAAACCAAAAAATACTTTTCTTTAAAAATCTTTTCGAAACAACCCTCAAATAATATTTTTTAAAACACTTTTAAAATAACACCTAATTATAATTATCTGAGGATAAAAAATTATATGCATTCACACCTGACAAATCCTTGAATGTGAAAAATGAAATATGGCACGAAACACGGAACGATGATGTATGCGCTCTAAGTTGGCCACTGCGGTTTTCAAACAAACACGTCACAGGCTTGAAATGTAAACACACTAAAGTCCTAACCTATAACTTAAAGGCTTTTTTTACAAACACGGAATAATCCAAGACATACAAATTCACTCAATTCGTGAATTTGTCCTTACAATAAACACCTTAATCAAACTAATTATTAATGCGAGTCATGGTGTTCACATACTAATTCAAGATAATGATCGCTTCTATGTGCCACAACATTAATAGCTCATCCAAAAGGGTGTATAAATTGGGTTATTCAATAATGGTCCAATAAGATCTTATATAAAATATTTTTTTCGTCGTATTCATCAGTTTACATGCATGTTCACTTATATTGCATGAAAGATATTGAAGTGTTCAAAATACAGTTTATTTGATATAAAATATAGTGTCAAATTAAGCACCACATAATTCATAAAACTTATACTTAATTGGCTACACTCAAGACCCATATTTGAATCATGTTTCTTGAATGTCCTTTGGTGATATCCCGTTTATGAGTGGATATGTTATGTTAATACTTGAACTAATGTGTTTAAATAACACTTATTAATTCTGAACTTCGTTGTTCACATATAGGTATTATATCCTGATGTGCCTAGGTTCTCTAAAATACCAATCAGTTCTTCATAACGAATATTATAGTGGAATTATCATAATACTTTAGCGACTTGGTAATAGAGTCGAAAACTTTGAGTCCTAAAATAAATTTTCGCAGCCATAATCTATAAGTTGTAGCCTCAAATCATGCTACAGATAATACATAATTATTTTACATTTATTCATAATATTGTCCATTAGGCCAAAATAAATCTACTTAATCAAGAGCGAGTTATAAGTACTTATCATCTTTATATGACAAGTTATCGTAAGTGTGAGCATATACTATTATAGGAATGTCATTACTTCATACTTTTCACATATTGTATTTCCTTAATTTGTCATTCATTACTAATGCATAGAGAAGTCCAAAATATATAAACTTACTGCCACGGAGCTCAAGATACACACACACACACACACACACACACACACTCAAATAAATAAATAAATTATTCTGAAAATACCATTGGCGGGGAACTGACAAAAGCTTATATAATGATTTCTCAACCTATACAGTTCTTTTGTTAAACTCTCATAAGTTTTCACACTAAATGTAATTCTAAATCAAAAAGATCTACTAAAGTCATAATAATTTCACATTTTAGATATAGGTGAAAATATTTATTTACACCCCTTTCTCTATTTGTAATGAAAACTTTGGCCACGAGTTTAGATTTATATCGTTGATTATCACTAGGGTCGTGTTTGGTCTTAAAGACACATTTATGGTCGACTCTAGTGTGTCAATTAGGTAATTGAACGTGATTCTAAAATCTATTTTGGTGCATTAATGGTATTATAGTTTTTTTAAAACCGGTGAAAACAAAATAATATATTTTCTTACTCCTATGTTAAATTCATATTCATGTGATAAATCTTGTAATCATTTAGCCATTTAAGAGATTCTTAAAACTATTCATATCCACTAATAAAAAGAATAATTACTTTCGATGTTAAGGGAATGGCACGAGTATTTTAACTTCTTTTATAACCACATTAGGTGATTTATTCTCCCATTAATTTCACCATTCTTTGTAGAATTCGACATTTTCGATTTCAACAGTAACTAATATACCCTCTTCAATGTGTTGATAAATAATTCAAAAACCCAATTTTTTTAGTGGATTCTAAATCTATGCATGTACAAGACATTCCCAATTATGTGGGCGTGTCAAATTGGGCAAAGTATCATTTATATAATACACTTTTAACCACGTATATTCAAATACTTTTCTCAACCAATGTTTGAAATTCAAAATTATTTTGGTAAATATATGTGTGATTAACTCTTGAGGCGACACCATTGGTGTATTTGACTTATTATTTATAATGACATGATCTATGTAGAGCCACTATCTAAAGAAAATGACACAATCTCTCACTTGGGCCACATATATCGTGATAAGATTGTAAAACCTTAAGATTTCAAACGTGACTGTTAAGATTCATAAGTTACAATCCCAAGACAATGTAGTCTATTAAATCATCAAAGTCTAGATTTAAAAGAGTCTCATATTCAATTGTGTCACAAGATTGAAGAGTTTTGATAATAAAGCTACTTTTAAGTTCAATATTATGATATAGGATCAAAATTATTTTTCTTAAAAAAGTTTTATCCCAACAACTAATTAGAATGCCATAAAGTAAAGAAAATATATTATCATATAAACTTAAATATCTTTTGGTATATTCAAGATAAATCCATCACTATCGAATTTAAACAAAATAAGGTCATCAAGGTTTTTTTAAATGACTCCAAAATAACATCAGAAAAGGAATTCAAGAATTTATGATTTGTTTTATCGTTTTGTCTTGTAAGCATCCTTATATCAAATTAGAACTATTTTGTCATAGCAATCTAGTTTTGAAAAAAAAAATTGTTGTCATTCCTATCGAATGATACATTACAATTCACACAATACAACTTAAAAATATATATGTTACATAATTAAAACTCATGCTTTAGTCACTAACATTATGAGATTTTTCATAAACTTTATGCTTAATTCGTTTAAGAATTATTCAAAATTTTAAAGGAGTTTCTTAGACTAATTTAATCATTAATAATGGGCTCATCAAGCAAAACTGAATTATAACGATTTATCACTTTTAAGTGAAACTTAACTTTTTCACTTCATTATAAGAACTCAATCTCGAGAGCATTAAAACGGATAAAACATGAAATTTTAGAGAAATGAAATTATATAAAATTAACGAGATAAAAAGCTCACTATATTAATGTTATGAGATGACAACACGTACATTAATAAAAAATTTATAAGTGTGGGCTTTCCTTTGTAATAACTTTGAATATTTACATATGACTTTATTTGGTACTATGTTATGTAATTTATATGGACAAGTTATGTAGAATAACCTTTCACCACCTAATTGTATAATGCCTTAATGTTTATTTTAGTTACTCAAAATCAATTTCTTTTGGTAAATTATCTTGCTTGACAAAATATACCCTAATAATATCTTTACATATATAATCATGATGAGTTATTACTACCACTTTTATATTTAAATTTAATATTGACAAGTATTCTAGTTGGGTCACTTTGGTGACTACCAAACTATTCATTATATATATATATATATATATATATATATATATATATATATATATATATATATATTATTTTATGGAATGTTTAATGGTTTCAATAGACACTAATATTTTCAGTAGACATAAATGGGTAATGTGCTTACCAATTAAGGAAAAATGGATTATTTGGAGCAACCTATATTAACATCAATTAACAAAATATTTTTACCAAATATTATTTTAACCATTGCAACCACACTATTTGGAGCAACCAAATCATAAGGACTAAATTAATTATCATAACGAAATCATTAATGATCTGAACACTCAAAATCATATTCGGACTCTTTGGAGCACAACTTAAATATAGTCCTTGAATGTATCCACAATATACAATATTTACGATTTATTTGATTAGATCACTTAGGTGGAATCATAACAGAATCATGATATGAATACTGATGTGAAAATCTTATGGCATGCTTATAATATTTCACAAATCATATTAGATATAATAAACATATACATAGTAATCTGATATTTACAATTTTAGACTGGAGCAGTTTTGAGCACCTAATTAAACTTCATATAAATATTATTTTTAAGTAAATAAAAAATTTAAATCCTTCGAGGTTAAATTGACGCAAAATGAAAATTACTCATTAATCTTCTTTTAATAATCGTAATTGTAACTTTGGGCAAACAACTTATAATGAACAAGCCACATCATCATCGCATCAGATAACCTAACATTCATAATTATATTTGGACCATTGGGAAGCCAAATTTATACACAATAATATAGTGTTTACAACTATAGACTAAAGCACTTTGATGGATACCTAATATAATATAATATAAATACTAGTGTTAAAATCTGAACAATGAATACAATATTCATATCAATATTTGGTGTATACCATAATATAAATATTATAAGAGCCAGATAAGGCAGGACGACTTATGTAATTAAAACAAATAAAATGGAGAAATTCAAAATTTCCAATAATGAAATTTTTTTATTAATCACTGCAAAAGTGTTAAGAAAAACTTTTGAAACACTCTCTAATATGCAAATTTTAAAAACAATTTGGAGAGAGAAATAAATGTCAACTTATATTAAATATGACAAATTTAAGGTTTTAATGGCTTAAGCGTGCTTGAATAGCCAAAACAATGTATATCACCTTGTGAGTTTTGATCATTAGACCGTTTCGAATTGTCATAAAAATTTCATTAAATTCTGAGTAAGTTGATAATTTTAATTTCTATTATTGCTCATTAGAAGCATAAAAAAACTGTCGCTCAAAATGTCTCAAAATTTCAGATTTACATCTTTATAAAATAAGCAGACATAATTAAATCGTTATAAAAAAATAATAATAAGGGAAGTAATTTCGTTTTGAATTGGTCATAATTTTTTTGAAAACCAATGATCCCATCTTCTGATATCTCCTTTTATATGATTTCACGAATATACCAATTTATTCGTTTGGTTTCATGTACAGAGATTATAAGTCGGTTCATCCTTAATTGCGCTTTAAATATTTAATCCATTAACGTGCAGAAAAAATTTACTTTTATGGAACACACACACAAACATTACATGATGAACGTAAAAATCAATGACCTTAACAATATTATATGCAAAACTTAATGGATAATCATGTGATCCCAACACAACGCTCTGATATCACATGTAAGTCATATTTTAAATTACATAACACAAACTGTAAAACATGATTTAATTAATCTAAACATTAATCGATTAATTAATTAAACATGATTTGGCTGCTTAAATAATAGGATCTTGAATTATCATGATAATCACACCTTGAAATTTATGATTTTTACATATAATCCTTATGCGGACCATAAAACGATAATATAATCACATACTTCAATCAATAGTTATGAATTTAGAATTTGTTCTTTTATCTCCATCTGTCACAATAAAGGTTAGTGGAGCAGTTAACCTTAATAATGTTCGATAGGGATGATTTTAGGACTATGGATTTATCTTGTCTTCGAAAAAAATATATTCCAGTTTTAGCGCATTCCAACGATTAGATCTTTCTCTGTGGTCAAAATATTGAAAATTAACTCTCATTGAGAATTTTGATTTCTCTCTCTTTCCTATCTAATCGTGTTGTCTTTAAAAAATTATGAATGATTGACTTCACCACTTTATTTATAAGCAAGTATGTGATCCAAATCTCTAATAGTCACTTAATATCAACCGTTCATCAAGATAGATATTGAAGAGTCTTTAGTCCTTCATAAATCAAATATGTCCTTTAATTTACCATCTTAATAGCATTGATTTTATTATTTGGAGTACCATTTCGTTAATCAAAGTGACTCTTCATATTATTTAATTATGGAACACATAATGAAGAATTATTATTTAAAATAATTCTAATCGTTTTGATTTTTTTACGCGAATTTAGTAGAGATGAATATTTAAGCAAACACAAAACGACGCAATATTGTTAAGAATACTTATGTTTTTTGACACATTCATTTTGTCGTGTTATACTCGTATCAAAATTATGACTAGTGCTATTTATTCCATGTTATGTTTTTGTATTTTTTTACTCGTATTTTTATGTCATGTTATGTTTAGTTAGGTGTGAAAATTGTCAATCATTTAATCGTGAGGGACTGTGTTTTTAACCATGTTGTGTGTGTTAAGAAAAAAAATGTCATGTGGTTTTGTGCTCATATTTTAATAACCATTGTCACATCGCGTTGTATCGTATCCCATTACAACCCAAAACCCCTATTTCTAACCACTACTACTCAGTGACATCACCTATTCTAAAATCAATGTGTCGGTTCAAGTTCACTTCGTGTTAGACCATCTCCAAAACATAAACCAAAATAACATATGTTATTTTAGGAGCAAAACGCTCCTAAATTAGATGCTTCCGGAAGGATTGGATGCCACGCTTTCGCAAAATTTCAATTGCGCACAATAAAGTTTCTTTACAATTTTTATAATTTTTATTTATTTTCACCCTTCATGCGTCAGTTGAATTGACACGCGTTAACATTTTTTTTTATTATGTTTATCCATTTTTTAATACTCTGAAGTCGGACTATCCTAGATACAAATCAATACAACTACAACATATAAGTATAAGGCACAAAATAAATTGAAATCCTCAACTTAGGTAAGAGTGATTTTACTGTAATCGAATTTTTGATCGAAATTTAATAAAAATATTGACGTGACGATTTGTTATAATTTGATTTTTTTATCCCAATAACGTAGACCCTAAAAATCAACTAATAATAAATCGTAATGTCAGTGAGATTAGGTCACTGAAGAATTTTGGCTAGGTAAAACTAATCTTTTGCTTTGAAATATTTTGGCAGACTTAAAAGAAACACTCTCCTTTTGGACTATACTCCCTACATTCCTAGGCTTCATTAACAAGATATTTCCATTGTGATTGTGAGGGAGAGGGTACAGTCTAAGTTAAGATTCCCCTGGAGATAGAAGACAAAGAGTATATGGACTTTTTGGGCAAGTAATCTTTGCATGTGATAAAGACAATCCATACTCTACAGCTGGCTCCTTTTTTTTTTCTTTTTCTTTTTGGGCATGTCAATTAATGTTTTTTTTTGTTACTTTTTCAACCCAACTACCCTACCCTACCCTACCCTACTCTACTCTCTCAGTTTCAGTTCACCCCAACCACACACACAATTGCGATCTAAGATATTGTTTGGAAATTTAAATTGCATTGTTCTATTATTTAATTCTGACTTAAAATGTGCTTATTTTGATAAACTGTTTTAAGATTTTGTTGAAGAAAGTATCACAACAAAATATTTAATTTATTATTTTGTTACCAGACATATTAAATATTTTAGTGGAGGTGTATTCAAATTTCATTTTATTATACAAGATCATTTTATTTCATTAATATAGTGAAATGCATTTTTCTCTTGGCAAAAGCTCGTTTGGTCCAAAAAATTAACCAGCAAAAATGCACACAAGTGAATCCTATTGTTGAACAAAAGAAGAAGAATAAATAAAAAAATTTAAAAATCGAAACGAAAGTGCTAAAAACAAAACAAAAATAAAAGATTGCACTGTAATCCCAATGACCATGAAGTTTGGAATAACATTTTTTGTTTACTACTTAACCAAAATTACAAAATGATGGTGCAAAATAGTATCTCCATATTTTGGTTCATGCCTTGAAGATGGTCTTAGACAATATGTAAGAGCATTCCCAATGCACCAGTTAAATCGGTATTTTTGCATCCAAAAATTTGCATCACAGTGCATAAATTGGTATAAATTATAGTTGGTATGGTATAAATGTGGCAAATAAACCCACCACTTTAAATTTGTTGGCACTAAAAGCAGTACAAAATAAAGTCAAAATGGTATCGTTTTCTCTTCATTTCCCATGGAACACATTGTTCTATTTGAGGTAATTAAATTTTAAACTCTCACGCCTTATGTTGTTTATGTGAGATTTATAATAATTCTCATCCTTTTTTTTAACACCTTGGGGCCATAAGATAACAAACGTTTTTTTTTTTTTTTTTTTTTTTGCTAAAGTCAAAGAAGTTTTATTTATATTATGGGAATTTTATAAGTAACGTTGGAAGTTGAAAATCACATTGTAGCTATATAACAAACATCACGAACCAAATCCGGAAATAAAAAACACGGAATCTTAAAATACACTATAAAAAGAAATAATTTAGAAATCGAATGAGCAACAAGAACATTAACACACATATTAACTTTCCTGAAACATATATAAAAGGTAACATGCTGAAATCTCTGAAGACCTTCACGTATTACCTGAATCAAATTCAGGTGATCGGGATTTTAGGCTTTGTTCCTATGAATTATATTGAAGACAATTTGAGTATCGATTTCAACTTCAAAGTAAGTAATACCGTGAGTATAAGCAAGTTCCGTACCAATTTTAATGGCTCAAATTTCCGCTGGAAGTGATGATGCAAATCTGATATTTTTTAAAAAGCGCAAACAAACTCCTTTTGAGAATTTCAAAAAATCCCACCAATTACAACTTGACTCGTAAAATTTGATTTTACGCCTTTCGTATTAGATTTAAAGAATGGATGCGCAAGTTTGGCCTAAACTATGGGAAAAGCCAAATAGGGAGGATAAACTTTGTTCTCTGTGAGATTTGAGACTCTAAAACTACAACGTTTACATGACTTTTAGTTTTTCTTTTTCCACTTGAAACCCAATTTTCACCATACCAATGATCAAATATTCATGATGCGGTAGTAATGCTCTATAAGGTGAATTTGACCCCATGTGTACAAAAATATATTTAACCCGGTTTAAGGTGAGTTTGGATACCCGGCATTTTTCGGTAAAATAATCAAGATTTCATAACTCTTATACTTTTATGGCATTTATATATTTTCCATCCTCTTTAGGTACAAATTAATTAAACTATTATTTTTTTTCAACTGTACATTCCCATCTACCTCCTTAAAAATATATACCAAATTGAAGCAACTTATTTTCAATATATAAACACATTATTTTATGACTTACAAAAAAATCCAAAATGAAAACTTTTAAATAATTTTTAGTGTACCAAACGAGCCGTTTTTTCAACCAATGAAAGACTTTTTTATATAACAAGTCCTATCAACCAATTAATTTCTGGTCACAATATATTAAAAAACAAAAATAGTATTTTTTTAACACATCTCTTGGTCCGTGACAGTCCCACATGTTGATGTATAGTCACATCTCCTTTTAATTATTTTCATCTTTTGCATTTGGGTGAAGATGGAGTTGTCTAGGCTTATCCATGTGCTCCCGAGGACGGCACAAATTATCTAGCGGATCATCACATCTCACAACTAATTCTAGGGTTTGATGATTTTTTTAATAGTCAATTTCGCATTGAGATTATATAGACTTTACATCAACAATTTATAATTTTGTTACAAGATTAATTATTAAAAGACTCATTCTAACGTAATATTACTCTAGAAAATTTTCATCATATTTTTATAATTCAATTATCAAATAGTTCCTAATATAAATACATATTTTATGAAAAAAATATTTATTTTTAGTTAAACTCATTTAATTCCTCAAACATTCAAAAATCAATATTTTTTTTAAAGGTTTGTGCTAGCAACACCTCTTCTCACCTCCCACCCATTGACCGAGTGGGGTGGGGGGTGGAGGGAGGTTGGTAAATGAGTTTGTGTGTTTTCTTATTTTAAGTGTTTTTATATGATAATGAATTTTTTGGAACAAAATAATAATATTTGGACTACATGTGTATTAAAAAATATTCAATGGACTATTCGGTATATGCTCATTTTTTAATATTAATGCTCACTATACGCCTATCAATCGATTACCCATTTAACTCGGGTGAACAATATTTTATACCCACTTATCCTTTTACATGTATATTAAACAAATCTTAACATTTTACAACTCATAGAGGGGCGTACTTGTGATTTGTCTATGTTTTGAGAAGCAATGATTTATTTATGCTGGAGTGTTTTTGTAATCAAGTGTGGGTCGGGGGATATGGGTTTTAATGGTCCATCATATACATGGTCTAATAAGCATGGAATTCATAGCCATATTAGAGAGCGCTTGGATAAATGTCTCTCTAATGAATGATAAATGGAATACTGCCTTCCCTTTAAATAAGGTTTCGCACTTATCTAATTCTACTTCCGATCATTGCCCTCTTCTCTTGGAGTCTAATCCCGTTACTACTTTTCAACATTATCGTCATATTTACGACCACGCTTGGTCTACTGATTCTATTTATAAATCTCTCATCAAATGTTCTTGGACTTCCTACGTCCAAGGGTCAGATGCAACCAATTTATTCAAACATCTAAATATCTTATGTTTAAATCTAAAATTTGGAAAAAATATACTTTTGAAAATTCGAAAACTTTGATCACTCAAACTCAAGAACATTTAGCTAATGTTAGAAGTGCCTTAGATACTACTTTCTCTGGTGAATTAATTAATACTGAATTATGTCTTCAAAAGGAACTTGGGGATTTACTTTGGCGAGAAAACCTTTACTGGCACTATACTAAAGAGGCCAAATTGTCACCTTTCAGCCGGTCAGCATTGTCACGGTCATTGACGGTGACAAAAATACACGCATTTTTTGTCACGGTCTTTGACCGTGACAGGTCCGTGACAACTTTGTCAGTAAAAAAACCCTTGTGACAACCCGCTCCAAATAATAACGGGTGGCCAGCCCTATACTACATAAATTAGGTATCTCAGATGGTACAGTCTCAACATCAACAACTAAACACTATAATATAAGGCTAACAACCCGAAATCATTAAGTGCGAATTGCCAAAAATTTTAAAACTTTTATTTTTAACAACAACAACAAAACCAATAATGCACTCAACCAACAATATACATCTAACTATGATGTGAAAAGTGCATGCTCCAATAATAAAAGAGTACAATACATTGTACAACAAAAATCTCAACAATGAAATACCCGAATATGCTGTCGGGCAACAAACAATACAATAATCTGATAAATAAAATATGAAAGTGTTAATCTACAACACTTGAATACTAACTCAAAACAACTGAATCCTAATCTAGATGTACAAGAGATAGGAATCGACTAAAGCAAAGTGCCGCAACAGTCCGCTACTGCCACAGCTCCACAAATCCTGAATGGAGGAATATCAAAGGCGTCCTTGCGGAGGAACACCTGAAGTAATACAATATATATACATGGAGGAGGAAAATATAAACGGGTCAGAACCCGATTTTGAAAAACAGTTTATAGCAAGTGTATTAAAATGCATAATAATTATAAATGCATTATTACATGATTTAGTTGGAATCGAACACTCCACCAAAATTCGACTCACCTCTCATCTAAAGCGCGCACTAAGCGTATGCACGTGTCTCCAAAAGGATGTCCGATTCTAATTTAGGTAAGAGGATTCTAACTTAAACCCAAATAAAGTATTTAAGTGAAACCATCTAACCTATCTCTCAATTCTACCTTATCACTATATTCATTAAGTTGTATACATTATCTTTAATGTAATTGTTATAGTTATCTTTATAATGTTCATTTGTTGAACATATAAAGTTACATGATCCAATCATGTCCACATCATCAACATACACCATCATTCTCAATTACTAGAATTTATATTCTAGTGATGCCCATATAAGGCATGAAACCATATATATAATTATTATAGATGAGTTATTAGCATCCAGAGTTAAGGACTAAACTCCTCCCGATTCTCAACACGGCACTGCGTTTCATGCGTGGGACGTCTCGCCGAAGCGAAATCCAAACAAGGAACCCCCCCGTTACACTACTCCTGACCGTATCGATCCTCGGAGCTCATTATGCCCTCAATGCAAGATGCATGTAACCCAAATGATTATTGTCCAATTTTAATTAATTAATATTCTCAATTCTCAACAGTACACGGCGTTTCATGCGTGGGACGTCTCGCCGAAGCGAAATCCAAACAAGGAACCCCCCGTTACACTACTCCTGGCACTGTCGATTGTCAAGATATGTGATATATATATAGATAATTAATTATGAGAATTAAGGACTAAACTTATCCCCAAGTTCCAACATTACACTGCGGTTCGTGCGTGGGACGTCTCGCCGAAGCGAAATCCAAACAAGGAACCTCCCCGATACACTAATCCTGGAAATGTAGGTCATTGAGGTCCATTATGCCCTTGACACTCAAAGTACAAGCACAAGCAATAATAACCATCCAACCGAGCTATAACTCGAAGGACGCAGGCTCACATGCTATCATCTTCCAACAGCCCATATACGTAGCAAACTGGGGCCACCTGGTGGGGTTCCACGACACCCACCTCGTGATCTACTCACGCACACAACGTCCGGGAAGCGGTCATAGTTCCTAACCGGCAAGTGAGAGCGTCACATACCCTGAACTCTCACCCCCAAAATAAATAAGTATATATATATATATATATATATATATATATATATGTCATTTGCTGACCACAAAGGACGACAATGACCTGGGGAATATCCACATTCTGCTTTTCTAGTCAGAATGCTCACCCACTACGCACGAAACTTCCCAATGATAGCAATGAGGGGGTATGCTTAACATGTATATACACCATCATATAAGGTATATATACATCCCACATAATAAAGATTTACCATTATATAAGGTATACCTGAAACATCATATTCATTTTCATTAGACGCTCTTAGGCGTAATTGATTAACATCCTTTGTTTAGTATATTTCTCTCAAGATATACTAACGCTCCTCCTCACACATAAATCCCGCTTAGTATGTGCTATACTAATTCTCGCTTGAAGCTCTCATGTCGCTTCTAATATGAATTGTCTTTCAATTCAGTCTAAGTTAAGGATATTCTATATCCTAATGCACCTCAACTAGCATTTCTCACTGTATGAGATATCTCCCAAATCAATCATTAATAAGGATATTTCTATATCCATATGCACATCAAATAGCATTCATAATTCTCCATCCATTATAGGGTTCAATTTGTTTTATGAACCATTAAAGTTATCCCAAATGGGATTGGATCCTAAGATCCGACGCCTCTAAGTCAACCTCATCTACAAGTCGTGAAGTTGTTATCATCACCAAAAAAACCTCAAATAAAAGTGGGCTTCCCCACTTAGGAAAATACCAAAGTCTCTAATCGGTATTCCTCGAATTAGTCAATATGACTCCAAAATTTCTTTTAGGGGAAACTTGCTAAAAGTCTCAAAACATGCTCCAAATATCTCCTATAGAGATCCCCAATTGATAACCTCGAACCAAACGGAAAGAATTTCTCCCTAGAAAAACTTTCCCCCAAAAGCCCTGTTTCCGAATCGATTCGGGCCTATTCCGAATCGATTCGTCCCAGCGAATCGATTCGGCCAGGAAGGCGAATCGATTCGGGTCATAAGACCTGGGACTCTGTCTCGGGCTGAATCGATTCGGCTGGAGTCCGAATCGATTCGGTCACTCAGACCTGGGCACCTGCATATTTCCGAATCGATTCGGCAAGGGGGCCGAATCGATTCGGCCCTGCTGAACCTAAAAAATGGCTACTTTTTAAGTAAGCCAAAATACCCAAAAATCATTTTTATGGTTTTCTCTCCATTTCTCTTCAACCCAATCACAAATATAACAACAATATTCATCCTAGAATCCATATAAACTAATTTCTAACCTTAAATTCATTTATACACTACAAATCTAAGATTTTTCCCAAAAATTAGGTTTTTTGACAAATTTAACCTAAAACCCAAAATATCAATCCACAAATCATGCAATAAATGTACACAACAATTATTTAGCAAGTTTAATCACTTGCCTCGGGTTCGTAGGGTCTGAATCCGCCTTGAGATCGCGTATTGGCAAGAAACCTCCCCTCTCTCTCTCTCTTTTCTCCTTCCTTTTCTTCTTCTTTCTTCTTCTTCTCTCTTTCTTTTCTTTCTATTTCTCTTTCTCTCTTTTGGAGAAATATCTCCCGTAGGCTTTTTAAGCCTAAAACCCAAGATACACATCTTTAAATGATAATACACACTTTAAATGACTCGGCAACTTTAATTCGAGCCAAACGGTCCTAATTTATTTCGAAACCCAAATAGACCCCAAGTACAGTCATTTCGACTTTCTCGACCCTTCCGGAAACGATGGTACCCTCAGAATTTCCATTCGAGACACTTTCTAACAACTCTAAATTTTGACCTCAATTGTCAATTTGATTATTCTCCAATAAAATATTATTTATTTCTCCCAAAATAAAATAATTACTGTTCCGAAAGTCTTGGGTTGTTACAAACTTCCCCACTTACAAGAATTTCGTCCTCGAAATTCAGCTAAGCCTAATTCTCCCAAAGCTCAACTATTTCTAATCTACCCCTAAACACTAGTCCTATCTCCAAACCTCTAACCTCCCACGACGAATTAATTTAATTTATTTTATTTATTAAGTCAATTATGCATTAAATAAAACCAATCTCCACAACAAGGGCGCCCATACACCCTTTATATTTGAGCTTTGTGCTCACAACAGTCATAATGAGGCTTTATTTGCCTCCAAAGTTCCACAATTCCAACAATATAATAATACTAAAATTTTAATAGAACAAAAATTTGAATGGTCCAAAGAAATAACTCCTCTCAATTCCTAACAATCACCAATTTCATGCGGGGGACGTCTCGCAAAAGCGAAATCCAAACAAGGAACCCTCCCAATACACTACTGTGTGGCGATGTCGGGGATTGAGAGTTTGTTAAATCCGGACTAGAGTTTGAAAAAATTTATTTATTTATTTATTTTTTTTTTTTTTAAAAGGGCTCGAAGGCCGATAAAAAGTTTTATTTTGAAAACAGTTTATTTTGAAAACAGTTTATATATTATAATATAATATAAAATGCCTTATGTCCAACACAAGGTCTTTATAGATCATCATCTATATAACATGTAGCTCAGAAATATTATCATATTCATGAGCTAATATTTTTACCTGCGTCCCAAAAACCCACAATCTCAACTAACATACATAAACAACATCTTAAATCATTCAACATATTGCCATATATAAGGCAAAATCCATATATGGAATACAACAATTGTAATAGTCTATCATGACTATAAAAAGAAAAGAAGTAGCTTTTATCATAACTACTTATCACCATAACCATTCTTACATTCACCATAAGGTTTAAAGCTCTTTATGAGCACCTTGCAAGATCACCAATCCTTTTACAAAATAATAGAATAAGAGCCTATTTTGCTCCAAATTCCCCTTTTTGGGTCATTCCATACCATACATAAACAAAAAGGGCTAAAGCACTACCCAATCCATATATATCTCCCATACGATATTCCAAAAATTCACATAGTAATAATCCTATTAATAAAGGACAAAATTCTTACAACATCCATCTCTAGTCCGATTGCCCATCCTCATCAATGGGCTCCCAAACATAGTCCCCCGGTCTAAAGCGACCTCGAATCTGCTGTAGGGGTTGAACTTCCAAAATTTCATCAAATTGTGGTCCTTTACCTCTTTTAGGACAATCTCTCTTTTTATGACCTATTTCTTTACAAAAGAAACACTTGCCTATAAACCCTTTCTGCCCACTCGCATTATTGGCACTCTCTTTGCCAAACTTACCTGATGAACTCGAATCTCCAAGGTTCTTACTCTCTTGAGAACGAAAACGATATTCATGACACTTTAATAGTGCCGCATTCACAACCTCAACGAAAGTCATTAACTTAGGACTTTCTAACAAATATTGTTGGATTTTCCAATCTAAACCTCGAACAAACTTCGATATACATTTCTCTTCCGTATTTACCTCATTAGGCACTAATCTCGCCCATAGGGAAAAATCTTCTTCATATTCTGCCACCGTTCTATTTCCTTGAAAAATCCCCATATCCTGAGTAGGGGAAAACAAATACCTTCGATCAAAAAGTTCCCAAAATGTTGTTATGGGTAAGGTATCTCTCCGTTCAGATGTGGTGACAGACTCCCACCATCGAAGAGCTGCACTCGATAACCTAAAGGTGACTAAAAATTATTTCTGCACCTCACTACACTCAACCATACGAAGATGCCTCTGCATACTATTTTTCCACTGACTTGCAGCCATTACATCAACTCCCCCTGCAAACTCGGGAGGATGCCCCTTACTAAAATCTTGCTTCACTCTCTCCTATAAGGACAATCCTAAATGGGGTGGGGCTGCTCGAGCGGCAGATTGCTGAGCCATCGTAGAAACGGCAGCAGTGACCGCTTGTGCCACAATATTGGCAACATCATCCGTAGTCATGTTCCTTTGAGGCATTTGGGGTTGCACATTCCCTTTATTTGCCCTGATTGAATGACCTCCCTTTGGTGGCATCTAAAACAAGAACAATTGTATCAGAACGCCTTTCAAATATTTTCGAATCACAGAAAGATATGGACGTATGAATATAATCGTCCTAACAATAAGGCTCTACATCAATAACGCTTACGGAAGATCGTAATAACGCACACAGATCCTAAAGACACTAGAACCTGATGCTCTGATACCACCTGTGACAACCCGCTCCAAATAATAACGGGTGGCCAGCCCTATACTACATAAATCAGGTATCTCAGATGGTACAGTCTCAACATCAACAACTAAACACTATAATATAAGGCTAACTACCCGAAATCATTAAGTGCGAATTGCCAAAAATTTTAAAACTTTTATTTTTAACAACAACAACAAAACCAATAATGCACTCAACCAACAATATACATCTAACTATTATGTGAAAAGTGCATGCTCCAATAATAAAAGAGTACAATACATTGTACAACAAAAATCTCAACAATGAAATACCCGAATATGCTGTCGGGCAACAGACAATACAATAATCTGATAAATAAAATATGAAAGTGTTAATCTACAACACTTGAATACTAACTCAAAACAACTGAATCCTAATCTAGATGTACAAGAGATAGGAATCGACTAAAGAAAAGTGCCGCAACAGTCTGTTACTGCCACAGCTCCACAAATCCTGAATGGCGGAATATCAAAGGCGTCCTTGCGGAGGAACACCTGAAGTAATAAAATATATATACATGGAGGAGGAAAATATAAACGGGTCAGAACTCGAGTTTGTAAAAAAAGTTTATAGCAAGTGTATTAAAATGCATAATAATTATAAATGCATTATTACATGATTTAGTTGGAATCGAACACTCCACCGAAATTCAACTCACCTCTCATCTAAAGCGCGCACTAAGCGTATGCACGTGTCTCCAAAAGGATGTCCGATTCTAATTTAGGTAAGAGGATTCTAACTTAAACCCAAATAAAGTATTTAAGTGAAACCATCTAACCTATCTCTCAATTCTACCTTATCACTATATTCATTAAGTTGTATACATTATCTTTAATGTAATTGTTATAGTTATCTTTATAATGTTCATTTGTTGAACATATAAAGTTACATGATCCAATTATGTCCAGATCATCAACATACACCATCAATCTCAATTACTAGAATTTATATTCTAGTGATGCCCATATAAGGCATGAAACCATATATATAATTATTATAGATGAGTTATTAGCATCCAGAGTTAAGGACTAAACTCCTCCCGATTCTCAACACGGCACTGCGTTTCATGCATGGGACGTCTCGCCGAAGCGAAATCCAAACAAGGAACCCCCCCGTTACACTACTCCTGACCGTATCGATCCTCGGGTCTCATTATGCCCTCAATGCAAGATGCATGTATCCCAAATGATTATTGTCCAATTTTAATTAATTAATATTCCCAATTCTCAACAGTACACGGCGTTTCATGCGTGGGACGTCTCACCGAAGCGAAATCCAAACAAAGAACCCCCCCGTTACACTACTCCTGGCACTGTCGATTGTCGGGATAGGTGATATATATATATATAGATAATTAATTATGAGAATTAAGGACTAAACTTATCCCCAAGTTCCAACATTACACTGCGGTTCGTGCGTGGGACGTCTCGCCGAAGCGAAATCCAAACAAGGAACCCCCCCGATACACTAATCCTGGCAATGTAGGTCATTGAGGTACATTATGCCCTTGACACTCAAAGTAAAAGCACAAGCAATAATAACCATCCAAGCGAGCTATAACTCGAAGGACGCAGGCTCACATGCTATCATCTTCCATCATCCCGCATACGTAGCAAACTGGGGCCACCTGGTGGGGTTCAACGACACCCACCTCGTGATCTACTCACGCACACAACGTCCGGGAAGCGGTCATAGTTCCTAACCGGCAAGTGAGAGCGTCACATACCCCGACCTCTCACCCCCAAAATAAATAAGTATATATATATATATATATATATATATATATATATATATATATATATATATGTCATTTGCTGACCACAAAGGACGACTATGACCTGGGGAATATCCACATTCTGCTTTTCTAGTCAGAATGCTCACCCACTACGCACGAAACTTCCCAATGATAGCAAGGAGGGGGTATGCTTAACATGTATATACACCATCATATAAGGTATACATACATCCCACATAATAAAGATATACCATTATATAAGGTATACCTGAAACGTCATATTCATTTTCATTAGACGCTCTTAGGCATAATTGATTAACATCCTTTGTTTAGTATATTTCTCTCAAGATATACTAACGCTCCTCCTTACACATAAATCCCGCTTAGTATGTGCTATACTAATTCTCGCTTGAAGCTCTCATGTCGCTTCTAATATGAATTGTCTTTCAATTCAGTCTAAGTTAAGGATATTCTATATCCTAATGCACCTCAACTAGCATTTCTCATTGTATGAGATATCTCCCAAATCAATCATTAATAAGGATATTTCTATATCCATATGCACGTCAAATAGCATTCATAATTCTCCATCCATTATAGGGTTCAATTTGTTTTATGAACCATTAAAGTTATCCCAAATGGGATTGGATCCTAAGATCCGACACCTGTAGGTCAACCTCATCTACAAGTCGTGAAGTTGTTATCATCACCAAACAAACCTCAAATAAAAGTGGGCTTCCCCACTTAAGAAAATACCAAAGTCTCTAATCGGTATTCCTCGAATTAGTCAATATGACTCCAAAATTTCTTTTAGGGGAAACTCGCTAAAAGTCTCCAAAACATGCTCCAAATATCTCCTATAGAGATCCCCAATCGATAACCTCGAACCAAACGGAAAGAATTTCTCCCTAGAAAAACTTTCCCCCAAAAGCCCTGTTTCCGAATCGATTCGGGCCTATTTCGAATCGATTCGTCCCAACGAATCGATTCGGCCAGGAAGGCGAATCGATTCGGGTCATAAGACCTGGGACTCTGTCTCAGGCCGAATCGATTCGGCTGGAGTCCGAATCGATTCGGTCACTCAGACCTGGGCACCTGCATATTTCCGAATCGATTCGGCAAGGGGGCCGAATCGATTCGGCCCTGCTGAACCTCGAAAATGGCTACTTTTTAAGTAAGCCAAAATACCCAAAAATCATTTTTATGGTTTTCTCTCCATTTCTCTTCAACCCAATCACAAATATAACAACAATATTCATCCTAGAATCCATATAAACTAATTTCTAACCTTAAATTCATTTATACACTACAAATCTAAGATTTTTCCCAAAAATTAGGTTTTTTGACAAATTTAACCTAAAACCCAAAATATCAATCCACAAATCATGCAATAAATGTACACAACAATTATTTAGCAAGTTTAATCACTTGCCTCGGGTTCGTAGGGTCTGAATCCGCCTTGAGATCGCGTATTGGCAAGAAACCTCCCCTCTCTCTCTCTCTTTTCTCCTTCCTTTTCTTCTTCTTTCTTCTTCTCTCTTTCTTTTCTTTCTATTTCTCTTTCTCTCTTTTGGAGAAATATCTCCCGTAGGCTTTTTAAGCCTAAAACCCAAGATACACATCTTTAAATGATAATACACACTTTAAATGACTCGACAACTTTAATTCGAGCCAAACGGTCCTAATTTATTTCGGAACCCAAATAGACCCCAAGTACAGTCATTTCGACTTTCTCGACCCTTCCGGAAACGATGGTACCCTCAGAATTTCCATTCGAGACACTTTCTAACAACTCTAAATTTTGACCTCAATTGCCAATTTGATTATTCTCCAATAAAATATTATTTATTTCTCCCAAAATAAAATAATTACTGTTCCGAAAGTCTTGGGTTGTTACAACCCTCCCCCCTTCTTTTTTCCCATCGTTTTCACTTCCCTCCAATTTCTCTCTCTAAGCGCAACTTCTCTCTCTCTCTCTACATTTTCAGCTGTGTTTTTTTCTCTATCTCTTTCCTTTGTATATATGTGGGTGTATATGTGTGTGTGTGTGTGTGCAGGTGTAGGGGGGTTGTGTGTGTGCGCGCGTGTGTGTGGTGGTGGTGGTGGTGTGTGTGTGTGTGTGTGTGTATGTGCAGGTGCGTGAGTGAGTGAGTGAGTGTGTGTGTGTGTGCGCGCACGCGCATGTGTGTGGTGGTGGGGAAGGGGGAGGCTGTGGGTGGTAGTGGGGCAGGGTGTCTGGGGAGGGGGGGATTGTTCAATTTGGTTTTAGGAATTATAAATATTGACTGAGTATTTTTATTTTTAGTTTAGGACTTGAAATTAATTGTTAATGTTGATTGGATGATGTTAATTGGAATTGAAATTGATAGGTATTGTTAATATTGATTGAATCTTATTGTATATTCTTATTTAGGTACGAAATTGGTTTGAAATTGTTAATGTTGAATTAATTGAGTAGATGAATTAGAAGGAGTACGGGATACACATTTGTTAGTTTGTTGTTGTTGTTGTTGTTGTTGGATTATAGTGGACGGATGTGGTTGGATATGGAAGTTGGTTGTTTATTTTTTTTAAATCCTTAATTTAATTCACACTAATAAATCCTTAAATAATTATATCGTCTTAATTTGTTGGGTTGGTTAATCTTGGAAGTGGCACGACCACTGGATTATTGTCAAAATAGGGGAAGGGGGAGTTTTCAACTTTTTTCTAAAATTACTTCGTGTCACGACCCGTTCGAGAGTGGCACGACCACGAATTTATGATAATTAAATGAAACATTCTTGAAATTACACATAGTGCGCATAGATACTAGCCTTCTAGTTCTTATGCGTACGCATTCAATAGCTCTTAGATCCGTTCGAGAGTCATTACCCCTGTAATGAGATTTCTCGAAGTGTCCCATTTGGACAGTTTGGGACTGCATAGTTTCTGTATTGACGAGTTCGTCGATGAGGGTGGTCATGTGATGGGCAAACGAGTGAAATTAATGAGTTTGTAACATGAACAAGAAGCTCGTTATCTATTTGACACACATGAAGATGTCGAAAAATAGAAAAAGTAAGTTTAAATTATTTTAAATTTTACATTATTTTAGATTTTTTTATACATGATTAATTTTTTAATATGTTTGTCACATTAATTTTATGAAAAAAATATGAGTCTTGTGAGAACAATAAAACACGAAAAATAATGACACAATCAAACAACGAATTTAGGTTGTGGTTGTCACACGAGGTAAATATAATGAAAATGTCTGTTATATAATTTTACATTACAATAAAACTTTATAACTAACCTAATTAATTTATCTATATTCTCAGCTCTTAAAGACGGGTGATGCGATATCAAGGCTTGCTCTTCTAGCCACTGGACCCTTGTTCATAGCACAAGAGTACAAAAATTATCGATAGAACACTTACGTATATGATGCAAGGGTGTACGAGGAAAGTACAAATGTACAGAATTCGGGCACTTCATACAAGGATTTTACTTTCTTTCGAGCGAGTGCGAAAGATAAAAACCTCGTTGAAGCTGAAATGACTTACTATGGTGTAATTCAAAATATATTTGAATTGGACTATGTAAGCTTCAAAGAGGTTGTATTTTACTCTGATTGAGTAAGAGTTGAGGATACAAATACTTTTAAATTTGATCATGGCACCAATTTGATCATGGTTGATTTCTCCAAGTTGAAGACCAATGAACACGTGAATGATGGGCCGTTTGTTTGTGCATTTTAAAAGGTCAAGTAAGTATTTTACTTGGAATATATCAACAACGAGCCGTGGTTAATCGTCCTACATGTGCTAAAGCATCTAAATAATAATGTTGATGATTTGGTTGCTCCTACCGAATATCAATCTAGTTTTTATGATAACCCGAATTTGAAATCATTTTTAAATTTGTAATAAGTATTGCAATTATCACTACACCAAAATGACAAAATTATCACCTTTCAGCCGGTCACCCTTGTCAAGGTCATTGACCGTGACAAAAAACACGCGTTTTGTGTCACGATCATTGACCTTGACACGACCGTGACAAAGAATTATCACGGTCGTTGACCGTGACAAGTCCGTGACAAATTCACTTGTCACGGTCAATGACCGTAACAATTCTTTAAATAATTGTCACGGTCAATAACCTTGACACGACTGTGACAACTTCTACAGCAAAAACCCTTACCCCTTCTTTTTCCCCTTCCGCCGTTCCCTCTCTCTCTCTCTCTCTCTCTCTCTCTCTCTCTTCCATTTATATATATGTTTGTGTGTATATATATGTGTGTGTGTGTGTGTGTGTGTGTATATGTGCGTGTGTGTGTGTGTGTGCGTGTGTGTGTGTGTATGTGTGGATGGTGGGGCAGGGTGGGGGTAGGGGTGGGGCAGGGGGGTTGTTGTGTGTGTTTGTGTGTGTGTATATGTGTGGTGGATGGGGGGTGTGGAGGGAGGTGGGGCAGGGTGGGGGGTTGTTTTGTGTGTGTGTGGGGGGGGGGGGGGAGGTGGGGTAAGTCAAGGTACCATTGTAATTCTCTTAATATCGTATTTTGATGATTCTATGAGATAATATATATTGTTTCAAGGTTAACTCATTGTAGATAAAAACATTCACATAGTAATCCATCCATAGATTCTATAATTACATCAACTAAAATATAATTAATAAATGAAACAGTTTTAGATGAAAGTAAATTAATAATTAATGCCCATTTCATATGAAAGTAGGATTGCACCTCAGTGTAAATTAGTAAATTAATAATTATATACGTTAATTGTTAGTTTAATTGATGAAATGAATTAATTGAGTAGATGAATTAGAAGGAGTACGGGATACATATTTGTTGTTAACATTGCTTTTGGATTATTTTGTTTAGTAAATGTTTGGTTGGTTAGTTTTAAAAGTGGCATGACCACTGGATTATTGTCCATATGGGAGTGGGATTTTTCAACTTTTTTTAAAAATTACTCTGCATATCGAACAATATATATATAGTATGATAATTAAATGAAACATACTTGAAATTAAATATAGTGCGCATAGATACTAGCCTTCTAGTTCTTATGCATACGCATTCAATAGCACTTAGACCCGTTCGAGAGTCATTACCCCTGTAATGAGATCTCTCGAATTGTCCCGTTTGGACAATTTGAGAGTGTATAATTTATGTATAATTTTCTTATTGGCATAAAGTTGTTACTTTTGGAGGAAGTTCTGCAGTCGTATCTTAATGTTCTCTGGGTACATACTAGATTGACAAGTGTGACTGTTATTTCAATTGATCAATTGAAATAACACTCACACCTGCCAATCTACGCCGTGTACTTGGAGAACTACGGGGATATGCTGTCGAATTTTTTTCAAATCGTAACAATGTGCATGAGCTGTTAAGTATATTACAGAAAAATGCAGTCTTGAATGGGATAGGACCACTCACCCTTTAATTGGATAATTAAATGATGGGATAACTAAATAAAACATACTATAAATCTAAGTTTTGTTTACCTTTAATAGGTGTTTAGTTGTGGTAGTTGTGATGGGATATTCGAAATACAAAGAGTGGATGAGTGAGACTAATAGAATGGGGTATGCGTTTCGCAGAGGTGCAAGCGAATTTGTGAAATATACAAAGAGATGTCATAATGATGAAGAGTTTTCGTGTCCGTGTTCTAGGTGTAAGAATGGTAAGGTGTTTGAGTGGAAAACAGTTGAACTACATTTGTTAAGATCGGGTATGCAAGATAGTTATCGATTTTGGAGTTTTCACGGTGAATTAAAAGTTCCTTTTATCCCCGACCAACCTTCACAACAACCTTCAACAAGTAGAATAGATGTAGAAGGGGACGACGTAGATCATAATATGTTAGAGGATTTAGTTGATGATGCGTACGAAGTTTATGAAGTAGAGGAGAATGAGGTTACTGATGATGTAGAAAATTCAAGTGCTCGTAAAGATAACACGATAAAACTTGATGATGACTACCAAAGTTTAAAATTTAAGGCGACCCAACCGTTATACTCTGGCTGTGAGAAAGATCAAACAACTTTACATGCCATAGTTGGTTTGCACAGTTTGAAGACGCAGTACGATTTGTCTGACAATAGCGTGACGGCAATTCTGAAATGGGTGAAGGGCTTATTACCCAAGGTGAATACATTTCCAAATAGCTATCATGTTATGAAGAACAGTTTGAAAGGTTTGGGAATGAAGTATAAATCGATTCATGCTTGTGTGTATGACTGCCTACTATACCGAAAGGAGTATGAAAATCTCGATCGTTGTCTGGTATGCGATGAACCTAGATATGTCCAATCTACTAGTAAGGAAGGCACAAGCTCAAAAGTTCCTCAAAAAGTACTAAAATATTTTCCCGTTGGGCCTAGATTAAAGCGATGTTTCACAGTACCATGGATTGCAGAGGCAATGACTTGGCATGCTAGGGCAGAAGTAGGGGGTAATATCATGCGTCATCCTATTGATTCTACTGCCTGGCGGAGGATGAATTTTGAGTATCCCGATTTTTCTCGAGAACAACGCAACATTCATTTGGCTATATCAATAGATGGTTTCAATCCATTTGGAAATCTAAGCACCAATCAGAGTGTATGGCCAGTGATCCTAGCCCCACTCAACCTCCCTCCTTCACAGTGTATGAGACCTGAATTTTCGATGATGGCTTTATTGATACCTGGGCCAAAGGCACCAGGTGATGACATTGACGTCTACCTGGCTCCTTTGGTAGAAGAATTAAATGAGTTGTGGGAAGAGGGTGTGCAATCATTTGACTCTTTTAGAAAAGAAGAGTTTACGCTGAAAGCTATGTTGGTGTGGGAAATTCATGATTTTCCAGCTTATGGGACATTATCCGGTTGTGTAGTACATGGTTATTTGGGGTGTCCTATTTGTGGAGAGGAGACTGAATCTCTTCGTCTATCCTTTAGCTTAAAAAATATATATTATCGCCACAGGAGGTTTTTACCCCCAGCTCATAGTTTCAGATCTGAGAAAGGTTCCAATTTTTTATTGGGCAGAGTTGAACATAGGCTACCGTCGAGACAACTTTCGGGTTCAAAAATTGAAAGTAAATCTTCTGAATGTGGCCCTAATATGATAGGTAAGAATCCCAAATTTAAGAATGTCAAGCATAAGAAGACCCCAACTGGGAATGAAACTGAGATAAGAAAGGCATGGTCTCGGAGGTCAATTTTATTTGACTTGCCTTATTAGAAGAATAACCCGGTGCGACATGTATTGGATGTGATGCATGCAGAGAAGAACTTCGCTGAACATATTGTGGGTACTTGCCTTGGGGAGAGTCATTCGAAGGATGGAGAAAATGTACGAAAAGACCTTAAAACGTTAAAACTTAAGCCACAACTATGGCTGAAAGAAGATAGTAGGGGAAGGACAATAATTCCCCTGGTGCGTTTACTTTGACGAGTGGGGAAAGGAAGGTGCTTCTAGACACAATATATAATTTGAAGGGCCCATATACTTTTCGTCCAACTTGCAAAGGATTGTGAATTATGCTACTCATGATTTACATAAGTGTAAGTCCCACGATTGGCATGTGATCATGCAATTGGTTCTTCTATTGTTTAAGCACTGTTTCTCCAAGCACAAGGATTTGCGTAGGGCTATTATGCAAATTAGTATTACCTTCTCCCTCTTGTGTGAGAGGGTAGTGAATCGAGAACACATAGTGGCAGCAAAATTGGCTGTGATCGAAGCGATTTGTGTATTGGAGAAGTACTTTCCCCCAGCATTATTTGACATAAGTGTTCACTTGTTGGTACACCTATGTGACGAGGCACTTCTTTGTGGTCCAGTTAGATATCGATGGATGTATCCGTTTGAAAGATTGATGAAAGTTTTTAAAGATTACGTCAAGAATACGCGATACATTACAGGATCAATTGTAGAGGAATACATCACCGTGGAGTCATCAATATATACTCGGGAATATATGCCTGACTCGACCAGCGTTGATGACACTGATGAATTCGTCGATGATGGTGGTCATGTGATGGGAAAACGAATGAAATTAACGAGTTTGCAGTATGAACAAGTAGCTCGTTATCTATTTGACACACATGAAGATGTCGAAGAATGGAAAAAGTAAGTTTCGATTATTATAATGTTTAAAATTATTTTAGATTATTTTATACATGATTAATTTTGTAATATGCAGAAAATATGAAGCCCGTGAGAACAAAAAAAGACGAAAAATAATGGTACAATCAGACATCGAATTTAGGCTTTGGTTGACACAAGAGGTAATTATAATGAAAACAGTCGTTATATAACGTTACATTACACTCAAATTTTACCACTAATATAATTAATTTATCTATATTCTCAGCTCCTAAAGACGGGTGATGCAACATCAAGGCTTGCTCGTCTAGCCACTGGACCCTTGTTCGTGGCACAAGGGTACAAAAAATATCAATTGAACGGTTACATTTTCGGCGCTAAAGTGTACGAGGAAAGTACAAATATACAGAACTCGGGAATTTCATACAAAGCTCTTACTATCTTTCGAGCGAGCACAAAAGATAAAAACCTCGTTGAAGCTGAAATGACTTACTATGGTGTAATCCAAAATATATTTGAATTAGATTATATAAGCTTCAAAGAGGTTGTATATTACTGTGACTGGGTAAGAATTGAGGATAAAAATGCTTGTAAAGTTGATCCTGTCACCAATTTGATCATGGTTGACTTGCCCAAGTTGAAGAGCAACGATCACGTGAGCGATGAGCCGTTTGTTTGTGCATTTCAAAAGGTTAAGCAAGTGCTTTATTCGGAGTATATCAATAATGAACTGTGGTCAATTGTCAAACACACTCCAAGGCGTCTAAATAGTAGTGTGGATGACTTGGCTGCTCCTACCGAATATCAATTCATTTTTTATGATAACCCGAATTTGAAATAATTTTTCAATTTGTAATAAATATTTCAGTTTGTACGGAAACATCCATTTTTAATGCTTTTAATTGATTTGCACTTTATCATTTTCACTCTTGTGTGGTGTGCGTGTGTGGAGAGGAGATTAATACATAAATATTCCAACTACATCTAAGTTTTGTTTATACTAATCCATGAATATACGCTTCTTACATTTAATAGATGATTAGTACATAGTTATTTGGGGTGTCCTATTTGTGGAGAGGAGACTGAATCTCTTTGTCTATCCAAACACTAAGAAATGCCATAATCCTATGGAGTTATGCTCTGCAAATTCCTCCCAACCGTTATGTAGCCAAACATCACCAGTTGAAGTTGTCAATTCCACTTTCCATACCCCAGCACTTGGAACCTCTAACAAAACATGGGAGACCATTGAAAGGAGGAATTGACAACTTCAACTGGTGATTTTTGGCTACACAACGGTTAGAAGAAATTTGCAGCGCATAACTCCATAGGATTATGGCATTTCTTAGTGTTTAAATATGAAGAGAATTATATTTGATACGATTGCCCGGGATACATTAGTTGGAAGGAGGTGCCATATGAGCTCAAGTTAGCTGTTTGGGTGACACTACAGGTAATGTATTTATATTTATATGTCAATTTCGATTTCGATTTTAATTTCGATTTATATTTATCTATATTTGCGGGGCGGATACTAATTTTAATTTATTTCAATTCAGGGGACAGGGAGTGGCCCTGAGGGTAGTCCACATATGCTCGATACTTATGTGGCTATTCGGATGAGAAGGGAAGGATAAGGAGGTGTCCCCGAGCGTTGCGGTACAAAATCTCTTTTCCAGCTAAATAGTTTATAGATTTGAGATAATTGATGGTGATGTTGTTTATTCTTAAATGGTCTCTATTTTGAATATATATTTGCATTATCTTTAGTTTGTTTGGATATATGATGTTTGAACAGGTACAACGTTGCTATAACATGTACAAATATACTGCTAGGCAGTGGCAGTGGAAATACTGCCCAGCAAATTTTTTTTAAATTCTGCCCAGAATTGTCACGGTCATTGACCGTGATAATTTTTTAAAAAAGGGTCAAGGTTTTGTCATGGTTTTTAACCGTGACCACGACCGTGACAATCCTGTTGGACTTGTCAAGGTCAATAACCGTGACACATCCGTGATAAAAAAATTTATCTCGCCCCGAATTGTCACGGTCATTGACCTTGACAAGTCCAACTTGTCAAGGTCAATGACCGTGACAATAGTGCAGATTTGGTGTAGTGTATCTGATATTAGTTTAATGCTTTTAATTCATTGGTACTTGATCAGTTTACTGCATGTAATATTTAGATTTAATTCTTAAGCATTAATTCAAAGTCCATGTCCAGTGGGTGTATTATTCTAGTGTTTTATTATTATCGGACATCAGTTCAGGGCTATTAGTTTATTTGTACTTGATCAGTTTAGTGCATTAATTCAAAGTTGCCAGTGTTTTGTTATAATATGGTTAGTTCTTTGTATTCTTCTAATTCATTTGGATTTGTACTAATAACAACAATTTTACAAAAAATATCTTCTTCAGGGCGTGGCGGCAACTGAGGCGACGAGGGATCCTCGAACCCTAGGCTCCCAAAATAGGGCAAATTGGGATATGTAGTTGAGAACAAGCTGGGAATATTGGCTAAATCCCTTGAGTTGGTGAAGACGATTATTGGTCGGGGGTACACTAGTCGGAGGGAGGTGCTAAATGAGCTCAAGTTAACTATTTGGGCGACACTACAGGTAATGTATTTATATTTCAATTTCAATTTCAATTTCAATTTCAATTTCAATTTCAATTTCAATTTCAATTTCAATTTCAATTTCAATTTCAATTTCAATTTCAATTTATATTTATTAGAAACTAACAGTTACTTTCTTCTTGTGTTGCATTTGTTTGACAAGAATAATTCGGCCTACCCCCACAATTCCGTAATTCCATGATGGAGCAGTTGAGGGAACAACATAAGACGTGGAAGAAAAATTTATGGTCCCGGTACTTTGGGAAGGCCCGGGACTCCATCCTCAGACTGTGTGAGACCATTCCACCGAAGGAGTCGATCGCATTGGCACAGTGACAAAAGTTTATCGACAATGATATCGATGAGCGACAATTGGCATCTCACCAATTGGGGAGGGCAAACCGAGCTAAAAGACGGACGTGCACTACTCCGGACGGACGTCTGACGCCGAGGTGGAGCACATGATGGTAAGTTTTTATTTTTCTATAAATATAGTTTATATTATTCTGCATTATTTTATTTTACGTTACTTACTAATTTTGTATTGTTTTATTTTACAAGATGGGGAGTGGCCCTGAGGGTAGGCTACATAGGCTCGATGCCTATGTGGAAATTCTGACGAATAAGGGCAAGGACAAGGAAGTGCTCCCGAGCGTCGCGGCCACGATTATAAGTTATAAATTTTTAATTTTTGTTAATTGCCTTATAATTTTTTTTATATATATTTAATTAACTAATCATGTGCTTTTTCTCTTTTGAGGCAAAGCTTAAGGAAGTGCATAAGTCGCAGTCTGATGCCAACAAGGCATCTTTGTCTACAAATGCACTAAGCCAAGTGCTCGGCGCTGATCATAAGGGGAAGACTAGGGGATGAACTCGCGGGTGAGAAAGTCTAGGATCATTGGAATGGAGGCGAGCAACACCGGGTTAGCTTGTCAAGTGGACACGCATGACGAGAAGCTATCAAGTTTGGAGGCAACGATCCTAGATATGTACTCCTTCATGAATCGTAAGTTATGTAAGGGCTAGGAGAAGACGATGGAGGAAGAGGTGGACGAGGACGTGGTCGTCACTGCTTTATCGCCGATATGCATGGACTCGCCTCTTGATGATCTAGTTTCCATCTTGGCTCCCATCCAGTGGCCTATGTCAACAATCGGTTGGCCGAGCGTGTTTTTACTCAACATATATGATGGCCAGCGGATAGAGAGAAGGTTAAGGGACCCGAGAACCCTCCCGAGTACGCTATTGTATGGACATGTCCTTCAAGACATCGAGGCCAAGGTGCACGTCACGCATGTGATACCCAAAAAGGAGAACTCTGCATTGTGGTTGTACGAACAATACGACGTGATGCATATTAAGGGATGTCTCAATGCGTTTATCGTGTGGCCTTCCTTCCTCCTCCAACCTACCCCAAACTCTATGCATTAATTATTTATATTTATTTTATTTGGACACTTGGATAATATTTGTATTGTTTTTATTTGTTACATTTTGGTTTGGATCTGGATTATAATTCTATTTTATTTGGACTGTTTGAACAAGTATAATTTTGTTATAACCTGTACAAATATACTGCTAGACAGTGGCAGTGGCCATACTACCCAATAGATGTTTTTTAAATTCTGCCTAGAATTATCATGGTCTTTGACCGTGATAATTGTTTTAGGATTTTTCACGGATTTGTCAATGTCTTTAACCGTGACAAACCTTTTCAAGGTCAAAGACCGTGACAGGACCGTAACAAGTCTAATGAACTTGTCAAGGTCTTTGACCGTGATAAGTTTATGACAAAAATAGTTGTCACCCCCCGACTTGTCACAGTCAATAACCGTGACAATTCGACCATTTTGGCGTAGTGTGGAAGCAAAGAGCTAATGCTTCGAAAATTCTTTACGTTTTTCTTATTTGTTAGGGATTGCACATTGACCAATGCTTGTATCTTGTTTGGATTTGCTCCAATACCTCTTTGGTTTAATTCGAAGCTAAGGAACATTTCTTCTCGTACTCCAAATACACATTTTGTTGGGCTGAGCTTCATTCTATGCTTTTCTAATTGGTTGAATGTCTTACCCAAGTCTTTGATATGGTCGGCGACTATCTTGATCTTGGTGAGCATGTCATTAAGGTATACCTCCATGTTCATGCCGATATGCTCTTCAAATACTTTTTTCACTAATCTTTGGTATGTGGCTCTAGCGTTCTTACGCCAAAAAAGCATGACGTTGAAACAATAGGTACCTCGGCTAGTTATGAACGAAGCCCTTTATTTGTCTTTTGATTTCTTCTTGATTTAATTATATCCTGAGTACGCATCCATGAAGCTGAGTAGTTTATGCTTGGTAGTAGCGTCGATTAATTGATCGATCCTTGGTAAAGGATAATGATCCTTTGGGTAGGCTTTGTTCAAGTCTGTGAAGTTAGAAAATATATGCCATTTGTTATTCTTTATCATCACACGTTAGACAGCCATTCGGGGTACTTCACATCTTCAATAAAGCTGAGTTTCAGTATCTTGTCCACTTCTTCTTGTATAATCTTGTTCTTTTCGTCGCTGAAGACTTGTCTCTTTTATTTGATCGGCTTGGCATCCTTGACTATGCTAAATTCATGACACATGAATTCTGACTCAATCCCCAGCATATATTCATGGCTCCAAGAAAAGCTATTCTTTTATTTCCTGAGAAAATCTATCAACTTCTTTTTAATAGTAGGCTCTAGTGATGATCCGATATGCGTTGTTTTATTCGATTGTTCATCATAGAGGATAATTAATTATATCTCTTCCACAACTTAGACTTTAATTAGTTCCACTTCTTCGTACGGATCCAATGTTTCTATCTGGTAGGTAGTGGTCAGTTTCTTTTATTCCTCCTAGTCGGCTGAAGTGTATTATCACTCTCTAGCTTCAATTTGATTACCTTTAACTATACTCACCCCATAATGAATGGGGAACTTTAGACAGTAATGTTCAATGGAGGGCACTACTTCGAATTTTTTTAATCTAACCGTACCGAGTATAATATTATCACTGAGTTGACATATTTATCTAGGATGAAGAAACGAATCTTCTCAGTTCAACAGGTCAGCCATTTACCAATCATAACTTCCAGATTAATTGTTCCTAGAGGATACACCTTTTCTTTTGAGAAACCAATGAGGGGCCGTCTGTGGTAAGCTTCAAATTTGGTATTTAGAAATCCTAAACCTCTGAAGCAGTTATAAAATAAGGTGTTAATAGAATTACATTGTCGATCATAACTCTGACCACCTTTCCTTCGTGAACCGTTATCGTGATAACCAGAGGGTCATCAAAGGATAAAGAATCCCTGAGAATCTTTAGAGAATCCTACCACCAACCTATCCTTGTTCACTTTTCTCGGATGGGTGTCCACATTAGTAGACAAGTTGATCTGCCAGATGTAAGTACAGGCTTTAGATTCATTGAGGTAGGTTTTTTTCTTCTCTATTTCATCTCCTCCGCTAGTGTCATATCCTGCAATAAAGTTACATCCAAAAGAGATCATTTTACCTCACGCACAAGTTCCTTAAGTATCTTGGGAAAGTTTGAATCATCTTCATAGTCATCATCCCTACTTTTTTTCTTGTCATCTCTTCTTCTACAAGGGGTTCCCGACCAGGGTTCCTGATCGTTTGAATGATCTATTTAGCCTCTTTTGTCTATGAACTTTGACAAATCCCTCTGTAAATTAGGTTTCCTATCTCATCTTCAGGGTTATGGTGTTATCGGTGTTATATTCGTGATCTTTATAGAACTCACAGTATTGGATTTTATCTCTTCAATTTGGATGAGACTAACTTCCCAGGCCATTTCAAGTCTCTGCTCCCACGAATCTCTTCCAGGAAATAGGGAACATTGATGATTATAGCAGTGTATTTGTGATATCTTTTTGGGTTCTCCACCTTTTATCTTTTCGCTCTTTCTTCTCTGAGCTCTTATTGGTATTGGTCTTGGAGTTATTGGTCTCTTTAGTAGCTATAGCCTCCTCTACATTCATGATTTTACCATCCTTGGCCAGTAGTTTGGTTATAATCTTGAATGGCTCCTTATCGAGTACATAATATAATTTTTTGGGTAACAAGTCACTCATTAATGCAGTGATTGTCCTCTTCTCATCGTAGTCGATGACCTCCAGCTTTTTACTATTAAATCAATTGAGGTATTCAATAGTGGTCTCTTCAACACTTTGGCGAACACTTACTAGATGAGTTACCCTTTTGGATGGTTTGACGCCAAAGAATGTATTAGTACCGGACAAATAAGACAGCCATTGAAAGTTGGAGATCTTCCCCCGCGGCAGATTATTGTACCAAATCTATGCCAATAAGTTATAATAATAAAAATGCTTGGCAACGCATCTCATCAGTGACCGGATAAATTTTTGCGACAGATTGATATTGTTCCACATATAGTACTGGATCCATTTTTCCATCATACTTCAGAGTTAACATGGGTGTCTTGAACTTTATTGGTGTAGGATAATTCACAATTGAAGGTGTGAAAGGTGATCCTTCCATGAAACTCCTGTGTAAGTGATTTTTTACTTTATTATTTCCCCCTGGAGATCCTTCGATTGTTAGATTGAGCCCTTTCATGGTTGGTTATCTGGATTGGCATTGGCTGAGATAGTTTTGGCTTCTCAATCATTATTTTGCTCTGAGCTCTCTTTTTGGGAAATTTTCTCGGCGCATACCGAACCTTATACACTAGACCTATACCTGATGGAGCTTTTTCGATATTATATAGATCCTTCAGGCTCTTTATGATGACGGCCTCTTATTGCTCGGGGACCTAGCTGATCAAACTTTAAGTCCCTGCTCAGTCACTCCAAAATGCTCGACCACTCCTCAGGGAATGATTATTCGTCATAATGATCAGTGGTCCTAAGGGATGAGGTGTCTCCTGGCGATATGATCTATTATATATTTATCAGAATATCTAGATCTGCTTATTTCATTTCGTGATCCAACATTCAACCTGGTAAGGTCTAGGATGCCAGATCATGATAGGTTGACTGGCTATCGCTATAAGGGTAAGGAGGTAACATTTCTCCTCTCATGTTAAAGAGTTCTAGCCAAGATGGCATGATAAAATTTGATATGGGCTTGCTCTAACTGGTTTTGAGTGTTTAAGTCAATTTCTTTAATGTTTCTTATGTTGCCTTTTGAACTTTGGTTATGCTCATCAAAATTCCTTGGAGGTCCCCCCATCCCCACGGTGGAAGGAGGAATGATTTCATTTGCCCTACTGCTTTCGATATTATTCCTCATTTCTTGCGGCAAAGGAGATGACAAGTTAATTTGAATGGAAACAATAGATGGATTTTCTAGTCACTCTCATAGATGGTGGCAATATATTATTTTCTATAATAGATGCTAGGATAATTTTAGGTCCTGGATGAATAATATCAATAATAAACTATAATAGATATAGAAGAAAATGGTTTGAACTTGAGAGAGATGAGACGTAGATAAAGAGACAAGAGATTTAATGTGGTTCATCCT
This sequence comes from Sambucus nigra, assembly GCA_949130495.1. Classification (NCBI taxonomy): domain Eukaryota; kingdom Viridiplantae; phylum Streptophyta; class Magnoliopsida; order Dipsacales; family Adoxaceae; genus Sambucus; species Sambucus nigra. Next base: position 631,767,867 of record OX422213.1, on the reverse strand, counting down.
TATGAGGTGTCTACATCCCTGATTGCAAAGCTATTTTATATTAGGCAAGGTCCAAGCTCTCAAAGATCTCTCTTGGGTTTAGTGTATGTCTTTTTCTTCTTATCCCAGCTATGGGATATAGTGGGCTATTTATAGCGGTGGTAAGAAGAAGAAGATGCGGAACACCTTTATAAATAGGCAGTTACACCTGTTACATTCTTTATGGAAACTAATCATGAGCTAAATGGGGTTTAACCCACGTGCATTTATAAAAGAGACTATAAATTTCCCCAAGTGTATCTAAATATTGACATTTTTCCTTGTTGATGGTTGTCCTTCCAGCTGGTGGTCGGCCATACTACCAACCAAGAGAGAATATTTAGTTGACCAAGAAAATAACTTGTGGCTAATGCCTAATCAAATATTTCATTATGATAGGTGTCATAATTTCATTAGTCCGTGTCATATTCTAGTTTTAAGGTACAACAGTCTCCAAGACTGTAAAGGAAATATAAGATATATTAAACTCTCATTGTTGTTCCATAACGTTATGGACTGGTAATACTGCCTGACATAGTTGATAGGATCCATCTTCACATCATAAATTTTGAACTGTGCAACAACGAACTTTTTAGGAAGCTCAAGTTCCTTAATAGCCCGACTAAACGGTGATTTTATCCAGATGATAAGATATTGTCTAGTGAGCCCTTTAGTTATCTATGCTCCTTGATAAGCAGGGTGATTGTACACTTCTTTCCTAATCAAATCACATAGATACTTATCTTACTACCATTCATTAGAGCTGGGTCTTCTCCCCTGTGACCCCCGCGAGGGGAATCCTCCTTCTAGCATGGAGCACTCCTCCCTTGATTATGATATCTCCTCACCTGAAAACTAAGAGTATGCGATATGCGGATACACTTGTGTTTCTCTCTTTGTAATTCTCTCTCCAACCTTTCCAAGTGTCATTGGAGTGCATCATTATGATCCTGGTTATACCTAGTAGTAACCCTTTTGTCCCGGATGACTTTTTCATAGGTGTGAGTGAGCTTTGAGAGCTAGTTGGACTATTGAGGCACGTTACTTTCGTCAGTTTCCTCCTCGTGATGATTATAACGTGGGTGATAGTCATGAATCTCTGATCTGACCCTATAAGACCGCGGAGAAGGTAGATGATCCTCCTAGTTGTCATAATCTAAAGGATGACCTTCTTAGTCTCAATGGCTATACTAGTGATGACAGTCTTGCCCATTAAGATTTTAGTGATCTTGTTTGGGTGAGTGAGACATCACATAAAACTGGCCAGTGGAAAAGAACTACTATCCTTCCCATAGACGATGCCAATTATACATGGTAATTTTCTACAGACAGTGATATTCCATGAACACAAGACAAAGAGAGATGGTAATAATAAAAAAGAATGAGATTACACACACAACATAAGATGTAAGTGGTTCGACAATTTGCCTACGTCCACGGTGTGATAGGCAGGTCGACACATTTTAATACTGCTCGACATTATAATAATGCATGCCTCGTTCATATTGTGTGGGTTTACATTTATAAGGCAACTTAGGAGAGTCTTAATTCTTTTTAACAACTATCCCTAAGAGTTGGGACTTATCATCTATCGTGATCAGCTGTTACAAGTGATATCGTTGAACATTTCTAAGTTGACCAGGAGTTTTCATCAATTATAGGCGCACGTGGTTAGGGCGGACGTGGCTGACCACGTGCCAAAGGAATTCTTGACCCCACACTTTTATAATCAATGGTTTGTTTTTTTTATTAGTTTTTCGTTAATAATCACTATTTATACAAATAAAAAAAAATTCAAAGATTATATTCTAAAAATAAAAAAAAACGGTTTTTATTGAAAAAATGTTTTGTTAAAAATTTGTTTTAAAAACTAAAAAACAATATATATATATATATATATATATATATATATATATATATATATATATATATATATATATATATATATATATATATGCTCTTGTGCGGACTAGTCCGCATGTTAAGAGTGTGAACCGGATATGTGTCACCTGACGGTGATCCTAGAAATTATCGCCTAAATTATAGGCACACTCTTTTTCTTTTCTGGGCTCACCGTCAGGTGACACATATCCGGTCCGCACTCTTAACATGCGAACTGGTCCGCACAAGAGCAAGAATATATATATATATATATATATATATATATATATATATATATATATATATATATAATTTGAAGACTATTTAACTATTTATATATAATATAATGTACATTTTTTAAAAACTATTTTTATATAACCCAAAGTGTAAATTTTCAACTTCTTTGAAAAATGTTAATATAGTTTTTGCATTTTTGTTTATAATAACCATGTTTTAACTTATTTTTAAATGACAAATTGAATTAAAATTAAAAAAAAAAATATTTTAATTCGTTTCTATTTTTTTTATAAGTAACCTTTTTTAAAGTTGGCTTTTTAAAAAAAATATTGGTTTAATATATAACTTATATTTAAAAAAATATTTGTTTAAAAATAATATAAATTAAATTAAGAAATATAAAAAAACGGTTGTTATACAAAAATTGTTTTAACTGCTGTTCTTTTTAAATATAAAGATCTATTTTCTTCTCTCATCCTAATCCCTAAACAATTAAAAAAAATGTCATCTATGAAATTAATGCTATTAAGAACACAAACGCAAATATTATAGGATTTGGAATGAAAAAATTTACCATGAAAATATTTGAAACCCAAAATATGTGGTCACTTGCTTCTCAAATGGATCCAAGATTTAAACAGAAATTAAAGAAATATTTTAATAATAAATTAAGAGTAATGCTACATTTAGCGATAATTAGTACCGAATTAATACCGAACACGTTTTATACAACTTGTACCATAACTACCGGATTTGTACCGAACACACTTTATATATCTTGCACCATGATGGAACCCATACCATTGTATAAGCCATATATAACGTATCTGATACTAATCTAATACTAACAACTCGTGTAGGAAGCATTATTGTAAAATTAATAGTAATTTTAAACCGACACATTAATTTGAATGATAATCGAACCTCAAGTAACTAAACTAATGATGTCTACAAAAATATATCCTAACTAGCCTGAAGGCCACGCGATGCGTGGCCAAATATATATATATCAAACTATCAAACCCATTTATAATTGTATTTTTATAAGTAAGTTAAATAACCAATAAGTAAAGAAGAGCGATATGCTAATTTGATTAATGGTGTAATTTTAGATGATGTATACTAAAACCAACTTAAATAGTAGTTGATCGACATTCAATTCCATTGGTTGCTATCCAGTCCAAATATAATGAATATAAGTAATTCCAATAGATGAAGAAATAATATTGTAATGTATAACAAAGATTTTAATAAAAAGAAAAAAAAATCGATCCACCTGTAACTTCCATGTAGATTGTATTGTATGACGATGTAAATAAGTTATGATCAATTATATCCTGCAAGATATGAAGTAATATGTTAATACTTTTGAAAGATTATTGTATACAGTTGATATGATGAGATAGATGAATTTGTCAATAGTTACGCGTTTCAATTTTCCTCTTCAATGGTGGCAATGTACTTTTTTTTATCTGATATAATAAATATATGTTTTATTAGAGAGAAATGTTATATTAGTTGAACCAATATGTCTAATATATTACCTTTGATGAGGTTTCGCAATCCTTAGATTCTGAATTGTCATTTAGTGTCCTCGAATTTTGTGACTGTGTAGTACTCCTTTCCCATTATCAAATTAAATTTATTGAGCTTGAGAATGAAGTTGTATTTTTTCCCAATGATATTTTTGAATATAATATTTGCATCCTTTGTATTTTTCTGTAAGAATTAAATATATTTAATTGCCTTGGAGTTACTTAAAGGTAAAATTTAAATATTAATAATTTGTTTATGTACCTTATTCTCACTTGTTTCAATTTGTGCAAGTAGGAACCCAACCAGTTTTTCTACGATCTTGTCGAAAAGAACAAATGTTGTATCTACTATATAGTCTTAAACGTCTATTTGAAGTTTATATCTATAAAAGTCGAAGAAGTAAATAAGTATATATTTTTTTCATCATAATAGATCTGATTTAGTTAAGACTTGATTGATACTTACTTTGGAACAGGAAATGCATTGTCAGTGTTGTAAAATTTACAGTTGTACGCTTCGGCAAGCTTTATCAATAGTTTGTTACAAACTTTGCATGTCATGTAAAACCAACTAAAGTTTTCATTGACATGAATAATAAATGCTATAATTGATACAATCTTTACCTGTAAAGGAAAAATTAATATTTAAAAAGATAAATATATGAATTTAAAAAAAATAAGGAACAGTGCCATGTCCTTGGATGTTAAGCACATTTTTTTAATTTCGAAAATGTTTGCGACATTAGGCATTGCATTACTCGATGCTAAATTCTGAGATGAAGGTAGACGTTCCATCAATTGAAATTGTGTAGTATTTGAGCCGCTGAGTATAATTGTGGACAAAATGAATTTAGCAAGTACAATTATTTTACTATTTAATAATTAAAGAAATTACCTATCAATGAACGCTTGGACGTCGGGAACTGTGATGTTAATGTACGTCTTTGTTGCATTTGTGGATGACAGATATATATTTGGCATTGAAAAAGGAATGACTGAAGTTTTTGAAATATTTAAATCTATCATTAAAAATATATGCATACCTCTAAACTCTTTTACATTGAGCGATGTAATGACAATTGTAATTGGCATTTGTGTAACATCTTGCAGATTCTCATTGAGCTTAATTGCTGAATATCACAACAAAATGATTTTCAATTTATTGTTGTTGTAGTGTGTATATTTTGCAATAAACGAATATTGTATAAGGTTAACATGTATATTGTTATCAAAAGATACTTGAAAATTTAAGTAAATGTTTTAATACCTTGGATCGGAGATGTTTATGTATAATTTCTCGACATATTTTTTTATTTATTGAGATTCATGTATTCGACTTCGATTCTTCCAATAAGAGCGCCACATACATCTAGTTATAATATTATATGTATTGTGTATGATCTACGACATAGTAATGATGAATAAGCTTATAAAAGATATGAGTATGGTTAAAATTTTACCTGTGAGCATGTCCTTGTTGACGATTTTTTATCTGAGTATATTGTACTCAGCGAATTCAAATTTATGTAATGAAATATTTGGTATTTTGTCCTTCAATTATTCTAGAGTTTTGCCTGTTTTGAAATTTATTACACATGAATGTGTAACAGGCTTGTATCCTCTGTTGTTAGCAATGACTTTGAAATTTGAGATTTTTAAAATTTTTCCTTCTTCAATTAATGATGCATGTGTGACACCCCGCCTAATTAAATACCGGGCGATCACTCCTTTATTAAATTAAAATCAAGGTGAACAGTTGGTTCATTCTTAGCATTACTGTCGTAAAAATACTTTTCCAATTTAAACACCATAAATAATTAAGCTAAGTGTCAAAACCATTTAAAACCTTATTCTCATTTTATTAAATCCGGTTATAAAACCTTAAACCATTAACATCTAAAGAGTCACACATTAAGAATAAAAATAGAATTGAACATACAGGAATTTAATCATCAATAATAAATCCCAACATTTACAACACTAAAGGAAAACATCCTAAAAGTAATAAATCCCGAAATAAAGGTACTGAAAGTAAAAATTTCGATCTCTGACAATACCAAATAAATAATAGAAAGAGGGCGACACATGCCCCTGCTGGATAAAACTGAACTAGGAGTAGAATCAAATGGATGAAGTCGTTTAAACAATAGGCCTGCAACTCCCACCTAAGCTGCAGCACGTTCCTTCCAAAGGATCCTAAGTAAGATGCCCCTGTAGCTGGGCACCTGTAATACATACATATATATACAAGAGAGAAAAGGAAATAGAAACGGGTCAGAGCCCGATAGTGGATATGATTTAAAAATTCGTTTAGCAAGTATTTAAATTGATACAGGCCAATGCAACAACATATTAGTGCGACACTCTCTTGACAAATTCTCGCATCTCTTCTAATGTGCACTCCTATCGCACTAACCTTCCCAATGGTCTATCTCGTCATATACCACACTATCTTTTCCCAATGATTTATCTTATCTTAGGTTATTCACAGGATTTACAACTGAACAACACAAGTAGTTAAAACGTAAGATTTCAATTTGTAACCAAGGTTTTCCTTTTAACTTTATTAATCAATAAAGTTTTCCAGTGTCATATTATACTTTCTCAAAATAATTATTTATAATTTGAGTCATCAACCATGTCCTACATATCAAATCACAGTAGGCAGTTCCAGATTTCATAATTTCATATATATATATTAACTACTCGTATAATATATATATCATAACAGCACCCCACATAAAAACTATGGTGCGGGCATACTCTGCTATCCAATCCCCATATCAATCGCACTAAAGGGAATACAAGTTCGGAATCACTCTCGAACTGTATCAATACATACACAAACAATATTGAGGCGAAGCATAGATTCCAAGTCCAAGAGGTCAGTACATACCCTTACGTCTCTTAGGACCGTGACTACCGATTCGATAGCCTGTACCTAGGATTTCTATCTTCTAGGGTACGAGTCAATATCCCCCATAAGGCACACGAGATAATATCGTCCCAGCGCGGAAACCTCAGGGATAGCAAGTAGCGCGGGCATGATTTTCACAAGTATATAATATATGCATACACAATCATATAAATATACCACTTTTATTATATCAATTTAGGTTTATCCCATAACCCACATTCACAACATTTATCCTTATTTTCCCATTATTATTTATCACGTATAATGGTTCGTTTCTCACTTTAATTCGAAGGGTTTTTCCAACTTACTACGTAACCCTCATGGACTCTATTCTTCCAAATGTAAAATTCAATAGATATCCATTTATGTTCCAACGTAACTCTCTCTTACGTGTCTCTCCCCTTTAATATATACTTACATTATCCCTTATGCAAAATATCCCAAAAATATAGATTTCGCCTTACATTAAAGGATTTTGAATTTTATTTTCAAAGATGAGAATTTCAAATGGTTTCGAAATCAGAATTAAAATGGAGTTTTAATTGAATTTTTTTATTATTTAGAAGAGTCCTCAAAATATAAAACTCTCTAAGAGTCCTCAAAACATAAAACTCTCTAGTAAAAATAATATTTTTAGAAATCCGACCGTTCGATCAAGCTGAATTTTTGTCAGCAGTCCTGTCTCGCCGTTCGCTACAACATTCTAAAATTTCAAGCAATTCCAATGCTCCGATCATCCGGAATAAAAATTTTAGTGTTTGTATCTAATTAGAACTCTTTTCTTAATCAAACTCTTAATCCTTTACATGACAAAGGGTTTCCAGAATATCATTTAAGTCATAACTACATGCAATTTCCTATCTCAAATTGGGTTTTTCTTCCATACAATTCATCCTAATCATTCCTAAACCAATATGAAAGATGCATCAACGAAATAAGTAAGATAAACACTTGCCTGGAATTTTCAGAAATCTGGTTTGGTGTTGAATTTGGTGTGGTTGCGTTCCCCGTCTCGCGATCTACGCGTTGGCGGTGGCGGCGGCGGCGGCGGTGTAAACGGACGAGTTTTGAGCCTTGGAATGCCTTGAGAGCTCTCTCCTCTCCTCTCCAATGGACGTTCTAGTGTTTTGAGTTATCTAACCCTAGGAGATAACCTAAACATCTGATATAACCCCTTTAATTTTCGTGGGTTTAATTTCCCAAAAATACAAAATGACTAAAATGCCCTCCCGGGGTACTAATTAGGCCTAAAAACGCCCCGAGACCCAAATCAAACCCCCGGGTATACTTTTCTGACTATCTCGACCCTTTCGGACGCGTTGGCACACTCAAAATGACCATACGAACAACCTATAAAATATTCACTTTTATTAATCCACATTAGCCCGACACGACACAGGCGCGTCCCGACTTAAATTTCCACAATTGTCATTCTATTCACACGTGACAATATTATAAAAATAAATCTCATATATTACTATACTCATCCAGTAATATGAAACAAATAATATATTCCCAATAATTACTAACTCTTGTCACGCTAGTAAATATTTAAAACAACATTTCGGATTAAAATTAAATTAATTTATCTCAATTAAATTTAATAAATCCTTAAATTTAAAAGCCATGAAAATACGGGGTATTACATACTTCCCCCCTAATAACGGAATTTCGTCCCGAAATTCGAAAAATAAGGCCTACCAGGTAGCACAATTTTGGATATCCTTGTCAGTACGTGTGACACCCCGACTAATTAAATACCGGGTAGCTACTCCTTTATTAAATTAATTCAAAATGCCAAGTTGGCTCAGTTAATAGCATCCCTGTCGAAAACATTTTATTGATTACTAACCACCTAGTATTTAAAAAGTAAGTGCCAAATTTTAATTTAAGTCTGATTAACATGCAACAAGTATAATGAAGAAATAAATAACACCATACACCATACTGACGTAAAACGAATAACCATCACAATAGAGTAAATAAAGTCTGGAGGAAAACTCCTCACTACAATCCCATACTGAAATAAATAACCGAAACTGAAATAAAACATGCTAAAGTCTGAAAACTGAAATGTAAAAGATGTCTCTAATAGAAACGGGCAACATGCCCTACACTGATAGATAGTGACTCTGGAATCCAAAAGATCGAAGCGTCTATAAGCAAAGTCCCTGTAGCTTCCACAAGAAGCTACAGCTCGTCACCTGAATGAGTATCCTATGCTTGGTGTCCTTGTGGCTGGGCACCTAAAATGGTTTTACAAGAAAAAGATTTGAAAAGCAAACGGGTCAGAGCCCGAATGTGGAGTTATATTTTAAAAACCTGCAAGTGCTTTAAAAACATTTAAAACATTAAATGCAAAGTACATGTTAGGACGTGCACTCACATTATATTCTCACCTCTCGTCTAACTGTGCACTCCTAACGCAAGTACCCATCTATAACTACCCATACCACTAGCTAAGTGACAACATATCTAGCTAGACTGCCAAAGGTCCTACCCATAATACTCGGTTCCATTAACATAATAACGCTCGTAATTAAATAGGGGTTTAACGTAAACTCAAATACACAATATGCAATATATATGACTGTCAGTTAACTCGTTATATTTCTCGAAACAACACCGTAATATATTTACAACATTAACATGAGGATTCCCATTAATTAAATGTATATTATTCACATCATAAATCTACAATATAAGCACCCCCGAGAACTAAGCTGCGGTGCACACATACTCTGCTATCCATCCCGGTACATCACGTACATAAGGATCACATATTCCGAATCTCTCAGGAATAGTTCAGATAACACAAATCACAAATAGTGGAGGCGAACACAGTCACCATCACGTGGGTCACGCACATACCTACGCTCCCACGATCAGCAGACTTATTAATATCCCAATAAGTCTTTCTATGACCTATGTTCATCGAGGTACCAGTCTATATCCCCCCCGTAGGCACACAAGGATTAGAGGGTCCTAAGCGAACGCAACCTCCCGTGATAGCAAGTATGGTAGGTATGTCATACACACAATCATATACCAATACTAAGTAAACACACGCCTTAGTAACACCGTATTTTCATCGTAGTACATATTCTCATACTAACTTATAATTATCACAATTCATACTGTTTCGGTTTGTAATTGTACGCGCCATAATTATCTCACGTCGTAGTAGACACTTACGTCTCAACCCAAACCGTCCATGTAATACACTCTCGTATGTAAATTCCTTCTCATAAATACCCAAATGTCCCAATTCTATCATTACAACATCTACGGAATGATATCTATATCCTCGAATAAACTTACGGGACTCCAAAAATCAAAACAGTCCAAAAAGGACCAAACTGTCAACTCGTTAGAAGTCTCGTTCGAACGAGACTGTTCGAACGAGATTCCTCTGCCAACTCGTTAGAAGTCTCGTTCGAACGAGGCTGTTCGAACGAGGTTCCAATTCGTTCGAACGAACTGTACCTTCTAACGATATCTCGTTCGAACGAGATATCGAACGAAATCCATTCTCGTTAGCAGCGACTGGTCAACTCATTAGAAGCTCGTTCGAACGAGTTCGTTCGAACGACCTGGGGGCTGCTTCTAACGAGCTACCAGCTTCGGCCCAGATTTTTCCCCAAATCGTTTTTCATCCATTTTAACACCTCAAATCTTCTAAACTAAGTCCCAACCAACGTTTAAAGGTCTAAAATCAATACTAAACATATATAGTCACATCCTAACATGTTTTTAAGGGATCAATCCATCCTAACATCAATTAAATTTACAACTTTCTACACTTTTTCCAAATATCTCAAGAACATGAACCCTAACTACATATCATCATCAAATCCCAGCATTTAATTCTTTTTTCTTTCACCCAATCATGTATTAACATCAGATTAATCGTCTCCAAACTATTCTACATGCAATTTATCCTCAATCTTCAGAACCTAAGTCCAATTAATCATGGGTTTTCACTCATCTTCCAATAACAATAATAAATCTTCAATTTTCTAACATGGAAAGAACATTTACTGAAGTTAAACATAACTAAACCACTTGCCTTGTTTGTTTCCGGATTTGGTGAAGAATCTCTGCAGAATTTTCTCTCTTTCTCTCCTTCTCCAATGGTGGCTTAAGGTGGCTAGGGTTTTGATTTGGGAACTTAGAAAACCTAAATGATAACCTACGTAGCTTTCTAGGTTAATATGGTTTGGTTAATGGGCTTAATGGGTTAAATCCACATCAGATTTACATCTCTAATTTTCGTCACTTTTAATTCCTAAAAATGTAAAATTACCAAAATACCCTTTAAGTTGCCGGTATGGCCTAAAAATACCCCGGGACCCAAACTACACCCCCGGGTAGTGTTTTCTGACTATCTCGACCCTTCCGGACGCGTTGGCGCACTCAAAACGACCATACGGATTATAGATTTTAAATTCACTTTTATTATCAAAATATTATACCGTGACGCGGCGGTCCCACGCGTCTTAACAAAATTTCTAAAATGCCGTATATAAATCTCACGACAAATTTTATAATACCAAATACATATATAATCATATATGCACATAATCAAATACCAATTCGCATCTCATAAGTATCTATAACCCGGATTAATTATCAATTAATACGCATTTAATTAATTAATCCCCAAAATAAATATAGCCAAAAGTACGGGGTATTACATACTTCCCCTCTAATAACTGAATTTCGTCCCGAAATTCGAAACTAGAAAGTACCTGCTAAAAAAAATAGCTCTGGATAACGCTCGCACATCTCATCCTCGCGCTCCCATGTGGACTCCTCGACATTGTGATGTCGCCACTGAACACGCACTAACGGGACTATCTTTGACCGCAGTTTCCTCTCGCTTCGGTCCAAAATAGCAATTGGCCCCTCCTCGTAGGAGCTATCCGGCTGGAGATCGATGTCCTCCACAGCAATGTGAGAATGGGCCAAATTATCTCTAAGGTATTTCCTCAGCGAGGAAATATGGAACACGTCGTGAATTCGATGCAAGTGCTCCGGTAGCCCGAGTCTATACGCAACCGGTCCGATCCGCTCAATAATAGGAAACGGCCCCACATACCTCGGTGCCAACTTCCCCTTCTTCCCGAAACGCATAATCCCCTTCATCGGAGATACCCTGAGCAAAACCTGGTCCCCCACTTGGAACTCTCTGAAAAATCTCTTCGCATCAGCATAACTCTTCTGCCTGTCTTGGGCTACCCGAATGCGACTCCGAAACAACTCAATCCTTGTCGAAGTATCCCGAATCACTTCCGGCCCAAGTAGTTTATTGTCCCCCACTTCTAACCAACATGCTGGGGAACGACAAGGCCTACCGTACAACGCCTCAAACGGAGCCATGCCAATCGTGAACTGATAGGAGTTGTTGTAAGCAAACTCCACCAGTGGAAGGTACTGCTCCCATACACCCCCGAAGTCAATAATGCACATGCGTAGCATGTCCTCCAACATCTGATTGGTGCGCTCTGTCTGCCCATCGGTCTGCTGATGATAAGCCGTACTCAACCGCAATTCCGTGCCCATTGCCTCCTGGAAACTCTCCCAAAACCTCGAAACAAATATCTTGTCTCTGTCAGACACGATATTTAGTGGCACACCGTGAAGTCTCACAATCTCTGAAATGAAGAGCTGGGCATACTGTCCCGTAGTGTAGTCAGTCCTTACGGGTAAGAAGTGAGCGACCTTGGACAACCTGTCCACAATTACCCAAACGGAGTCATGACCGCTCTGCGACGTAGGCAACCCCGTAATAAAGTCCATGGATATGCTCTCCCACATCCACACCGGGACCTCCAACGGCTGTAACAATCCTGCTGGTCTCTGATGATCCACTTTTACAAGCTGACAAGTGGCGCATTTCGAGACAAACTCAGCGATATCTCTCTTCATACCGCTCCACCAATACTGTCGTCTCATGTCTTGGTACATTTTGTCCCCTCCGGGATGTACCGCGAACCGTGAGCCGTGCGACTCTGCCATCACCTCGTGTCGCAATTCCTCTCCTTCTGGAACCACTAATCTCCCATTGAAGCGTAATCCCCCGTCTGAGCTAACGGTATAGGATTCGGCTCCCTCTGCTAGTAACCGAACTATCTGCTCCTGACAGAACGAGTCATTAGCCTGTGCCCGTACTACCTTCGTGACAATCTGCGGTGTAACAGTCATCACAGACATGAAAGATCGGGCCACTGCATCCTGGTGCCCCAATTCCTTCCACTTTGCTTTCCACACATCTGCCACCTCATCTGCTGGCCTACGGCTCAACGCGTCTGCTACCACGTTAGCCTTACCCGGATGGTACTGGATGTCGAACTGGTAGTCCTTCACAAATTCAAGCCACCTACGCTTCCGCATATTCAATTCCTTCTGCGTGAACAGATACTGTAGTGACTTGTGGTCCGTGAACAGCTGAAACTTCTCCCCCAAAAGATAGTGCCTCCAAATCCGTAAGGCAAATACCACTGCTGCCAACTCCAAATCATGTGTGGGGTAATTCTTCTCATGAGGCTTAAGCTTAGAGGAAGCATAAGCTATGGCCTGTCTCTCCTGCTGCAATACACCTCCAAGTCCTTGCAAAGACGCATCAGTGTAAACCAAATACTCAACTCCCGGTCTCGGCAATGCTAACACAGGTGCTGAGGTCAATTTTTCCTTCAACTCATCGAATGCCAACTGACAGGCATCACTCCAAATGTACGGCACACCCTTACGAGTAAGATGTGTCAAAGGACCTGCTATCTCTGAGAAACCCCGAATAAACCTCCTGTAGTATCCTGCTAGACCCAAGAAACTACGAATCTCCATCAGTGTCGTGGGCTGTCCCCACTCCCTCACCGCTGATACTTTCCCCAGATCAACCGATATTCCCTGGTTGGAAATAATGTGACCCAAGAACTGGACTTCCTTCAGCCAAAACCCGCACTTCTCATATTTTGCATACAACTCGTTCTGACGAAGTGTCTGCAAAACCTGCCTCAAATGCTCGGCGTGCTCCTCCTCTGTCTGAGAGTAAACCAGAATATCATCAATGAAGAAAATGACAAACTGGTCTAGGAAATCCCTGAACACTCTGTTCATCAAGTCCATAAACACTGCTGGAGCGTTGGTCAAGCCGAAAGGCATAACCCGAAACTCGTAAGAACCATATCTCGACAAGAACGCGGTCTTCGAGACATCCTCCTCCCTGATACGCAACTGATGGTATCCTGACCTCAAGTCAATCTTCGAGAAGAAAGAAGCTCCTCTCAACTGGTCGAATAAGTCGTCGATTCAAGGCAACGGATACTTCTTCCGTATCGTGACCTTATTCAACTCTCGGTAGTCCACACACAATCTCAGTGAACCATCCCTCTTCTTCACAAACAAAACTGGAGCGCCCCAAGGTGAGGTACTCCTGCGAATAAAGCCCTGACCTAACAGCTGCTCTATCTGATCCCGTAACTCTCGCATCTCAGCTGGAGCCATACGGTACGGTGCACGTGCTATAGGTCTCGTACCCGGTAGCAAATCTATGACGAAGTCTATCTCTCGACTGGGTGGTAAGCCTGGTATCTCCTGAAACACATCTGAATACTCCCTGACAACCGGGATCGAATCTAAAGGAATCACAACCTCCTTAGAGGTATCCTCCTCTATGTAATACAGATGAGCGATCGATCCTCCCTCTGGGCGAGGCATCGCCACTATAAACATCTCTTGCCCCGGAATGGCAAAAACAATGCTCCCGCTGAAGCAATCAATCATGGCCCTATATGCTACGAGCCAATCCATACCGATGATCACATCGTGAACATGCATGTCTAACACTAACATGTCTGCAGGCAATACCAAACCACCAATCTCTACCCCCACTCCCCGGCATATAAAGAAAATAAGTGACCCACTCCCTAATGGTGAGTCGACACACGTCACTGTGCTCTCCGCCGTAGCTAACAATCCTAAAGCTTTCGCGAAGTGTGTAGCTATAAAACAGTGTGTAGCACCCGTATCAAATAACACCCGACCCATAGTGCCATGGATAGGAAACGTACCCTCGATCGCGGGCGGTGCCTGTGGAACTGCAGCCTGGTGAACGTTGTAGACACATCCATACTGTAGCTGCCCCTACTGAGCTGGGACTGCTGGAATGGGTGGCAATGCTGCCATCTGTGGCGGTGCGGGAAGAGCTGCGGGAAACATAGGCCTCTGTGGCTCCTGGCGAGCACCCTGCTGCTGCTGCTGTGGGGCCCTTCCCCTATCAGGACAATCCTGCTTCTTATGGCCAGTCTTGCCACAAACAAAGCACTTCCCTGGGAAGTTCCCTCCCCTCTGCCCCTGCTGTCCCCGGCCCTGGTGGCCGTTACCATTCCTCCCTTGGCCCTGCTGGCCCTGATGAAACTGCTGCCCATTCTGTCCTTGTTGGCCCTGATGGCCATTTGGACCCTGATGGCCCTGACGAAAACCTCCCTGTCCCTGCCTGTAGTTCCCTGACCGGAACCTATTATTATCCCCCTGCTGGGTACCCTGCTCATTCTGTCTCTGCCCCTGACCAGATTGTGCCCCGCTGGCACCATGTCCTCCAGTCCTGCCCTGATGGCTAGACTCCCCCGACCGCTTGCCCTCGGCCATATGAAAACGGCGGTCCTAGCAGTGTAACAATTCTGCGTTAACCACATCAGAATAAGTGGCCAACGATAGGTTCCCTAGCAGATGTTGGCGGATCCTCCAATTCAACCCGTCGGTGAACTTCTCAATCTTCTTCTTCTCTGTTGGAATCTCGTCTGGAACGATATTCAACAGGTTAGTGAATTCGGCCTCATACTCGGCCACTGTCTTGCCCTCCTGCTTCAAACTCATTAGCTTCCTCCTCATCTCTGTATGAACTGCAGACGGAAAGTACTTGCGGTCGAACCGCACCCAGAACTCCTGAATCGTGAGGGTATCCCTCTCCTCCGCGGTGGTAATGGACTCCCACCACTGTAGTGCAGATCCCACTAGCTTGAAAGTAGCTAGCACCTGTTTCTGAACATCAGTGCACTCATGCATCCTCAAATGCCTCTGTATATCCTTCCTCCATTGGCTCGAGACTACCACATCTGAGCTACCTACAAACTCTAGTGGATGCGCTTTCTGAAAAGCGTCTCGTACACGCTCCCAAGCAGACGGGAATGCATTAACCTGTGCTGGCGCGGCAACCGGCGCCTGAGGTGGTGCCTGCTGAATCACGGCAATCGCGGCATTTACCGCTTGGGCTACTATAGCAGCAACCTCAGCGGCGTTCATCATGCCCTGAACTGGAGCGGGCTGGGGTTTGGGCGTTGCATCCCTGGGAACTCGTCGTGCACGTCGTGGAGGCATCTGAAATAAGAACAAAGTTTATGAGTTCACGGTTATAAACTTAATATAGCTGAAGAACGAAGCATACACAAAAAGAGTATAACAGTCCTAAAATATAGGGCTCTATATCAAAGAAACGTAGCGGAAACATAATAGCCGTACAGATCCTAAAGGACACTAGAACCTGATGCTCTGATACCACCTGTGACACCCCGACTAATTAAATACCGGGTAGCTACTCCTTTATTAAATTAATTCAAAATGCCAAGTTGGCTCAGTTAATAGCATCACTGTCGAAAACATTTTATTGATTACTAACCACCTAGTATTTAAAAAGTAAGTGCCAAATTTTAATTTAAGTCTGATTAACATGCACCAAGTATAATGAAGAAATAAATAACACCATACACCATACTGACGTAAAACGAATAACCATCACAATAGAGTAAATAAAGTCTGGAGGAAAACTCCTCACTACAATCCCATACTGAAATAAATAACCGAAACTGAAATAAAACATGCTAAAGTCTGAAAACTGAAATGTAAAAGATGTCTCTAATAGAAACGGGCAACATGCCCTACACTGATAGATAGTGACTCTGGAATCCAAAAGATCGAAGCGTCTATAAGCAAAGTCCCTGTAGCTTCCACAAGCAGCTACAGCTCGTCACCTGAATGAGTATCCTATGCTTGGTGTCCTTGTGGCTGGGCACCTAAAATGGTTTTACAAGAAAAAGATTTGAAAAGCAAACGGGTCAGAGCCCGAATGTGGAGTTATATTTTAAAAACCTGCAAGTGCTTTAAAAACATTTAAAACATTAAATGCAAAGTACATGTTAGGACGTGCACTCACATTATATTCTCACCTCTCGTCTAACTGTGCACTCCTAACGCAAGTACCCATCTATAACTACCCATACCACTAGCTAAGTGACAACATATCTAGCTAGACTGCCAAAGGTCCTACCCATAATACTCGGTTCCATTAACATAATAACGCTCGTAATTAAATAGGGGTTTAACGTAAACTCAAATACACAATATGCAATATATATGACTATCAGTTAACTCGTTATATTTCTCGAAAAAACACCGTAATATATTTACAACATTAACATGAGGATTCCCATTAATTAAATGTATATTATTCACATCATAAATCTACAATATAAGCACCCCCGAGAACTAAGCTGCGGTGCACACATACTCTGCTATCCATCCCGGTACATCACGTACATAAGGATCACATATTCCGAATCTCTCAGGAATAGTTCAGATAACACAAATCACAAATAGTGGAGGCGAACACAGTCACCATCACGTGGGTCACGCACATACCTACGCTCCCACGATCAGCGGACTTATTAATATCCCAATAAGTCTTTCTATGACCTATGTTCATCGAGGTACCAGTCTATATCCCCCCCGTAGGCACACAAGGATTAGAGGGTCCTAAGCGAACGCAACCTCCCGTGATAGCAAGTATGGTAGGTATGTCATACACACAATCATATACCAATACTAAGTAAACACACGCCTTAGTAACACCGTATTTTCATCGTAGTACATATTCTCATACTAACTTATAATTATCACAATTCATACTGTTTCGGTTTGTAATTGTACGCGCCATAATTATCTCACGTCGTAGTAGACACTTACGTCTCAACCCAAACCGTCCATGTAATACACTCTCGTATGTAAATTCCTTCTCATAAATACCCAAATGTCCCAATTCTATCATTACAACATCTACGGAATGATATCTATATCCTCGAATAAACTTACGGGACTCCAAAAATCAAAACAGTCCAAAAAGGACCAAACTGTCAACTCGTTAGAAGTCTCGTTCGAACGAGACTGTTCGAACGAGATTCCTCTGCCAACTCGTTAGAAGTCTCGTTCGAACGAGGCTGTTCGAACGAGGTTCCAGTTCGTTCGAACGAACTGTACCTTCTAACGATATCTCGTTCGAACGAGATATCGAACGAAATCCATTCTCGTTAGCAGCGACTGGTCAACTCATTAGAAGCTCGTTCGAACGAGTTCGTTCGAACGACCTGGGGGCTGCTTCTAACGAGCTACCAGCTTCGGCCCAGATTTTTCCCCAAATCGTTTTTCATCCATTTTAACACCTCAAATCTTCTAAACTAAGTCCCAACCAACGTTTAAAGGTCTAAAATCAATACTAAACATATATAGTCACATCCTAACATGTTTTTAAGGGATCAATCCATCCTAACATCAATTAAATTTACAACTTTCTACACTTTTTCCAAATATCTCAAGAACATGAACCCTAACTACATATCATCATCAAATCCCAGCATTTAATTCTTTTTTCTTTCACCCAATCATGTATTAACATCAGATTAATCGTCTCCAAACTATTCTACATGCAATTTATCCTCAATCTTCAGAACCTAAGTCCAATTAATCATGGGTTTTCACTCATCTTCCAATAACAATAATAAATCTTCAATTTTCTAACATGGAAAGAACATTTACTGAAGTTAAACATAACTAAACCACTTGCCTTGTTTGTTTCCGGATTTGGTGAAGAATCTCTGCAGAATTTTCTCTCTTTCTCTCCTTCTCCAATGGTGGCTTAAGGTGGCTAGGGTTTTGATTTGGGAACTTAGAAAACCTAAATGATAACCTACGTAGCTTTCTAGGTTAATATGGTTTGGTTAATGGGCTTAATGGGTTAAATCCACATCAGATTTACATCTCTAATTTTCGTCACTTTTAATTCCTAAAAATGTAAAATTACCAAAATACCCTTTAAGTTGCCGGTATGGCCTAAAAATACCCCGGGACCCAAACTACACCCCCGGGTAGTGTTTTCTGACTATCTCGACCCTTCCGGACGCGTTGGCGCACTCAAAACGACCATACGGATTATAGATTTTAAATTCACTTTTATTATCAAAATATTATACCGTGACGCGGCGGTCCCACGCGTCTTAACAAAATTTCTAAAATGCCGTATATAAATCTCACGACAAATTTTATAATACCAAATACATATATAATCATATATGCACATAATCAAATACCAATTCGCATCTCATAAGTATCTATAACCCGGATTAATTATCAATTAATACGCATTTAATTAATTAATCCCCAAAATAAATATAGCCAAAAGTACGGGGTATTACATACTTCCCCTCTAATAACTGAATTTCGTCCCGAAATTCGAAACTAGAAAGTACCTGCTAAAAAAAACAGCTCTGGATAACGCTCGCGCATCTCATCCTCGCGCTCCCATGTGGACTCCTCGACATTGTGATGTCGCCACTGAACACGCACTAACGGGACTATCTTTGACCGCAGTTTCCTCTCGCTTCGGTCCAAAATAGCAATTGGCCCCTCCTCGTAGGAGCTATCCGGCTGGAGATCGATGTCCTCCACAGTAATGTGAGAATGGGCCAAATTATCTCTAAGGTATTTCCTCAGCGAGGAAATATGGAACACGTCGTGAATTCGATGCAAGTGCTCCGGTATCCCGAGTCTATACGCAACCGGTCCGATCCGCTCAATAATAGGAAACGGCCCCACATACCTCGGTGCCAACTTCCCCTTCTTCTCGAAACGCATAATCCCCTTCATCGGAGATACCCTGAGCAAAACCTGGTCCCCCACTTGGAACTCTCTGAAAAATCTCTTCGCATCAGCATAACTCTTCTGCCTGTCTTGGGCTACCCGAATGCGACTCCGAATCAACTCAATCCTTGTCGAAGTATCCCGAATCACTTCCGGCCCAAGTAGTTTGTTGTCCCCCACTTCTAACCAACATGCTGGGGAACGACAAGGCCTACCGTACAACGCCTCAAACGGAGCCATGCCAATCGTGAACTGATAGGAGTTGTTGTAAGCAAACTCCACCAGTGGAAGGTACTGCTCCCATACACCCCCGAAGTCAATAATGCACATGCGTAGCATGTCCTCCAACATCTGATTGGTGCGCTCTGTCTGCCCATCGGTCTGCTGATGATAAGCCGTACTCAACCGCAATTCCGTGCCCATTGCCTCCTGGAAACTCTCCCAAAACCTCGAAACAAATATCTTGTCTCTGTCAGACACGATATTTAGGGGCACACCGTGAAGTCTCACAATCTCTGAAATGAAGAGCTGGGCATACTGTCCCGTAGTGTAGTCAGTCCTTACGGGTAAGAAGTGAGCGACCTTGGACAACCTGTCCACAATTACCCAAACGGAGTCATGACCGCTCTGCGACGTAGGCAACCCCGTAATAAAGTCCATGGATATGCTCTCCCACATCCACACCGGGACCTCCAACGGCTGTAACAATCCTGCTGGTCTCTGATGATCCACTTTTACAAGCTGACAAGTGGCGCATTTCGAGACAAACTCAGCGATATCTCTCTTCATACCGCTCCACCAATACTGTCGTCTCATGTCTTGGTACATTTTGTCCCCTCCGGGATGTACCGCGAACCGTGAGCCGTGCGACTCTGCCATCACCTCGTGTCGCAATTCCTCTCCTTCTGGAACCACTAATCTCCCATTGAAGCGTAATCCCCCGTCTGAGCTAACGGTATAGGATTCGGCTCCCTCTGCTAGTAACCGAACTATCTGCTCCTGACAGAACGAGTCATTAGCCTGTGCCCGTACTACCTTCGTGACAATCTGCGGTGTAACAGTCATCACAGACATGAAAGATCGGGCCACTGCATCCTGGTGCCCCAATTCCTTCCACTTTGCTTTCCACACATCTGCCACCTCATCTGCTGGCCTACGGCTCAACGCGTCTGCTACCACGTTAGCCTTACCCGGATGGTACTGGATGTCGAACTGGTAGTCCTTCACAAATTCAAGCCACCTACGCTTCCGCATATTCAATTCCTTCTGCGTGAACAGATACTGTAGTGACTTGTGGTCCGTGAACAGCTGAAACTTCTCCCCCAAAAGATAGTGCCTCCAAATCCGTAAGGCAAATACCAATGCTGCCAACTCCAAATCATGTGTGGGGTAATTCTTCTCATGAGGCTTAAGCTTACAGGAAGCATAAGCTATGGCCTGTCTCTCCTGCTGCAATACACCTCCAAGTCCTTGCAAAGACGCATCAGTGTAAACCAAATACTCAACTCCCGGTCTCGGCAATGCTAACACAGGTGCTGAGGTCAATTTTTCCTTCAACTCATCGAATGCCAACTGACAGGCATCACTCCAAATGTACGGCACACCCTTACGAGTAAGATGTGTCAAAGGACCTGCTATCTCTGAGAAACCCCGAATAAACCTCCTGTAGTATCCTGCTAGACCCAAGAAACTACGAATCTCCATCAGTGTCGTGGGCTGTCCCCACTCCCTCACCGCTGATACTTTCCCCAGATCAACCGATATTCCCTGGTTGGAAATAATGTGACCCAAGAACTGGACTTCCTTCAGCCAAAACCCGCACTTCTCATATTTTGCATACAACTCGTTCTGACGAAGTGTCTGCAAAACCTGCCTCAAATGCTCGGCGTGCTCCTCCTCTGTCTGAGAGTAAACCAGAATATCATCAATGAAGAAAATGACAAACTGGTCTAGGAAATCCCTGAACACTCTGTTCATCAAGTCCATAAACACTGCTGGAGCGTTGGTCAAGCCGAAAGGCATAACCCGAAACTCGTAAGAACCATATCTCGACAAGAACGCGGTCTTCGAGACATCCTCCTCCCTGATACGCAACTGATGGTATCCTGACCTCAAGTCAATCTTCGAGAAGAAAGAAGCTCCTCTCAACTGGTCGAATAAGTCGTCGATTCAAGGCAACGGATACTTCTTCCGTATCGTGACCTTATTCAACTCTCGGTAGTCCACACACAATCTCAGTGAACCATCCCTCTTCTTCACAAACAAAACTGGAGCGCCCCAAGGTGAGGTACTCCTGCGAATAAAGCCCTGACCTAACAGCTGCTCTATCTGATCCCGTAACTCTCGCATCTCAGCTGGAGCCATACGGTACGGTGCACGTGCTATAGGTCTCGTACCCGGTAGCAAATCTATGACGAAGTCTATCTCTCGACTGGGTGGTAAGCCTGGTATATCCTGAAACACATCTGAATACTCCCTGACAACCGGGATCGAATCTAAAGGAATCACAACCTCCTTAGAGGTATCCTCCTCTATGTAATACAGATGAGCGGTCGATCCTCCCTCTGGGCGAGGCATCGCCACTATAAACATCTCTTGCCCTGGAATGGCAAAAACAATGCTCCCGCTGAAGCAATCAATCATGGCCCTATATGCTACGAGCCAATCCATACCGATGATCACATCGTGAACATGCATGTCTAACACTAACATGTCTGCAGGCAATACCAAACCACCAATCTCTACCCCCACTCCCCGGCATATAAAGAAAATAAGTGACCCACTCCCTAATGGTGAGTCGACACACGTCACTGTGCTCTCCGCCGTAGCTAACAATCCTAAAGCTTTCGCGAAGTGTGTAGCTATAAAACAGTGTGTAGCACCCGTATCAAATAACACCCGACCCATAGTGCCATGGATAGGAAACGTACCCTCGATCGCGGGCGGTGCCTGTGGAACTGCAGCCTGGTGAACGTTGTAGACGCATCCATACTGTAGCTGCCCCTACTGAGCTGGGACTGCTGGAATGGGTGGCAATGCTGCCATCTGTGACGGTGCGGGAAGAGCTGCGGGAAACATAGGCCTCTGTGGCTCCTGGCGAGCACCCTGCTGCTGCTGCTGTGGGGCCCTTCCCCTATCAGGACAATCCTGCTTCTTATGGCCAGTCTTGCCACAAACAAAGCACTTCCCTGGGAAGTTCCCTCCCCTCTGCCCCTGCTGTCCCCGGCCCTGGTGGCCGTTACCATTCCTCCCTTGGCCCTGCTGGCCCTGATGAAACTGCTGCCCATTCTGTCCTTGTTGGCCCTGATGGCCATTTGGACCCTGATGGCCCTGACGAAAACCTCCCTGTCCCTGCCTGTAGTTCCCTGACCGGAACCTCTTATTATCCCCCTGCTGGGTACCCTGCTCATTCTGTCTCTGCCCCTGACCATATTGTGCCCCGCTGGCACCATGTCCTCCAGTCCTGCCCTGATGGCTAGACTCCCCCGACCGCTTGCCCTCGGCCATATGAAAACGGCGGTCCTAGCAGTGTAACAATTCTGCGTTAACCACATCAAAATAAGTGGCCAACGATAGGTTCCCTAGCAGATGTTGGCGGATCCTCCAATTCAACCCGTCGGTGAACTTCTCAATCTTCTTCTTCTCTGTTGGAATCTCGTCTGGAACGATATTCAACAGGTTAGTGAATTCGGCCTCATACTCGGCCACTGTCTTGCCCTCCTGCTTCAAACTCATCAGCTTCCTCCTCATCTCTGTATGAACTGCAGACGGAAAGTACTTGCGGTCGAACCGCACCCAGAACTCCTGAATCGTGAGGGTATCCCTCTCCTCCGCGGTGGTAATGGACTCCCACCACTGTAGTGCAGATCCCACTAGCTTGAAAGTAGCTAGCACCTGTTTCTGAACATCAGTGCACTCATGCATCCTCAAATGCCTCTGTATATCCTTCCTCCATTGGCTCGAGACTACCACATCTGAGCTACCTACAAACTCTAGTGGATGCGCTTTCTGAAAAGCGTCTCGTACACGCTCCCAAGCAGACGGGAATGCATTAACCTGTGCTGGCGCGGCAACCGGCGCCTGAGGTGGTGCCTGCTGAATCACGGCAATCGCGGCATTTACCGCTTGGGCTACTATAGCAGCAACCTCAGCGGCGTTCATCATGCCCTGAACTGGAGCGGGCTGGGGTTTGGGCGTTGCATCCCTGGGAACTCGTCGTGCACGTCGTGGAGGCATCTGAAATAAGAACAAAGTTTATGAGTTCACGGTTATAAACTTAATATAGCTGAAGAACGAAGCATACACAAAAAGAGTATAACAGTCCTAAAATATAGGGCTCTATATCAAAGAAACGTAGCGGAAACATAATAGCCGTACAGATCCTAAAGGACACTAGAACCTGATGCTCTGATACCACCTGTGACACCCCGACTAATTAAATATCGGGTAGCTACTCCTTTATTAAATTAATTCAAAATGCCAAGTTGGCTCAGTTAATAGCATCACTGTCGAAAACATTTTATTGATTACTAACCACCTAGTATTTAAAAAGTAAGTGCCAAATTTTAATTTAAGTCTGATTAACATGCACCAAGTATAATGAAGAAATAAATAACACCATACACCATACTGACGTAAAACGAATAACCATCACAATAGAGTAAATAAAGTCTGGAGGAAAACTCCTCACTACAATCCCATACTGAAATAAATAACCGAAACTGAAATAAAACATGCTAAAGTCTGAAAACTGAAATGTAAAAGATGTCTCTAATAGAAACGGGCAACATGCCCTACACTGATAGATAGTGACTCTGGAATCCAAAAGATCGAAGCGTCTATAAGCAAAGTCCCTGTAGATTCCACAAGCAGCTACAGCTCGTCACCTGAATGAGTATCCTATGCTTGGTGTCCTTATGGCTGGGCACCTAAAATGGTTTTACAAGAAAAAGATTTGAAAAGCAAACGGGTCAGAGCCCGAATGTGGAGTTATATTTTAAAAACCTGCAAGTGCTTTAAAAACATTTAAAACATTAAATGCAAAGTACATGTTAGGACGTGCACTCACATTATATTCTCACCTCTCGTCTAACTGTGCACTCCTAACGCAAGTACCCATCTATAACTACCCATACCACTAGCTAAGTGACAAAATATCTAGCTAGACTGCCAAAGGTCCTACCCATAATACTCGGTTCCATTAACATAATAACGCTCGTAATTAAATAGGGGTTTAACGTAAACTCAAAAACACAATATGCAATATATATGACTATCAGTTAACTCGTTATATTTCTCGAAAAAACACCGTAATATATTTACAACATTAACATGAGGATTCCCATTAATTAAATGTATATTATTCACATCATAAATCTACAATATAAGCACCCCCGAGAACTAAGCTGCGGTGCACACATACTCTGCTATCCATCCCGGTACATCACGTACATAAGGATCACATATTCCGAATCTCTCAGGAATAGTTCAGATAACACAAATCACAAATAGTGGAGGCGAACACAGTCACCATCACGTGGGTCACGCACATACCTACGCTCCCACGGTCAGCGGACTTATTAATATCCCAATAAGTCTTTCTATGACCTATGTTCATCGAGGTACCAGTCTATATCCCCCCCGTAGGCACACAAGGATTAGAGGGTCCTAAGCGAACGCAACCTCCCGTGATAGCAAGTATGGTAGGTATGTCATACACACAATCATATACCAATACTAAGTAAACACACGCCTTAGTAACACCGTATTTTCATCGTAGTACATATTCTCATACTAACTTATAATTATCACAATTCATACTGTTTCGGTTTGTAATTGTACGCGCCATAATTATCTCACGTCGTAGTAGACACTTACGTCTCAACCCAAACCGTCCATGTAATACACTCTCGTATGTAAATTCCTTCTCATAAATACCCAAATGTCCCAATTCTATCATTACAACATCTACGGAATGATATCTATATCCTCGAATAAACTTACGGGACTCCAAAAATCAAAACAGTCCAAAAAGGACCAAACTGTCAACTCGTTAGAAGTCTCGTTCGAACGAGACTGTTCGAACGAGATTCCTCTGCCAACTCGTTAGAAGTCTCGTTCGAACGAGGCTGTTCGAACGAGGTTCCAGTTCGTTCGAACGAACTGTACCTTCTAACGATATCTCGTTCGAACGAGATATCGAACGAAATCCATTCTCGTTAGCAGCGACTGGTCAACTCGTTAGAAGCTCGTTCGAACGAGTTCGTTCGAACGACCTGGGGACTGCTTCTAACGAGCTACCAGCTTCGGCCCAGATTTTTCCCCAAATCGTTTTTCATCCATTTTAACACCTCAAATCTTCTAAACTAAGTCCCAACCAACGTTTAAAGGTCTAAAATCAATACTAAACATATATAGTCACATCCTAACATGTTTTGAAGGGATCAATCCATCCTAACATCAATTAAATTTACAACTTTCTACACTTTTTCCAAATATCTCAAGAACATGAACCCTAACTACATATCATCATCAAATCCCAACATTTAATTCGTTTTTCTTTCACCCAATCATGTATTAACATCAAATTAATCGTCTTCAAACTATTCTACATGCAATTTATCCTCAATCTT
Organism: Sambucus nigra; assembly: GCA_949130495.1. Taxonomy (NCBI): domain Eukaryota; kingdom Viridiplantae; phylum Streptophyta; class Magnoliopsida; order Dipsacales; family Adoxaceae; genus Sambucus; species Sambucus nigra. Next base: position 631,741,681 of record OX422213.1, on the reverse strand, counting down.
CAGAACCTAAGTCCAATTAATCATGGGTTTTCATTCATCTTCCAATAACAATAATAAATCTTCAATTTTCTAACATGGAAAGAACATTTACTGAATTTAAACATAATTAAACCACTTGCCTTGTTTGTTTCCGGATTTGGTGAAGAATCTTTGCAGAATTTTCTCTCTTTCTCTCCTTCTCCAAGCTCCTTCTCCAATGGTGGCTTAAGGTGGCTAGGGTTTTGATTTGGGAACTTAGAAAACCTAAATGATAACCTACGTAGCTTTCTAGGTTAATATGGTTTGGTTAATGGGCTTAATGGGTTAAATCCACATCAGATTTACATCTCTAATTTTCGTCACTTTTAATTCCTAAAAATGTAAAATTACCAAAATACCCTTTAAGTTGCCGGTATGGCCTAAAAATACCCCGGGACCCAAACTACAACCCCGGGTAGTGTTTTCTGACTATCTCGACCCTTCCGAACGCGTTGGCGCACTCAAAACGACCATACGGATTATAGATTTTAAATTCACTTTTATTATCAAAATATTATACCGTGACGCGGTGGTCCCACGCGTCTCAACAAAATTTCTAAAATGCCGTATATAAATCTCACGACAAATTTTATAATACCAAATACATATATAATCATATATGCACATAATCAAATACCAATTCGCATCTCATAAGTATCTATAACCCGGATTAATTATCAATTAATACGCATTTAATTAATTAATCCCCAAAATAAATATAGCCAAAAGTACGGGGTATTACAGTACGCAAACTATCTACATAGTACGACGCTCAATCACTATAGCTTTTTCCTCACAGCAACATTGTTTTACATTATCATTGGAGACACTTCACATTGCACTCCCAACTGACAACATTTGAATAGGTTACGTCTATACGTTATAAATTCCATTATCTCACTATCATTAGGAGGCCGCACCTCACTACATGACAACTACTCGGATTTATTCATACACAAAATTCCCATTCTGAGAAGATCATACGAACATTTGACCACTCTTGACTGCCTAAAACATTCGTGGAATTCCACAATAGTTATCGAATATTTTCTCGACCGATCTAAAAATTATGATTATCTACTCTCCTCTAAACATACGGAAGGAGAAGAGTAGAGGTTCTTCCATAACAAAACCTTAATAAATACCTCATATGCGACAAACAGGTACGAGTGCTTCTACAAAGCATTCTTCAAATCATCGTACCAAGATTCCAAAATCTCCTTCACGTGGCTCCACTAATCTTTAATCACCATGCGCTTATTCCCTGGCTAAGGGTGATACATCCTACTTGAAACGAAATCTTATCTCCGCTGGTTCCTGAAATCCCATATCAAAGGTGGGATTCACCAATCTCATCCTGATTCAGAAATTTATACTGCGTCGGACCATGCACTGACGTGATCCTTCCTTTCAAAGGAAGTCTGGGGCATACTAGTTAATATTGTAAGCCAGCCCAAAGGAATATCAATCACTTCCTTCTCGACGACTTAATTCACATGTTCGGGATAAACCTTTGATCTTTTTTAGAGGATGGAAACTCATCCAAGAACTTTACCGACTTTACCAACCTCTTCCAATTTCAGGAATTTTCGATAAACACAAAATTATTTGGTTGATTCTCCTCTTTCAACCAAACCTTACCTATGGGCAGTGCATGTAGAGACTACTCACTACGTCTCGCTAAACATCGATTCTTCCCTTGAAATGTCTTACATTAAGTGACACGTAATACTCCCCTTCCTTCCTTGGAGTATGCCGAAAGTTCCGACCCGTGCTCTTCTCTCCACGAAGCGCACTTCTGGATCTCTTATACTATACTAACATTATTACTCTTTGTATGCGCAAGTCGCTCTCACACTTGACTAATAACAACTCCGCTCCGGGTGTGCTTCATAACAATTAAATTCTACTCTATTCAAGGAATACCAATTCTTGAATGGCTTCCCACAGCCTTCCAATCAAGTTAGGGTGTGCTATTCTAATTGCACACTTATGTATGGATTATCGCCCCTCATGTGACGTTTAATCCACTCTATCGCTTTCACTTCGTTATACTAGTGCCACAAACATATATTTCACACGTCTATTACCACGTCCCTTCGACTCGAACTATTTTAACTGTAGTTAACCAAGATGCCCACATTTTTGCAACACTCTGACCGCCCTGGGAGAGCGAACGACGTGCTACTCATCTGTAGGACTAACTAAATTCAACGGAATAGAAGGAATAGGGCATTCAAATTCCATGACAATAAAAGAGGAATAATAATTCTCAACCTTCCTCAGATAAGTACAACAATTTTCCCAAATAGGTACAACAACCAAAATAAATCACTAGCGCTATATTCATTAACATAATTACAGGTCATCTCTTTTGTATAATATAAAGTTCTTTCCAGATAATCCATGCTAAAAATCATTCCAACTCTTTATTCACCTTGTGTTATGTACGCGGTTATGACATTTGGGTACTCTCAATCACCCTAGAAATAAAAATTCTTAAATTCTCCTTATCATCGTTCCACCCCTCAACTCGTGGGGATAACTTTCAATGCTTTCCTACCACAAAAATCCGGCTCCAATGACCTTAAAACAAAATTCAACTTCCAACTTACATACATAATTACTTGATCCCATTTTGACCAGGGTACCGAACTCATGTAATAGTGACCAAACGTCTCCCTATTTCCAACCTTACGCTAAGTTTCATGCGTGGGATGTCTCGCAAAGCGAAATCCAAATAAGGAACCCCCCCGATGCACTACTACCTAGCATTGTCGGTTATCGAAATCCGTTAGGTCCTCCGTCTAGAGTATATACCCCTTTATTCCGTCCCTTAACAGAAAAGTTACAATTTCTCCCGTAATTATGGTTAACAAATAACGTTTCACCAATTTCACTATCGTCCCGTATTGGTTGATAGTAATTACATTCTATAAACCTCGGATACATACGATCAAAATTCTCTAAATTTCCTTTTTCTAACATTAGGGGTACAACTCTTAACTCCCACATCTCTTAAGGATAAATATAACACTACACTCTTCCTATCACTAAGTCCGGAGTGCTAAACATAATACCGAGTCAAGTCTTTTCGCTCAATGGTAAATCCTGGTACATACTGAATCATACTGACAAAGTCTATACATACATTAGTATCGAATATCTCGAGCCCACTATCTCCTCCGAAGTCTCTAGGATAGATAATATAAGTGCGAGTCCAACCTTCTTACAGGTAAAGCCTTGCCAAAACAAAACGTGTTGCACTAATGTAACTACTCCGATTGCCTTGCAATAAATGCCCACTATCATACTACACATTTCTATAACATTTTAACAAAGATAATATCATACTCGTGTATCGCATCACTACAACGAGTAACCTCAATAAAGTATAAAACACTGTTAATATACTCATTCATCTCCCGCGGATAGCACCAAAGAAAAATCCCGCTATACTAAGGAAAAATATTCACATGATGGTAACATTTATAATGATATGCATTAAACTCATCTCACATGCTAATCTAGCAATGAAAAAAAATATGGTGACTCGCTCGTGTCACATAAACACGCCGCATCCTCTAAGGATACAACTTATACTTCCATCCTGGCAATCGTCTTGACTGCACAAATGGTTTTCGGACGTAACACGTCTGCCCAAACAAAAACAAAATTATTTTTAATCGTCGTCCTTTACTAGGCACCGTATTCTTGTCCCTTTTTCTCACTTTGGAACATATTATCGCGAGCAATTTCACTCCGCACCAAAATACCTCAACACATAATCCACTTATCACCTGTCCTACTAACCAGGTTAGGATTGTCCTTCTCTCGGACTTTAGTAGACTCGATTCCTGTTAGCCATCCCGGTTGTTCCCTTAGCTTTTTAGGCCATAAAGATCATGTTACTATCTATAATAGTACTTACTGAATTTACCATCACTTGGTAAGAATTTAACTATCTGAAGCATTTAAATGGTTTTCCTGATGTGTATCCACATCCTTTTGTGGTGCTATACCACCACCGTTGTATTCAGTCTTATTCTCGACTAAATTCTTCGATTCCTTTAACTTCCCCCACAAAAAAGCGTTATCATCTATATTGACAAAATATGACATTGTCAACCTCTGAATCGGTCGTCCATCAGAATTTCCTCCTCGAGTATTATCAACTATTATTACAAGTTGGTCTCCCACTTGGAGTCATTTCCTCCACTAGTATCTACCTCTTTCGATACAAAATTTGCTAACGATTAGGATTCATATCCACAATTGGACTTCTGTCATGCCCTCCTGCGATGAGTTCAGAACCACGTTTGCTTCTCATCCTGAACAGTTGAGGAAGTAACATACGGTCAACACTGTACCTAAGGTTCTCCTATAGGCATAGCATTCCACTTCTAAAATTGGTGGTTGACTCCAACCATTATAATTTTGTCCCGAAAGCCAAGAAAATTTTCTCTAAATTTTCACTTTCAGTTTGCCACACTCCGTCCTATATTTAAGCCTTTGGACACTTTACCTCCTTTGGTAAACACATACAATTTTCGCAATTCTAAAATTTCCCACTGACAGTCTCTACACGTTTTTGTAATACGTTGGGTAAGTTTACCCTCGCACCTCATTTGACTATAACAACATTTAAAAATCATTGCTGCACCTTAGTCGCCTTTCTAGTCGTGGCTTCTCGTGCCATAATGGAGGTGACCTCGAATACGGTCATCATCCTCGGATATATTTCATAATCTCAACTGAGCCCTGCCTCCTGATGTACGCTTAACGGTTCTCTTCTGACATCCGTCATCGCTCGGCACACGCACACATCCGAACGAAATTAGAATTCACTAGTGTATACACATTATAACAGGAGAACAAAATCTCGTCAAAGGAATCGACAATCCTAAACATAGGGCTCTATAACAAATAAAGCAACGCAGAAAGCATAATAAGCCGTACAGATCCTAAGGACACTAGAACCTGATGCTCTGATACCACCTGTGACACCCCACCTAATTAAATACTGGGCGATCACTCCTTTATTAAATTAAAATCAAGGTGAACAGTTGGTTCATTCTTAGCATCACTGTCATAAAAATACTTTTCCAATTTAAACACCCTAAATAATTAAGCTAAGTGTCAAAACCATTTAAAACCTTATTCTCATTTTATTAAATCCAGTTATAAAACCTTGAACCATTAACATCTAAAGAGTCACACATTAAGAATAAAAATAGAATTGAACATACACGAATTTAATCATCAATAATAAATACCAACATTTACAACACTAAAGGAAAACATCCGGACAGTAATAAATCCCGAAATAAAGGTACTGAAAGTAAAAATTTCGATCTCTGACAATACCAAATAAATAATAGAAAGAGGGCGACATATGCCCCTGTTGGATAAAACTGAACTAGGAGTAGAATCAAATGGATGAAGTCGTCTAAACAACAGGCCTGCAACTCCCACCTAAGCTGCAGCACGTTCCTTCCAAAGGATCCTAAGTAAGACGCCCCTGTGGCTGGGCACCTTTAATACATATATATATATACAAGAGAGAAAAGGAAATAGAAACGGGTCAGAGCCCGATAGTGTATATGATTTAAAAATTCGTTTAGCAAGTATTTAAATTAATACAGGCCAATGCAACAACATATTAGTGCGACACTCTCTTGAGAAATTCTCGCCTCTCTTCTAATGTACACTCCTATCGCACTAACCTTCCCAATGGTCTATCTCGTCATATACCACACTATCTTTTCCCAATGATTTAACTTATCTTAGGTTATTCGCAGGATTTACAACTGAACAACACAAGTATTTAAAACGTAAGATTTCAATTTGTAACCAAGGTTCTCCTTTTAACTTTTTTAATCAATAAAGTTTTCCAGTGTCATATTATACTTTCTCAAAACAATTATTTATAATTTGAGTCATCAACCAAGTCCTACATATCAAATCACAGTAGGCAGTTCTAGATTTTAGAATTTCATATATATATTAACTACTCGTATAATATATATATCATAACAGCACCCCAAATAAAAACAATGGTGCGGGCATACTCTGCTATCCAATCCCCGTATCAATCGCACTAAAGGGAATACAAGTTCGGAATCACTCTCGAACTGTATCAATACATACACAAACAATATTGAGGCGAAGCATAGATTCCAAGTCCAAGAGGTGAGTACATACCCTCACGTCTCTTAGGACCGTGACTACCGATTCGATAGCCTGTACCGAGGATTTCTATCTTCTAGGGTACGAGTCAATATCCCCCATAAGGCACACGAGATAAGATCGTCCCAGCGCGGAAACCTCAGGGATAGCAAGTAGCGCGGGCATGATTTTCACAAGTATATAATATATGCATACACAATCATATAAATATACTACTTTTATTATATCAATTTAGGTTTATCCCATAACCCACATTCACAACATTTATCCTTATTTTTTCATTATTATTTATCACGTATAATGGTTCGTTTCTCACTTTAATTCGAAGGGTTTTTCCAACTTACTACGTAACCCTCATGGACTCTATTCTTCCAAATGTACAATTCAGTAGATATCCATTTATGTTCCAACGTAACTCTCTCTTACGTGTCTCTCCCCTTTAATATATACTTACATTATCCCTTATGCAAAATATCCCAAAAATATAGATTTCGCCTTACATTAAAGGATTTTGAATTTTATTTTCAAAGATGAGAATTTCAAATGGTTTCGAAATCGGAATTAAAATGGAGTTTTAATTGAGTTTTTTTATTATTTAGAAGAGTCCTCAAAATATAAAACTCTTTAAGAGTCCTCAAAATATAAAACTCTCTAGTAAAAATAATATTTTTAGAAATCCGACCGTTCGATCAAGCTGAATTTTTGTCAGCAGTCCTGTCTCGCCGTTCTCTACAACATACTAAAATTTCAAGCGATTCCAATGGTCCGATCATCCAGAATAAAATTTTTAGTGTTTGTATCTAATTAGAACTCTTTTCTTAATCAAACTCTTAATCCTTTACATGACAAAGGGTTTGCAGAATATCATTTAAGTCATCACTATATGCAATTTCCTATCTCAAATTGGGTTTTTCTTCCATACAATTCATTCTAATCATTCCTAAACCAATATGAAAGATGCATCAATGAAATAAGCAAGATAAACACTTGCCTGGAATTTTCAGAAATCTGGTTTGGTGTTGAATTTGGTGTGGTTGCGTTCCCCGTCTCGCGATCTACGCGTTGGCGGTGGCGGCGGTGTAAACAGACGAGTTTTGAGCCTTGGAATGCCTTGAGAGCTCTCTCCTCTCCTCTCCAATGGCCGTTCTAGTGTTTTGAGTTATCTAACCCTAGGAGATAACCTAAACATCTGATATAACCCCTTTAATTTTCGTGGGTTTAATTACCCAAAAATACAAAATGACTAAAATGCCCTCCCGGAGTACTAATTAGGCCTAAAAACGCCCCGAGACCCAAATCAAACCCCCGGGTATACTTTTCTGACTATCTCGACCCTTCCGGACGTGTTGGCGCACTCAAACGACCATACGAACAACCTATAAAATATTCACTTTTATTAATCCACATTTAGTCCCGACACGACACAGACGCGTCCCGATTTAAATTTTCACAATTGTCATTTTATTCACACGTGACAATATTATAAAAATAAATCTCATATATTACTATACTCATCCAGTAATATGCAAAAAATAATATATTCCCAATAATTACTAACTCTTGTCACGCTAGTAAATATTTAAAATAACATTTCGGATTAAAATTAAATTAATTTATCTCAATTAAATTTAATAAATCCTTAAATTTAAAAGCCATGAAAATACGAGGTATTACAGCATACTCCTCAACTTGATCTTTTCAAATAATACCGTGAATATGGTCATCATGTATGAGATATGATATAATCATATTAGACCATGAAATTCGTATATAAGTCGTAGCAATATGTATTGTTATAGACAAAGCTGTGGAAAAATGTTGTCATATATGTATATCATACATAAAATGTGAAACTCATATTGAAGCATATGTAAAATTTAAAAACATTGTATGGAGAAGTAAGTGAATAACAATATAAAATCAGTGTGTCTATATATACATGGTTATATGAAGGAAATGATTAGAAATATTATGTAATGCAGAGTTTAATATCATGCTTTGGTAAAAAGAAAGATGAAATATTTGATATTTTGTGTTATGTCTGTAGAGTGATCCTGTTAAGGGCAAAACCAAAAAATTTGATGTCCTGATTTGCAATCAGGAACAGATAATTGCTATGCTATTGTGTGAGGTAATTAAAATAGGTCATATAGCATTGATTCGTATTGTATGTTACGATAGAATATGGGATCCGACATACAATATATATGTCTGTCGCGTTAGTTGAGGGAGACCAGAAGAAGGCGGCTGTTGATATGGATAAAGTAGTTGAAAGTGATATGACTGTCTTAAGAATCAAGTTCTAAGCTTATAATGAGCTCCAAATCGGACAAATCTTTCTATGGATTGTTTTTAAATGAGTATATAAGAAGGCATGTGATGCATCTTCTTGGGACATCTAGAACATATTTATTTGTGGAAATTGTTTTCTACAGTCTCCAACTCACTCAGAATGATAGGACTTGGGATGTTAAATTATGAAACGATATTAGAGAACAAAACGTTTTTTGGAATAAAATAGATAAGGATATGAAACATTACACATATTAGTTGATCAATTTGTTAGAAAAATATGTCAAATACACATCTATGAAAAAAATAGGTCAAGTAATGATAAATATACATATATGAAAACAACAATAGCAAGATTTAAGCAGCCATATCTGTGAACAATTAGACAGTGCTAGTACTGTACTAGTAGCATTGTTCACAGTGCTAGTAGTATTGGTCATCACACCGCGTACATGAAGAGTCAGAATTTGATGAATCAAGATCAACATGTTGAGACAATAATTCATAAGCAATCGAAGGAGTGTCTAGTTGAGTACCACCGAAGGTTAGTTGTCACAATTGATGTGGTTCGATTTTTGTTGAGGCAAGGGTTATCTTTCAGTTCTCATGATGAATCAGAAAACTCGAGGAATAAAGGTAACTTTCTTGAACTCCTGGAATTTCTTGCTCATAGGGAGGCATTTGTTAATAATGTTGTACTTAACAATGCTCCTAAAAATTTAAAATCGAAGTAGAACAAGTCGGCATACTATGTACACTGTTTTGCACACCAACTTCAATTATCACTAGTAAAAGTCGCAAAAGATCTTAAGCACATTGATGAGTTCTTTTTTAGTGTGAATATGATAGTGAATATGTCTAGTGCATCATGTAAGCGACGAGACATTTTACGAGAGAAAGAGGTTGAGCAAATTTTTAGTCAGTTAGAACTCGGTGAGACATCAAGTGGTAGAGGGTTAAATCAAGAAACTTCCATAAAACGACCAGACGATACACGATGGAATTCACCTTATGGGACTTTGATTAATTTGATGGTTATGTTTGGGTCCTTCGTGGATGTTCTGGATGAATTGGGAGATAATGGTACGGATAGAAGAGGTGAAGCAGTGGCCTTGCAAATGAAGATGCAAACTTTTGATTTTGTCTTCAACATGCATTTAATGAAGAATGTACTTTCAATAACTAATATACTTTCTAAGTTATTGCAAAAGAAGGATCAAGATATTGTAAATGCAATGGATTGTGTGAGAGTTTCTAAGGGTCGTTTCCAAACAATGAGGGATGAGGGGTGGGGTAATTTATTGTTGGAAGCATCTTCCTTTTGTACTAAATATGAGATTGTGGTTCCCAACATGGAAGATAATTTTTGTCTTTTAGGGAGGGTAAGGAGAGGTCCAGTGGTAACAAATTTACATCATTATAAAGTGGACATATTTTACTAATGTGTGGATAAGCAACTTGTTGAACTTAATCACCGTTTTGATGAGGTGAATTCTCAATTGCTTATATGTATGACCGCATTTGATCCTAAATTTCAATTTGCTGCTTTTGATGTAAATTTGTTGGTTCGTCTCTCTGAGTTTTATACTGAAGATTTCACGAAGGAAGAACGTATTGAACTTCGGGATGAACTTATGAATTTTGAATTTGATGTTAAGTCAAATAGGCACTTTGATGAAGTGGAGGGAATAAGTAGATTGGCTAAGAATATGGTTGAGAAAGGAAAACATCTAGCATATGGACTGGTCTACAGGCTTTTGAAATTGTCATTAATTCTTCTGATTTCTACTGCTTCAGTTGAAAGGGCCTTCTCCGCTATGAATATCATCAAGACTGATCTCCGAAACCGCATGGGGGATGCTTGGTTGAGTGATACTTGCATAGCATACATTGAAAAGGATGTGTTTGATATAATTTCCAATGATGTAATCGTGAATCGTTTTCAGAAAATGAAAAATCGTAGAGGAATTTTGTAGAATGTAATGACAACTATCTAGTTTTGTATGAACTTACATTAGTATCATTTTGTAATGATGTTTTATTTTTAAATCATTGTAATTCATCTATTTATATGTTAATTTTTATGCAGTTAAAAGATTTTTATAAGTACTACTCCAAAAAAAAATTCGGGGGCTACCGCCCCCGAACCCCCGTAAATTTCCTAACGTGCCTAGGCTACCTTTTATTTCTGGCTCCGCCACTGCTAGTACATACTTGTAAGAATAATATAATATGATGAGTTTTTTGTAATATATGATTATGCATAACAGCGATGCCAAGATTTAAGCAAGTATATATGTCTTAAAAGAACATTTAAGTATCCATAGCCTTTTTGAACGAATAGTCGTAGTAGCCTTATAACAATATAGGAGTATATATTACATATTATAGCATAAATACTAATATAGTACCAAGCAACAATAGTATATGTAATACATAAATGAACATAAAAACAAACAGAAAAAAAAACATAAATGTTATTCTTGTTTGAGTAAAGAGTAGCTACAGTTGTCATTGTCAAAAAAAATTCTAAATACTGTTGTTTCTTTAATAGCATTTAGAGTGGAATATGAAAATTTATATTTAGAGGGTCAAGCACCTTTGCAAACTCAGTGTGAGGTTGGGGATCATGGGGAATTTCATGGGACTGTGAGAAAATTTAGCAGGTGAAGGTTTGACATTTTCTGACGAAGGTCACATTGTCCTAATTATGTTGTTTCATTAACACCTAGACCCTCAAATTTTACAAATGCAGAGATATATTGTGTGCAGTCCTGAATGAAGCATACACCTCAAAACTGTTTATTCATTACTTTATTACTGACTAAAGAACCCATGTAATTGATGAGTTAGTTAGAATACAATTTGTTTTAAGGATTATGAATGAAAAAGATTTTCTAGTTTAATAGTAAGAATGGCAAAGAAATTATAAATGAATACCTTTTCATTAAGTAGAATGTAGTTGACAGACATCAACTCGTGGTTCTTCTTAAAATTTAAGACATCCCATTTTCAAATTACTCGAACAACGATCGAACAATTTCTTGACTCAACGGTCAACTCTGACATTGAAGTCTGGGAGTTATTCATATTGGATCTACATTAAGATGAGAAATATATGTCAAATTTGTAAATAAAGTGATATTAGTCATGTCATTATTAATGGTATGAGAATGTAATTAAAAATTTAATGTGTTTAAGAATAGGTAAATTCTTTACCAAAGTTGAAGTCTTGGAAAATCTCATTGAACATTATATTCTTAGTGTAATTTTGAGGTATTGCATCATTATTTCTTATAAGAATATTCATAATTGATTTTGATTTGATTCTTGACACAGCTATATAGAGTTTTCCATGAAAAAATACAGGTTGGGGAAAGGAAATTCCAACATTTGACAGATTTTGTCCTTGACTCTTGTTTATAGTCATGGCAAAACATAAGCGCAATGGGAATTGTTTTCATTTTAGTATGAATGGTCATTTATGATCTATTGATGTCATCAAAATTCTTGGAATGAAAGCTTTCATCCCAATATGTCATCCAGTAAGTACCCTAGCTTCAATGATCCATTCACTCAGTTGAGTAATGATTAAATGTGTTCCATTACAAAGACTGACACTTTGGTTAATGTTACACAGTAGGATCACCGAGACGCCAACTTTTAGATAAGGTTGTGGCTAGCAACCCATTTCAATTCAAGTTATTCAGGAACTCCATAGGGAATTGCATCTCTTTGTCAGTTATTTTGGCGGATACCTTACAAATGGAGTTAGAACTTAGGTAAGTACACTCCTTTTGTTGAATTTTATTAAGAACAAAGTGGTTTATATCGTTGATAACATCGTTAGATGGTGTGAGAATTTCTTATGATCTCAAGTAATATTCTTTCTTAATGTTCTCAACCAAATTAGGGTATGTGATTTCTACGATTGCTTCCATCGGATTCTCGGTATGTTAAAGTAGCAGATCATTGGGAATTTCAATCCATGATTTATCCAATTCATCATTGAAAGAAGTTGAAGCTATCGTACTTTCTCCAATCCCATGAACTTAATCTGAAAATTCGATTGTGTCTATTATTCGCATATTTTATTTCAGTACGAAGACTTTACACTCCTTATAAATTGGTGACATGTTTAGGGAAGCCCGAACAATATCATGTATTGTTCCTCTTTGGATAACTTGTAATATTTGTCTAAAGTCTCCCCCGAGAAGCACAGTTTTTCCCACCAAAAAGTTTGTCATTCGAACTTGGGTCGTCGAAGCGAAGGATATCCCGTAATGTTCTATCAATTGCTTCAAATGTATGACGATGATCCATAGGAGCGTCATCCTAAATTATTAGTGAGTATTTACAGATCAATTTAGACAGGTTGGTCCCTTATCGTATGTTATATGTCGATGATTCACATATGTCAATCAGAATTACAAATCGTGAATGGGCTGTTCTTCCACCCGGTAGTAATAACGCCACGATTCCAGATGATGCTAGGACTTCGAATTTTAATCGTGTAATGATAGACGTGTATATTTTTACTGTTCCTTTTGTGCCATAAACGAAATACAATCGTCCCTTCTATTCATTAACTGAATTGATCACATTGTTATAAACCAATAATTGGTTTTAGTTTAATCCAACATGTAGTTTCTGGTGTTTGGAAGACAATTCAGTCATATTGTACGATGTCTCCTCACGAACCAATCAGTTCCCTATATCCCTTAATAAAGAATCATCAGGAAGTGGAAGGGATGGAAAATCATTCAAACTTCTATTTTTATGACGCATAATTTGTTTCGCAAAGTGCGTAACTTTTTAGCGAAGAATCAGTTAAGAGAAACTCTGAAAATTGAAGTTTTTTCTTATGCTACAAAACATCTTCAAAAAGAATATGCCAATTTTGTACCCAAAGATCTAATGGGTCAGTAACCTTGCAAAAATTTAGTATTGTAATAAATAATTCGCGAAGTTAATTACCGGATGACTAGGTGGAAGCATGGGATAGTGCATCGTGCCATTCTTTATTTCCATCTAGTATACCTAATGCATAACACGCTTCCTTTAAGGTCGGATAAATAACACCATTTACTATTCTAATTTCCTCATAACAGCGAGACCCTCATACAATGTTAAGTAGAATTCGCAAGTAAAATCTCTCTCCCGAGGCTGGATGTGGATAAACGATAGGACCAATGCAATCTTCTATTTCTCTACTTTTCCACTCTTTGTACTTTGATTTCCATACCCATTTTGTTGGGAACTCCACATATGTAAGTTCATGTGCATCAGAATTTTCAGAATTCATCCTCATCCATTCAGTGAACATTGTTTTCTTGGCATCTTTTTTGTTGACGATATTGTCCATTTTTTTGGAATCCCTAAAGGTTACATTTTGCTCATCTGGTAAGTGGAACATTAATCTCTTGATAGTTATTCTACGATGTTAAATGTCGAAATTAAATACCCTTCATGCCTACTCACAAGCAGATACGTACCTACAATCAAGAAATGATCTAATCTCATTAATAGGTATAACATCATCCTTGCATGTCTAGTCATTTTTGCGAGATTTTCTTACAATACAACCCTTGCTTTGTCAGCACCCTTGCTGAGGTATTTAAAGAGATATTTAATAGTTCCAGACTTGGTAAACAGCTCCACGTTAATATATGCATCACAGGTAACGATTAAGCCTTTGTTATGAGGTACAATAAATCTATTATTGAGTTTAATAACATTTCTCTCAACAACAACGCCATCATCTCTCCTTCTATAAATAGGAAAACCTTTTTCATCTAAAGAGGTCTCATTTGCAAATGGCTTAGGAAATTTTTTGGAGAAAATTCTTTTGGTTATACACGGGGAGTTACGATTTGTTACACCTCAAGGTTCGTGCATCATAAATTAGGAAACAACTTTAAAGCCAATATGACCGTCTTCCTCCTTTGGTAATTCAGCTGATATAATCGCTTCAATTTGTGCCGATGTTCGAGGTTTGTCATCCTGATGCAGGAATAATATGATATAAGCATCTGGCAATCCTCTTTTTTGGAACTCAATCCTGTAAGTAGCTTACAAAAAATAATTGAAATTAGATTATAATAGAATTTATGAACGAAAAAATGTGAATGTAAATGTACTTACATGCTAAGATAGTGCCAAATCGCTTTCCTTTTTCAAATCTTTCATGAAATGATCAGGCTTTATTTTAAAACATGTCGCAATAATTTCGAGCCATTCACAGGAATTAGTGATAAAAATTGGCAAATTTCTGATCACTTAGGGTTCGATGTGAAAGTGATGAATAGGTCTGGGTTGCCAAACCATCTGCAAATTTCCATAGCATCCTGGAAGCATTGAGAAATGTACCTTAGCCCACCTGTGAAAAAGGAGGGGAGAGCAATGCATTTTCCAATAGATGCGGGTATTGTGTCTCATTTTAAGACTACGTCCTTAAGACCTTTGTAAATCTCAAAACGCAATTTAGTTTGATTTAGGCTTATCCATCGCAACCTCTCTTCCTCTATACATGTGTATGCATCAATAATGTATTGTCGAAATAAACGACCCGAAAGGTATAATGAATTTATTTCGTTCGATCTTTGTGTAGTTTCTAGGAGTAAAACTCCTGCATGGTGATGTGTTCCTTCTTTGTAGGACGATAACCCATATTATTTGTGTAGAAAATGTTTACATAATATTGTGACACCCCGACTAATTAAATACCGAGTAGCTACTCCTTTATTAAATTAATACAAAATGCCAAGTTGGTTCAGTTAATAGCATCACTGTCGAAAATATTTAAATAATTACTAACCACCTAGTATATGAAAAGTGAGATGTCAAATTTTAAATTAAATCTGATTAACATGCAATAATAAATATAAAGGTTGACATAACCAATCACAATAAAGTCACAATAGAATAACCAACCAATATAATAATGAGTCTGGAGGAAATACTCCTCACAATAATCCCAATAATGAAATGAATAAACAAGTCTGCATCCTGAATTAATTACAAACCAAAGTCTGAATAACTGAAATATAAAATGTCTCAAAAGGAAATGGGCAACATGCCCTATAAATGATGAAACTGAATATGGAGTCAAGACTAGAAAGGAGGCGTCTACTGTCAAGGCCCTGTAACTTCCACAAAAGCTACAGCTCGTCACCTGAATAGAATTCCTATGCATGGTGTCCTTGTGGCTGGGCACCTAAAAAGGTTTTTACAAAACGATAGATTTGAAAGCAAACGGGTCAGAGCCCGAATGTGGAGAATAGTTTTAAAAACAACAAGTGCTTTAATAACATTAAAACAATGAATGCAAAATACATGTTAGGACGTGCACTCGCATGAAATACTCACCTCTCGTCTAACTGTGCACTCCTAACGTTCCCGTACCCATTCAAGTGTTTCTCATATCTATCTAGTTCAAAAGAGTTTCTAACATATCTACTCGGTTTACGCATTAATTCCAAGCTTAACAATTAAATAGAGAGTTCTACTTTAATTCTCGGATTCCCAATTATTAACAAAACCATTTACTGGTATATATCCCCTTTTTATCTTTTCATAACGTTACAATAATCATACTCACAATTAAACATGACAATTCTTTTCAATTAACCGTATATTATTCTTAACATAAATATACAATACTAGCACCCCGAGACTAAGCTGCGGTGCACACATACTCTGCTATCTATCCCGGTACATCACGTACATAAGGATCACGAATTTCGAATCTCTCAGGAATCGTTCTCATATAATAGCAAATCACAAACAATGGAGGCGAACACAGTCACATCACATGGGTCACGCACATACCTACGCTCCCATGATCAGGAGACTTATTAACATCTCACTAAGTCCTTCTCTAACCTATGTCCTCGAGGTACCAATCTATATCCCCCCATAGGCACACAAAGATTAGATGGTCCTAAAAGAACACAAACCTCCCGTGATAGCAAGTATGGTAGGTATGTCATACACATAAGTTATAAACTAAGCATTCACACATCTTAGATGTCTCAATATTAATAAAGGTATATTCTACATCCTTATACCATTATTCCAATTTTATACATTTTAAGTCTTATGATAACATATAATGTAGACTGTCGACACATCTCACGTCATAGTTTCTTATACTTAAAACCTATCTCAAAGGGATTATTAATTTTTCTATTATTCCCACATATAACATCATTATTCTTAAGGTCCTTACTTCTGCCCCAAACCTCATTTCATCAAATTATTCAAATTTACTCTTTTAACCCTAATATTTTCTCACTCATCGAATTTCATTAGATTTTAGAATAATTCTTCAAATTGAATTCTAATTAAGGTCCAAATTTTATAACCATACCTACTGGTCTTCCTCAAGTCTAAGGATATTCATAAAGTCTCCAATAATAATTTTCTAAGGGTTAACATCATTAAAATTTAACTAGGAAAAATTTTACTCATTCTGGGAAGGTCGATCGATCGACCTTGAACATCGATCGATCGATGGTGGTCGATCGATCGACTGATGAATGTCGATCGATCGATTGCACAAGATAGGCTACGGACTGCTTCGTTTTGCAGTCCTCAAATCGTCCCAAAATTCCATTACAATGCATGAAACATCATTCTAACGTTATAATATCATCAAATAATCATCCTACAACATTGTTAACATTCTAAAACTAATTAATCATCACCCAAAGGCCTTATTTAGATCAAAATATCATTAAGAACCCTAGTTTTCTATTTCTTTCAAAATCAACAATAATCCTCTTCTTAAATCCGTTTTTTGAATTATCAAGGGCTATAGTATGAATTCATAATTCATCCAGAATATGTCTACATGCAAATCCTAACATGGTTTATAGTTTTAATCCTCAAATTCATGGGTTTTTATCAATCTCCCAAAACAATGCAATTTTCATAAATGTCTAAGCATGGAAGAAACATTCGTTGCAATTAACGTAATTAAACCACTTGCCTTGGATTTGTTCTCTGAATTTGATGTTGGATCTTGGATGTTGCTCTCTTTTCCTCTAAAATCTATCACAAGGTTGAAGGTTGAAGGTGGTGGTTAGGGTTTCTCTTTTGGGAACCTCTTCTAACTTCTCCTATAACTCCCGTTTCTCTTTAGTTGGTTAAGTGCTGGTAATGGCTTAGTGGGTCACTAAATATCCTAATATTTAACTCCCAAAATTCCTTGGTTAATTATCCTAAAATTTCAAAATTACCAAAATACCCTTTTAAGTTGCCGGTATGGCCCAAAAATGCCCCGAGACCCAAACTAAACCCCCGGCTAGTGTTTTCTGACTATTTCTACCCTTCCGGACTCGTTGGCGCACTCAAAATGACCATACGATTGATAAAAATAAAATTCACTTTTTAATAAAAATAATTACATTTCTGACGCGCCTGTCACACGCGTCCCAACAAAATTTTCCAAATTGCCGTATTTCAATCTCGCGATAATTTCAATATTTCCAATATTCATATATTGCCATATATACACATTATAATAAAATACCAACTCACATATCGTTAGTATTATATCTGGATTAATTCTCAATTAATTCACATTTAATTTAATTAATCCCATAAATAAATATCAATAAAAATACGGGGTATTACATACTTCCATATATACACATTATAATCAAATACCAACTCACATCTCGTTAGTATTATATCTGGATTAATTCTCAATTAATTCACATTTAATTTAATTAATCCCATAAATAAATATCAATAAAAGTACGGGGTATTACATACTTCCCCCCTAATAATAGAATTTCGTCCCGAAATTCGGAAAAATAAGGCATACCTGGAAAAATTCGGTACCCTCCAGTGTTTCAAACAAAATATAAAGAAAATCTCAATCACTAAAGCCCTTGTTCACAACAAGCTTGTTTAACAGACTTGATACCTTATCAGAATACACTTCAATAAATGTACCTCATGTTACGCTCTTATTAAACAACATTCGAAGAAAAATGGCCTACACATCGTTAGCCGCATCGTTTCAATATTATTGTTAGCCCGTGCCTCTTTACGCATTAATTTACGCGTTTAGCAACACACCAAACTCCCACCTGGAAGAAATTAATAACAGAGCTGACTACTTCTTGTCCATTCCTTGAATCTCTGTTCCCTGCGTTGTGAATTACACAGGGTAAAACTACATTTGGGTGGTGTTTCACAAAACAATTTTCGGCACCTTGTCCACAATAAAATAGATACGGGTGGTTTCACCCAGCTTTACTATTAGATAATATTTTCTTCCCATTACCACCATGTACCTTGCTTACCAGTTTCTCGATTTGGGAATAAAAATATCGAAATGAATTCAAAATTTCTTTTATACAGCCCACTAGTCTTCAATCACCTTGTGCCTACACCTCGGGCCATAGGTGATACAGCCTAGTCCAAGTGAAACGTATTTCCACTACTTCTTATTACCCCACGTTAAAGATGGATTTCGGGGATCTCCTCTTAGTTCTGAATAGTACTATATCGAACCATGTACCGGCGTGTTCACTATCTAATAGTGTAAATCACCCCAAGTATATAACAATTTCTCTCCTTCTGGACAACATGTCCTATATAATCGAAGGAACTCATTACTTATCAATAAGTTGTCTACCTCTCAAGAAAATTCTCCAACTTGACCCTCACATTCTTGGAATCATCGTCTTGATACAACATTATTTGGTTGATCATCTAACCCCAACTGTTCTACTACTTACTATACCTCTTTCAATGTCGATATTCACATAAAATTTTCCCCGTTAAATGATACTTAATGATCTTATTCTCCCGACGAATATCAAAAGTTTGGACCTTTACACTTTTCACCACTTTGTGCATATCTGGACTTTATAACTGATTGACATCCTCATTCTATTTACTCTTGATTCACCCTCAACATTCGATTGATCGGAACTCTACTCCAAATTTCTCATAATAATTTATTCGTCTTCTCAAGAGATATCCCTTTATTAAATGGCTTTCTACTGCCCAAGTTTGAACGTGCTACACTTACTACACATGATATTCACTTACACCTTTTCTTATGACGTTTAATCTCATAAGTAATAATCTCACCCGTCTATGTTCCCTCTTCCTTTGATTTACACATTAGCAAATCAAGAAGTCTACACCCCTTATAACCCAACCATACGGTTTTTAAACATTATATACGCTTCATACAAATCCCAAACTCATTATTGTCACTGTAAATACAACAGTTTTATACCACTTGGGGGTTCTCAATCGCTTCTGAATTAGAAATCCTAAATCCTCCTTATCCTCAATGTGTCCTTCAACACGCCGTGACAAAACCAACATTATTAGTACTTATATCCTAATTTACTAACAACTGGCTCTAATGGCCGTACATCATAATTTACTCCTTGTAACTTCCCGTTATAAATACGTACTCCCATAACGATAGAGGTATCCCAATTATGAACGAAGGGCCACACATTTCCTTACTACCAACCTTACGCTAAGTTTCATGCGTGGGGTGTCTTGCAAAGCGAAATCCAAACAAGGAACCCCCCCGATACACTACTACCTAACATTGTTGGTCATCAGAATCCGTTAAGCCCTGTCCATAATATGTACCCCTACACTCTCGTCTTTTAACAACAAAGTTTCATCTCAGTTCGCAATTATACATAAACAAAGAACTCCTTCTGAACGACACTTTTCTCTTTACAGTGATGGAAATCACATTTCATATACAACATGCGAGATATTTGAGACCCTCAAATTCCCGTCCCCAGACACACAACTATGAGTATAAACTTCCAAATCTCTAACGGGTGATAAAACAATGCACTCTTTTTGTTACGACCTCTCTATCGTTAATTATAAAAACCAACTAACTCTTTGTTGACTAGTAAATCAATTACATACGACTCATAATAATGAAATCCCTACGCATACTGGGATTAAATATCCGAGACCATTATACTTTGAAATCACAACATATATATATATGCACGAAAGTACAATTGCGAGCCCGACCCTCTAACAGATGGGGCCTCGCCAAAATAAAACATGATACCCCGATGTAGTAATCCCAATAAACTTGCAATACCAGCACACTATCGGTATAATCATATGTAAAACAATAATTAAGATCATATCATACTCGTATAACACAACACTAAAACGAGTAATTTCGATAAAGCATAACCCGCTATTAATATACCCATTCATCCTCCGCGGATGACAACAAAAGTAACCCCCACACTATCAGGGAAAATGTTCTTATATATAATAAACTTACTGATATACTCACTAAACTCGACTCTCAAGTGAAAATACAATTGTAACAAATGTAGTAACTCATTCATGCCACAAATAACATGCATCCTCGTCTGAGGATATAACTCATACTTCTATCCTAATAATCGTCCAGGCTACTCAAATGGTTCCTGGACTTACCACACATGTCTGTCCCAAACCGGATATTTCAATAACTGTTCCCCTCGCCAGGCACAATACCTTGATCCCTACTCTTGTATCGGGAAAAATTTATAATGTACGGGTTTTCACTCCCACAAAGTACCTCTACACATACTCCACTTATTTTCAGTCACCCTGACCATGTTAAAGTGGTCCTTTCCTCGGACGTTGGTAGTCTCAGCTCTGAAGACTATCTCCATTGTCCCCTTAGCTTGATGTACCTAAGGAACACGCTACTAGTTTTCCACCTCTCTTACTGAAATTACCATCGCTCGGTAGTAATTTCGCTATCGAATTATTTTAACGGTTTCTCCATTGGGTCTTCCTCCTTATGGTGTTTCTCCAACACCATTTTTCCCAGTCATATTCTATAAAATTTTTTCGATTTTTGTATCTCCCTACCCAAGGGAACATTTACCTCCAAATTTACACCACGCGATATAATTACTATCTGTATTTATCATCCAAGCAGAATTCCCCATAAGAGCTAACAATTATTCTTGTATGTAGATTCTCCCTTTAACATCCTCTTCTCCATACTACCTTCTCTACCCGGTGTAAGGTTCGCTACAACATTAAATTTCTCCTCACAAGTTGACCCCTGTTTGGCCCTCTTATGTGAGTTCAGAATAACATTCGCCTTTCAACCTGAACATCTGATGAAGGAACTTATGGTCAAACCATACGTGTACACCCTCTTGACATCACATTCCACTTTTAAGTGGGTTGCTTGTTTCTCACCATTGAATCTCCGCTCTTACGAGTCAAGGAAAAATTTCTCTAAATTTTCACTCTCAATTGGTCATATCCTGACATATGTCCAAGCCTTTGGATACATTGCGTTCGTTTGGCTAGCACATGCCGTCTTCGCCTTTTGAGTATTGCTACTGCTGGTTCTCTTCAATGTTACACCTAACTCTTTCTCTCCCATTCCAACCTTGTTGGATGTGTCTAATTTGACCCCATTCCTACTATAGCTGTACCCGGAAGTCTCAAGTCGCGCCTTAGCCTTCTATATCATCCAGGACTTCCGTGCCATAATATCGGTGACTTCAACTACGGTCATCCTTCTTTAAATAAATCAATTAACCTCAATATATATTTGCCTCCTGCTGTTCACCCAACTGTCTTCGCCTGACGTACTACATTGTTCAGCACACGAATACACCCGATCGCAATGCGATTCGCTATCATATACATCATAGCAGGAGAACGAAATTTTACTAAAGGAATCAACAATCCTAAACATAGGGCTCTATATCAAAGAAAGTTACGCTGGAAGCATAATAGGCCGCACAGATCCTAAAGGACACTAGAACCTGACGCTCTGATACCACCTGTGACACCCCGACTAATTAAATACCGGGTAGCTACTCCTATTAAATTAATACAAAATGCCAAGTTGGTTCAGTTAATAGCATCACTGTCGAAAACATTTTAATAATTACTAACCACCTAGTATATGAAAAGTGAGATGTCAAATTTTAAATTAAATCTGATTAACATGAAATAATAAATATAAAGGTTGACATAACCAATCACAGTAAAGTCACAATAGAATAACCAACCAATATAATAATGAGTCTGGAGGAAATACTCCTCACAACAATCCCAATAATGAAATGAATAAACAAGTCTGCATCCTGAATTAATTACAAACCAAAGTCTGAATAACTGAAATATAAAATGTCTCAAAAGGAAATGGGCAACATGCCCTATAAATGATGAAACTGAATATGGAGTCAAGACTAAAAAGGAGGCGTCTACTGTCAAGGCCCTGTAACTTCCACAACAGCTACAGCTCGTCACCTGAATAGAATTCCTATGCATGGTGTCCTTGTGGCTGGGCACCTAAAAAGGTTTTTACAAAAAGATAGATTTGAAAGCAAACGGGTCAGATCCCGAATGTGGAGAATAGTTTTAAAAACAGCAAGTTCTTTAATAACATTAAAACAATGAATGCAAAATACATGTTAGGACGTGCTCTCGCATGAAATACTCACCTCTCGTCTAACTGTGCACTCCTAACGTTCCCGTACCCATTCAAGTGTTTCTCATATCTATCTAGTTCAAAAGAGTTTCTAACATATCTACTCGGTTTACGCATTAATTCCAAGATTAACAATTAAATAGAGAGTTCTACTTTAATTCTCGGATTCCCAATTATTAACAAAACCATTTACTGGTATATATCCCCTTTTTATCTTTTCATAACGTTACAATAATCATACTCACAATTAAACATGACAATTCTTTTCAATTAACCGTATATTATTCTTAACATAAATATACAATACTAGCACCCCGAGACTAAGCTGCGGTGCACACATACTCTGCTATCCATCCCGGTACATCACGTACATAAGGATCACGAATTCCGAATCTCTCAGGAATCGTTCTCAGATAATAGCAAATCACAAACAATGGAGGCGAACACAGTCACATCACATGGGTCACGCACATACCTACGCTCCCATGATCAGGAGACTTATTAACATCTCAATAAGTCCTTCTCTGACCTATGTCCTCGAGGCACCAATCTATATCCCCCCATAGGCACACAAAGATTAGACGGTCCTAAACGAACGCAAACCTCCCGTGATAGCAAGTATGGTAGGTATGTCATACACATAAGTTATATACTAAGCATTCACACATCTTAGATGTCTCAATATTAATAAAGGTATATTCTACATCCTTATACCATTATTCCAATTTTATACATTTTAAGTCTTCTGATAATATAAAATGTAGACTGTCGACACATCTCACGTCATAGTTTCTTGTACTTAAAACCTATCTCAAAGGGATTATTAAGTTTCCTATTATTCCCACATATAACATCATTATTCTTAAGGTCCTTACTTCTGCCCCAAACCTCATTTCATCAAATTATTCAAATTTACTCTTTTAACCCTAACATTTTCTCACTCATCGAATTTCATTAGATTTTAGAATAATTCTTCAAATTGAATTCTAATTAAGGTCCAAATTTTATAACCATACCTACTGGTCTTCCTCAAGTCTAAGGATATTCATAAAGTCTCCAATAATAATTTTCTAAGGGTTAACATCATTAAAATTTAACTAGGGAAAATTTTACTCATTCTGGGAAGGTCGATCGATCGACCTTGAACATCGATCGATCGATGGTGGTCGATCGATCGACTGATGAATGTCGATCGATCGATTGCACAAGATAGGCTACGGACTGCTTCGTTTTGCAGTCCTCAAATCGTCCCAAAATTCCATTACAATGCATGAAACTTCATTCTAACGTTATAATATCATCAAATAATCATCCTACAACATTGTTAACATTCTAAAACTAATTAATCATCACCCAAAGTCCTTATTTAGATCAAAATATCATCAAGAACCCTAGTTTTCTATTTCTTTCAAAATCAACAATAATCCTCTTCTTAAATCCGTTTTTTGAATTATCAAGGGCTATAGTATGAATTCATAATTCATCCAGAATATGTATACATGCAAATCCTAACATGGTTTATAGTTTTAATCCTCAAATTCATGGGTTTTTATCAATCTCCCAAAACAATGCAATTTTCATAAATGTCTAAGCATGGAAGAAACATTCGTTGCAATTAACGTAATTAAACCACTTGCCTTGGATTTGTTCTCTGAATTTGATGTTGGATCTTGGATGTTGCTCTCTTTTCCTCTACAATCTATCACAAGGTTGAAGGTTGAAGGTGGTGGTTAGGGTTTCTCTTTTGGGAACCTCTCCTAACTTCTCCTATAACTCCCGTTGCTCTTTAGTTGGTTAAGTGCTGGTAATGGCTTAGTGGGTCACTAAATATCCTAATATTTAACTCCCAAAATTCGTTGGTTAATTATCCTAAAATTTCAAAATTACCAAAATACCCTTTTAAGTTGCCGGTATGGCCCAAAAATGCCCCGAGACCCAAACTAAACCCCCGGCTAGTGTTTTCTGACTATTTCGACCCTTTCGGACTCGTTGGCGCACTCAAAATGACCATACGGTTGATAAAAATAAAATTCACTTGTTAATTAAAATAATTACATTTCTGACGCGACTGTCACACGCGTCCCAACAAAATTTCCCAAATTGCCGTATTTCAATCTCGCGATAATTTCAATATTTCCAATATTCATATATTGCCATATATACACATTATAATCAAATACCAACTCACATCTCATTAGTATTATATCTGGATTAATTCTCAATTAATTCATATTTAATTTAATTAATCCCATAAATAAATATCAATAAAAGTACGGGGTATTTCATACTTCCATATATACACATTATAATCAAATACCAACTCACATCTCGTTAGTATTATATCTGGATTAATTCTCAATTGATTCACATTTAATTTAATTAATCCCATAAATAAATATCAATAAAAGTACGGGGTATTACAAATATCCTCTTCACCGTATGGAAAAATTATTGGATATTGCATTGTCATAAATGAGGGGTGTAACTCTCTTATACGCTGGAATTAGAAGTGGCAATACTATGGGTTGGGCCTAATGTGGGCGGGCCAAATATGGGTTGGGCCTAATATGGGCTGGGTCAACCCATTTTTCTTATCCCAAATAAGTGTTACAATTCCTAATATATGTAAAAAATATAGTTTATTCTTAACTTTTAAAAATAGATTTAGTATTTGACTCGTAGCGTTTGAAAATGGACTCCATATTTGATTTATAGTTTTCAAATATGAGCCCCATATTTGACTCTAACTTTTGAATATGGGCCCCATATTTGGCCCATATCTTTTAAAAATGAGCCCCATATTTAAAAGACTAGGCTAATACGAGTTATTTTATTCTTTGGGTCCCATTTCACCACTACTAGCTGTAATCCATTACTCTTATGATCGATGATAATGTCACGCCTATAATTAGTATCCGAAAGGTCACCAACTATCAATCTAGCAACCTCAGAGGCTGGAGGTAAATTATAAACCA
Source organism: Sambucus nigra (assembly GCA_949130495.1). Taxonomy (NCBI): domain Eukaryota; kingdom Viridiplantae; phylum Streptophyta; class Magnoliopsida; order Dipsacales; family Adoxaceae; genus Sambucus; species Sambucus nigra. The sequence goes on along the minus strand of OX422213.1, from coordinate 631,715,734 downwards.
AGGGGGGTCACCACGCCTTGTACCCAACAACTGTAGCCGTATGTCTACAAAAATGAATCTCTGAAACGATCACGGGCCATTCTAAAAACCTTTGCAAGCACGTTTCTCTCATAAAACATATTTATGAGTCCTTCTATAATGACCGGGTCAATGTTAATGACAATGGTTGATGATCGTATAGCTGATATATGGTTTGATACCTCATCTTTAGTATCGTAGATGTACAATTGTGCAAATTTTGGTTGTTGGACTTCAATCGGGAGAACTGATTTTGTGATGGTTATGTTCGCTAATTCGATATACATACGGGCCACCACGGTTATTGTATCTATTGTCAACTTTCCCTCCTATTAAGGTGAAAGCAAACATTGATTAAGCACGGATATTTGTTTGAAATTTTGATGAGCGCACACCTCCGTTATATGATAGCAAATCAATAAGAAACGATAGAGGTTCCTTTATCAGTGGTGGTCTAATTTTCCCTTCTTGACTGCATAAGGAGAACTTAGGACATGCTGGATTTTTATTTTTTTCCGTCCATTCTTCATACCATATAATAGCACCTCAAAACGTACATCGCTCTAAAGGAGTCCCAAAATTCCAGTGGCCAGAGTTGTTACCTGTAATGTATTGAGAAAAGGAATGTAATTGTGTTAAAAATTTTGCAACTTCTAAACATAATAATTACGTATTTTATAATGTATTACTATTCAAGGATGGGGTTGACGATCTAGTCTTATGATAGGAGGTAGCTGAATGGCGTTTCCATTTAGCTGTTGTAAAGCACATATATATATATATATATATATATATATATATATATATATATATATTTGGTTTTAAATATCTATGGTTCGTTTGGCATTAAATTTTTTTTTGCATATTTGAAATCGTACCAGATATACATATTTGGGGATTATTCACGGTTCGGTTGTTTGCAGCTTTTGAGGAATTTTCCTCCAAAAGGGCACATATTGCCCATTCTGACGTGTAACCACAATATACACCAACGGTTGTGGTAGGTTGACATCTCGCTAATGAAGTTTTGGTGGAAATAGACTCATCTGCATTAAAATGGGACGTTGAATAAATAGATTTTATATGTGTTCTCATCGCTAGGGCCGAGTTAATGTTGATTGCAGTACGTAAGTATGTTGAAGGTATAGTTCATGCAAAATGGGAATTAGTTGATGATGAAGGCCTAATGTGGGTGTTTAATGGTCAATGAAGTACGAAAGGGCACATGAGCCTCCTATGGATCCTAGCTACTCTACATCGTTCAATATCATCCTAACTTCTATACCAATTTAGTAGTGATGAGATAAATAAAATTATTTAGAGATACGTATTTGTACAATAAGCAATTTTTACAATTGTTTATCAAAGCAACTATGAATGATGTATATATGGAAAAGAAGAAACAATTAATTTAACCATTAAATAAGCCAGGATAAAGTATAACGTGTATAGATTTTCTACATAATAAAATGTAAACACACTACAATAATAGAACATAAGACCATCAATTTTCATTAATTAAATGTTTATTACAATGCTTAAATGACGAAATAAAGTAATATTACAACGTCCATGCACTTTAAGTGGTTGTTAATATGTTAAAGCAAATAAGTCTTGATTGTTATTGGTAATATAGCCTGATGACGCGACTTAAAATTTGTCTTAAAAGTGCGTTCACTCTAGGTTCAAGTGCAAACCTATCGCTCAAGTAATAACCCGGTAAGTCGGGATCGAATCCACAGGGAAGGAAAATATCAAATAGTAATCAGGAAAATTATTAAATCTGAAAATGATTTCTTAAAAGAAACAAAAAGATGATTAATGATTTTGGAAGATTTCTAGCGAAATAAAACTTTTCTTTAACAAAAGCAAACTGAAAATTTTAATGAAAGCAGACTAAAAATTGCAGGAAAAACTTTTAATCAAATGGGAGAAAACAGGGTAGAATACAATCCCTCAATCCTTAGCAAATTATCATAGAGAATACTAGACTTGTAAATTAAAATAATTGATTAGATCCAGCCTTTATAACTTCTAAGCATTACATATATGAGGGATCTAGCCCGCACAATATGAAATCAAAAATAGGTATAAAGCGGTGAATGAGAAATTATACTAGCAAAGATTTCTTAAACATCTCAAGTACCTAGGGCAAGAGAGATTAAAAGATTGACAGTTTTTGTATAATTTTCTTTCACGATTCAATCAATATTTTAATTTAACCTCTATTTTCTACATAGATAATCTGCCTTGGATTGAGTTCATGTACCCCAACCCTTGGGAAATTTAGCTACTCATGATTGGATTGAAGAACAAATTCATACTCAGAATTATGGAACTACAAGACATGGGAAATAAATTTGCAAATAACAATGTAAAAGAGCATAGAATGATATTACTTGAATTCAGCAGCAGGAAAGTAAATGAAATTGAAATCCAGATAACTTCTCCTTAATCAGCAGTACAAACTAGGGTTCTTATGAAAGAAATTTAAATTTTTGAATGGTTCTCTCAAAAACTATCTCTAAAATTCTTTAGCTAATTTGTAATCTAGCAACAATGAACAACTTGCTACAATTCTCTCTCTACTTACTTGGTTGGTCTCCCTCTCAAATGATATAGGGCACTAGCTTTTATAACACCAAGTATCGAAATTGATAGCCAATAATGCTTTTTTTTTTGGTACGTTTTTCCAAGAGTTGCTCTGTTTTAATTGAACAATTAATTGTCAGCATTTCACACGACCGGACCGGTCCGGCTCAATCCTCGGATCGGTCCGAATACACCGGATCGGTTCTTTTCTTTTTACCAGATCGGTCCGGGCTTAGTCGGATGGGTCTGAATTTTTGCTTCCATCGGTTTGTCATCAATCCGGGGTCTACTGGACTTTGTCAATTCGGATGGATCCGGATCCAACCCGGATCGGTCCGAAATTCTTCTAGTTTGACTTTTTCCTTGAAACTTTGACTGACCATATCTTTTGATCTAGAACTCCGATTTGAGTGTCGTTTCTTCCTATGCTCTTGTGAACTCATGCTCTTTAACTTAAATTTTGAGGTTGCTTCCGAATTCTGAATGGAATTTACACTTTTGCCCTTTTACATTTCTTATAGTTTTCTTCTTTTCTTTTATTGCATTCCATTCCTGAAAACTTCATCACAATTACACAAAAACTAGGGAATTTTGTTAGAAACTAACAATAGAGTGATATGGACTAAAAATGATTCAATTACCTTGTTCGAGATATTAAAATCACTAACTTACGGGGCTAAATTCGGAAGAATTTACGCTTGGTCAAATCCCCCTAACTTAGGACTTTGCACGTCCCGGGCAATGTATCTGAATCTAACCAAAATTCAACTCTTGAAAATTCATTTATTAAAATAAAATTCCACTTTCGCAGGCACGCGATTGCATTGAGCATATGCAACAAGCCTTTAAACCCCTAGGTTACCCTAGTAGGACGAGTTTTGTCTCGTGAGGGTTTGCAGTGAATACACCCACAAAATTCTTTATTGACTCAAATAAATATCAAAATACTTAAAAATTTGTACAATTTAAACTTTTCAAAAAATAATCACCATAAATTCATATTCAAATGTCTCAAACCATAGTGTGTGTGTGGAAAGCCAAAAATTAAACCTCAAATTTCCACCGATTAAGCATTACGTTACTTTCCGAAAATTCATTTTGATTCAAATTCTTACGGATTACACTCACAAACGAATCACTCGGATTGTGGCTATTTTCTCTCGGTATGCATGATATAAAGAGTAAATATAATGGACACAAATTCATGCATACAAAATTGAAAAGAAGGAAATATATGGTGAAAAATCTCATCATCGGAATACAATTATTAGGAAACGGGAACATCATCTCTATTTCACACCATTTAATCTCTCATTTTATCTTTTCATGTCTTAGCTCTCCATGCAGTAGTTAATTTCGCCATTTGGACTCGGTTAGGACTTTTCGGGTTTAAAAAATGTAAAGGGTAAAATTGGGAATGGATGGGATGCTCGGAATTGGAAAATTTTCTCATGATGTCCATTAGTGCTTTTTCGGGCATTTGCTCAATTTTCTCTTTTTTTTTTTCTATTTTCATTTTTTTTTCTTGCTATTTTTTTTCTATTTTTCTCTTGCCCCTTTTTATTACACAATTTGGACTTAAATGATGAATTTTCTCAATTTTCACAATTCCGGGCTAATTGGGTTTTTCGGTTTATCAAACGAAAGGAAAATATTTTATTAGGCTCAACTTGAGTTGCAAAGGGATAATTTTGGTTTTTCACAACTTTTTATGGATAATATTTTTGGGTTAAACAAGCGAGGGCCTACTTCATCTTCCAAATTGCTAATCACATTACCATATGCATTTCGAGATTAATTAAGTTTAGAGATATATTTAGCACGAATTTCGAGACAACATTTCACACATTTCCCATAACCGATCAAAATAAAGGATTGAGATCATCAACGACTTATTAACACGCTGAAAAGAACTTTGAGTTAATCATAAACTCAGATTGATTTAAAAACTCAAAAACATTGATAGGCTCGAAATCTCACCGGGTTTGATCAATCTCCACACTTATTCGTTAAGTCGTAAATTTTCTTTCAATTTCCATCTTCGGTTAATTTTGGCTTAGTGCATTATGATTTAACAATTTGAGACTTTAAATAGAATAAAGGTGACATTTGTGAAAAATTTAAATTCCAATTCTTATTTATTTTGAACAAAAATATTTTTGGGTTTTTTTTCAAAATTTTTCAATTTTTTTTTTAAAATGAAATTGAAGCGAAGTTTTATGAAAACACACCTGTCATCCCCCCTAACTTAATGATTTGCATTGTCCTCAATCAAAGGATAAGAGAGATAAAGAAGATAACAGAAAGAGTGCGAGAAATAAAACAAGCCAATATCATATTAAAACTGTATAATACAAAGAAACTGTGACACCATTGGGTAAGCAAAAAGAAAAGAAAAATAAAAAAATAAAAACATAGGTAGAAAAATCCTAAAAGGGGATAGGGCATCCTAAGGGGCGGGTGGGCGATGGGAAGGGCCAGAAGCATTAGGATCATAAGGATTGTAGAAGTAAGGAGGAAGCGGGGCCTCGGGTCCTAACTAAAGTCGGTATAGGTCAGCCTGCATTCGCAGAACCAAACTCATGTCCCTCTCGTAGGAGGACACATACTCATCAAAATGCGTTTCAAGAGAGAGAACGCGCTCAGTCAAGCCCGTACCAACCGGAACATAATCCGGATCAACCATCTCATCATTTTCTTCCTCGTCACCTTCCCCCATCTCAACATCCTCCTCGTCGCTCTCTTCGTCACTCGAATCGCCACCACGCCTTGCACGGACTAGCTGAATTTGCCGCTCACTTCGAGTGCGGGACTCTTGACCTAAAGGCTTAGGCAAGTTGATAAGATCTTGAGGTGGTGCAATCCCGGCATCCCGAAGCATGGATGTAATGAGTCGACCATAAGGAAGAGGAGCGCGACCCTTTTTATCATAAGCCACAAAAAGGATATCGGTGTAAAATGTCCGGGCCAAGTTGATCACGGTCGCAGGGTCGAACAGATGATACATCATAGTGGCTTGCCGTGGCCTCATCGCCGAATCATTGAATGTTTGCAAGATATTGGCACAAACGATATGAAAGGTGAAGCGTGCCTTGTCGGATAAGCGACCGACGGGAAATGTCTCGGTATTCCAAACCGCCCCGGGCTGGATTCGCGAGATACAAACCTCCTTAGTGAGAACGGGATCGGGACCCTGATAGTCAAACTGGGCCGGAGTGATCACACCAAAAGACTCTAGTTTTCATGCCACAAGGTTAAGTGAAAATGGAATAGGGATAGAATCCACAAATGCTTGGGATTCAAATTCAGCGGTACGAACAAGAGATCCGTAGAACTGACACACTTCATTCTCCCAAACTGCCTCATAAGGTTCGTTGAAGAAGCGACACCAGCCCCGTGACAGGAAAAGGGCTGTGACAGAATTGGGCATTTGATCCCACAACACTTGACGTTCGATATGAATTTTTCGCGTAGGGCTGAAAAACTTACGGCACCAATTTGCTTCGCGGCGGGAACGGTACTCTCCATTTCCGTCGGGAAGGACTTCAATGGAAGTATATTTCTGGGGAGCAGCCATTAGTAGTGAGAAAGGAGATAGCAATGGAGATATAGGAGAGAAGATAGGTGTAGGTGTGAAGAAAATGGGTAGGGGAATGGATGTATTTATAGGAAGGAATGGGGAAAATGGAGGGAATGAAGGGGGACGAATTTTTGAAGGTAATGAAAGGATTGGGTGAAGTGAAAAGGTGGGGATTGAAGAGGTGGATTGAAGAGGTGTGAACCTAGGGATTCGTAATTCTGCAGACAACCGGACCGATCCGGGTTTAGGACCGGACCGATCCGCCTAACCGGATCGGTTCTTTTAATTCAGCCGGACCGATCCGGTCTGCTGATTTTCCTAAATTTCATCCTCTCACCTCTTTTCACCATACAAACTCTAATTCTCCATTCCAAAGATGATTTTTCAACCGCTCACACTTCAAACTATCCTCAATGCTAATCTAAAACAAAACACCCCTCACCCGTCGGATTCTCAACTCCGGGATTGACTCGAACCTACGATTCCTAATTCCTAAAACTCATATATACAACAATCACCCCATACATGTCGGGGATGCGATGACCTCACCTCTTTTTGTTCAGTCAATCCCCATAAATGGGGTCAGACAGCCATATTGTGTCGGCTTCCTTGACAATTGCATCCAAATAGGGCTTGAGACGATGCCCATTAACTTTAAATGTGGTTCCCCCTTTCTCATCTATGAGTTCAACAGCTCCATGGGGAAATACCTCTTTCACAATGAATGGACCTGACCATCTTGACCGCAATTTTCCGGGAAATAAGTGCAAACTCGAGTTGTAGAGAAGTACTTTTTGTCCCGAATGAAATTCTTTTTTACGAATGATTCCATCATGAGCTCGTTTCATTCGGTCCTTGGATATTTTAGCACTTTCATATGCATCGTTGCGTATTTCTTCCAACTCATTCAACTGAAGTTTACGTGTTTCACCGGCTTTATCCATACTGAAGTTCACCCTTTTGATAGCCCAATAGGCTTTGTGTTCGATTTCTACCGGAAGATGACAAGGTTTGCCATACACAAATCGAAATGGGGACATCCCAAGGGGATTCTTGTATGCGTTTCTATAAGCCCAGAGTGCATCATTTAATCTGAGATACCAATCTTTCCTATTAGGATCGACTGTCTTTTCCAAGATATTTTTAATTTCCTGATTAGCAAGCTCGGCTTGGCCATTCGATTGAGGGTGATAAGTTGTTCCAACTTTATGGACAATTCCATACTTCCGCATTAGTTTCTCCATAGTCCTATTGCAAAAATGAGTCCCATTATCACTGATTATGGCCTTAGGCATACCAAAACGAGAAAGTATATTTTCTTGAATAAATTTTATCACCACCTTGCTGTCATTTGTCCTTGTAGCTATCACCTCGGCCCATTTTGAGACGTAATCTACAGCGACGAGGATGTATAGAAAACCAAAAGAAGGTGAAAATGGGCCCATGAAGTCAATACCCCAACAATCAAACAACTCCAATACTAAAATTGGGGTTAATGGCATCATGTCATGGCAAGTAATAGCTCCCATTCTTTGGCATCTAGCGCAAGATTTACAAAAAGCATTCACATCCCGGAAGATTGTGGGCCAATAGAGACCACTTTGAAGGATTTTCGCAGCAGTTTTATTTTTAGAAAAATGACCTCCACATGCTTCCGTATGACAAAATCGAATTACCCCTTGGATTTCTTCATCGGGTACACATCTCCGGATGATTTGGTCAGCACAATACTTAAATAAATAGGGATCATCATAAAAGAACATGCGTGACCAAGTAATGAACTTCCTTCTCTCTTGCGGAGTCCAACTAGATGGAACGACTCCAGTGACAAGATAATTAACTATATCCGCAAACCAAGGGAGAGAAGAAGTAGCAAATAAATTTTCATCCGGGAAATACTCGTCTATGGGAATGGGATCAATAGGCACGTCGGACGAGAGGCGTGACAAATGGTCCGCGACGACATTTTCTACTCCTTTCTTATCTTGAATCGAGAGATTAAACTCTTGTAGGAGTAGGATCCACCTGATTAGTCTGGGTTTGGCATCTTTTTTACTCAAGAGATATTTAAGTGCCGAATGATCAGTGAAGCATATGATAGGTGACCCAACAATGTACGAGCGAAATTTGTCGAGAGCAAAAATGACTGCTAGTAACTCTTTCTCTGTAGTAGAGTAGTTAAGCTGAGGGCCAGATAATGTTCTACTAGCATAGTAAATAACATGAGCTTTCTTGTCTTTCCTCTGCCCAAGAACATCCCCAATAGCGTAATCACTTGCATCACACATAAGCTCAAATGGTAGTTACCAATCCGGAGCTTGCATGATAGGTGCGGAAACAAGCATCCTTTTAAGTTTATCAAAAGCTTCTTGACATGCTTTATTCCACTCAAATGGAGTGTCTTTCATGAGAAGATTACTCAAAGGTCTAGCGATGGCGCTAAAGTCTTTGATAAACCTCCTATAAAATCCAGCATGGCCTAGAAAGGACCTCACATCTTTAAGTAATTTTGGCGGGGGTAACTCAGCTATTAATTCAATTTTGGCTCGATCAACTTCAATCCCCCTAGATGAGACTATGTGGCCTAAAACTACACCCTCGGTAACCATAAAATGGCATTTTTCCCAATTGAGGACTAAGTCTTTTTCCACACATCGGAATAGAACTCTTTCAAGATTAGCTAAACATTGGTCAAAAGATGGACCAAAAACGCTGAAATCGTCCATGAACACCTCAAGACCTTTTTCAATCATGTCGCTAAAGAGACTTAACATGCACCTTTGAAAAGTAGCTGGCGCATTACATAACCCAAATGGCATACGTTTATAGGCAAACGTACCAAACGGACATGTAAAAGTCGTCTTTTCTTGATCAAGTACATCCACTTCAATCTGATTATATCCAGAATACCCATCTAGGAAACAATAGTAAGGATGGCCTTCCACTCGTTCAATCACTTGATCGATGAACGGTAAGGGAAAATGATCTTTTCGAGTTCCGGCATTGAGCTTTCGGTAGTCAATGCAAACACGCCACCCGGTGGTGGTGCGTTGAGGTATTAATTCTCCCTTAGCATTTTCAACCACGGTCATTCCTGATTTTTTTAGAACGACTTGAATTGGGCTCACCCATTTACTATCTGAAATGGGATAGATAATTCCCGCATCTAACAATTTGATGATTTCCGCTCTTACTACATCTTTCATGGTTGGGTTTAAACCCCTTTGCATCTCACGCGAGGGCTTCACTTCTTCCTCAAGATGGATTTTATGGGTACAAATCAATGGACTTATACCTTTCAAATCTGCTATAGTCCAACCAAAAGCACTTCTATGCTTTCTCAACACATCCAACAACATACCCTCTTGCCTTTTTTCTAGACGGGAAGACACAACAACAGGAAATGTATCATTCTCTCCTAGAAAGGCATATTTGACATCTGAGGGTAGTTTCTTCAACTCAAGACTAGGAAATCTATTTTCAGAGGGACTCATGGTTGTCTCCCTCGGAGGTAATTCTTCATACCTAGAAATCCAGTCAACATCTCTCAAACTCTCAAAACTCTCTTCATCTTGTAACCAATTTTTCAACTCTTCCATCTCACGCTCAATCTCAGTATAAGAACTCTTTTCCTCACCACTTTGCACTAAACACACTTCCAAAGCATCTCCTCTTATGATTTTCTCAATATTCTCATCCACTACCTCTTCAATAAGATCAACCTCAAGAATTTCATCCTCATCACCCATTTGTTTAGGGACATTAAAAATATTGGTCTCGAGAGTCATGTTTCCAAAAGTGAGTTGCATTTGGCCATTCCGTGTATTGATCAAAGCATTAGCAGTAGCTAAGAATGGACGGCCCAATATTATTGGAACATGATTTCTCGTATGGGGTACAGGCTCAGTGTCCCAAATGACAAAATCAACCGGAAAGTAGAACGTGTCCACTTGAACTATCACGTCTTCTACAATCCCTCGAGGCCCTTTCACTGTTCTATCTGCTAACTGTAGAGTGATTCGGGTAGGTTTTAAATCACCTAATTCAAGTTGCTTATAAATGGAGTATGGAAGGATATTGACACTCGCACCTAAATCAAGCAATGCTTTTTCCACTCTTTTTTCTCCTATGACGCACGAAATGGTAGGTGCACCTGGATCTTTGAATTTAGGTGGAAGATCGTTGAGAAGGATCGAGCTCACATTTTGTGCCAAGAAAACATTTTTCTTTACCTTAAGCCGTCTTTTGACAGTCAAAAGATCTTTGATAACCTTAGCATATGCTGGAATTTGTTGAATAGCATCAAGGAATGGCAAATTCAATTTTACTTGCTTCAACACATCCAACAACTCGGTACGTGAAGCCCCTTTCTTGGGTGGCTCTAAGCGTTGAGGAAATGGAGCAGAAATAGGCAACTTGACTTCAATTTCAGGTCGAACTTCCTTATCTTTCAATTCCTTTTCTAAGGAAGGTTCTACATACTCGGGAGTTTCAGATTCCTTAGAAATTTCGGGTTCAACTCCATCATCATTCACCTTTGGAAGCTTTGGTGATAGATCAATCACGCGGTCACTACGAAGAGTAGTAACATCTTGACATTGTTCTTGCAAATACGATGATGTGGAGACAACCGTGGTTTGACCTTGAAGAGGAGGTCTTTGGCCTTGGGCTGGAAGTTTACCTTTCTCTTGAGTATTCGCCGCAGCTTGCAACCTAGAGATGCTAGTTTGCAATTCAACGAACATTCGATCATATTTAGCATTACTCTCTTTTTGAGATTGGAAGAATTGATTGAAATTATCTTCAAAAGATCTCCTAGGTGGAGCTACATAAGGACCAGGAGGTGGTACTTGCATAGAATTTGGCATTGGAGGAGCCACTTGCTGAAATTGAGGAGGTGGTGGTAGAGTCATTTGTGGGTTATGAACCATCCCACCTTGGTGTTGTCCATAATTGAATCCAGGATTCCTCCACGACTGATTATATGCATTCCCTTGCTGTGCATTATAATTTCCTCGAAAACCCCCTATTGCGTCAACCTGTTCAGTATACATTGCTTTGTATGCAGGAATGGTAGGACATCCTTTGGTAGAATGACCCCCATTACAAATGTCACACACTTTCTCCTTTCCAGCTTGTACGGATCCAGACACATCTCTCAATCGCACTTCAAGCATATCTCTGAAATTCTTCTCTAATTGGTCAAATTTTTGATCCAATAAAGTGTCCTTGTCCAAGTGATAAATATCGGACGCCGCAGGTAAGTTGCACACTTGTCGATTTCTATTTTGACTATTGGGATCAGAAGTATCCCATGCTTGGGTAGTCTCAGCTATATATTTCAAATGAGCTTCAGCATCGCTCGAATTTAACTCCCAAAAAGGTCTTTCACACATGGTTTGGACAAGTTGTTTCGACGCTAATGTAAGGCCTTGATGGAAAAATGAAATTAAATGATGCTTTTCAAAACCGTGATGTGGGCACGCACTAACTAACTCCTGAAATCTCTCCCAACATTTATCAAAAGCCTCATTCTCATTTTGTCGAAAAGCTTGAATTTGGGCTTTAACAGAATTAGTTTTGTGTTGTGGGAAAATTTTTGATATAAACTTGTTTTGCATATCTCTCAAGATAACACAGAATTTGGGGGTAGAGACCATAACCAAGTTTTAGCTTTATCCTTTAATGAAAAAGGGAAGAGCTTCAATCGGACTACATCTTGTGGACAAGCTTGGTCTCCAAACGTCTCACATGTATCTTCGAACTCTCGAATATGGAGATATGGTTTTTCAGAATCCATCCCATGAAATGTAGGAAGGATTTGGATCATGCCATTCCGAAAATGGAACTGACCGGCATTATACGGGAGTAAAATGCAACCAAGGGTAACAGTTCACTTCGGAAATAACAAATCTTTCATAGGAAGATAGGGTATCTCATCCTCTCCAGCACCAACACCAACACTACCATGATCCGACATATCGCTACCAAAAGGTTCAGAATTCTCACTCCGGGTTTGACTCAATGTACGACTAGTGATGGAATTATTAGGCAAAGGAGGTGGAACCCAAAAAGGAAAAGACTCAGAATTTTTAGAACTTGCTTCGGCTATAGGATTTTCGTGAACTTGGGTGGGGGATGAATTCAGCATAAGCACATAAGAGATGAAATGATTTTTTTTTTTTAGAAATCACTTGTAGATACAAACAACTTTCTTGAAAATTTAACAATTTTTCATTCCCCGGCAACGGCGCCAAAAACTTGACGCGACTTAAAATTTGTCTTAAAAGTGCGTTCACTCTAGGTTCAAGTGCAAACCTATCGCTCAAGTAATAACCCGGTAAGTCGGGATCGAATCCACAGGGAAGGAAAATATCAAATAGTAATCAAGAAAATTATTAAATCTGAAAATGATTTCTTAAAAGAAACAAAAAGATGATTAATGATTTTGGAAGATTTCTAGCGAAATAAAACTTTTCTTTAACAAAAGCAAACTGAAAATTTTAATGAAAGCAGACTAAAAATTGCAGGAAAAACTTTTAATCAAATGGGAGAAAACAGGGTAGAATACAATCCCTCAATCCTTAGCAAATTATCATAGAGAATACTAGACTTGTAAATTAAAATAATTGATTAGATCCAGCCTTTATAACTTCTAAGCATTACATATATGAGGGATCTAGCCCGCACAATATGAAATCAAAAATAGGTATAAAGCGGTGAGTGAGAAATTATACTAGCAAAGCTTTCTTAAACATCTCAAGTACCTAGGGCAAGAGAGATTAAAAGATTGACAGTTTTTGTATAATTTTCTTTCACGATTCAATCAATATTTTAATTTAACCTCTATTTTCTACATAAATAATCTGCCTTGGATTGAGTTCATGTACCCCAACCCTTGGGAAATTTAGCTACTCATGATTGGATTGAAGAACACATTCATACTCAGAATTATGGAACTACAAGACATGGGAAATAAATTTGCAAATAACAAAGTAAAAGAGAATAGAATGATATTACTTGAATTCAGCAGCAGGAAAGTAAATGAAATTGAAATCCAGATAACTTCTCCTTATTCAGCAGTACAAACTAGGGTTCTTATGAAAGAAATTTAAACTTCTGAATGGTTCTCTCAAAAACTATCTCTAAAATTCTTTAGCTAATTTGTAATCTAGCAACAATGAACAACTTGCTACAATTCTCTCTCTACTTACTTGGTTGGTCTCCCTCTCAAATGATATAGGGCACTAGCTTTTATAACACCAAGTATCGAAATTGATAGCCAATAATGCTTTTTTTTTGGTACGTTTTTCCAAGAGTTGCTCTGTTTTAATTGAACAATTAATTGTCAGCATTTCACATGACCGGACCGGTCCGGCTCAATCCTCGGATCGGTCCGAATACACCGGATCAGTTCTTTTCTTTTTACCAGATCGGTCCGGGATTAGTCGAATGGGTCCGAATTTTTTCTTCCATCGGTTCGTCATCAATCCGGGGTCTACTGGACTTTGTCAATTCGGATGGATCCGGATCCAACCCGGATCGGTCCGAAATTCTTCTAGTTTGACTTTTTCCTTGAAACTTTGACTGACCATATCTTTTGATCTAGAACTCCGATTTGAGTGTCGTTTCTTCCTATGCTCTTGTGAACTCATGCTCTTTAACTTAAATTTTGACGTTGCTTCGGAATTCTGAATGTAATTTACACTTTTGCCCTTTTACATTTCTTCTAGTTTTCTTCTTTTCTTTTATTGCATTCCATTCCTGAAAACTTCATCACAATTACACAAAAACTAGGGAATTTTGTTAGAAACGAACAATAGAGTGATATGGACTAAAAATGATTCAATTACCTTGTTCGAGATATTAAAATCACTAACTTACGGGGATAAATTCGGAAGAATTTACGCTTGGTCACCTGACCGGTAAAAAATATTAAATAAAGGAGTTGATAGTTGGTCTCAAATTGATTATATTTGTTTGAAATGTGATCGAATAGTAATCATATTTTACATACATTTGATCTTTTTATTTGTGTTAGAAATCCTACCACATTCATAAAAGTTATAATAAATGAACGAGGGGTTGGTTTTAGAAAGTTGGAGGATATTCTTAAAGCACAGGTATGTAAATTATGGTGTTATCTCAGGTAAAAAAAGGTCTTTATGGGAAATCTATGCATATGAAGTATTGTAGGAAGGATCACATGTTAGTAGTCAAAAGAAAATGTAATTCTTCCCATGCTTGGAAGAGAATTATGATTGTCAAGAACAAAATGAAGCGAAATATTAAATGGGCCATCGAGGGAGGGAAGGTGAACTTTTATTTGGATGTGTGGATTGCAAATGACTCTTGTTTAGAACCATTATGATATTTGTCACATTATTAGATGGGAAACAAGTGATTATGGGTGATTTTTATGGTGTGAATGGTTTAGAATACCAAAAATTGCAAATAATGCTTCCTGGTGAGATGTTTTTGGATATTAAAGGCATTACATGCAATCAAGAAGAAGCTGACAAACTTATATGGAAAAAGTCTGAGAGTGACAATTTTTCTTTACCAGCTATGTGTGATCTAGAATAGTTAAGAAAAAGAGATAAATCAATTAAGTAGCAATATATGGCATAATTGTACCCCTCCAAATTTTCCTTTTCATTCTATGAGAGTTCTGAATGTTAACGTACCCGTGGATGAAAATATTGCTAAAATTGGCGTTATATTGGATCCATGTGTAGTTGTTTTTATGACAAATGTAGAAACCGCAGAACAACTATTTTCAAACTGCCTGGATGTAGGTAATATATCTGGAATTTTTTTGGCAGGAAGTGTGGGGTGATTCAGTATGCGGAGATTCTTGATCTTAGAATGAGTGAATAGGGTAACATGAGTTCTAAATCTGAAATTATGAAACTATTATACAAGTCTATTTGTATTTCTGTCTATCGGCAGATTTGGATTCGAGCATGGATTCTCATATATTTGCAACTGCAGGAGGGAGTTGAAACTTGCAGAATTGTCTGCATTGTTTCTTTTCTAATACTCCTTCCTTCCAAAACTAAGTCCTAATTTTTATAATCCATTTTGATTAACAATACAACTTGTAACATTTTTTATATTGTTTTAACTTCATTTTTTAATAATTATCAGACAATAACTGTCAAATGTGTAAGTTATGTGTTTGGATTGTTTTATTGATGTTTTTCCTTTTACTAATTACTTGATTTTTATCAAACAATCAACTGTCAAATGTGTAAATGATATTTTTTTAATCTTTTACTCATGTTTTCCTTTCATCAATTACTTCACTTGTTTGTAACAATCAACTGTCAAATGTGTAAAGGATGTGTTTGGAGGTTTTACTGATATTTTCCCTTTTATCAATTACTTTATTTAATAACGGAATTAGTGGAATTTTTTGTACATTCATATAACTGAAACATCTAATTCAAATGTTTTGGTTCAAATTATATTTTATTGGTTTGGGGGGCTAACTATATGCACACCTTTGTAAGCATACACACTTGGCTAAAATGATTAATTATATATGTAGTTATTATAGTGACTAAGATTAATGTAAGATTGGGTTTCCTGTGTGAGACATTTTCAATAGGTTTATTTATTTCTTTATATGTGTTATTCTTTTATCTTTAGTTGTTCTTTAAGATAGGTTAA
The DNA here is from genome assembly GCA_949130495.1 of Sambucus nigra. Classification (NCBI taxonomy): domain Eukaryota; kingdom Viridiplantae; phylum Streptophyta; class Magnoliopsida; order Dipsacales; family Adoxaceae; genus Sambucus; species Sambucus nigra. Next base: position 631,699,869 of record OX422213.1, on the reverse strand, counting down.
ATTTTAACATAAAGAGGTCAAACCCGGATGACATGATATTGACATCGTAATAGTTTTATCCTTATTTCATATTCATTTCTATTAGACAACCACTATAGAGTAAACCCACCCACTATATACAAATTATTTTTACATAGTTTGTGTGTACACATAAACTTATTTATATTTGTATAGTTTACTTTCAGACCTTTTTCTCCATTTCATTATTCCCATTTATTCATAAGCATAATCATCTCCAACTAACTTATTTTTTATTTCTAAAAAATCATTTAGGATAAACATGGTTCACAATGAACGTGAAAATATTCTGAAGTCTAAATTAATGTTCTCACAGAGAGAAAATATCGATGTCGACAATCCCAGTCCTAGTAGCAAAGATGTTTATCACGCCGTCGATTGTGTGCTCTTTAGTCATCTATATCTCAATCCAAAAACAAGCCCAAAAAATCACGATCTGAGAAAATATATTTTTTTCTGAAGGCCTTAGACAGTAATTTCGCCATGCAAATTTAAAACAAAGAAGGAAATGTCATTAACACACAAAATGTTGAGAAAGCAAAGGTAACTATACGCATTTCGCTAATCCATAACTTGCATACCTCAACCTATGTGGCCATTGAAGAACAACGTGTTATTTTTCCCACTTTCCTCGATCTAAATCCCAACTCTAAGGATGAATCCAATGGAGTGCACGTTATTGAAGAACCCATGAGGAACTCATCAAGATCTTCTCATTCATTAGATCATATCAAAAATTTGAACTACTACTATGGCCAACCATTTGCAAATCTCCATGGTCCACTTCATACGAAGATGACCCATTCGAGAATTAATGGGCTTATTAAATTGATTGCTAGAGCTCAATATATGTTCCATCACCTGGTGTTAGGAATAAGTACATGTGTTACTTTATGAAATACCTTTCTCTTTGTTTTCCAATTACTATAACCAATTGCGTTAGGTCGACTCTTACTCAATCATAGTAAAACATAACATCTTTGAAACTTATATAGTCCAATTCAAATATATTTCGAATGACACAATATTAAGTCATTTCAGCTTCAAAGAGGTTTTTATCTTTCGCGCTCGCTAAAAAATAAGTAAGAGCCTTGTATGAAATGACCTAGTTTTGTACATTTGTATTTTTCTCATACACCCTTGCACCGAATACGTAACCGTTCAATCAAGACTTTTTGTACTCGTGTGTCATAAACAAGGGTCCGGTGGTTAGACGAGCAAGTCATTCGCGTTCACCTAATTTATATCATCTTGTTGATGATGGAAAATAGGTCCGTGAAATAGGCAGGTGTAAATTTACACTAAATCAACTTCTAACCGGTTACTTATTACCTTTTCCCCCTCGTTACTTGTTATATAACACTTGCTTTGGGGTGCATACATGCATGTGTTCTCATGTGAATGCGTGACATAATGGTACTGTAACAAGATATATTTTTTATATTTTCACCCTTATAAGACAAAAATTAAGTATTCCTCATAAAACAAAAATTAACAGCAGTCAGTTATCACATAATCAATACCCAATTTTAATCATAGCAAAAATCATGGTTAATGTAAAGTTATAACAATTTACGAGCACAAATGTGTGTGTGTGTGTGTATATATATATATATATATATTTCAATAAAAAAACTATTTTTATATAAAAAATGGTAATAAAACATAAATTCTTATATATTTTTTTTATTAAAATTTTGTTTATAAAACGTAAAATTTGTTTTCTTAACAAATTGTTCTTTTTTGTTAACAAATTTTATTTTTGGTTAAAATTTTTTTTTACTATTTTAAAAATAATCTTTTTACTACTTTAAAAAAATATGGTCCACTGCAGCGGTATATATAGGCGGTCCGACCACCTATACATACCACTAGTTTTTCTAACAGTTAATTTATACAATTTTTTTGAAAACAGTTTTCTTTAATAAGCAATGTCATTATTTTTTTTACTATATTAAAATTAATTGTTGTTTTTTAAAAATTATTTATAATGACTAAAACAATGTTCTACATAATATAAAAGAGATCTTTATTACAAAAATAAATTTTTTTAGCTGTTAAAATAGTCTTTTATATATAAAAGAAATTTACAAGAGCGATCCAAATCTTATCTATTAAGATGCGAGGGGAGTACGAATTGCCCATCTCTTTCTTTTTATCTCTCATTCCTTTTTTTATACGGAAGTGGAACTGACCGGTATTAGAGAAAGTAAAATTCAACCAGGGGTGAAAGTTTGTTCTGGAAAGAGTAAGTCTTTCGCGGGAGGATAGGGTGGATTTCCATCTCTAGTGCCGAAACTAGCGGCATTAGACTTCGTACTCTCTTCAAATGACTCGAGATACTCACTCGGTGTCCCAGATGTGTGACTCGAGGATTGACTCAGAGTGTAACTACCGATAGAGTGCTAAGGAGTAGGAAGTGGAACCCAAAACTGTGGAATGCGATGCGTGTAGGGACTGTCAAAATTATACTCAACAATCGAATTTTCGTGAATTCAGGTTGGAGTATTTTTAGGAGTTTGAATATTTTCAGGATTTTACATTAAAGGCTTGTGAGAGATGTTTTTTTTTGGATTTTTTTTTTATTTTGAATTTGTGGTCTAAGCTTTAGATTGACTCGATTTAACCTAAGTCTACCTAATTCCCTGGCAACGGCGCCAAAAACTTGACGCGACTACAAATGTGTCTAGTGTTCGTGTTATGTAGGCACAAGTGCAAGCCTGTCGCTGAAGTAATATTCCGATAAGTTGGGTATCGATCCTCAGGAAAATAGACTAACAGAGTCGTGACGACGTTGGAGAGATGAAGAAACTCTAGCTTTGACTTTAAAAGAAACGAAAAGATGATTTGGAGGATGAAATAACTACAGCTAGATGCAAATTGGAGAATGATTAACGAACGAAACTACGAGCTAACAACATGCAATTACGCTAATTAAACTAAATGCTGATGATAACTGGACTAAAAGTTTAACTATTAAATGAGAACAATAGGTCGGGTTACAATCCCCCACACCCTAGTAATTCACTTCGTAGGATACTACATTCGGAATTAGAATTTTAAATGAACCCGATCTTTAGTACTCCCAAGTATTACACATGTTGGAATACGAGGCCCCCAATTTTTAAATTATTTACTACACAAAAAGTAATTTTCAATTTCCTTTTAAATATACGGAAGCAAGATGGTTCAATTAAACAAATAAACTAATTTTAATTTCTTTCAAAATAAAATTAAACCAAGTGAAATAAGATTAAACATGCACATATTTTAATTTCACTTGGACCAATTAGTCCAAGACCTAGAAATTTGCCTAAGTAATATTTTCAATATTCCCAAATTAGGCCAAACCAATTTTATCAAATTAAGTGATGACTTGAATTAAATTAATATCAATTTTACCCAAAATATTAATTAGCACCAAATTAAGCAAGTAGTGATTTAAACCAAATTTTATCTTTTTACCTAAGCATGCGTTCTAGGTGATTTTGCAAAAGATAAAATAAATAAAGAACCACTACGCCGCGATGTACAAGAAAAAACCCACAACAGGCTTAAGTCCACTAAGTATGGTTTTACAATTATAAGACAGATGACTTACATCCTCGACTCGACCCCTTTCAAGCCTTGACGCGTCTTCTGATAAACACCTCCGCCTACTCGACAACCCCGGAGCTCCACCAGAATCTTGGAATTCACCAATGAGACTTTAGGTACACCGTCAACTACGCATGGTGCCTTTCACCATGTGAGAATGCCACAACAAAACAACGAACTTCTTCTTTGAGGGATGTAGAAGTAAACCCAAACTTCTCTTCTTCAAGGTGTAGAGATAAACCGGTGCCAAACACTCCAAGCAAGATATTTATATGGAAGCTTGGAATAAACAAACTATGGGTGTAAAACATAAGTGTTTTAAAGATTTTTCTTTGAAAAATAAACAATCAAACTTGAAATTTTTCCTTTTGGATTTTTGCTCTCTAACTCTCTCTTGGAGATGGAAGGATATCAACAAGTTGATTTTCCAAAGTTAGTTCCCGCACTTGATAAGTCTGTCAAAAGTTAGTGGGGACGAGTAGTGGAAAAAATGGGAAAAACGGCTCAAAACTGCCAATTTAATTTCCCGCTAGAAATCTCGTTCGAAGGAGATTTTCGTTCGAACAAAATCTCGTTCGAACGACCCTTCTAACGAAGTTCTAGTGGCCTGATGGGAAATATCGTTGCCAAACTCGTTCGAACGACATTCTCATTTGACCAAACCAACTCGTTCGAACAACAATATCGAACGAAGTTCCAGAAGCAAGATCGTTGGCAAACCTCGTTCAAACGATATTCTCGTTCGAACGAAAAACTCGTTCGAAAGACAATATCGAATGACTTTCCAGAATTTATAAAAATTCAGTTTTAGCCCAGAAACTTTATTTTAAAGTTTTAAAGAAACCTTCCGAAAATAAACAACAGTTTAAATAAAACTTACACCCAATACTAATTGTTCCAAGCTCCTATATAAATATGTAATGCATTCATACCTTAGGAGTTAGCAGAACAAATGTTGTTGGCGTAGAAACGAGGCACTACAAACACGAAATTTGATGAAGCTTTATGAACTTGGCCGCTATGTCTTCAACTTTAGTATGTCATAGGCTTGAAGGATGGTCAATAACTCTATCCTATAACTCAAACGTTTTTGTCCGTAATTGAGCCAAAACTACAAAGGACTCAATTGGAACAAAGGACTCAATTGGAAGTTTGTGTCCTTACAAATCTCCCCCTTTGGTTATTCCGAAACAAAAACTAACAAAAATGCTAAAGGGCCGTCAAGCTCTACTAGACTAATAAAAATGTCCCACCCAAAATAAAAATACAATGCTTGACTCAAACAACCCAAGGATCAATATCTTTGCCGATTATGAAAGTTGCCATTTAGAAGTATTCCTGCACACTTAAGCAAACTATCAAACGCATAGGGAATATCAAGAATATTAAATGAAATTAAGATAAATACTCCCCCTAGATTACTTCTCCCCTTTATCAAATAAATGACCTACTTAGAAAGACATCTCCCCTAAGTTAAATCTCTCCCAAACTAAGATACGATTATAATAGGAATAGATACCATTTCTCCCCTATCATTCTTCCCCTTTTTGTTTAGGAATAGACAAAGGCTAAAGAATCAAAACTTAACTTATCTCCCCCAATTAAAGCATATACTCCCCCTAAACTAAAACAATGGATGAAAATAATGGGATAACAAGCTAAAGATGCAATAGCGCATAAAGTGATGAGAACATTAAAGAACATGGGCAACAAAATCATAACTAATCCAAAAAATAATAATGGATACCAACTAAGATGCAAGAAAATGATACCAATATGATACATAAAGTATTAAGCATGTGATATCAACAGAGAATGCAACAAGATAGATACCAATTATGAATTAAAGCATAGATGGACTAGAAAGCAAGGCAAAGACAAAAAAAATATCATATATATACATACCCTAGATATACCAAAGATGCACACGCTCATATATATATATATACACACATACATGACACAAAATACAATAAGTTTTTCACACTCGTATGACAAAAATGTGTCATATGGAAACGGAAGTGTTGGGGTGTGAACTAGCAACAATTAAATTTAGACCCAATCACTTAAAACATGTTCACGGAGTTCTCAATTGATTGCAAACTTCATCACATTTGAAAATAACCTCATGTGACAATATAAATTGAACTCAATGAACAAACATACACAATGCATACATGCCTAGACTTTTGATGATTCTACAAACCAATAGAGTCATGATATTGAAAGTACAACTAGGATAAACGGACATTGTGCAAATCGTTGATATACCATCCAATATCCCTCAATAAGCATATATATTTGAATGAATATATCAAACAAAAATAGGCCTTGGCAATTATTTTTCTTTTTAATGCCATAATTCTATTTTTAGGCCTTTGGACCACGTATTTCTTTTAGGTCCAAACAAACGGTGGCTTACTATTCGCAAAGGATAATAATTCCTTTCGGAGCCCTTCCCCGTGCACATTCATATATATCATTTTTTATATCTCACACACATCTCTCATGCAACGGATTTTGACATGCACTAGTCCTCCTAGGTCACAAGTATGAAGATGACAAGAATGGTAGGAGAACATCTCACAAAGCTCAAATATAACATGTGACAACTAAATTTCAAAAGCGCTCGTGCATGTGTGAATAGAGGCATATAAAAAATAGAATCCATTATATCAACACAAAATCCAACTACTCCATGTAAGCATGGTAAAGAACATAATAAGGATTGACAATCTAAACCAAAAGTTCTAGCCACATGGGAACGAAAAAGATGGGATTTAAACACAAGTATATGCCACATAAAGTGTGTCAAACTAAAATACACACAAAAATAAAAATCTTTTTGAGTTTTTGACAATTTTTAACAAAAAATAGAAATATTTACTCAAAAGACACACGAAAATAATTTGTATTTTTCATTGAGTATAAATTACGAAAAGGGTAAAACACAAATGATAAACAAAAATCTTTTTATATTTTATATTTAATGCAAATCAAAAGAAATATAATAGAAAAGATAAAAAAGTCATAATTTCTAGCATGAGATATGAAATAAAGCAATGACTATAAAATGATTAAACATGCATACACCTAGCAATGATATATAATATGAAGCACAAAAGGCTAGAGTACGCAAACAACTAACACATTCAACCTTTAGATTTAGCAAGTGAGAATCAACACATTCATGTGAAAGCAAATGAGAATCAACAAATCTAATATCTAGCGCGTCTAAAAATGATTTCCTAACCCATATAGATGTATATTTAAAATGATGGGATTTGGGAACTAATGAAATTCTAGACATAGACTTCCTGGGACTTCTTTCAAGATCAAAACAAAATGACCTAAGGTGAACTCTCCTACCACAATGCAAGCATGTGAAAACACGTGGAATGATACCTAAGGTGTGACCTTTTCTAAAGTCCTAGGATAAAGTTGACCCTCTAAAACAAATAATGGTCTTAGCTCTAGCAATGGAAATATTTGAACCAGATGAGCTAGAACCATTACGACTACTACTCGAGTCTTGTAAGTCATTTTTCATTTTTAAAATTTTGGACTTAAGTAATAAATTAGACTACTCAATTTTACCGAACTCCTTCTTTAAATTTTCTATTACTCCTAGAAGGTTATCACGCTCCCCCTCAATGTGAGCAAACATGTCCCTAAAAGTCTTTTCTCGACAATCGCTCTCTTTCTTGGACTTTTCTAAAATATTAAAATTGTAATATGTGTCCATGAGCTTTTCACGAAAAATATCTTTTTGAGATAGGGAGTTTTGCAAAAACTCAACTTTAGCTTTAAAACAAGAATTTTCATCTTCAAGAAATTTAATTCTTTTTGCGAATCTCAAATTTAATTCTCTTAATTTTTCATTACACTTATTAAGCCCGTTAAATTTCTCTCGAATAGCAAAAACTCATTATCATTAGTAATGGACAAATTATCATTAAGGCGTCCCATCGAGAGATATAAAAAAATGAGAGTGAGTAAAAAATGAACCACCTAAAAAATACAAGGAGCACATGATTATCACTACACAAAAATGACAAAATTGACACCTTCCAGCCGACCACCCTTGTCAAGGTGATTGATCGTGACAAAAAATATGCATTTTGTGTCATGGTCATTGACCTTGACACGACCGTGACAAAGAATTGTCACGGTCAATGACCGTGATAATTCTTTAAATAATTGTCACGGTCAAGGACCTTGACACGACCGTAACAGTTTCTGCAGCAAAAACCCTTATCCCTTCTTTTTCCCCCCGTCGTTCCCTCCTTTTTCCAACTCTCTCTCTACGCTGCTCTCTCTCTCTCTCTCTCTATCTCTCTATCTCTATCTCTCTCTGTCTCTCTCTCTCTCTCTCTCTCTCTCTTCCGTTTATATATATATTTGTGTGTATATATGTGCATATATGTGTGTGTGTGCGCGCGTGTGGGGGGGGTGGGGTAGGGTGGGGGTAGGGGGTGGGGCAGGGGGGTTGTTGTGTGTGTGTGTATATGTGTGGTGGGTGGGGATGTGGAGGGAAGTGCGGGGGGGATATTGTGTGTGTGTGTGTGTATGTGGTGGGTGGGGGTGGGGGTGGGGGTGGGTAGGGGGCAGGGGGTAGGGGGTATATTCACGAGTTATTTATATATATATGTGTGGTGTTTTTTTTATCTTTATATGATGTTTATATGTTGGAAATAACTCATAAATTTGTCAATTTATTTTTGTATTTGAATTAACCTAGGGTTCTTGAATTTTTTGCACTTTTGTTGAAACTAACTCGTGAATATATGTTTGTGTATGTTTGTTAGGTGTATATGATGTTTATAAGTTTGAAATAACCCATGAATTTGTCAATTTGTTTGTGTGTGGGGGGTGGGGGTGGGGAGGGGGGGGGGGGGTAAGGCAAGCTACCATTGCAATTCTCTTGATATCGTGTTTTGATGATTCTATGAGATAATATATATTGTTTCAAGGTTAACTCATTGTAGATAAAAACATTCACATAGTAAGATTAAATTGAATCCATCCATAGATTCTATAATTACATCCACTAAAATATAATTAATAAATGAAACAGTTTTAGATGAAAGTAAATTAATAATTAGTGCCCATTTCATATTAAAGTAGGATTGCCCCTCAGTGTATATTTGTAAATTAATAATTGTATACGTTAATTGTTCGTTTAATTGATGAAATGAATTAATTGAGTAGATGAATTAGAAGGAGTACGGAATACACATTTGTTGTTGACATTGTTGTTGGATTATTTTGTTTAGTAAATGTTTGGTTGGTTAGTTTTAAAAGTGGCATGACCACTGGATTATTGTCCATATGGAGGTGGGATTTTTCAACTTTCTTTGAAAATTACTTTGTATTTCAAACAATATAAATAAGACATAATTAAATGAAACATACTATATATAATTATTAATAATTGAATTTGAATATAAATAAGACATAATTAAATGAAACATAGTATATATAATTATTAATCATTATTGAATTATTGTGTGTGTGGTGGGGGGCAGGGGTGGTGTGTGTACGTGTACGTGTGCGTGTGTGTGGTGGGGGTGGGGGCAGGTACTTTAACCCAAATTACATGAAACGCAAATGTTGTATGATTAAACCCGAAAGTGTCCCAATTAAAGCCCCTAGTGAAATCCTAAAGGGACACATAGGCCTTAAACTAATACAATACACCTTTAATTTCTGCCGACATCCATGCGCACGAGACTAAACATGATAATTACAACTTATGATCATTAGTAAGGTTAAAACTGAAAGTAGGATTTAAATCATCGATTTTAACACGAAGGCGACTAAGGTTCAAAATAGTTTCGAATTTCGATAAAAAAAAGTTGTCTTAAATCATTAATGTTTCTTTAAAACATATGATTCATCAATACAATATAGATTTTATATCAGTTTAAACAAGTGTTAAGCAAAATAACATGATTTTAATTAAGGTACAAACCTATAATGAATTAAATTTGGTTTCTTTACATAAAACCCACATAATGAACAATGTACCCCCCCCCCCCCCCACAAGTGTTGGATTCAAACCTAGCATGTTTTTAAACCCGAATAGATTCTTTACGGCAACCAAACATAAACAAGTAACATGTTAAACCTTGATAAAGCAAGATATTTCTTTCCTGAACAAGTAAGAATGGGTGATTCCTTTTATTCGATCCCTTATAACACAAAATATGTGGTGGGGGTGGGGTGAGGGGTGGGTGGTGGGGTAGGGGTGGGGGGCTGCGTATGTGTCTATATGTACTAATAATATTTTTTTTATCTGTACTAATAATATTTTTTTACAGCAAATGTCTCCTTCAGGTATTAAGGCGAGGATGATGATGCTGGTTATGATGATGTCGTCTGGGCTCGGTGGTAGCGGAGGTGACGAGGGCTCCTCGGCCCCTAGGCTACCCAAATATGGCAAATTTGGGATTACCATCGAGAATAATTCGGAGCTATTAGCAAGATCCCTCGAGCTGCTAAAGACGGTCATCGGCCCGGGGTTTATGAGTTAGAAGGAGGTGCCATATGAGCTCAAGTTAGCTATTTGGACGGCACTATAGGTAATATATTTATATTTATATTTATATTTATATTTATATTTATATGAATATTTCAATTTCAATTTCAATTTCAATTTCGATTTCGATTTCGATTTCAATTTCATTTTATATTTATATTTATATTTATTCGCAACTAATATTGTATTTGTTGGACAGGAACCATTCAACTTGGATTCAAAGCTACGCGATTCTGTCTTGGAGAAGTTGAGGGAGCAACACAAGACGTGAAAGAAAAATATGCGGACATGGTACTTTGGAAAAACACGAGAGTCCATTATCCAATGGCGTGGATCTGTCCCGCCCAAGGAGCCGATCTCATTGGTACAATGGCAAAAGTTCATTGACAATGAGATCGAGGATCGACAATTGGCATCTCTCCAACCGGGGAGGAAAAATCGGGCAAAAAAGACGGACATGCACTACTCCGGCCGGACGTCTTACGCCTCGGTGGAGCATAGGATGAAGGTAAGATTTAATTTTTCTATAACTACAAAAATATATTATTCTTCATTATTTTACTTTGCGGGGCCGAAACTGATTTTACTTTATTTTATTTCAAGGAGTAGGGAGTGGCCCAGGGGATAAGCCACATAGGCTCGATACTTATGTGGCTCTTCGGACGAAGAAGGGGAAGGACAAGGAGGTCTCCCCGAGCGTCGCGGCCACGATTGTAAGTAATCCGGAAGTTTATTTTTTGTTAATTATGTTATAATTTTTTAGTTTACTTATTTTACTAATCATGTGCTTTTTGTCGTTTCAGGCAAAGCTTAAGGGAGTGCATGAGTCGCAGTCTGATGCCGACAAGGCGTCTTTGTCCACAGACGCACTCAGCCAAGTGCTTGGCTCTGATCGCAAGGGGAGGACAAGCGGGTGAGCTCGCGGGTGGCCAAATCTAGGATCATCGGATTGGAGACGAGCGACACCGAGTTGGCTCGAACGGTGGATTCACATGATGTGAAGCTGTCCCGTTTGGAGGTGACGATCCAAGATATGTACTCATTCATGAAGCGTACATTGGGCGGAGACCGTAAGTGGAAAGGGAAGGAGAAGGCGGTGGAGGAGGAGGAGGAGGATGAGGTGGGGGAGAACGAGGCGCAGGATGTGGACCTCGCTGCTTCATCAGCGACACATGCGTACTTCGATGATCCACTTCCTTATTTGCCTCCCTTCCCCAGACCGATGTCGATAATTGGTTGGCCGAGCGTGTTCATATTGGACGTATTTGATGGCCAACGGATATGGCGGGGGTTGAGGGACCCGAATATCGTCCAGAGTGGAATAGTTCATGGACGTGCGCTTCAGGAGATCGAGTCCAAAGTGCTCTTCACGCATGTGATACCCAGGAAGGAGAACTCCCTATTGTGGTTGCACGAACAATGAGGCAGGATGTATATTAGTGGGTGTGTCAATTTGTATCTCGTGTGGCCTACTCACCTCCTCACATTAACCCCAGACATGTAGTGACATTATTTTTAAGTTGGTACATTTGAATTATATTTGGATTATATCGTCATGTATATTGTTTCTATTTTGAATATATATTTGCATTATCTTTAGTTTGTTGGGATATACGATGTTTGAACAGGTACAACGTTGCTATAACATGTACAAATATACTGCTGGGCAGTGGTAGTGGCCATACTGCCAAGCAAATGTTTTTTAAATTCTGCCCAGAATTGTCACGGTCATTGATCATGACAAGTCCGTGATAGTATTATTTGTCAAGGACTTGTCACGATCAATGATCGTGACAATGTTTTTCAAAAGGGTCAAGGCTTTGTCACGGTTATTAACCGTGACGAAACTTGTCACAGTCATAGCCTCTGACACGACCATGACAATTCTAACGAACTTGTCACGGTCAATGACCGTGACACGTTAATGACAAAAAAAGTTGTCTCGCTCCGAATTGTCACGGTCATTGACCTTGACAAGTCCAACTTGTCAAGGCCAATGATCGTGACAATAGTGCAGATTTGGTGTAGTGTATAAAAGTCAAAAAATGGATCTTTGACACGATAATTTAGCGCTCCGGCTCTGATACCAATTTAAAAAGCGATAGCTTTTCCCAATCAAAGATCTGATACCACTTGTTGGAACACAAGGCCCCCAATTTTTAAATTCTTTACTACACAAAAAGTTATTTTCAATTTCCTTTTAAATATGCGGAAGCGAGATGGTTCAATTAAACAAATAAACTAATTTTAATTTCTTTCAAATTAAAATTAAACCAAGTGAAATAAGATTAAACATGCACATATTTTAATTTTACTTAGACCAATTTAGCCCAAGTCCGAGAAATTTGCCTAAGTCATATTTTCAATATTCCCAAATTAGGCCAAACCAATTTTATCAAATTAAGTGATGACTTGAATTAAATTAATATCAATTTTACCCAAAATATTAATTAGCACCAAATTAAACAAGTAGTGATTTAAACCAAATCTTATCTTTTTACCTAAGCATGCCTTCTAGGTGATTTTGCAAAAGATAAAATAAACAAAGAACCACTACGCCACGCTGTACGAGGAAAAATCCACAACGGGAAAAAACCTCGGACGACCTTAGCCTTAAGTCCACTAAGTATGATTTTATAATTACAAGACAGATGACTTACTTCCTCGACTCGACCCCTTTCAAGCCTTGACGCGTCTTCTTGTAAACACCTCCGCTTAGTCGACAACCCCGGAGCTCCACCGAAATCTTGGAATTCACCAATGTGACTTCAGGTACACCGTCAACCACACATGGTGCCTTTCACCACGTGAGAATGCCGCAGCAAAATAACGAACTTCTTCTTTGAGGGATGTAGAAGTAAACCCAAACTTCTCTTCTTCAAGGTGTAGAGATAAACCGGTGTCAAACACTCCAAGCAAGATATTGATATGGAAGCTTGAAATAAACAAACTATATGTGTAAAACAAAAGTGTTTTAAAGATTTTTCTTTGAAAAATAAACACTCAAACTTGAACTTTTTCCTTTTGGATTTTTTCTCTCAAACTCTCTCTTGGAGATGGAAGGATGTGAAAAAGTTGGTTTTCCAAAGTTGGTTCCTGCACTTGATAAGTCTGTCAAAAGTTAGTGGGGAAGAGTAGTGGAAAAAGTGGAAAAAACTGCTCGAAACTGCCAATTTAATTTCCCGCCAGAAATCTCATTCGAACGAGATTTTCGTTCGAATGAAGTCTCGTTCGAACGACCCTTCTAACGAAGTTCCAGTGGCTTGATGGGAAATCTCATTGCCAAACTCGTTTGGATGACATTCTCGTTTGAACAAACCAACTCGTTCGAACGACAATATCGAACGACTTTCCAGAATGTATAAATATTCAGTTTTAGCCCAGAAACTTTATTTTAAAGTTTTAAAGAAACCTTCTGAAAATAAATAACAGTTTAAACAAAACTTACACCCAATACTAATTGTTCCAAACTCCTATATAAATATTTAATGCATTCATAACTTAGGAGTAAGCGGAACAAATCTTGTTGACGTAGAAACGGGGCACTACAAACACGGCATTTGATGAAGCTTTATGAACTTGGCCGCTACGTCTTCAACTTTTGTACGTCATATGCTTGAAGGATGGTTAATAACTATATCCTATGACTCAAACGATTTTGTCCGAAATTGATCCAAAACTACAAAGGACTCAATTGGATCAAAGGACTCAATTGGAAATTTGTGTCCTTATAACACATATGAGGGATCATAGCCCGCACAGTATCTAAGCAAAGGACGAGTAAAGCGGTGTCACTTGAACCAATACGTGCATCGCATTCTTAAGCATCCCGGTTACCTAGGGCAAATAAGATTAAAAATCCTACGACGGTTACACCAGTTATACAACACGATTCATCTAAGATTTTAATTCAAAAGTATATTTCCATTATCGTGAATTACATCGGGTGGGGTTTATGCACCCCAACCCTTAGAGAATTAGCTATACATGATTAACTTAGAGAAAAACAGGGTTTTTAAGAAATAAATCATTAACTCTAAAGAAACTAATTGAGAAGAGAATTTCAGATTCAAAACTAGCAATTAAAACTAATGAGCAATCGAAAATTAAAGGAAAGGTGTTACTTGAATTGAAGAAATTAAACTCAAATCCTTACAGCAAAATCTAGGGTTTTTTACTACAAAAACCCTCTACTCCTACTTAGTTAACCTAAAAATTGAACTCCCTTGTCTAACAATAACTAGAGGTTAAATACATTACAAAAAATTCAGAGTTGTAGCTGAATCAAACTTTAAAATCGGAACAAGAAAATCAAATTTATCCTCGGTGGACCGGTCCGGGCCTTTAGTGGCGGATCGGTCCTCATTCAAATCCGGATCGATCCTTTTTTCTAAGAAATAGGATCGGTCTGTTATGGCAAGTTTTCCAGTGAGTGATAGAAATCCAAATCGATCCTTTTTTCCAGAAATAGGATATGTCCGCTATATGATTTTGGCCAGTAGGTTTTTAGGGTCCGAACCGGTCCTATTATTTTGAAAAACGGATCGGTCCGCATTTGGTCTTTAAGTTCTCTTCAATTTCTCTTCAATATCTCGCATCTTTAGAACCTCATAACTTCTTCCCTAGAACTCGGAATTGGACGTCGTTTCTTCCTATGCACTCGTTGAATTCAGATCTTCAACTTTCATGTTGGGTCTTCTTCCGAATTTCAAATGGAAATTACACATTTGCCCTTATGACTTTTCTTCCTTGACTTATTCTTTTGCTTTGACTTTCTCCTTTCTTTCCTTAGCAATAAATACCTGTAAATGACCTGGAAAAAGCACAGAACTTGTAATATTATGTAGAAGGGCCAGTAGCATGGAAACGAGATAATTCAAGTGCAATTGCATTATTCGGGATGCTAAAAGATACTAAATTAGAGAGTAAAATTTGAAGAATTGCTGCCTAATCATCCGACTCTGAGGGTGAGGTTTATTTTTATATGGGCATGCTTGCGATTTTTTTTCGAAAGTTGCTCAAGTTTTCAAAACAAAATTCTTTTGATAAAAGATTTATGGAGAAAAATAAAAATGAGGCCAAAGAGAGCGGTGAGAAAGAAGGTGAGAAAGAGGAAGAATAGATGTGTTTTGAGTGTGAGGGTAGGGGGAATAAAGCTTTCTAGTGTCCCACTAGGCTAAGGAGAAAGGACAAGAAAATTGCCATGCCAACTATTCTTTGCGATAGTGAGGATGAGGTGAATGATTCTGGGGATGAGTCTTCACATGGAAACTTTGTCGCCTTTTTTGCTAGTCACGTGAGCACAACTAGTTTGTCCCACGATGATGAGGTTACTTGTGCACGTGAGATCCCCAAGGAGGATGATAGTTTTACTATTTTAAGTAAGGATGATAGTGAGTGTGAAAGTGGAGATGAAAGTGAGCTCTAAATTTCATTTAGTGATTCATACGCCAAGACCTTAAAGACTAAGATATTGAATAAGGATTTAGGTCTTAGGGTGAGAGATTTGGAGAGAGAGTTAGAGATTTTGGAGTGTTTCAGGCTAAAGCAAGTCAATTCGAGAAGGTGAAGGTTTCTTTGAGTGAACAGTTGATTGCTTTAGATCGAAAAAAGAGTGATTTGACCAACACGGTGTCTAGTCTGAAGACACGTGTATCCCAACTCGAGAGTGATCTCGAACATGCCCAAGAGGACAATGTCCCTTTAGAGAACGCTTCTAAGAAGGTTGGAAATATGGTTCTCAATCCTTGTTTGGGTGATGTTGAGAGATGAGGAATATGTCATGGCGATGCATCCACTTCCCGCGTTGCACCCGTGTTAGTTCCCAAGTTAGAGATAGATCCATGTGGCTCTCAACTCCACCCTCCTAGGCGTCCCGTACCTGATAAGAGAGTGCGTAGGAGATGTTTTGAGAGAGGTGTTCCTAGGACTGTTTATGTTTGCACACACAGCAAGAAGAGAGGACACCTCAAGGAGTTTTATTTTAAGTTGGACCATGTGTCATGTTTTGCTACTACACGTGTTCACGCACACACACGTACCCACACATGATGCTCCGGATGATTACACGAGAGAGTTTTCATATATTAGGGAGAAGGTAAAGTTTTTGGTCAAAACATAACATGATTTTATGGAAGTTTTTCATAGGATGTCACCACCTTTGAAAAACTCCACCGCACCTAACGGTTGAGGATTATACTTATTTGCTAGCATAGGTTGATTTGCATGACGATATTTTTTCCTATTGCTAGTGTGTATCTTTTTTATATTAGTTTTTTTTTTTTAGAAATTTTTTGTAAAATACAAAAAAGATTTTCTATTTTTTGAGAAAATTTGAAAAATATAAAAAGATTTTATTTTGATAAAACTTTTGGAAAAAGACAAAAAGAGTTTTGTATTTTTTTTTTGCACCGTTTATGAATGGACATTTAGGATGACTCGGTCACAACATCATTCAATATCCATGTGACTATTTGATAGTGTTTTAAGACAATATGTCATGTTATCCATGTGCTTTACAATGATTGGAGCCATTGAGATTTTATTAATTGATACTACCTACATGTTTGACTCTTTATTTTTTTTTATTACACACGTGCACGAATTTTTTTGATTATTGTGCTTGTTAATCACATGTTGATCGAGTGTTTTCATCTCAATCATATCCTTAAAACGAACCAAGTGCAATAGTACGAGAGTAATAAAAGTAGTGCATGCAAGATTCATTGCCTGTGAGGAATTGGTTTAGAATGAAAATGATGAGTGTGTACGGGAAAGGACTGCGAGTGAATAATAATCATGTCGTGAAAGCCACCATTTGAAAAGAGCTCACATAAAAAAAATCAAGGCAATAAAAAAGATGAAATATGTTAAATTTGGGCTAATAGGTTTTCTCTAAGTTGAGAATTTAAAATCACATTAGAAAAATAAAAGGAATATTATTTATGAGGGAGTATTGGATGGATATATATCAATGGATTTGCACGTCCTTTAGAAAGTTTTCGAAACAGCATTAAATAGTTTTGGACGTTATTGGTGTGAAAATCACTTAGGCTTTGATTTGTTGATTTGATTTAGTCGATGTCATCTAAATTCAACAATTTTACACCTAAGGATGATTTTTATGTTCATTCGATATGATTACACTTATGCATCGTGCACATATGCTTGATTCAGTTTTATTTGATAGGCTTTGATTTGTTGATTTGATTTGGTCATTAACTAACGCATTCTCATCGACAACCTTGGCACGCTCCTTTAAACTTGCTTTTAACTTCAAATTTGCCCTTTTTAATTTTAGATATTCGGCATATAATTCTTGAAATGCAAATTGAAGTTCAGTCTCATCAACATCTTCATCACTTTCACTTTCACTTTCTATCTCTTCTCCACTCTCACTACCATCATCTTTTAAAGCTTCACTAACAAAGGCCTCGAAAGTGTTATGTATTAAGATGTCATCATTGGATGATTTCTCACTATCACTTACATAACTAGTAATGAACGTGGTAAAGCTGCGCTCAATGGGGGAATTGGGTCCCTCTTCCTTATCACTATCACTATGGGTGGCATTGTATGAAATAGGTTGCTTGCCTCCTCTCCTTAGTTCAGCGGGACATTTAAAAGCCCTACGACTATACCCTTCACAATCATAACACCTATTTGACTCGCCCCTTTTTAAATTTTCATTAAAAGTTTTATGGATCTTTTCGTCTTTGGCATGCTTAGAATTTTCAAATTTCTTAAAATTTTAAATTTATCTTTATTAAATTTAAGAACTTTATGAAACTTCCTAACAAATATAGCCATATCTTCCAAGTCACTATCACTCTCATCATCCAAAACTTGTTTTTCTCCTTATGGGCTTTCAAAGCGATGCCCTTCTCTATTTTCTTTTCAGTTTTGGAGGCGAGCATATCTAGTTCGTGGGTTTGCAAATCACCTACTAGTTCCTCAAGTTTGGTAGAGTGTAAGGTGGGTAAAGAATTTAACACGATCACCTTAGGGATAAATCTATCGGGTACAACTCCGTCGTCGGGTATTTTCTCTCCTAAATTAAATGAAGAATTTACTATATCAGAGAGTCTAGCATAAAACTCATTGAATCTTTCTTTTTCATCCATTTTGATGGTTTCAAATTGAGTGGTGAGGTTTTGGAGTTTATAAGCTTTTACGACACTTGTTCCCTCATGAGTGAGTTATAATATATCCCAAGCTTCCATAGCGGTTTCACACGTCATGATACATCGGAATTCATCGGGTGTGACCGCGCTAAACAAGGCATTTAAACCTCGAGAATTAAAATTAGCATGTTTAAATTCATTCTCACTCCATCTATCTGTGGGTTTGGGAACATGCTCATTTTCTACCAAATATGTAGGTAGGGACCACTCGTTAACAACTGACTCTCATCGATAGACTTTAGTGTCGATTTCATACGCGCTTTCCAATACGCGTAATTAGAACCATCGAAAATAGAAAATTTAAAAAATGAGAAAAATTCCATTTTTAACCAAAAATATTTTAAAAGATCTTAACGCAATAAATTAGCGCTCCGACTCTGATACCAATTTAAAAAGTGTGATAGGTCCCCCAATTTTAAAATCTTTCACTTTTAATTTCCTATATGTGCGGAATAAGGAGGGATACTAACAACAATTTAATTTTCCAAAATTTATTTAATTTTCTTTTCTTTAAAGGATGGAAAATTATAGAGAAGATAAATTTTAATTTCTTAAAACAAATTAAAATTAATCACTACAAAGTGAATTAAGCTAAACACACACACTTTAAATTCATTCAAACCATATTAATTTAATTATCAAGTTTAAACAATTTAGGTAAGAAAATTATCCAATTAATTTAGTTCCAACTTGAATTAAATTAACTTGAAACAAACTTACCCAAATAATTAAACAAGAACCATTTTAATCAAGATTGCAAATGAAACCAAATTTTATCTTTTTACCTAAGCATGCATCTAAGGTTAATTTTGCAAGATAAAATAAATTCACAACCACTATGGCGCGATGTACGAGGAAAACCCAAATGGAAAAAACCTCGAACGACCCTAGCCTTAAGTCTATGGTTTTATGATTACAAGCCAAATGACTTACACAACTTTACTTGACTCCATCCAAGCCCCTGACGCGTCTTCTTATAACTACCTCCTCCTAATCGAAAATCTCGGACTCCACCGGAACCATGGAATCCACCAATGACGGTTTTTGGACAACCGTCAACCTGCACTCGAAGCCTTTCTCCGAGTGGAAACACCGCAGCAAACAAACTCTTCTAATTTGTGGGATGTAAAAATAAACCCAAACAACTCTTCAAACGGTAGAGTAGAACCCGGTGCCAAACAAACTCCAAGCAAGATATATTTATTTAA
This sequence comes from Sambucus nigra, assembly GCA_949130495.1. NCBI lineage: Eukaryota > Viridiplantae > Streptophyta > Magnoliopsida > Dipsacales > Adoxaceae > Sambucus > Sambucus nigra. Next base: position 631,680,322 of record OX422213.1, on the reverse strand, counting down.
GAGCTTGGAATAAACATAAACTGATAGGTGTATGCGTTTTGGTAGAAACTAATCTATGAAGGCTTGAAAATACAAAAACATGAACTTTTGATTTTTGGAAATTCTCTCTCAATATTTCACTTTCAAAGTGTGTCAAACGTTATGTCAAAAAGGTTGGTTTCCGCACATATAAAATCTGGAAAAAAGTTAGCGGGAACAAAAGAGTGGGAACATGGGATAAACTGCTAAAAACTGCCAAAAAAAAAAAAATTCCCGCCAGAAAACTCGTTCGAACGAAGTCTCATTCGAATGACCATCTAATGATCTTTCAGTGGCAAAAATGAAAAAACTCGTTGGCAAACTCGTTCGAACGACAAATTTGTTCGAACGACAATTTCGAACGAATTGTCAGAAAGTCCAATTTTACATTTTATGCCCCAAAACTTTTTATTCAAAATTCTAAAGTAACCTTCTGAAAATAAAATTCCTTTTAAAATAAAATTTCACCCATTATAAAATTATTCCAAGTCTCCCTATATATATAAAAATGCATTCATACCATTTGGAGACTTATGGAATCAATTGTCGTTGACGTAGAAACATGGGACTTGAAACTCGGCAATGATGAAGCTTTACAAATCTGGCCGCTACGTCTTCAACAAACACATCATAAGTTTGGATGGATACATATGATCTCTATCATATGACTCAAATATTTTTGTCCGAAATTGAGCCAAAACTGCAAAGGAATCAATTGAAAATTTGTGTCCTTACATTATTACCTATTGAATTTGTTCAAACTCATTTATACCGTTTCCACGATTTGGTTATCTTGGTGTAAATTCATGTTGTGTGATTTTTGTAAAATTATTTTTGCATTTTTGTATGAAAAATTAAAAAAATCAAAAATAGTTTGTGGAGGATTTTGGGTTACTCTTTTGCATGCGTAGTTTGATCCATGTTTTCTATGCATTTTTGTCGTGACAACTCCATGATTATTTTTTTATTCGTTTTTTTGTTTATTTCGGTCAAATAAAAAAGGGGAGAACGAATTATGGGGGAGATTTGATTATTGATTGATTTATTCTTATATCATTTAAAACTCAACGCGTCATGAAGGTATTTACTTTATCTCGTGTGTGTGGGTACAAAAGTGAATATCATTATGTTGCACACCCTGATGAGAAAAGCTTGAAGATTTAAAGATTTGATATTGAAGATTTTTGAAGAAAAGTTTCGAGACTTACGTTTTTAGTAACTTTTCAGTTTTGGGTTCATGGGAGGGAATTATATTTGTATAAGCAATTTAATTTTATGATTCCAATGTTTTTATTTTGTACGGGCATAAACATGGGGGGAGATTTGTAAGGACATTATTTTATTGTCCGCTATCAATTAAGTATGTCGTATACCGCTACAACCGTCGAAGAATGTTCAAGATCACTTATGCAAAAAGACAGATCCGAATTTCAAGTTTTCTTCAACATTCAAGCCTCCATAAGTTTAACTTTAGTAAGGTTGTGTTTTAAGTACTTAATGGTTCATTTAGAATATTGGGATAACTTTTTCAAAATATTTTCTAAGTGTTAATGCGGAGTTTTTCGTCAAAATATTTTTTCTAAGTGTTAAGGCGGACTATTTTCTGACAAAACAAAAAATATTAATTTTTATTTTTTCGTTCGAGCAACATCCTTATGTCGCCTGAAGTCGTTCGAGCAATATTGGTTTTTCCAACTCCGATTTTCATAAGAAGACATGTGTTTTTGAACAGATACGAAATTACTTTGGCAAAATACTTTGTCTTCTCACATTTAGGGTTTTAATACTTATTTTCAATTCACAATTCATGCTAATAGTTTATGTGAGTTGTTTTGGAACCCAAGAACACATCTTGTGTCAAATTTCTCTTATAGAGATGATCTCTACTGCTGATCTGGGTGCTGCTTGAGGGAAGTTCTGGGTTGACGTTGACTGCGTGTCAAATGGAATGCTTGCGAGTGTTCCTGGGCTAATTCAAGACTGTGCGTCTTTGTGAATCTTCTGCAGTTGATTCATTGTTAATTCAGGACTGAGGTTCTTGAGAATTTATTGCGGTAAATTCTTTGCAGATTTTATTGTAATCGTTGTAAGTATTATAGTGAAATAAAGGTTTTGCTCGAAAGGGTTTTTTCTTGAAATCTGTGAATCGGTAATTTTATTTGTGATGGCATGATCCACTACACCTAGATGTTTGTTTAGGACTGAAATAAAATAGGACTTAATTAATTTGGATTAAAAATTGTCAATTGATTAACTTAATTAATTGGAAACTTGCGAATTCGTGTTTTAAATCAGTATCACACATACTAGTCATTTACACAATTTATACCAATTACCAAAATATATCAATTTATACCAATTATCAATTTCAATAAACAAATTTGAATTTCAGAATACCAATTTCAATATACAAATATCAATTTCAGAATACCCACGTTAAAGACCGCATATTTCCTCCATCTCCTCGAAAGGGTGAGTAGTTCTATTTCATTCAAGACCACATATTTATGTAATATACTTAGCAGCTCATGCATATTTTTTCAATTTGAGAAAAATTCGACATGATATCCCCATTATTCTCCAAGTACACGACATAGATTTGCAAGTGTAAGTGTTATTTTAATTTATAAATTGAAATAATGCTTAACACTACATCATCTAGAACGTACCCAGAGAAGATTAAGGGGCGACAACATAACATCCCCCAAAAGTAATAATTTTAAACAATTAAGAATATTATTATACATAAACTATGCCGTCCCAAACTGTCCAATCGGGACAATTCGAGAGATCTCATTACTGGGGTAATGACTCTCGAACGGGTCTAAGGGCTATTGAATGCTTACGCATAGGAACTAGAAGTCTAATATCTATGTGCACTATATGTAATTCAAAGTAGTTATAAATTAATGTGAAATATTAGAAATGCCTAGGGTCAACCAACTCAATGGCCATCTAAATATTCAAATCCATCAATTAACAACAATTCAAGAATCCCAATAAACAATAAGGTGACATTATTTTTAAATTGGCAGAATAAATAACAAATTGGAACGATAAATGAATAACAAATTAGCATAATAAATTACAAAAATTAAATAAGTGCATGTGTTTATGTGTGTTTGAAATTATTTTTAAGGGGCCAAATTTATTAGGGTTTTCATTTGAAATCATTTTAGGGCTTTTATTCTACGATGTATATGTGTATGTGGTGTGTGGGTTGTGATTTTTTTTAGGGTTTTAAATTAATTTCAAACCAATTAGGGTTTTCATTTAAAATCATTTTAAGGGTTTCATTTTAGGGTATATGTGTGTGTGGTGTGTGGGTTGTGGTTTTTTTTTTTAGGGTTTTCATTTGTGTGTATGTGTGTGTGGTGTGTGTGGTATATGTGTGTGGTGTGTGATTTTATGTGTATGTGTGTTTGTGTGGTGTGTTTATATGGAGAGTGTGTGTGTGTGTGTGTGTTTGTGTGTGATTTTTGTGATAATTTAAATTTGGATGTCGAAATATACAACCTCAAAAGAATGATAAATACAATTTGAAACCCACTTTAGAGATGTGTTTGAAAACTTAATAAATAAATATTCTCAATGAATGTTTGTGCCCGAGTCATTAAAATCAATAATCTCTCTTCGAAAGATTTTTAATAAATTAAGATATTAGGTTTTGATATATGTTATTGAATGGAGATGAGGATTCAAATAATTTTTCTTTTCCCCAATGAATAAATGATATGTCTTTTAGATGATATAAGAGAGATGAGGGTATATGAGATCTTTCTTCTTGAATTTTTTTAATGATTTACAAAATTGGGATGAGAAAAGCATTTTATACCCCAAAACAAGGTTTGACCATTTTAGAGAAACAATAGCTTTTCCAGCATTCATAGTCCACTATCCAAGATGGAATAGTCATTAGTGAGGCCTTTAGTTGCCTGAATATAGAAGTTTAGTTACCTATAGGCTATAATATTTGAAAGTCTTAATCCTAGACCTAATGCTTTGGTTGGTTGTATGTGTAAGCTTATATTTGGCGCCTATCTATAGCCAATCAGCTTTTTTGATATAATGTTTTGATCAACTAGAAGTTTTTCACAAGTAGAGTTATGATTCGAAAAAATGAATCTTGGGGGGCCCAATATGTAATAAATTTTATTCTACTCCCCAAATATATGTAACTAGATTTTAGACTTGCGCGATGCGCTGGTGTTTTTATATATATATATATAGAGAGAGAGAGTACTGTTCTTGTGCGGACCAGTCTGTATTTTAAAAGTGTAGACCGAACATGTGTCACCTGGCGGTGAGCCGAGAAAAGAGAGAAAGTGTGCCTATAATTTAGCCAATAACTTTTAGGCTCGCCGTCAGGTGACACACGTCCGGTCTACACTCTTAAAATGCGGACTACTCCACACAAGAGCATTATATATATATAATAATGCTCTTGTGCGGACTGCTCCGCATTTTAAGAATGCGGCCGAACATGTGTCACCTAACGGTGCCCCTAGAAATTATCCCCTAAATTATAGGCACACTCTCTCCCTTTTTTGCGCTCACCGTCAGGTGACACATGTCTAGGTTGCACTCTTAAAATGCGGACTGGTCCGCACAAGAGCAGGATTATATATATATAGTAAGGACTTCTTATGGTGCAGATCCAGATATCATTTTTTTAAATAGTAAAAAAGTGAATTTTTTGTTGAAACTTCATGGATATGATCTCCACAGTGAAAAGATCATCTCTAATTTCTTTCTTGAAAAAATTCAGTAAAAAAATCGCTAAGATGAGGTGATATGTAACAAAATGGTGTAAATATTAATTTTCGGCCGCTGAAATTTTGGGTCTACGTCAGCCACTTGATTAATTGAATTTTTTTATGAAACTTCATGAATATGATCTTCTTACCGTTGAGATCATATTTATACATTTTTATACATTTTTTTATTGTCAAAAATGATCGTCAAAAATGCATATTTATACATTTTTTTACATATCACATCATCCCAACGGTTTAAAAAAATATAATATAGTAAAATAAAATAAAAATTGGAAATGATTTTCTCACTGTGGAGAGCACATCCATGAAGTTTCATCAAAAAAATTGTTTTTTAAGTGTTTAAAAAAATGATATATACTGAAATCTGAACTATAAAAAATCTTTACAAAAGGACCCAGATATATATATCACCGCACAAGAGCAAAAACGGGAATGCATGTGTGGGTTTTTTAAATTGGTCAAATATCCTTGATTCAAGGAAGTTGGACTTTCTATCTCTTTTGAAGGGTCATCGTCAGGTGCCACTTGTCAAGTCCGTATTTTTAAATTGCAGGAGAGTCCGCATACGAGCACTATATATATATATATATATATATATATATATATATATATATATATATATATATATATAGTTCGCGAAGTGTAACCACTTATATTTTAAGTCATAATTTTACAAAATCTATTTTTTTTAAATTATTATGTTAATTTTCTAATGAAAACGAACGTAGTGAAAAACTTCTCAAGAATCAAATGTAAGGATAAAGAGATACAGAGAGGGTATGTCTCATGGAACATGAGAATAACTGCAGCATGGGCCAATTTACAAGGCTTCGTTATTTCCAAGATACCACCGTCAAGGAAACACCACCTTTTGTGCTGCTAATATTATTAAAGATGTTGTTAACATGTCTATTTTTTTTTAATCATACCACCGTGTTGTGTAGCTCAACTTTAAACGCATTTTGACTGGTTCATATTCGTTCATCGCTTTTATTGATTAAGCATTATTTTGACAGTGTCAAAAATTAAATTGGGGATCAAATTCAATTCACCCTCAAGACATATTAACATATCTATTACGAATACATCTTAATAGAAAATGATATTATATCTTCCAAACTAATGTGATAAATTTAACAAATTATAAAAGACCTTAAATTTTAAATACTTTCTTACATTCACTAGTTTCTAATTATTATACTATATTAATTAGTAAAGGTTTTCATAGAAATTTGATGAGTATATTTATCATTACTCCACATTTAAAATATAAATATAAATAAAAAGTATAATTATTTATATTTTTCTCTACATTATCAAATAATTTCGTTTTATTGTTCGAGATGTTAGGTGTTGATAAATTTTAGTTTTTCATGTATAGTGAATACGTTAAACAAGGGCTAAATAAGGATTACTTTGACTCAATTGACTATTTTAAGAGTATTCTTATATTCTCCGTTAAAGCCGTCAATTATTTTGGGATTAACTAAAATGAGACAATAATTACATGGTTTGTCAACAGAATGCACGAGGGGGTAACTCCCAACACGAAATAATATAGATGGTTTAATGTAATTTACTCAAAAATTGCCTCTTACAACCCACTCCAATCCGTAAATTTTTTGATTTGGTATAGTATTTTTTTCGCAGCTCTAACTTTTTCCTCTTTTTTCCTTTCTTTCGTTGGGGAGACATTTATTTTGTCACCTCTTACCTTTTTCTCATTTTGTAATAAAGCGGTAAAAGGATTACTGCTCAATATTTAAATACTCATTTCGTTTTAACTTAAGAGTCCATTTTTCTAAAGACATAAACAATTAATCAAATTTCATAATAGTAAAAATATTTCAATATTGATCACTAATTAAATTTATTCTTAATCTAAAAAAAAAAAGATAAAGCCTCTTAATTAATTTTAGACTCCAAAGATAATATGTTAAGGCACTCAAAATTAACGTCGTTGTGAAGAGCAATGGATTGAGATGAGTTTTTATGTCTAAATGGACCACAGGGTCCCAACCTTTCATTTTCTTTATAGAGCCCACAAAATGTATTTTAAGTGAAAAAATTGAATCGAGATAAGGTGGTGGGTGCCAATTTTCCCCTCCTCTATAATGGTGATCATATACATTTTGTCTTTGTTATACCTTATTCCAGCTAGTAAGGACCACCCACACGTGATACGATCTTTAACTTTTATTATCAAATAATATTTGGCATAAATGCATTATGATGTCCACGGAATTTTCATGTTTGCTACCAACTTAATATGACAATAGAATAAGTTTTTAGCGGCAATACCTAATCACCAAAATACATCTTAACCACACATGTTAAAATGAGACGTAGTAGGATATAAAGCCATAAGTTGACGTGAAATTATGAGTTGATGGACGAATTTATTATATATTTGTTTGTGCATTATATTGTCTACTTAATAACTCATAATTGATTGAGCGCTAACCCTCATTGACCATATAAAAATCATTAGATCGAATAATTATTAGATTACTCATTTTGTATGAATCAAAAGAGATGATAAGAACTAGTGATTTGATAAATGACACATCATTTTAACAGTGTCATATGATAATATTTTGTGTAACATTTGTGTCTATGTTACACATCACATATTTTGTAATAAAGACATTACACAAAATATTTTCTTTTGATAGGACTACAACCCAACCTCATCCCCCCCCCCACCCCCTCTTCCTTTTAATAATTCTCAAAGTTCCTAGCTTCTAAGTTCTAGCCTATTCACTTAAAGAAAATGTTCTAGCCTTTTGGCAAAATTCCTGCATGCCTTTGTAACATTATGTGTACTTTCTAGTCATGTTATGTAATTTGCTTAAAAAAAACAGGCCATGTATTAAAGTGGTGTACAAAAAACAAGAACACTTTGAGAAGGGCATTTCAAGTTTTGCCTAGAACTAGGTAACATGTCAAATTTTAACGATACGGCTTGATGAAATTATTGTCAATGTAAGACATATAAATAAATTGTTTCTGGTGATAGTTTTGTTTCATGTTGTATTGAATTCCCATAAAAGAGTGATCAACCTATTCCTAAACAAAAATAAGTGCATAGTGCGATTAACATGAGATGTGCATTATGCAGTTAGCATGAGATAAGATCCTTAAAAATCATGTAAAACGAAAAAGAAAAAAGTCGTACCCAGTGCACAAAGCTCTCGCTTAACTGCAAAGTCTTGAAGAGACGAATGTCGACTGACCTTACCCCCCATATACCATCGTGTTTAAATTACGTATTCATCATATATTTTTATATAGAGGGTTGATACCACAAAATGAGTGTAAGTGTGTCGAATTGGTAACCGAAACCCACCGAAATTAACTCACTCCCGATATCTCACTAATTAACGAATCCATTCAGTGCCAACCCTCTTTAACCCGATAAGAAAGGTTTGACCCAATAACTATTAGAGGACTTGTGTCGTATGACTTAAAAGACCTGACATGATCAAGTAGGACCTGATAAGATACGATAGGATAATGAGTAAAAACTAGAATGAGATGAAATGACTCTTTTACCAAATGAGTGAAATAAATTGTGTTTGTGCTGCCCGATAAGAATATAAATCACGTATTTAGTTGTCTTAGGAATCTTAATAAGAAAAAAATTGATTTAGATATGAACCCGATAAGATTCGAAACAAACAAGATTCGTATTTACCAATTGACGGGTCTACAAGATAGACACTTAGTTTTTAACATGAATGCACAATGTACAACCAATTTTGTAGTGCCACTGATTTTTAAAATTTTTAAGGCCCATCATCATTATCCTTGCCTTAATCCCATCATATGGGGTCGACCACATGGATTCTCCTTTTTTATTTTAATCTATTATATGCAATATTATCGTTCAAATTTAATTCCTTAATATCTCTCCTAATAATTCCCCCCCCCCCCCCCACGATTGCTTAGGGCGGCCCCTTTCTCTTTTACCTTATATTTTCAATAATCTTCCTTTTGTTATAAGTGAATGTACCGGTCTACGTAACACATATTCGTACCACCTAAGTCTGTTTTCTCTTGATTTATCACTAATGGGAGTTACTCCTAACTTTTCTCTCACATACTAATATTTAATTTTGTCATTTCTAGTAATTCCTATCATCCATCAGAGCATCCTCATCTCACTAACATGGAGACTTTGTTCATGTTTTTCTTTAACATCCAACACTCCGCTCCATATAGGATCGTTGGCCTAACAACTGTTCTATAAAATTTTCTTTTTAATTTATTAGTTATCCTCTTATCGCATAACACCTCACTTCCTTGTCTCCATTGCATCCAACCAGTTGATATTCTACTCGTAACATCCTCATCAAGATCCCCATTACTTTGTAACACCGAACCTAAATAGCAAATTTATTAGTTTGTTTTATTACTTTTTCTTCAATCTTTAACATCATGTTATCCGATGCCTCATTATTAAATTTACATTCCATAAATTCCATTTTATTTCTACTGATTTTTAATCCTTTAGACTCTAAGGCTTATCTACTCAAACCCGTCATAAAAATAATTGTAATGATTTTTACAAAACCAACATAAAAAAATGATCAAAATCGTCATGTTAAATCCTTAAAAGCGTCATAATTTTTTTCTTTACAAAGTTTTAGCACTTTTCTTTTATACGCCCCTCACTATAAAAGTTTTCCTCGGGACTCAAAAATCTCGGGGTCGGCCCTGCAACTTCTAACATAATAATTCAACATATTATTATAATTAAGTAATGTAAAATATCTCACACTCAAATGTAGTTAATGATAAAATAATTATGTATGTCATTGTAATACACATCACATATTGTAATAAACTAGTACAACAAGACATTTCACAAAATATTTTTCTTTTTATTGAACTTCAACCCAGTGAAATGAAATTTACACCCACCTAAAAATAATCCCCACAATTCCTATCTTCTAAATTCTGGCTGTGGCAACAATCCTACATGTTATTATCTTTTAAGATTTAGCATCCATACTTCAAATTTTAACATGAAAATTGTATTTATAATACTAGATTACCACTGAATTCGTGGTGAAAACGATCATTATGGTTAGGGTTTTTGGAGAAGGAGGCGGGGGAAGAGGGGGAGAGTTGTTCGTGAGGAAAGAAGGCGGGGAAGGATGAGGAAAGTTGTGTGAGAATCAAAAATAATTTGGTAAATTTTAAAGTCGACTCAGACAGACGAACCTCGGCACAAACCTTCTTACCATCGGGAGAGACGAGGGGTATGAGATGTTGATGGAGAAAAGAAAGAAGAGAGTTGGACCAGGTAAGGGCAAGAGAGGAAAGAGGGAGAGGAGCGTGAGATATTGAGGGGGAGGGAAGAAGAAAGTGAAGATAAACATACGAACAAATTCCATTTGGCATCCCGGTGTGAAAATACTCCATACAGTTGTTTGATTATATGTATTTTCCTCATCATATGATTAATTTTTCTTAAAATAACACGCACTATATTAAAAGTGTCATGTGCAAAACAAGAACACATTAAGAAGGGCATCTCAATTCCAGCTAAGAAGTAGGTAACCTATCAAATTTTAACTATACAAAGGTTGATGATATTGACGACAATGTAAGACTTTTCAACTTGTGATAGTTTTGTTTCAATGGATTCGCATAAAAAATCAGTACAAAGATGTTGAGCCTAACCAAATGAGGGTTAACACTTAACATGACCCTCTAATATAAATGGCTGAAATATAAATGATTCACAAATGAAACCCACAATTTTTTATGAGTTATTCATGTTTTACCCAATCACATTAAAGGTATATGTTAACTCTTAGAGAGATGTGAACAATACCTCACCATCTATGAGTGGTGTATATTGTGGTTAAGATGGAAAAGATTTGTATCACATTTATATTTTGTATTCGTCGTGTGTGTGTGTGTGTGTGTGTGTGTGTGTGTGTATTGATTTATTCGTCCTATATTTTTATAAGTAGTTTTGATGCCACAAAATGAGTATACATGTGTCTAACTAGCAACTGTAAAACCATGCTTAAGAATAACGTAATATTAATCAAGAATTATTAATTTGATTAAACTTTAACATAAAAATGTTCTTAATAAAAAGAATATTGTATCTTCATGTTTTCACAAAATATGACTAAACGATAGAAAATATGGCTTTCCTTGAACCAATGTTTCAATCAAATTTGTTTTAGAGATCCCCTTTGAATCATATCAATAATTTCTCCAACACAACCTTAATTACTTTAACAGAAAAAATAATAATGTTGAAATTTTGGAATTTTCTCTCTCTTCCCTAATATATTATGTGTTGTTATGTAGATTATTTATGGAATAGGATCTACTATATATAGGCTGAGAGAGGACCCGGTTTTCTAGTTAGATTAAAATTCTACTGTCCATCACAGCAAAGTTTGATTAGAAAACTAACCCACTATCACTATCCTTAATATTTATTTGACTTATATAAAAGATTTCTTATCAAATATAAATTATTATGTGGATCACATTAAGTAAGACTCTAATATTTAATTAAACAATTAACTTCGAATTATATAAATTTTGAAAACAAATTATAATTAAATATTTTCAACAGTGTCACACTTGGTCCATATAATAATTTTACTTTATGATTGATTTAAGGAACATAAGGCGTGCAATAAACTTTAGAATATTCATAATCAATTATTTACCTTAATTAAATAATTCGTCAATATGAGTTATGGCGGCTTCACATTAATTCAAGAGCATGGTTCCTTCTATTTACTACGCCACTAATGTCATATGCAATTAGGCCTGATATGTGAGTTGTGAATAATAGTTTCATAATGTATTTATAAAAACACTATCTTTGTTACATTTATTCATATACACTAAAGACAAAAAAAATATAATTCATAAATACTTTATTGATATTATAATGTTGTGACAAAAAAATAAGCACAACATTAATAATTTATTAGTTACACTTAAGACTCATATCTTAAGAATGCTTTATTAATGTCTTTTGTGATAGCCCATTTATGTAGATTTGTTATGTTAACACTTGTTGTAACGCCCCAGACCGGATTTATGGATTACCCGTAGTCAACCCGTCTGACCTGAGCGTTAGGTGTGAAATGCAATGGAATAACCTATATAATGTTGTTAGTCGAGTTTTATTTAATGTTTCTCTTATTTAGCATGTGATTCTAGTTTCAGAATAAACTACGTGAGGGATCCATGGGGAGCATCCCCGAAGTCTAAGTATATAGAGCTACAAACGTAACATAAAAGAAAGTACTTACCTGTATAACTCTCTTAAAATACGAAACCTCTCCCAACTTGTCGTAACAACGCAAGGGTGTGAGCCAAATGCTCAGTGGAAAATATACAAATGTTGTATAGAATAAAATGCCAGAAAAGAGACCCTAATATGTTATGCCTACATGCACATGTAACTACCTATATATATATATATATATATATATATATATATAGAGAGAGAGAGAGAGAGGCTCCTGTGCACACTAAAGTTTGCACATTAAGTTTGCATATCATTTTTTTTAAATAGTAAAAAAAATATTTTTGACCTGATTATTTTTGTGTGCTATTTAAACAATTTTAAGGAACCCATATAAAAAAATCAGCTCAAAAAAATATTTTTTTTCTATTTTAAAAAATCGGTCTAACTTTCACAGTTTTTAAAGTGCTTAAAAATAGTGAAAGTTTGAAGGATTTCTTTAAAATAGAAAAAATATTTTTTTAGTTGATTTTTTTGTGTGATAATTAAACATTTCAAGGAATTTATATAAAAAAATCAGGTCAAAAATATTTTTTTGCTATTTTAAAAAAAATAATATGCAAACATAGTGTGCACAGGAGCCTGGCTATATATATATATATATATATATATATATATGCATGAAACAGTTCAATTTTGAAAACTTATTCATTCAGATTAATTTACCTTAATCTTTTAAAAGACTCACTTTTTCTCACTTTGATATTTATCTCCTTATTTAACACACATTGTTAAATACTTGAAACAACTATACTTGGTTTGACCGAAAATCATTTCTTTACCGAAATTACCCTTTTTATTTTAACCAATTGACATTAGTATTTTCGCTAAAACCCACCCTTTCAACACACGCGAACACCATTTTAGAAAATACTCATTTAGCATTTGAAAACCTTTTACAATACATTTTTGTGTTAAGTATGGGTTTAACCACTTAGGTTGCTTAACCATCCATTTACCCACTTACTTTACCTTTTTTCTTATGTTATGGACATTAATCGGTTTCACATCTACTTGTCCATTTAAACCTTTACCGGAACATTTATTAATTCATTCAAGTTAGGTTATATTAACACATTTCACCACACAACCCATTTCTTGACATGCTCATTATTTCTTTATCTTTTCTCGGAATCTTCCATTAACCGCATACTTCAATGCGCTTCACACCGCCGGTTATCCGCACCATATGCTCTGGAAACTTATTTTGGGTCATTAACCCCAGGGCTCTGGGAAATCCTTAGCTTTCTGGTGTCATCCGAGTTCCTTTACATATGTTTTAATATTTTATAAATGTCCACAATATTCCTCTTATCCGGACAAAGCCAAAACTCGGGGTTACACCCTAACTTGTGTTACACTTTGAAATTTTATCATTTCATGTCATTCACACTTTAACCTTGATTTTATTCCAAAAATCATATTCATTTAGTACCAATTTGTGTAACACCATTTTCAACATTTTTATTTCATAACAATGTTCCACTTTAAGTAAAATTACCATCTTACTTATTTATTTCCAAACTCATCTTTTGCCCCATTACCACAAGTGTTAAATTTTCCAAAATACTATTAAGTTACCCACACTAACTTCTTAAGTGTCTTAACACTTTAACACCCCTTTTAACCTTGGAGTAATATTCTTCTTAATTGGAAATATATTTATCTCATTATTTTCTTTCCAATTTCATAAGTCTTAATCTATTGAAACATTAATAAGTTATATATACCAACTTTATAATGTTTAATCATTAACACTTATTCAACACCATTTATAACCATCATTCCAAAATTAGGCATTTCTTTAGTTTCTTTATTCAAGATATCTAATTACACCTAAAGACTACTTTCATAAGAAAATACTATTTCTTTCTATCAACACATGTAGTCTTTCAACCTTATGTTCAATATACCTTTAATCTTATTTACACACTTGGAGACTAGAATTTTCACTTTTTCTTATTTTATATTTAAATCCAACAAAATCTTCTTTAAACTTGTTTATACATATATCATCCAAATACTACAAGTTTATATGCATGAGAAGATGGATTTTAAACCTCAAAATCCCATCAAATGGGTTAAATACATTTTTCATTCTAGAAATTCATCATACTTGCAAAAACATATTTTCATGGTATAAAAGGCCTTTAATTTTCTTCAAACTTAACAAATGTTCATTTTCATAAAATCTTCACTTTTGCAAGAAACATTATTTCACCAATGTTTACCAAAATAAATCATTATTTTTAAATATTTTATTTCATAAAATGTTTAACATCAATCTTTCTAGAAAATACTCCATTTTCACATAATATCAACTTTTAATATTCCAAGACTTTGAAGTATTTATCCATTCTTTATTTTCAATAAAACAATAATTTGCCAACATTTTTATTCCATAAAAAAATTATTATTCTACTAAAAACCATCATTTATTCATATGCATCCTACTTATGTATTCTAACCACAAGAGTACTAAAAATGCAATTAGAGTCTTAAATACTAAAGATAGATTTTTTCACCTCTAGAGACTCCAAATGGTGGTAGAAATGTTGGTGTAAGACGAGCAACCCCCACCTCCAAAGGTGGCCTCAAGGGATCACCAAATGCATCCTCCAAAATACTTCAAATGTGCTCCATCCAAGCTTCTAAGTAAAACCCACTTCAAACTCCATGGAAGTGCCATCTTCATTTTCTTCAAAAACTCCCAATAACACCTTACGAATTCGTAGCTCTACCTCAACCATGGTAAAAATGGGTGTGTTGTAACACCCCGTAATTTTATGGATTTAATATTTAATTAATTTAGAAAATTCTAAATTACTTGTGTGTCATAATTTTGATTGAATTAATTATGGTAATATTTATTTAAATATTAATTGGAGAGTAAATGATTAATATTTAGGGAAATTTAAATTACTAAGTGAATAGTAATAAATTAATTGCATCATTACGGGTATTACTGATGGGGCATTTAGTTATCTCAGTCGGGAATCGGTATAGACTAATTTTGGGTGTGAGATAAGGATTTTTATAAATTATTTCGGATGACAATTCTGAGTGTACAGTTGAGTCCGTATGAGCCGAGATAGTGGAAAAAGTTTACCCGGGGATAGTAAACGGGTCACAAGACGTTTTTAGACATAGTCGGGCCCACACGGGGGGATTTGGGTCACTTGAGCTTGGCCCATTAGGCAAAAAATGGGATTAAGCCTAATTACTTAATTATAAGGAAAAGGGGAATGACTGATGAATGTTTAGAAAATACTTAGTCGGAGAGGAAACCCTAATAGGTAGTTAAAAGCAATTTGGGGGACAAAGGAAAGAGCCAAAAGAAGGAATTTCATCTTCAACCTTGGAATTCACAACTTCAAATCAGACCCTACGAAATCATAAGGCAAGTGGTTAACTTGCTATAGCATTTAATTATATTTTCAATTCATATTTATCTGATGTGAATACCTAAAAATTCGTTTTGGGGATAAATGGGTAGAAAAATGGAATTTTTGTAATTGGAACACAAGATGAGAATTGGTGTAAGAAATTATGGTGTACCATGATTCTGAACAGATATTTGCCTTAGTTGTAATAAACCCAGACGAATTTGGAATGAAATCGAGTTAGTAATTTGGTGTTATGACTGATATACGAATAACCCGTCTTTTTCCCAATTTAGAACAAAACAATAGAGAACAAAAAATTAAACGAAGTTGGGGACTTTATGGGGGTCTCTTATGGTGTTCTTGACGTGTTATATTGATGAGAGGACTTGGGTTAGACTGTAGAAGAAGTTGGGGATTTGATTTTTTCGTCCATGGCTGAAACAGAGACTTGGGGAAGACGAAGACATGTTCGATCGATCGATCGATGGTTAGGGATCTATCGATTGATGGTAGGGAAATTCTGGCGGTTCAGCCAGTTTATATATATATAAGGGTAAATTAATTAAAAAATTCTTCCCAAACCTTCTTTAATGAGAAATAAAAATAGGAGATACGATCAAAGTAATTATGGGGGAAAAATAATTGGGATTGGAGAAAATTTATGTGTGACACACTATGGTTAAATATTGGGAAGAATATTTCGAAATAATTAAATACGGATCGAGTGAACGAGTCCGGGTATAATGGTTGAGCGATACCAGGGCGTTGAATTAATTTAGAGTGAAAGCTAAATAATTTGGAGTCATGGATTTAGACTCGAGTATAGTTTTATTTCGGGCCACGAGAGTGAGTCCGGATATATTGGTTGGGGCGACACCAAAAGTAATTTATTTAATTAATGTGAAAATTAATTTATAATCAGAGTGGGCCATAAACCCAAGATGAATTATAGGGGCTTGTGTTACGGACTTAGTACACGGTATAGCGGGGGCATTTTTATTTACATATATACATATATATATATATATATATATATATATATATATATATATATATATATATATATATATATATATACGATGTGCGATAGTATATATATATATATGGTATGTACATCAATATCAGTGGTTAGTTATTAGTATTATATATACCCTAGTGCTATAGGGGAGGTTGCGCGTAGTGGATGAATCCGTTAGCTTGAGGAGTAGCGCCCGTTATATGGGTGAGGGACATCTCACTTTCAGGGAAGGAATATGACCGCCTCCAATATTTTTGTATTAACCAAGTTAGTGAGCGATTCTGACTTGGGGTAACTAGGTTATGTGAATATACCTAGTGGGATATAACTTTAAAGGATATACATCCGGCGAGTTATTACTTGGGAGGATGTTCATTAGTAATTATTTTTTCATCATATTTGTGCATGCTGTAATATAACTATACGTTTTTAATTAGGTAAATAATTATATAAGAGTTAATTGATACCGACTGTGAATGGTATAATATGTATAACGGGTGTGAAAGTTATATGAATTTAAAAAGGAGAATGATTAATTAGGTTCTTACCACCCAACTGGCTCCACTGGTCTTAGATCATAATTCAACTTCCAACTTATAGATATAATTACCTGCTCCTACGACGACAGAGGTACTAAACTTATAGACTAATGATCAAACATCTTCCTAATTCCAATCTTATGATAAGTTTCAAGCGTGGGAAGTCTCACAAAGCGAAATCTAAAAAAGGAACCCCCCGATATACTACTACCTAACATTGTCGATTATCGAAATTTGTTACGCCCATCGTCCATAACATGTACCCCTTTATTCCACCTCCTGATAAAAAGTTACATCACCTCCCGTAATTACACCTACACAAAGAACATTTCGCTAATCCTCTATCATCCAGTATTGGTGGTAATCCCTATTCGCAAACCTCCTACACATACAATCAGGACTCTCAAAATCCTGATCCCAAACATATGAGTCTAATTGTTAACTATCACATCTCTAATGGGTAGATACATCGATGCTCTCTACCTATCACACAGTCTTGAGCTCTAAATATAATACTGAGTCAAACCTTCTTGCTTGACGGTAAACCCAGTATGCACAGAACCATGAAAATAAGGTTCCTAAACATCCCGGGATTTAAACTCTTTAGGACACTATAATCCTTGGAGTCTCTAAATATATAATATAAATGGGAGCCCGAGTCTCTCACAGGTGAGGCCTTACCAGAATAAATCAGATTGCACTAAGGCAGCCACTCCAATAGCCTTGAAATAACTGCCTACTATTATATTAGCCATTTCTAAAAAATTGTCACCAAGGAAATACCATACTCGTATATCACACTTACTAAAATGAGTACTCTCAATGAAGTATATAACACTATTAATACTCACATTCATCCTCCGTGGATAGCACTAAATATAATTCCACTACACTAGGGAAAAAAATATACCAACATAATATTAACGTTTATAGTTATACGCACTAACTCGTCTCACATGGTAATCTAGCGATGAACAAAATATGGTGATTTGCTTGTGTCACATAAAACATACCTCATCCTCCGAGGATAAAAGTCATACTTCTACCTTTCCAACCGCATTGGCAAATCCGTCCTCTAAGCGAGGCATTGTCACCAAACACCTTTCCTACCCCGAAATGGCGGGGACAATACTCCTACCGAAACTCTAGCATGCCAATAACGGTTTTATACTCATGCATATCTAACGTTAGTATTTACCACAGGTAAAAATGAAGTTACTAATCTCTATATCTACACCCCTTCAAATAAAGAAAAATTAAAGACTCTTTCCCCCAAATGGTGAGTATACGCACGACACCGTACTCATCGTCATGACTAATACCCCTAAGGCTCGTGAAAAAAATGAATAGCTATAAAACAGTGTGGTGCCCCAATACCAATTAAAACTCGACCCATAGCACCGGGTATAGGGAACGTACCTTTTATCTCGGTTGGGGCCTGAGGTACTGCTACCTGGTGGGCGTTATAGACACGTCCATACTGTAATTGCCTCTGCTGAACTGAGGCTACTGGGATGGCTGGTAGTGATGGCTTCTGTGGTTTATTATGGGCGCCCTGCTGCCGTGGGGTCGTATCCCTCTCTGGGCAATCCTGACATCTATGGACATTCCTGCCACATTGGAAGCACCTCCCTCGAAACTGTCTCACTTCACTACTTTGTTGACTAGTCTCGCTTTTTCCTTGGTCTTGCTGGCCTTGCTGAGAAATTTACAGAAAAATGATGTCAGGTTGAGGACAATCCCTCGACTTGTGACCCGGTTGCACACATTTATTGTAGAGTCCTGAAATTTCTTGCTGGTCGGGTTGTAGTTTCTCTTCAGTCTGATTCGGACAAGATTGACGTTTATGACCATCCATTCCACATTTGAAACACCTCTTTGTGACTTCATTCTGACCCCGACTTTATTGGCCCTAACTCTTTTGGTCCTCTACGTAAATTTGGCCCTAAACACCTCTTTGTAATTTCTTGAGGGGTCTGTTGCCGCAATTTCGGTGTCTTCGCACACTTGTCAACTCTAGTCATATAAAATTGACTAATCTCTATAGGTCGTTTTCCTCCTCTGAGCTGCATACTTCGATCGTGGTACTGTTAGACTGCAATGGTAACTGCTTGTGCCACAATGCCTGCAAATTCGGCGATTGATACCCTCCTCGGAGACACCTGAAGTGTGAGTTGTTCTTACTCACTAACTTCCCTAACGGCATTAGCTTGTTTATCTTGATGATCCATCTGAAAGTTTAAAATACTCTGGATAAGTTCAACATTCACATCGACAAATCGCAGAAGTACGTATTTCCAATGCATAAATATGAATACGACATTCCTAATATTAGGGCTCTAAATGAAAAGATGAAAGCGAAATAAGCCGTACAAATCCTAAACGACACTAGAACCTGATGCTCTGATACCATCTGTAACACCCCGCCTAATTAAATATCGGGGATCAGTCCTTTATTAAATTATAACCAAGGTGAACGGTTGTTTCATTCTTAGCATCACTGTCATAAAATACACTTTTCAATTTAAACACCCTAAGTAATTAAGCTAAGTGTCAAAACCAATTAAAAATATTATTTCCATTTTTAATTTAAGTCCAATTATAAAAACCTTTCATAATTCACAGTTTAAGAGTCACACAAATAACTAGACAGGAAAAGATCATCCAAGCAATTTAAGCATTCAAATATCTAATTCCAACTTAAAAACCTCGAAGGAAAAAAACATCCTGACAGTAACAAATCCCAAAGTAAAATACTAAAAGTAAATGAATCACAATCTCTGACAAAACCAACTGAATAAGGAAAAAGGGCGACACATGCCTAACTGGATAAAACAGAACTAAGAGTGAGTCAATAACGAGGTCATCTAAGCAAAAGGCATTCAACTCCCACCTAAGCTGCAGCACGTTCCTTTCAAAGAATCCTATGCATGACACCCCTGTGGTTGGACACCTGTAATATATACATATATATACAAGAGAGAAGAGATAACAGGAAACGGGTCAGAGCCCGATTATAAAATATTTAAAAAATTTGTTTAGCAAGTATTTAAAATTCTTACCAGCTAATGCAACAATCATATTAGTATGCGGCACTCTCTTAAGAAATTCTCACCTCTCTTCTAATGTTCACACCTACCGCACTATTAATCCCCACAAGTTTAGCTTATCTTAAATTCCTCATAAGGTTTCATGCCGACAATTTCTAGGGCTAAGATAATTAATTTTTGAAAGTAAGGTTTTTACATAAATCTCATTTCATTATAAAGCCTTTCAGTATTTCCTCAAACTTGTCAAACACTTACAATAAAGTCGGAATATTTATTCATTACTTAACTACTTTTAGTCACAATAGAAACTTCCCAATTTCAAGTCTATATATATATATATATATTAATCACTCATATAATATATATATATATAATATCGGCACCCCACATAAAATTTATGTTGCTGACATACTCTGTTATCAAGTCCCCGTATTACTCGTACTAAGGGAAATACTAGTTCGGTATCACTCTCGAACTGTATTAACACAAAACACATACAAATTGAGGCGAAGCATAGTTCCAAGTCACTAAGAGGTCATCACATACCCTCACGTCTCTTAGGACCATCTGACTATCAATCAGATAGTCTGTACCAAGGATTCCTATGTTCAAGGGTATAAGGCAATATCTCCCATAAAGGTCCCATCGAGATAAGACTGTCCCGACGCGATAACCTCAGTGATAGAAAGTAGCAGGGGCTTGATTTTTACACGTATATAGTATATGCACAAACACACTCATATATATGTATAATACCATTCCCATTTCTAAATTAGGTTCGCCCACGACTAATACTTATGATACTCGTTCTTAGTACACATTACTAGATTACCCCGTATCATGGCTCGTCTCTTTTATTCTTAATTATAGGTTATTCCATACTTACCTCATTTCACTCGTAATATTTTATTCCCCAATGTATAAATTCAGTAGGTACTCTCTTATTTTCTAACGTAACTTTCTTACGCGTCTTACTCCTTTAATTACACATTTCCATAATTTCCTATGTATAAATTACTCCCTGTTAAACTTAAATTTGTCATACTTTAAATGCTCCCTTTTTACTAAGTCCTACTAGTCCTCTTTATGTCCCAAAATGTTCTAGCAATAAGGTTCAAAGGTTACTATTCATTTTAATCGAAATAACTATTTAAAGGAGGAATATGATTTTTCCAGGAGGGGTCGATCGATCGATGGAAGGGGGTCGATCGATCGATGCTCTTTGGTCGATCGATCGATCAAGCAGTTATGACGAAACTGCAGAAAATTCAGCTACGGAAATCCTTCTCCAAACTCAACCAAATCATCATATTTCTCTCCCAACAAATGATACTACACGAATTATATACCCAAATAAATAATTTCCTACGTAAAACCTGTGAGTTTTCATCAAGTATAACAATTGACAAGGGCAAAATCTATATAAACCTCAAGAACCCTAATCTTTTCTTTAACTTAGTTCTTCCCATTCTTTTTCCAGATTTTCTACTCCTAACTCAATGAAAATTCGTGGTTTAACCTCTACATGTGAAATAGATTTCCAGAACATGATTATTACCTCTATAACATGTGAATTCTAGTCTCTAATATATGCTTTCTTTCATAAAATTGGTTCTAATCAACTCGAGACTAATATAATTGAAGCATTAACTAAAATAAAGCAAGATAGATACTTGCCTGGATTTTTTTTTTTTTATTTGTGGAAGAAATTGGTGTGGTTGTTTTCCTCTTCGCGCAATCTATAATATGGCAGTGATGGCGGTGCGAATGACGGAGTTTTTGGCTTAAAACTCCTTGGAAAGCTTCTACACTTCTTCTCCAATGGCCATTCTTTGTTTTTTATTATGTTAACCCTAGAAGGCAACCCCTAACATATGATATATCCTTAGAAAATTCGTGGGTTTCCATGCCCAAAAATACAAAATGTCTAAAACGCCCTCTCGGGATGCTAATTAGGCCTAAAAACGCCCCGAGACCCAAACTAAACCCCCGGGTACCTTATTTTGACTATCTCGACCCTTCCGAACACATTGACGTGCTCAAAATGACCATACGTGTGACGTATAATTAATTTACTTATAATAATGCGAATTTAATCCTGACACGACACAGGCGCATCCCGATAAAATTTCCAAAATTATTAAAATAGATTTTCGTGATAATTTTAATAAATTTAATTACACATCTTACTTCACCCATCAAGTAATTTACAAAAAGATTCCAATAATTACTAACTCTCATCACGCTAGTAAAAATTTAAATAATTTTTGAATTAATATTAATTTAATATCTCGAATTGAATTTAATAAATCCCCAAATTTAAAAGTCATAAAAATACGGGGTATTACAATAACTAAATAAACTAATTAAGGCGTTAGTAGTGCACATTAGAGGAGGGGTGAGAATGTCCTCAAGAGATGCTGCACTAACTAAAATATAAAGAGCATGCATACATATTTATTACTGTAAGTTAATCATTTGCTAAATATTTTCCAAATATTTTTGGGTAATAAACCTTGCTATAAAAACTTTTAAAAACCTTTTAGGTGTCCAGCCACAGGGACGCCAGGCTTGACTCATTCCAGGGATCCGTTGCTGCAACATATGTGGATTTTGCGGGAGTTTGATAGGCGACTCATTCTTTTCATTTCTAGTCTAGAAATTTCCTATCAATTATTCGAGCATATCGCTCACAGTTTATTCAGTGCTTATGTCGGACTTGTTCGGAATTATTACTTGTCTTTACTTTTGTTGGATTTAAGCCGATGGTTTATTCGGTTAGTTATTTAGATGTGAATGGTTGATTTTAGTTAATTGTCATTGTTTAAATTAATTTGTTTCCGCATGAGTATTTCATTAGCTTAATGAAAGATAAAACTTGGCACCAGTCTAATTTTCTCACTTATGTGGTTAGTAATTAAAAAGGCGACAATGATGCTAAGAATGAACCAACTGAGAAACATGTTCTAATTTAATTTAGGACTGATCACTCGGGGTTAATTAGACGGGTTGTCACAGATGTTATCAGAGCATCAGGTTCTAGTGTCCTTAGGATCTGTGCGGCTTACTATGTTTCAGCGTAGCGTTGAGTTATTATAGAGCCCTATTATTAGGACTGTTGATTCGTTTCCTCTTTTGAGATATTGTATTTTCTTCTATTAGATTTTTGTATAATTGTGTACTTATACGATTCGATCTACTTTCAAATGCCACCGAAGAGGCAGAGAGCGGAGAGGGCTGAGTTAAGGGAGGCTCATCAGGAGCCACAGGTACCGCCACTACCACCCCCACCCGAGTTGATCTCCGCTACTCAAGTGGTCGTGATAGTGGCCCAGGTAGTTGAGACAACAATGAGAGCTATGGCAGCCCATTTTCCTCAGCCCCAGTCACCAGCACTTCAGGCTCCAGTGGGGCCACCGTCTTAGCAGCGAGTTAGGGAGACCTTTCAGATGGGTCACCGGCCCGAATTTTGGGGTAGCACCGATGTGGTAGAGGCTTATGACTGGAAGAATAATATTCAGTGCCATCTGTGCATGCTAGAGTGTACCGATGTGTAGAAAAAGATGCTTGCTACCTTCCATCTGTCAGGGAAGCTTTACAGTGGTGGGAGTCAGTTACCACCGCTGAGGAGAGGGATTTGATGACGATATCCGAGTTCTGGGTGCGGTTCGACCGTAAATACTTCCCACCAGCGGTAGAGGCTGAAATCAGGAAGAAGTTCAGCGAGCTAGTACAAGGTGACCGTTCAGTGGCAGATAGGGCTGTGTTTTTTTCGAACATTCCGATTTTTCCGATATTCGATCCAATATTTTCTGATTTTGGAACGTATATAAGGTTTTCAATTTTCGATTTTTCCGAAAAAAATTGAATCGAAAATTGGAAATAATTCTGAATTTTCGATTTTCTGATTTTTCCGATCCGATTTTTCCGAAACTATGCCGATCCAATTTTTCCAAATTTTTTCCAAAATATTTTTCAATTTTTCTAATTTTTTTAAACATTCTCATGTATCCCACATCGGCTAGGAGAGGAAGAGAGGCCCAAAAAAGTCCTCTATAAAAGGAGAATATCCCTCTATCCTCTACACAAATGAAAAAAATGGTTAAATTCTTACATATTACATGTTGGGTTAATCTTTTTTTCGATTTCTTTAAAATGAGAATTTCGAGTAATCGAAAATCCTATATTATTTTTTTTTGAAATTTTGGATTTTCCAAAATTTCTGAATTTTTAGTATATTTTTTGAATTTTCGAATTTTTCTGATTTTCTGATTTTTCCGAATTCGAAAACTTTTTTTATTTTCCAAGAAAATTGGATAGGAAATTGGAACAATTATTTTATTTTCGAAAAAATTGGTATTTTTTTCGAAAGTTCATTTTTTGATCCGATCCGGCCGAAACACAGCCCTAGTGGCAGACTATGAGGAAGAGTTCACCCGTTTGGCAAACTTTGTGCCAAATGAGGTGAGCGACGAGGAGCGAAAGAAGTCGAAGTTCATGGATGGCCTGGAGGATCAGGCAGAACTTGATTGGTAATCCGGCGTTGGTGACATATATAGATGTCGTTAATGTGCCCTTGTACATTGCCAGGATCATCGCTTCCATGCGAAGGGGAACAAAAAGGTAGGGGAGCCGAGCCAGCAGGGCAAGGCAGTCATTGGTGGTGACACAAGTGGTACTCAGCAGCAGACTAGCAGTCAGTAAGGGAACCAGGCTAAGAAATTTAGGCCTGGTGGGTTCCAACCGGGAGGACAGGGATTCAAGTAGGGCCAGCCAGGCCCAAATCAGTAGCAACAGGTTCCTCAGGGCCGTCAGGGCCAAGGGAACAATGGGGGAGGCCAGCAAGGTCATCCACGTCAGGGCCAACGATAGGGGGATGGTCAGAGACGCTGCTTTGTTTGTGGCCAGATATGACACTTCAATAGGGAGTGCCCGCAAAGGGGCAGAGGCCAACAGCAGGGTGCCCAACAGGGGCAGCAGGGTCAGATGCCGCCAGCAGCACCGGCTCCACCAGCCCCACAGCAACAGGGGCAGATGCACTACGAGCGTGTGTATAACTTTCGAGATGTTCCCAATCCTCCCGCACAACAGGCGCCGCCAGCAATTGAGGGCATGTTTCTCATCCATGGTCATGAGGGTAGTATACTTTTTGATACGGGAGCATCTCATTCATTCATTAAATCTAAATTTACTAAATGGGTCGGGTTACTAGAGACCGCGGGTAGTCTTCGTATGTGTGTAGACTTGCCAGTAGGCAGTGGGGAAGTGATTCACTCGATTTGTTGGGAGGTGGACATTCTTATTGGGAGGCTTAGTTTAGCAGCAAACCTCTTCATGTTAGATATGGAGGGGTACAATATCATCCTAGGTATGGATTGGTTGGCAGGTTATCGAGCGACTGTGGATTGTTACGAGAGGACAATCGTGTTCTCCATTCCGGGACAGGAGATGTTCCTAATAGTGAAGCCTCTACCTGAGGGAGGGTCGCGCACACACTTATATTATATCGAGGAGGAGACCTCACAGGAGGTGGTAGTTTTGTTGGATTCGATTCCGGTAGTGAAGGACTTCTAGGATGTGTTTCAGGAAATACCAGGGTTGGCACCTAGTAAGGAAATCGAGTTTGTAATCGATTTAGCACCGAGGACAAGGTCGATTGCTCGAGCACCTTACCGTATGGCCCCTTCAGAGATGCGTGAGTTGAGAGAGCAGATTTAGCAGCTCTTGGGTCAGGATTTCATTCGGCGAAGTACATCGTCGTGGGGTGCACCGGTGTTGTTTGTAAAGAAACGGGATGGTTCACTTCGGTTGTGCATGGACTATAGGGAGCTGAACAAGGTGACGATACGGAATAAGTATCTGTTGCCTAGGATTGATGATTTATTTGACCAATTGAGAGCGGCGTCTTACTTATCCAAAATTGACTTGAGGTGAGGGTATCATCAGTTGCGTATCCGAGAGGAGGAGGTTCCTAAAACTGCTTTGCTATCGCAGTACGGGTCTTACGAGTTCAGGGTGATGCCATTTGGGCTCACCAATGCTCACTCAGTGTTCATGGATCTCATGAACGAGGTTTTCAGAGAGGACCTAGACCAGTTTCTCATCGTATTCATTGATGACATTTTGATCTACTCGCGTACCGTGGAGGAGCATGCAGACCATCTGCGTATGGTTTTACAGACGCTATGGGATCACCAACTTTACGCCAAATTCGAGAAGTGTGGATTTTAGCTACGGGAGGTACAGTTTCTTGGTCATATGGTGTTAGACCGGGGTATTGCGGTAGATTCAAGTAAGGTGTCGACGGTAAGGGAGTGGGGACAGCCCATTACACCAACCGAGGTGTGCAGTTTTTGGGGATTGGCAGGCTATTATAGATGGTTCATTAAGGGGTTCTTAAAGATTGCGGGACCTTTAACGAATCTGACCCGAAAAGGGGTGCCTTTCACTTAGAGTGATCATTGTCCATTAGCTTTCGATGATCTGAAGGACAAGTTGGCATCTGCACCAGTACTTGCTTTGCCGAAAGGAGGACTAGAGTATCGGGTTTACACCGACGCATCCTTATAGGGACTTGGGGGTGTGCTCCAGTAGGAGGAAAGGGATATAGCTTATGCGTCCATAAATCTAAAGCCCCACGAGAGGAATTACCCCACTCACGACTTAAAGCTAGCAGCGGTCATTTTTTTTTAGGATATGGAGACATTATGTTCTAAAAGAGCAGTTCACTTTATTCACGGATCACAAGTCACTTCAGTATCTCTTCACACAGAAGGATCTGAACATGAGGCAGAGGTGGTGGCTAGAATTCATGAAAGACTACCAATTTGATATTCACTATCATCCTGGTAAGGCTAATGTGGTGGCACACGCATTGAACCGGAGACCAACTGGGGAGATATCAGTAGTCTGGAAAGCAAAGTGGAGAGAGCTTCAATATGAGGATGATGTAGCTAGGGCCTGCATGTCAGCTTTATCCATCACACCTGAGATCATTATGCGAGTGGTGAGGGCTCAGGCGGAGGACCATATTTGCCAGGATAGGGCACGCTAGTTGTTAGCTGCGGGAGCGAGGGTTACTCGATCAGCTCAGAAGGACGCCTATGCCTAAATGGGAGGTTTGTTATGCCAGAGGATGAGGAGTTGAGGCACGCTGTTATGACAGAGTCCCATGGTTCGAGATTTGTGGTACATCCCGGCGAAGATAAAATGTACCAGGCTATGAGGAAGCAGTATTGGTGGGCAGGAATGAAAAGGAACATAGCAGAGTTTGTCTCGAAATGTTCCACGTGTCAGCTCATGAAAGTTGACCATCAGGGATGCTACAGCCACTAGATATTCCCGTGTAGAAGTGGGAGAGTATCTCCATGGACTTTATTACAGGGTTACCTGCATCGCAGAGAGGTCACGATTCCATATGGATCATTGTGGATTAGTTTACTAATGTGGCCCATTTCCTGCCGGGCCGCACAGATTTTGAGACGATGCGTTATGCGCAGCTATTCATAGCAAAAAAAATTTAAGATACACGGGGTGTCAATAAATATTGTGTCCGATAAAGACAAAAAAAATTTGGCCCACTTTTGGCAGAGCTTCCAGGAGGCCATGGGCACGGAGTTACATTTGAGTACAGCCTATCACCCGCAGACCAACGGGATGACTGAGAGAGTCAATCAGATGCTGGAAGATATGCTCAGGATGTGCATTTTGGACTTTGGGGGAGGATGGGAGAGATATCTTCCTTTGGTAAAGTTCGCGTATAACGAATCTTACCAATTCACGATTGTCATGGCACCGTTCGAGGCATTATACGGGAGACCATGTCGTTCACCGCTTGTTGGTTATATGTGGAGGACAACAAGCTATTGGGGCCGGAGATTGTCCAGGAGACGTCTGCCAAGATAGATTTGATCCGAGGGTGAATTCGGATAGATCAGGATAGGTAGAAGAGTTATGCTGATGCTTCACGGAGGCATGTGGAGTTAGAGGTTGGGGATCAGGTATTGGTCCGGGTGTCCCCTGTAAAATGGATAATGAGATTCGGTAAGAAGGGTAAATTAGCACCGAGGTACGTGGGACCGTTCCCTAATATTGAGAAGTTGGGATCGATAGCATATAGACTGTGGTTGCCAGAGCATCTTCAGCGGATACACGACGTGTTCCATATGGCATTGCTGAAGAAATATCGAAGGAGCGAGAGGGCCTTCTGGAACATTCCACTCGAAGAAATTGATTTACAGCCAGACATCTCGTATGAGGAGATACCGGTGGCTATTCTGGACTGTAGTGAGCGCAAGTTACGATCCAAGATTGTTCCACTAGTTAGAGTACAGTGGGGTCATCACTATGTTGACGAGTCTACCTGGGAGCGGGAGGAGGATATGTGGGAACAATATCCAGAGCTATTCACCACAGGTACGACCTAATTTTAGGGACGAAATTTTTTTGTAAGCGGGGGAGTATGTAACACCCCGTAATTTTATGCATTTAATATTTAATTAATTCGAAAAATTCTAAATTACTTGTGTGTCGTAATTTTGATTGAATTAATTATGATAATATTTATTTAAATATTAATCGGAGAGTAAATGATTAATATTTAGGGAAATTTAAATTACTAAGAGAATAGCAATAAATTATTTGCGTCATTACGGGTATTAGTGACGGGGCATTTAGTTATCTCAGCCGGGAATCGGTATAGACTAATTTTGGGTGTGAGATAAGAATTTTTATAAATTATTTCGGATGCCAATTCTGAGTGTACAGTTGAGTCCGAATGGGCCAAGATAGTCGAAAAAGTGTACCCGGGGTAGTAAACAGGTCACGGGACGTTTTTAGACATAGTCGGACCCACACGGGGCATTTGGGTCACTTGGGCTTGGCCCATTAGGCAAAAAATGGGATTAAGCCTAATTACTTAATTATAAGGAAAAGGGAAACGGCTGATAAATGTTTGGAAAACACTTAGTGGGAGAGAAAACCCTAATAGGCAGTTAAAAACAATTTGGGGGACAAAGGAAAGAGCCAAAAGAAGGAATTTCATCTTCAACCTTGGAATTCACAACTTCAAATCAGACCCTACGAAATCATAAGGCAAGTGGTTAACTTGCTGTAGCATTTAATTATGTTTTCAATTCATATTTATGTGATGTGAACACCTAAAAATTCATTTTGGGGATAAGTGGGTAGAAAAAGGGAATTTTTGTAATTGGAACACAAGATGAGAATTGGTGTAAGAAATTATGGTGTACCATGATTCTGAACAGATATTTGCCTTAGTTGTAATAAACCCAGAGAAATTTGGAATGAAATTGAGTTAGTAATTTGGTGTTATGACTGATATACGAATAACCCGACTTTTTCCCAATTTAGAACAAAACAGTAGAGAACGAAAAATTAAACGAAGTTGGGGACTTTATGGGGGTCTCTTATGGTGTTCTTGACGTGATATTGATGAGAGGACTTGGGTTATACTGTAGAAGAAGTTGGGGATTTGATTTTTTTATCCATGGATGAAATAGAGACCTGGGAAAGACGAAGACATGTTCGATCGATCGATCGATGGTCGGGGAATTCTGGCAGTTCGGCCAGTTTATATATATAAAGGGAAATTAATTAAAAACTTCTTGCCAAACCTTCTTTAATGAGAAATCAAAATAGGAGATACAATCAAAGTAATTGTGGGGGAAAAATAATTGGGATTGGAGAAAATTTATTTGTGACACACTATGGTTAAATATTGGGAAGAATATTTCGAAATAATTAAATACGAATCGAGTGAGCGAGTCCGGGTATAATGGTTGAGCGATACCAGGGCGTTAAATTAATTTAGAGTAGAAGATAAATAATTTGGAGTCGGGGATTTAGACTCGGGTATAGTTTTATTTCGGGCAATGAGAGCGAGTCCGAATATATTGGTTGGGGCGACACCAAAAGTAATTTAATTAATTAATGTGAAAATTAATTAATAATCAGAGTGTGCCATAAACCCAAGATGAATTGTAGGGGCTTATGTTACGGACTTAGTACATGGTATAGCCGGGGCATTTTTATTTACATATATATATACGGTGTGCGATAGTATATATATGGTGTGTACATTAACACTACACCAAAAACACCAATCTGTCACACCTTGATGTTAAAAATTTGGCACAGTTTAAAACTGTTCCAAATTTTGGCACGGTTTAATTTTAATCTGGCACACTTTTAAGCAGTGATAAATTTTGGTACTGTTTAAAAGTGTGCCAAAATTGAGAACACTTTGCTAAAATATAAATATCCTAAAAAAAAAAATTACCTCCCCCAATTATTTTTGGTCTCCCGCTCTCTATCCTCTCCCGCTCTCTCTCTCTCTCACGTTCAAGAAATCCCCCTAGTTTTTCTCAGCCTGACTCTTCCTGAGACCAACCCACCCACAACCGCAAAGCTTACTTCGTATAACCTCTCTACATCCCCGCCTCTGTCTGCCGTCAATGGAGATTCGACCCCGATCTCGAAGTTGTACGCCTTCGCCTGGGTATAGGGGACATGTTACAAACTAGGGACATAGTTGAAGAGATAAAGATCGAAAATTTAAGCAATCGGTCCCCGTTTAAGAACGTTCGGTCCGGTGTTCAGAAGATTTTGCACAACTCGTTTAAGGCCAAGGATTCTTTGATTCGTGTACGAGTGAGAAGAGGATCGGACGAGTTTGCTGAGTTGATGGCTTGTATTGTGTCAAACGAGTCGAGTGGGAGAAAACAGTACATGTTGTGGGGGATTGATGATCCAAACTACGCCTTTGGATTTTTTGATCGGACGGAGGCTGATTGTTTGGCATTTCAAGGTGCGTATGGTTGAATTTTTTGGAGTTTTGTTTCGTTACGTTTCTTACGCGTATGTGTGTGATATCATCAAAACACGTTTGTGTGTGTAAACTGTATCAGATATTGAAATGATCATATATGGTATGCTGCAATATTGAAAAATGTGAAACAAGCTTGGAGCTTCTGTCTCAAATTATTTTTTTAATCTTTGGATTTCATTTTGATGTAATCTAAAACATCAGAGGTTACAGTTTTATTTTTTCTCTAGTTGTTGATAGACTTCATACTTTGGACTTGTAAGGAAACTCGAATTTGTGAACGGTTGCAAAGAGTTGTAACGATAGGAGCATTAGCTGCCATGGAAGTAGTCTCAAACCCTCGAAGCAACCCATATACTTGTGAGTGATCAACCGCATATGATGTGCATTATTTTACTTGTGATATAATTTTAATTTTATTATGATTTTCAATTGAGTTAAAATTACACCTCCCAATTTGGTTATCTTAATCAATGATGTTGGGAGGGGGTGTTTAATTGAATCTAGTGAAATTGCTTCTAAAATTTTGAAGTTTTGAGAGCATTATTCTAAGAATTTAAATAGTTCAATTATTTTTGTGAAAAAAAAGGTATGTTTTGCACATCTTATATGTTTTAACCTAAAAAGGTATGAAAGTCTAAATTTATGTATCATTTGTGTATGTATTTATTTGGTTTTATAATATTTTCTTAACTTTCAAGATGCTCAAAGGTGATGGGAATAAGGGGTGACCATGTGAAGAGTCTTTTGATGTTCGAATCGGATTAGGTAAATCAGTTGTGCTGAATTAGTCATCTATTTCAAAAGCATTATTTATTCTTCGTAATGAAGTTGGCTCTATCGTTGAAACAGTTACATGTATCTATGTTTCAATACTGTTCTTACAGTCATTTGTATCTCTATGTAAGATGCTATCAATCAACTCCATTTAGTTATTGGAAAATGATGTATCAAAATTTTGTATATTGAATAACAAAATGTCCATCAATTGCAAATACTTGAATTGATGATTAACTTTTGATACATCAATTTCAAATACTGTTTTATTTCACACTTGAATTGATGATTAACTTTTGAATTTGATTGGGTTTGGTTAAACAGGGACTATTAGAGAAATCGTAAGAGGAAGATGCTTAACATGTAGTATGCGAAGGCTTCTCTAATTGGTACGTTGGGCACAATTAAATTTTAGACTCGGATATGGTTTGGATTCATCAATTTGGGATAATCTTAAAAACTAACTTCTGAAACGCTATTGAATTTGTATGTATCTATGATTTTGTGGGTGTTTAGGAAATTTGGCTGAACAAGAGCACCGGATGGGTTTTCTTGATAAGGCATTGACGATTACAGGGATTGATGATTGGAAATATTAGATCACATTTGAACTGATGAATCTAGGTGAGCACTTTAGTGTTGTAAATGGGTTTTGATTTTTGTGATTGTCTAGTTGAATCTAGGTGAGCATAATTTCATACACGTGTGTGTATAATCATATATGGGTACTGTAATATTAAAGAGTTTGATCCAGTGCTGGGTGGGAATTGAATGCAGGTATTGGGGAGGTTTGGGGATCAAAAGGCCAGCATAGGCTGCCAGTGATTTGTTTGGTTTAGTTTTACAAATGTTCAACTCACGCCAGTTCCATCCAATCTTAATCAAGTTACAAC
This sequence comes from Sambucus nigra, assembly GCA_949130495.1. Lineage (NCBI taxonomy): Eukaryota > Viridiplantae > Streptophyta > Magnoliopsida > Dipsacales > Adoxaceae > Sambucus > Sambucus nigra. The sequence goes on along the minus strand of OX422213.1, from coordinate 631,647,720 downwards.
AGGTAACTATTATTTAGTACCCATTTATTAACCTTTTAAAATGCAATGAATTATTTCTACTCAACATTTATAGTTTGTCTTTTTCATTCTATATCTGATCATTCCTTTTAAAGTTTGAAAAGCACTTCATGGCTTACTTTATGAGCTTATTTAGTTAAATTGGTGGAAGAGACTTGCTGGTGGTTTGGTTTTGGAATTTGCTGTTGCTATTGAGTTTATTTTAAATGTTAAAACATGTTGGATTTAACGAATAAACAAATGAAACTATGTCAAAATTTTCCAAAATCCATAAACATTCTAAATTGATTAAAAACATACTGTTAGGGAATATGACGATATAGAAGACACGCACACCTCGCACGGGACCAATGTAAATTGTTGGAACTGACCGCGTAGTCCCGAATCTCTCGGTTTGAGAACATGACGATAATTTACAAAAATCAACACTTAAACTTAAAAACAAGGCGTTAAAGGGTGAAAATCCAAACCAACCACCAAATGAGCCCGTAGGGGGCACGAATACCTTGCACGGGACCAATGTAACTTGTAAGAACTGACCGCATAGTCCCGGGTCTCCCGATTTGAGAGTATGACGATAATTTATAAAAATCACACTTAGAGTTAAAAACAGGCCGTTAAAGGGTGAAAACCCAAACCGGCCCCCAATCGACCTCGTACGAGGCACGAACACCTCGCACGGGACTAATGTAACTTGTAGAAACTGACAGCGTAGTCCCGGGTCTCCCGATTTGTGAATAGGACGATAATTTGAAAAATTTAACACTTAAACTTAAAAACATGCCGTTAAAGGGTGAAAACCCAAACCAGCCCCCAAACGACCCCGTAGGAGGCAAGAACACCTCGCGCGGGACCAATGTAAATTGTAGGAACTGACCGCGTATTCCCGGGTCTCTCAGTTTAAGATTATGATGATAATTTGCAAAAATCACACTTAGACTTAAAAACATGCCGTTAAAGGGTGAAAACCCAAACTATCTCCCAAACGACCCCGTAGGAGGCACGAACACCTCGCACGGGACCAATGTAACTTGTAGGAACTGACCGCGTAGTCCCGGGTCTCCCAGTTTGAGAGTATGACGATAATTCGTAAAAATCACACTTAGTTAAAAACATGTTGTTAAAGGGTAAAAACCCAAATCGGCCCCCAAACGACCCCGTAAGAGACACTAACACCTCGCACGGGACCAAAGTAACCTGTAGGAACTCACCGCGTAGTCCCGGGTCTCCCAGTTTGAGAGTATGACGATAATTTGTAAAAATCACACTTAGAGTTAAAAACAGGTCATTAAAGGGTGAAAATCCAAATCGGCCCCCAATCGACCCCGTAGGAGGCACGAACACCTCGCACGGGACCAATGTAACTTGTAGGAACTGACAGCGTAGTCCCGGGTCTGCCTACGTGTAAATAGGACGATAATTGGCAAATATCAACACTTAAAGTTAAAAACATGTCGTTAAAGGGTGAAAACCCAAACGACCCCGTAGGAGGCACGAACACCTGGCACGGGACCAATGTAACGTATAGGAACTGACCGCGTAGTCCCGGGTCTCCCAGTTTGAGAGTATGATGATAATTTACAATAATCACACTTAGACTTAAAAACATATCGTTGAAGGGTGAAAACCCTAACCAGCCCCCAAACGACCCCGTAGGAGGCACGAACACCTCACACGGGACCAATGTAACTTGTAGGAACTGACCGCATAGTCCCGGGTCTCCCGGTTTGAGAGTATGACGATAATTTGTAAAAATCACACTTAGGTAAAAATATGCCATTAAAGGGTGAAAACTCAAAGCGGCCCCCAAACGACCCCGTAGGAGGCACGAACACCTCGCACAGGACCAATGTAACTTGTAGGAACTCACCGCGTAGTCCCAGGTCTCTCGGTTTGAGAGTATGACGATAATTTGCAAAAATTACACTTAGAGTTAAAAACAGGTCGTTAAAGGGTGAAAAACAAAATCGGCCCCCAAACGACCTCGTAGGAGGCACGAACACCTCGCACGGCACCAATGTAACTTGTTGGAACTGACCGCGTAGTCCCGGGTCTCCCGGTTTGAGAATATGACGATAATTTTCAAAAATCACACTTAGACTTAAAAACAAGCCGTCAAATGGTGAAAACCCAAACCACCCCCCAAACGACCCCGTAGGGGGCACAAACACCTCGCACGGGACCAATGTAACTTGTTGGAACGGAACACGTAGTCCCGGGTCTCCCGGTTTGAGAATATTACGATAATTTACTAAAATCAACACTTAAACTTAAAAACATGCCGTTAAAGGGTGAAAACCCCAACCAGCCCCCAAACGACCCCGTAGGAGGCACAAACCCCTCGCAAGGGACCAATGTAACTTGTAGGAACCGATCGCATAGTCCCGGGTCTCCCGGTTTGAGAGTATGACCATAATTTGAAAAAATCACACTTAGTTAAAAATATATAGTCAAAGGGTGAAAACCAAAACCGTCCCCCAAACGACCCCGTTGGAGGCACGAACACCTCGCACGGGACCAATGTAACTTGTAGGAACTGACCGCATAGTCCCGGGTCTCCTGGTTTGAGAGTATGACGATAATTTGTAAAAATCACACTTAGAGTTAAAAACAGGCCGTTGAAGGGTGAAAACCCAAGTCGGCCCCCAATCGACCCCGTATGAGGCACGAACACCTCGCACGGGACCAATGTAACTTGTAGGAACCTACCGCGTAATCCTGGGTCTCCCGGCTTGATAATATGACAATAATTTACAAAAATCAACACTTGAACTTAAAAATAAGCCGTTAATGGGTGAAAAACCCAAACCACCTCCCAAACGACCCCGTATGGGGTACGAACACCTCGCACGGGACCAATGTAACTTGTTCGAACTGACCACGTTGTCCTGGGTCTCCCGGTTTGTGAATAGGACGATAATTTGCTAAAATCAACACTTAAACTTAAAAACATACCGTTAAATGGTGAAAACCCAAACCATCCCCCAAACGATCTCGTAGGATGCACGAACACCTCGCACGGGACCAATGTAACTTGTAGGAACTGACCGCGTAGTCTCGGGTCTCCCGGTTTGAGAGCATGAAGATAATTTCAAAATCACACTTAGAGTTAAAAACAAGCCGTTAAATGGTGAAAACCCAAACCAACCACCAAATGACCCCGTAGGGGGCACGAACACCTCGTACGGGACCAATGTAACTTATTGGAACTGACCGCGTAGTCCCGGGTCTCCCGGTTTGAGAATATGATGATAATTTTAAAAAATCACACTTAGACTTAAAAACAAGTCGTCAAAGGATGAAAACCCAAACCAACCCCCTATCGACCCCGTAAGAGGTACGAACACCTCGCACGGGACCAATGTAACTTGTAGGAACTGACAGCGTAGTCTCGGGTCTCTCGGTTTGTGAACAGGACGATAATTTGCAAAAATCAACACTTAAACTTAAAAACATGCCGTTAAAGGGTGAAAACCCAAACTAGCCCCCAAATCACCCCGTAAGAGGCACGAACACCTCGTACGGGACCAATGTAACTTATAAGAACTGACCGCGTAGTCCCGGGTCTCCCGATTTGAGAGTATGATGATAATTTGCAAAAATCACACTTAGACTTAAAAACATGCCGTTAAAGGGTGAAAACCCAAACTAGCCCCCAAACGACCCTGTATGAGGCACGAACACCTCGCACGGGACCAATGTAACTTGTAGGAACAGACCGCGTAGTCTCGGGTCTCCCAGTTTGAGAGTATGACGATAATTTGTAAAAATCACACTTAGTTAAAAACATGTCGTTAAAGGGTGAAAACTCAAACCGACCCCCAAACGAGCTCGTAGGAGGCACGAACACCTCGCACGGGACCAAATGTAACTTGTAGGAACTGACCGCGTAGTCCTGAGTCTCCCGATTTAAGAGTTTGACGATAATTTGCAAAAATCACACTTAGAGTTAAAAACAGACCGTTAAAGGGTGAAAACCCAAACCAGCCCCCAATCGATCCCTTAGGAGGCACGAACACCTCGCACGAAATCAATGTAACTTGTAGGAACTGAGAGAGTAGTCTCAGTTCTCCCGGTTTGTGAATAGGGCGATAATTTGTAAAAATCAACACTTAAACTTAAAAACAAGTCGTTAAAGGGTGAAAACCCAAACCAACCCCCAAACAACCCCGTAGGAGGCACGAACACCTCGCACGAGACCAATGTAACTTGTAGGAACTGACCACGTAGTCTTGGGTCTCCCGGTTTGAGAGTATGACGATAATTTGCAAAAATCATACTTAGAGTTAAAAACATGTCATTAATGGGTGAAAACCCAAACCGGCCCCCAATCGATCCCGTAGGGGGCACTAACACCTCGCACGGGACCAATGTAACTTGTAGGAACTGACCGCGTAGTCCCGGGTCTCCCGATTTGTGAGTATGACGATAATTTCCACTCATATATGTAATTTTTTTATTTTGAGTATTTTTTTTTTGTAAATTATTGGGTTACTAATATCGTATCTTTTTTGTATTCTATTTTTTTTGCAGGATAACAGTTTATCTTTGGCTTTTATTCACATGGAACACACAATGAACTCAATGGTTTACAACAAGAGGTTTATTAATGATTCCATTTTTTTGTGTCATGACCGTACGGTCCTTTGTTGTTTTATTATTGACTTTTATGGCGATGAGAGCTTGTGTAAGTTAATTGCTATATTTTGTGGCCGTACGGGCTTTATGTTAGGCAGGTTTTGTATTAACAGGTTTTGGAATGTCCAAAAAATAGAGAAAACTTTGCCCAATTTTTTCGGGCCTGTGAGCTGTTAAAGACTTGTAATATTTTAAATTTTGTATTTACATTAGTTTATTAATAATGCGCAATATTATTAATTTGTGAATTTTGTGCTTTCAAATAATTTTTTCTTTAAATAAAAAAATTGGCACAGTTCAAAACCGTGGCAAAAGTGTATCATATTTTGGCACGGTTTTGAACTGTGCCAAATTTTTTTAAAATGTGTTGAATCTGGCACAGTTAAAAACTGTGCCAAAAGTGTGCCAGAAATATCAAATTTTGGCACGGTTTAAAAGTGTTCTTATTTTGCTGAATCTGGCACAGTTAAAAACTGTGCCAAAAGTGTGCCAGAAATATCAAATTCTGGCACGGTTTAAAAGTGTGCCAGAAGTGTTCCTGTTTGGCTGAATCTGGCACACTTTTGAGCCGTGCCAGAAAAAAATTCCCATTTTGGAACACCTGATTCTGGCACAGTTCAAAATCGTGCCAGATTTGATCTGGCACAGTTTTAAACCGTGCCAGAATCCTGTTTTTGGTGTAGTGTAATATCAGTGGTTAGATATTAGTATTATATATACCCTAGTGCTATAGGGGGAGGTTGCGTGTAGTGGATGAATCCCGTAGCTTGAGGACTAGGGTGATTATATTCCCAAGTCATAGCGTCCATTATATAGGTGAGGGACATCTCACTTTCAGGGAAGGAATATGACCGCCTCTAATATTTTTGTATTAATTAAGTTAGTGAGCGATTCTGACTTGGGGTAACTAGGTTATGTGAATATACCTAGTGGGATAGCACTTTAAAGGATATACATCCGGTGACTTATTACTCGGCGGGATGTTCATTAGTAATTATTATTTCAGCATATTTGTGCATGCTGTAATATAACTATACGTTTATAATTAGGTAAATAATTATATACGGGTTAATTGATACCGACCGTGAATGGTATAATATGGATAACGGGTGTGAAAGTTATATGAATTTAAAAAGGAGAATGATTAATTAGGTTAGTGTTAGTAATAACTTAGAAATCATAATTATGGCATACTCGATTCGAGTAGGGTGGTTTCAAGGGGATATATTAGTTATCTAGTCATGGGATAAATAACTAGGTAAACTAATTAAGGCGTTAGCAGTGCACATTAGAGGAGGGGTGAGAATGTCCTCAAGGGAGTGCGTCACTAACTAAAATATGAAGAGCATGCATACATATTTATTACTGAAAGTTAATCATTTTCTGAATATTTTCTAAATCTTTTAGGTACTAACCCTTGCTATAGAAACTTTTAAAAACCTTTTAGGTGTCCAGCAACAGGGACGCCAGGCTTGACTCATTCCAGGGATCCGTTGCTGCAGCATATGTGGATGTTACGGGAGTTTGATAGGCGCCTAATTCTTTTCATTTCTAGTGTAGAAATTTCCTATCAGTTATTCGAGCGTGTCGCTCACAGTTTATTCAGTGCTTATGTCAAACTTGTTGGGAATTATTACTTATCTTTACTTTTATTGGATTTAAGCCGATGGTTTATTCGGTTAGTTATTTAGATGTGAATAGTTGATTTTAGTTAATTGTGATTGTTTAAATTAATTTGTTTTCGTACGAGTATTTCATTAGATTAATGAAAGATAAAACTTGGCACCAGTCTAATTTTCTCACTTAGGTGGTTAGTAATTAAAAAGGCGACAGTGATGCTAAGACTGAACCAACTGAGAAACCTGTTCTAATTTAATTTAGGACTGATCATCTGGGGTTAATTAGGCAGGGTGTCACATGTGTATGGTTCATATATGGTGGAATATACTAAGAAAATGGTATTTTATGGTGGAGGAATGGTGGAGGAGTTGTGGGAAGAATCCCTCCCAAGGTGGACGGCCACCCTCTTCCCTCTTTCTCTCTCTTATTACATTTTTCTCCCAACAAAATGTTGTAAACAAGTCTTATAAAAACCCCTCTAAGATCAAAAATCCTGTTTTGCCCAATCTGGGCTAATCTGGGCTTGACAGCACACCAAATTAAGGGCCAGAAATGTGACAACACGTAAGAGAAATCTGATTAAAAATTCTCGAGACACGTCATTCGAACGACATGCCTATCTCGTTTAAGCGACATCTCAACCTCGTTCGAAGTTTGACTTCACACGATATGGAACTTTAATGCTGTGGGATCTCATTTGAAGGTCTGCTTCTCACGACCTACGCGCGAGATGTCCATCTCGCTTCTAACGACAGACCAATGTCGTTAGAATGACCCTTCTTTATTTTCTTTTAGTTTCTTTAATTTTAACCCACAAGTTCGTGATAATTTCTCATCAATCCTTACTCCATTATAACTTATACAAAATTTAATTGAATTACTGGGATAGGGTATTAGAAACTAACCTCCTTGGGGAATTTTGTCCCCAAAATTCCCAATCGGTTAATCCTTAAGCTTATGGGGTTCGCGGACTTCTATTCTAAGCCATAGAAATCCTCCAAGACTATATCATCGAAGGTCCCAACACTAAGGCCACCCCACGTACATGGTTTGTCACCAGATAATCAACATTCGACATACTCTAACGCTCACCATATCGTCAACCATGAACGTAGCACAATCGACCCTGAGTCCCCACTCACTTGGTGATCATGTTCGAACAATTTCTAGCACTACCTAAGCTAGTACCCAAAGCATACTGGCACCTCCATAAGTGACCCTCTCTAGCGATCGACACTCACCCACTGTGAATCGTAACACAATCAATCGTTATGCTCATCATCAAAATCAATTCGATTTTAGGACTGCACATCCTACGTCCCTTCAATTTTCAGGCTATCTTGACTACACAACTCGTATGAGCTCGCCAATAACCAAACTATGATATTCTCTCACTCCAAGGAGTAATATTCTTATCAAGTCATCATCGTGTTCCCATCTTACACCTTCTGTTGCATTATTCAGATGAACCTAGCACTACTCTAGGTATCTCACCTTTTAGTACTCGCTAGAGCCTCGTTCTAATCCACTCACCATGGTAAAGAAATATTGTATGCTAAGTTTTCCTCGATTTTCAATACTATATTGTATCTTTAAGCCGGCATCCCGCTCTTTGCAACCCGAGCCACTGACTGCCATTTTGGACAGTTGAAAGTCCACTAATCCTAAGAAAGATCAATACTACGAGCAAATCATATGGATGAAAGCGTTGCCACCCATACAGAAAGCTTTATGCAATAGAAAGAATACCTCAGATGGGGCGCACCCAGTTACCGATTTTCATTGACCATACTCGATCCACCGCACTCTCCCAATCCCAACCGTGATATACCATGATGTGGCACCAATTTGAGTCACTACATAGGTGAGAATAACGATCCCCAATTACCAAAATTGATAGGGACACACGAGAGTCAATAGGAACAAGCAACCGTCCTAAGAAATTTTACCTATAAGCATCCGATTATGATTTACAAAAATGAACCTACTCTATATACTTGCAGTCATGTGACTTATTCCTAAAGTTCTCACCGATCAAAATCCTATCCACATATCTTGGCTTGGGTCACTTGCCGTGAAGAATCGAATCACAACCATTCATTCTCACAACACGAAGGCAATTTACTAATCGGTAGTCCTTTTGGAAGTCAACGCTCGACTTCCCTCCTTGGGAACAAGGCTATACCTTTCACATCCTTGGCATATATGAACCATTCTTATTAGTGAATACCTCACGCCCTTGTCTATATTGACCTTGTCCAATTACTAGTGACGACATCACCAACCTATTACACATAGGCTATTATCTGCCTTATCATCTCGTGATCAAAATCCCAAACTCCCATAGTCATTACTTAGTTCAAGCGAGGCACTCACCTTACCGTGTCCCTCGCCCACATAAGATTGTTACCAAACTTACTTTCTGGTTCTACCTTCACAGAATTTACGTGGAGACCACACCCATCGTCATTGGCATTTTGAGGGCAGTAGATGTCACATAAGGCTACATCTCCTAATCCATATTGTCTTGGAAAGACGTGCAAAAAACTAGTCCTTATATTGATAAAATTACCCTAGCATATACCATCGACCCATCGACATTATAATTATGTTTCGATGTTACCCCACCTCGGTTGCCATTTTCAAGTCTCCACATGGCATCATCACTCTATGCCTCAAATACATTTCCTAGTACATCTATAAACCGAGTATCACCACATCCATACTAGTCATTCCATGACATCAGAGCATCATTTCTATAACGACACAAACTATCACCCTAACTTAGGGATTACACTATCCATCTGTGCCGATTTGGGAAGTCACACCCAGCTCGTACGTTATATAACCGACAACCGGGGATCATCACCTTATCCCAGACACAATCATTATTATAATGTTAATGTTCCTTCATACCAAACTTAGCTGGTCTCATAAGGACACTAAACACATCCCATGTGAAAGTCCCAAACCCGACCAGATTACATCATCCATACCTTTATCATTGTAGGTGCTCTCTACAAACCTTCAATATCCACATTATGATTTATCGGTGCTCGCAAAGACACTAGTCTATGAGCTTCTACCTATAGTTCACCTCAACCATCTATCTCCTCAAAGCATCATAACATTCGATCTTTATCCTTAATGACACCACACACAATTTGTCCTATAGGCACCTCAAAATTCCTATGAACTACTCTCACACTAAGGTTACCTCGCACCTAGCCATTACCTCGGCGGCTAAAATGAGTCCCTACACTTAGATAATAATCTTATCTTTATTCCAAATGGTCATGACTATAAGCCACGTACAAACCATAACTAACGCTACTATGGACTATGGCAGGGTACATGAGGTCGCCTGCAACCTATAAACCTCTAGGTCTGCCTATCCTAATCCTCAATGAATGTTCAACCATGACAACTTAATTGCATCACTATGTAAACATCACACCATGTGCTAATCTACAAGTTAACGCGACTATATAGATCTTAGTAGGATATGGGACATTGGGTATTACGTATAAATACCAACACAGACGCCACGCGGGATCCTATTTCTTAATACCACATTGTAATCAATATACACTAAACATGTGTCCTTAACCTAGGAACCCAATACATTCTCATCACATAATCAATACTTATAAATGCCACTCCGTCATCTAGTTTCCATTCATGAAATACACAATCCTTACAGCTAGGTCACAAAGAATACTACTCACGGTTGATACTACCAAGGCTACTTTCATCATCAAAGTTACCATACAATACATTTCACTCAAGGAATCACGGTGTTTCCGATATTGGCCTACACGACTTCACATGTTCATTGAACTACTATCAAGTGCGATACCACCCCAAGTATCTGATTTGCCAAATTACATTACTGGCATTAACTACCCGTAAGCACCGCAGCCAAGGGCTATATATTTTCAAATCACCAATCATCAGTGTCTAGTCACAACACCCTAATCATCACCCTTTACCGTTGACTTTAGGGAACTCGTGCCACTTGCCCAGTGGACGTCATCTTACTCTATGAACCTCTCAAATAACTCTATTCCATCAAGAATCAAACACAAGCACCTCACACTAACAACCATGGTGTCACCACTATTGGTTTGCATGGACACACATAATTTACTTTACTAACAATTATAACCAGAAGTGCGAAAGCGATTAATAACTATTAACTTAATCGTGTGACAGTTGTCACTAACTTACTTTTCATGCTAAGATTTTTGACTTTACGATCGAGGACACGAACTAAACCGTCACCAAACTAGCATGATCGGCCCAAACCACACTGACGTCGAAAGATCCAATACCGACCTCATCATATGATTCATGAAAGGAACCTTGAGCCTAGAGCTCTGATACCATTTGTAACACCCCAGACTGAATTTACGGGTTATCCACAGTCAACCCGAGCGTTAGGTGTGAAGTGTAATGGAACAACATATATAATGTTGCTAGTTCAGTTTTATTTTAATTAACGTTTCGCTTGTTTAACATGTGATTCCAGTTTCAGAATAAACTACATCAGGGACCCATAAGGGTCACCTCGAAGTCCAAGCATACAGAGCTACTAACGCAACATAAAATAAAGTACTTACCTATATAATGCTCTCAAAATATGAAACCACTCCCAACCTGTTGTAACAAAGTGACGGTGTGAGCCAAATGCTTAATAGAAAATATACAAATACAGTACAAAATCGAACAACAGAAAGGAGACTCTAACACGTTATGCCTACGTGCACATGAAACTACCTTGTATACATATATACACATACATATACATATAATTAATGCATGAAATAGTTTAATTTCGAAAACCTTATTCATTTAGATTAATTTTCTTTAATCTTATAAAAGACTTCCATTTCCTCATTTTCAAATTTATCTCCTCATTTAACACACAGGGTTAAATACTTGAAACAACTACACTTGGTTCGACCAAAAACCATTTCTTTATCGAAATTACCCTTTCGATTTTAACCAACTCACATTAGTATTTTCGTTGAAATTCACCCTTTCAACACATGCCAACACCGTGTTATAAAATACTCATTTATTATTTGAAAACCTTTTACAACACATTCTTGTATTAATTATGGGTTTAACAACTTAGGTTGCTTAACCACCCATTTACCCACTTAATTTATCTTATTTTCTTATCTTATGGAAATTAATCGATTTCACATTTACTTGTCCATTTTAATCTTTACTCGAACATTTATTAATCATTCAAGTTAGGTCGTATTAACACTTTTCGCCACACAACCCATTTCTTGACATGTTCCTTATTCCTTTATCTTTTCTGAGAATATTCCATTAATCATATGCTTCAACGGGCTCAACACTACCGATTATACTCACCATATGCTCTAGCCAGTTGTTTTGGGTCGTCACCCCATGGCTCTCATTACACCAAAAATTCTCAAATGCCACCCTTGACTCGGCCACCCTTGTCATGGTCTTTGACCATGATAAAAAAAATAGGCATTTTTTTATCACGGTCAGAGACCGTGACAATAAGGTTGTTAGGAACGTGTCACAGTCAAAGATCGTGACAACCTGGTAAAGTTAGCACGGTCAAAGACTGTGAAACATTTGTGACAACATTAAAAAGAAAAAGACCTAGCCGCTTCAATTTTTCTTTCCCTCGTTTTGTTTCCCTTTTTTATTTCTCTCTCTCGCTAAACTGTTGCGACTCTCTCTCTCTCTCTCTCTCTCTCTATCTCTATCTCTATCTATCTATCTATCTATCTATCTATCTCTCATCTCAACAAGTACGTTTATCTCTCTCTCTCTTTATTTCCTTTGTGTGTGTATGTTTGTGCGTTAGTTTGTGTGTGTGCGCATCAGTATGTGTATGTGTGTGTGTATGTGGACAAAGGTGGGTGATCGAAATTTAATTGATCGATGGTAGGGCAGTAGCGATGGGGGTTTGAGGTTAGTGGGTTAGTGGGGGGGCAATGTGTGTGTATGTGGGTGGGTGGGTGGGTCAGTATGTGTGTGTATGGGTCATTATGTGTGGGGGGTAACTGTGTGTTATTGCTTTTGTTTTTTATAAAATTGAAATTGGTAATATAATTGTGTGTGTGTTTTGGGGTCACTGTTATGTGTGTGGTATTGAATTTTTTTTATAAAATTGAAATCGGTAATGTAATTGTATGTATGTTTTGGGATCATTGTGGGGGGGGTGTTGAATTTTTTTTTATGAAATTTAAATTGCTATTGAAATTGTGTGCGTGCTTTGGGGTCACTAATGTAATTGAAATTTTGTTTCTCTCTTTAATTGCAGCAGTGATAACCATCTCTCTCTCTCTCTCTCTAGCTAAGAGAGAGAGAGAGATTTTTGAATTGTTGAATTGTTTGGGATTCCTAAATTGTTTTTAACTGGTGGATTTAAAAATTTAAATGGTCATTGAGTTGGTTGGCCCTAGGAATTTCTAATATATCGCATTATTATTTGCATTGTTATTTGGGATTCTTGAATTGTTGTTGACTGGTGAATTTGAACACTTATATGGCCACTGAGTTGGTTGGCCCTAGGCATTTATAACATTTAGGGTTGTGATTAAACCGAATATAAATAAGTAATTATGCATTCATATGAGAATACATGCATGCATGTATCCCACAAAGTAAGTGTTATATAACAAGTAACGATGGTAAAAGGTAATAACGGGAACCGCAATAGATAGCCATTGGCTATCTGTTGCGATTCTCGTTACTATAATCTAGGCATGCATGTGTAAATTTACATTAAGTCATCTTGTTATATAACACTTGCTTTGGGAGGTGCATGCATGAATGTATTCTCACGTGAATGCATGACATAGTGGTTTTGTAACATTTATAACTACTTTAAATTACATATAGTACGCATAGATTCTAGCCTTCTAGTTCTTATGCGTACGCATTCAATAGCCATTAGACCTGTTCGAGAATCATTACCCCTGTAATAAGATCTCTCGAATTGTCCTGTTTGGACAGTTTGGGACTCCATAGTTTTTGTATAATAATATTCTTAGTGGCTTAAACTTGTTAATTTTAGGGGAAGTTTTGCTGTCATATCTTAATATTCTCTGGGTATATACTAGATGATGCGATGTTAAGTGTTATTTCAATTTATAAATTTAAATAACACTTACACTTGCGAATCTATATCGTGTACTTGGGGAACTATAGGGATATGTTGCCGAATTTCCCTCAAATTGGAACGATGTGCATGAGTTGTTAAGTATATTATAGAAATATGTGGTCTTGAATGGGATAGGACCACTCACCCTTTAGAGGAGATGGAGGAAATAAGAATTATATTATTTTTATAATATAACACTAAAAGATGAAATGTCAATCTTGTAGTAAATTATTTAATGGGAACTAAATGTTCACAAATTTTTTTATACTAATCCGTGAATATACGCTTCTTACCCATAATAGGTGATTGTTTACAGTAGCTGTGATGGGATATCCTAAATACAAAGAGTGGATGGGTAAGATAAATAAATTAGGTTATGTGTTTCACAAAAGTGCTAATGAATTTGTGAAATATGCAAAGAGATGTCCTAATGATGAAGAGTTCCTGTGTCCGTGTGCTAAGTGTAAGAATGGTAAGGTGTTTGAGTGGAAAAGAGTTGAACTATATTTGTTAAGATGGGTTATGCAAGATAGTTATCAATTTTATATTTTTCATGGGGAATCGACAGTTCCTTTTATCCCCGAGAAACCTTCACAACAACCTTCAACAAGTAGTATAGATGTATAAGGGAAGGAGGACAATGTAGATCATAATATTCTAGAGGATTTAGATGTACAAAAAATCTTTACAACTAACCTAATTAATTTATCTATATTCTCATCTCTTAAAGACGAGTGATGAAACATCATGCCTTGCTCGTCTAGCCACTGGACCCTTGTTCATGGCACAAGAGTAAAAAAAGTATCTATTGAACGGTTACGTATTCAGTACAATGGTGTACGAGAAAAATACAAATGTACATGATCGGGCATTTCATATAAGGCTCTTACTTATTTTTGAGTGAGCACGAAAGATAAAAACCTCGTTGAAGCTGAAATGACTTACTATGGTGTAATTCAAAATTTATTTGAATTGGACTATATAAGGTTCAAAGAGGTTATTTTTTACTGTGATTGGGTAAGAGTTGAGGATAAAATGCTTGTAAAGTTGATAGTGGCACTAATTTGATCATGGTTGATTTCTCTAAGTTGAAGAGTAATGAAAACATGACCGATGAGCCGTTTATTTGTACTTACGTGTTTTACTCGGAGTATATCAACAATGAGTCATGGTAAATCATCCTACATGTGCCAAAGCCTCTAAACAGTAGTGTGGATGACTTCGATTCTCCTACTGAATCCCGAATTTGAAACAATATTTAGGTTTGTAATCACGAGTAGGTGTATTATTTTAGTGATTTATTATTATCGAACGACAGTTTAATACTTTTAATTCATTTATACTTGATCAGTTTACTGCTTGTAATAACCAATGGGTGTATTCTTCCAGTGCTCTGTTATTATCAGATTTTTTGGTTTTTTGGTTAGTGAATATGTTAATTTGGATTTTAATTAAATCAAGTATTAATTCAAAGTCCATAACATGACCAGATATTGAAACAAGATTTAGATTTATAATGTCGTTAACTTGTATTCTTCTAGTGCTTTGTCATTATCGAATTTGGATCAAAATTGATTTTTGGTCCGTGAATATGTTAATTTGGATTTTAATCAATTTAAGCATTAATTCAAAGTCCATGACATGACCTGTTATTGAAACAATATTTTTATATTTATAATGTCGTTATCTCGACAATATTCTAATGTATTTGATTTGATCATTTTCTCATATACATGTTTGTACTAATAACAACAATTTATGTTGAAAATATATTAATCTGAGCATCTTGGTAGCGGAGGCGACGAAGGCTTCTTTGCCACCAGGCCCCCAAAATGGGACAAATTGAGGTCCGTCGTCAAGAACAAGATGGCATTACTAGCAAGATCCCTGGAGTTTCTAAAGGCGATCATCGGCCCGGGGTACACTAATTGAAGGAAGGTGCCAAATGAGCCCGAGATGGGCATTTAGGGGCAATACTAGTAGTGTATTTATATTTATATTTATAATTTATAATTTAAATACAATTAACACTTACTTTCTTTTTGGTTTGTATTTTTTTGACAGGATCAATTCGGCCTGCCCCCACATGTCTGCGACTCCACGTTGGAACAGTTGAGAGATCAGTATAAGACGTGGAAGAAAAACATGGGGGCACGATACTTTATGCAGACTCAGAAGTCCATTTTGAGAGTGCGTGACACTGTCCCATCGAACGAGTCAATCTCATTGGCACAGTGGTAGCAGTCTGTCGACAATCAAATCGAGGAGCAAAAATTGACATCTTGTCAATTGGGAAGGGCAAATCGGTAAAAAAAGGTAGACGTGCACTACTCTGGGTGGACGTCTTACGCCGAGGTGGAGCACAGGATGGTAAGTTTTTATTTTTCATTAATTTTAGTTTTATGTTATTCTAATTTAACATTAATTTACGTTACTTACTAATTTTGCATTATTTTATTTTAGGAGACGGGAGTGTCCCTAAGGTAGGCCACGTAGACTTGATGCCTATGTGGCAATCCGAACGAAGAAGGGAAAGGATAAGGAGGTGTCCCCGAGCATGGAAGCCATGATTATAAGTTATAATTGTTCAATTTTTTAATTACGTTATAATTTTTTATTAACTTAATTAACTAATTGTGTACTTTTTTTTGTTTCAGGCAAAGCTTATGGAAGTGCATGAAAACCACAAAGCATCTTTACGGACGCACTCAGTCAAGTGCTTAGGGAGGATCACAAGAGGAGGATTAGGGGTGATCTCTCGAGTGGAGAAGTCAAGGATCATCGAGATAGAGACGAGCAACATCGGGTTAGCTTGTAATATAGACTCCCATAACGATAAGCTAGAAAGGTTGGAGGCGATGATCCTAGATATGTACGCCTTCATAATCATCAGTGGGGGTCCATCTCCGATAAAGGTACCTCCGATATGGGAAAGGTCAAGGGGAAGAAGGTAGGCGAGGACGCCACTACTCCATCTTCGATACGCACGGACACGCCGCCCTTATATGAAATCTGCAATAAGCTTACCTCAGCAAACCTACATAGACATACAGCCTAGAGTCAGCTAGAACCGCAACTCCAATTCAGCCCAGGAACACCCGTGAGCACTCCCTATTAACATGCGATCGTCTTCAGCCCAGTACTCCCCTCAAGAGTACCTAGATCACAAGTAGAGAACTTCTCTATAAGAGAAACTTGACACAAGATGTGTTCATGGGTTCCAAAATAACTCACATAAACTATTGGGATCTTGTGAATTGAAAATAAAAAGGTTTAAAACCCTAAAAATGAGAAGACGGAGTATTCTGCCAAAGAAGTTTCGTCTCTGTTCAAAATCACAAGTCTTCTAATTAAAAATGAATTTGTAAAAACCTTTTTATAGAAAATCTAAGACAGCGCATCGCACGAACGAAACAGGAATCTCACTTGAATGAGGACACGTGTCGCTCAAACGAGCCAGCGCAAAAATAAATTCATTTTTTATTTCTAAAAATTCGCCTTAGCACTTAGAAAGATATTTTTTGACGAAAAACTTAAAAACTCCGCTCCAACACTTAGAAAATATTTGATGACGAAAACTTAAAAACTCCGCTCCATCACTTAGAAAATATTTGATGAAAAATATCCCAACACTCTAAGTGAATTATTAAGGACTTAAAACACAACCTTACCAAAGTTAAACTTATGGAGGCTTGAATGTTGAAGAAAACTTGATATTCGAAATCGTCTTGTTGCATATGTGATCTTGAACATTCTTCGACGTTTGAAACGGTATACGACATACTCTAAAGGTAACGGATAAAGTCCTTACGAATCTCCCCCTATGTCTATACCGGTACAAAATAAAAACATTTGAATTATCAAAACATAAAGTCTATACCAATCCAATACCCTCCCATGAAACCAAAACTGAAAAGGTACTAAACATGCAAGTCCAAAACTTTCTTTAAAAACTTTAACTTCAAATCTTCACGCTTTTCTCATCAAGGTCTGCAAAATAATGATCTTCAATTTTTGTACCTACGCACATAAGATAAAGCAAATACCTTCGTGACCCATCGAGTTTGAAATGATATAAGAATAGATCAATCAATATGATCAAATCTCCCCCATAATTCTTTCTCCCCTTTTTATTTGTCCGAAATAGATAGAAAAATAAATAAATAAAATAAACATGGAGTTGTCACGAAAAGCATGCATAGAAAATATGAATAAAACTATGCTCATGCAAAGTGTAACTCAAAAGCTTCCACATAGTATTTTTTATTTTTCAATTTTTCAAACAAAAATGCACAAATAATTTTACAAAAAGCACACACCATGAATTTACACTAAGACAATCAAATCATGGAAATGGAATAAATGGGTGTGAACATATTTATTAGGGAAATCAACGCAATCAAACATAACATATGTGTACGACGTATAGGTGTACTCCTATCGAATGAATCTCAAAATCGTCATTAGGTGTTTAAAGTGGTGAAGTTAATTGACCTCGACTCAATCCCATCAATACATCAAAGTCAAGAATGATTTCCACAACATTAACGTCTAAAACTATTAATGCTTTTTCAAGACGCTGTCAGGACGTGCAAACCCGTTTTTCATTTCTTTTCATCCAAACCCCCTCATAAATAATAATCATTATATTTTTCTTTTTGAGGTGGCCCCTTTTTGGCATATATATATTTTTATTGCCTTTAAATTTTTTCGGGCTCTTTTAAAACGTTGGCTTTGAGGACGAGTTAATTTTCTACTCTCGCAGCTCTTTCCCGTGATTCACTTGTCATATTTTGCTACAATTAAATTCCTCACAATAAATGGTTTTTACATGCACTACTTTCATTGTCAAGTTTTATCGCATATAGTTCATTTTAAAGACAGAATTGAGATGACAACACTCCGAGCAATATGTGATAAACAAGTACAATAATAAAAAAATTGTGCAAGTGTGCAATAAAGGAACTCATGTGTCAAACATGTAGGTAGTAACAACTAATCACATCTCAATGACTCCAAACATTGTAAAGGACAAAAATGAAATGATGACGCATATCAAAACACTATCAAATCGTCACGTGGATATGGAATGAAATTTTGACTTGGTCATCCTAAATGTTCATCCATAAACGGTGTAAAAACAAAATACAAAACTCTTTTTATCTTTTTCAAAAAATTTATCAAAATAAAATATTTTTGTATTTTTCAAAGAACAACAAAATGAAAATCTAATGCAAAAAAATGATACACACTAGAAATAGGCAAAAAATATCATCATGCTAATCAACCTATGCTAGCAAATAAGTTTAAACCTCAACCGTTAGGTGCGATGGATTTTTCCAAAGGTGGTGACATCCTATGAAAAAACTCCATCAAATCATGTGAAGTTTTGACTAAAAATTGTACCTACTCCCTAATATGTGCAAACTCTATCGTGTAATCATCCGGAGCATCAGGTGTGGGTGCGTGTGTGTGAACACGTGTACTAGAAAAACGTGACACATGGCCCAACTTAAAACAAAACTCCCTAAGGCGTCCTTTTTTTCTTACAATGCGTGCAAACATAAATAGGCCTAGGTATACCTCTCTCAAAATGTCTCTTACGCGCTCCCCTATCAGGTATGGGATGCCTAGGTGCGTTGGGTTGACAGCCATATGAATCTAATATTAAAATGGAAACTGGCTCGGGTGTAACATGTGAAGTGGATGCACCCTCATGACTTATTCCTAAACTCTCACCACTACCCAAAATGAGATTGAGAACCATCTTTCCAACCTTCTTAGATGCGTTCTCTAAAGGGAATTTAACCTCCCAGGCATGTTCGAGATCACTCTCGAGTTGGGATACACGTGTCGTCAGACTAGACACCGTATTGGTCAAATCACTCTTCTCCCAGCCTAAAGCTATCAACTGCTCAGTCAAAGAAATCTTCACCTTATCGAGTTGACTCTCTTTTGCCTTAAACTGTCTAACTCTGTCTCCAAATCTCGTAACCTAAGACTTAACTCCTTATTCAATTGTTTAGTCTTTTAGGTTTCGGTGTACAAATCTCTTAATGCGATCTAAAGCTCACTATCACCCTCACTAGCGCACTAACTCTCAGACTCGCTAGAAACACTCAAATCCTCCTCGGGGGTCTCACGTGCAACAGTTTCATCATCATCGTGGGACGAAGTGGGTGTGCTCACATGACTAGATAAAAAGGCAACGAACTTTCCTTGTGAATACTCATCCTCGAAATCTTTCACATCATCATCACTATCACTAAGGGTGACTGGCATAGAAATTTTCTTGCCCTCTCTCCTAAGTCTTTTGGGACACTAAAACGACTTATGCTCTTTGCCCTCACACTCAAAACATGTTACTTTTTCTAAATCTCCCTCACCATATTTATCACCGCTTTCTTTGGACTTGTCTTTCTTTTTCTTAAAAAACTTTTTATTGGAAGAATTTTCTTTTGAAAATTTGAGAAACTTTTTAAAATTCGTTACAAGCATGGCCATATGAAAATCAGACTCATCCTCAGACTCGGATTCACAAAAACTCACTTTCTTTTTCCTTTTAGACTGGGATTTAAGTGTTACCCCTCTATCTTTAGGCTTGACAGTGTCAGAAAACATGTCAATCTCATATGTCTGGAGGTCTCCAACCAACTCTTATAATTTTAGACAATTCAAATTACCTAAGGTTTTTAAAACAGTCACTTTAAGGATAAAACATTTTGGCAGTGATCTTAAAATATTTTTAACTACTCGTGCATCAGGTATAGGCTCACCAAGATTAAAACTAGTGTTGACAATGTCAGACAAATGTGTATAAAAGTCATCAAAACACTCAGTCTCAAGCATGATGATCATTTCAAATTGAGTAGTTAAATTTTGAATTTTAAACTCTTTGAACACGTTAGTGCCCTCGTGGGTGAGTTATAAAACATTTCATGCTTCTTTAGACGTGGTGCACATCATAATACGTCGGAACTCGTCGGGGGTGATGTGTCCAGAAATTGCACTAAGCCCACGTAAATTAAAAGTGCTCCACCTAAACTCATCCTCAGTCCAGTCTGACACGGGTTTTAAATTCGTGACATTATTTGCGATGACAGTGGGAGGAGTCCAGCCTCTTTCACAAATTAATCGAACTCTCTCATCAATTGCTTTTAAATGCGACCTCATGCGGCTTTCCAATAAGCATAATTAAACCCATCAAAAATTGGCAACCGATTATATAAGTTTTCACTTGGAAACATTGCGAAAATTTTTAAAAATCAAATTTTTCAAAAAAATCAATATCACAAAATTTTGCGAAAAATAGGAATTCACAATAAATTAGTGAAACCTACTCTGATACCAATATGTAAAAAGTGTGATGCGTCGTGTACAATACATATTCAAATAAACTCACAAATTTCAATTACAAACTTATTTAATTAGTGTCAATTTTAAACCAAATAAAATCAACCCTTAAACAAGCAACTACGTGTGTGCGTGTGTCAAACCATCATTAACACAAATATGATGACTCGCGAATTTCAGAAAAAATCCCCGAAGGGTAAAATCTTTTATTTCACTGTGAATTTAATCGCAATTTACAATCACAATGAAATCTGCAATAAGTTTACCTTAGCAAACCTACATAGACACGTAGCCTAGAGTCAACCAGAATCGCAACTCCAATTCAGCCCAGGAACACGCACGAGCACTCCCTATTGACACGCAGTCGTCTTCAACCCAGTAATCCCCTCAAGATCACCTAGATCACCAGTAGAGAACCTCTCTCCGAGAGAAACTTGACACAAGATGTGTTCTTGGGTTCCAAAACAACTCACATAAACTATTGGGATCTTGAGAATTGAAAACAAAAAGGTTTAAAACCCTAAAAATGAGAAGACGGGGTATTCTGCCAAAGAAGTTTCGTCTCTATTCAAAATCGCATGTCTTCTAATTAAAAACGAAGTTGTAAAAACCTTTTTATAGAAAATCTAAGGCAGCGCGTCGCTCAAATAAAATAGGGCTCTCGGTCGAACGAGGGCACACGTAGCTCTAACGAACTTTGCGCGACATGGCTATGTCACTTGAACGATAGTCACTGTCGCTCGAATGAGCCAGTGCGAAAATAAATTCTTTTTTTATTTTTGAAAATTCACCTTAGCACATAGAAAAATATTTTTTGATGAAAAACTTAAAAAACTCTGCTCCAGCACTTAGAAAATGCTTGATGAAAAATATCCCAACACTTTAAGTGAATTATTAAGGACTTAAACACAACCTTACCAAAGTTAAACTTGCGGAGGCTTGAATGTTGAAAAAAACTTAATATTCGGAATCATCTTGTTGCATATGTGATCTTGAACATTCTTCGGCATTTGAAGCGGTATACGACATACTCTAAAGGTAACGGAAAAAGTCCTTACACATATTGTGATCAAAAGGGAGAATGCAACTTTGTGGTTGCAAGAATAATGCGGTATTTGGCGAATTGATGGGTGTCTCAACGCATATGTTGACTGGCCTTCCTTCCTCCTCTAACCTAATGTAGACCCTACTCCATGACATTATTTGTATTTATTTATTTGGATATTGGTTATTGGTTATTATTTGTATTTTTTTTATTTGGTTATGGATATTTCAATGTTGGTTTGGTTTTGGTTATGGATATTTATATTTATTTGTGTTGGTTATTGAATATTGAATGTTGTTTGATATATATGCTATTTGGACAGGTTAAAATTTGTTATAACAGGTAACAATATACTGCTGGGCAGTGGGAGTGGTCATACTGGCCAGCATTTTTTTTAAAATTTGTCCAGATTTGTCACGGACTTTGACGGTGATAAGTACATGATAAAGAAAATTTGTCACAGACTTGTCACATACTTTTGTCCTGACAAATTTTCCTTTGTCACGGGCTTGCCAAGGTTAAAGTTCGTGACAAATCTAACAAACTTATCACGGTCTTTAACGTGACAAGTTCGTGACAAATGTCTTTGTCATTTCAAAACTTATCACGATCTTAGACCTTGAGAAGTTTGACTTGTCACGGTTCTAGACCTTAACAAGTGACCAGTTTTGGTGTAGTGTTTGGGCCCTCCTTAGATTTTCTGGTGTCATTCGAGTTCCTTTACATGTGTTTTAACATTTTGCAATAAACTTATCTAACACCATTAATAACCATATTTTCAAAACTAGACATTTCTTTACTTTATTTATTCAAGAAATCTAATTTCACTTAAAGACTACTTTTATAAGAAAATAACATTTCTTTTTATCAAAACATGTTGTCTTACAACCTTATGTTCATTATACCTTCAATCCTATTTTCTGACACTTGGAGACTAGAATTTTCACATCTTCTTATTTCTTATTTAAAATCAATAAAATCTTCTTTAAACTTGTTTATACATTCATCATCCAAATACTACATGTTTTTATGCATGAGAAAATGGATTTTAAACCTCAAAATCCCATCAAATGGGTTAAACACATTTTTCATTCTAGAAATTCATCATACTTTCATGGCATAAAAGACATTTAATTTCCTTCAAACTCAACAAATTTTCCTTTTCAAAAAATCTTCATTTTTGCAAGAAACATTATTTCACCAATTTTTACCAAAATAAATCATTATTTTCAAACATTTTATTTCATAAAATGTTTAACATCAATCTTTCTAGAAAATACACGATTTTCACAAAATATCAACTTTTAACATCCCAAGACTTTGAAATATTTATCCATTCTTTATTTTCAACAAAATAATAATTTACTAATATTTTTATTCTATAAAAATATTTATTATTATTCTACTAAAAACTATCATTTATTTATATGCATCCTACTTATGTAATCTAACCACAAGACTACTAAAATGGCAAATAGAGTCTTAAATATTAAAGATATATTTTTTCACCTCAAGAAATTCCAAATGGTGGTAGAAATGTTGGTGCTGGAGGAGCAATCCCCACCTCTAAAGGTGGCCTCAAGGGCTTACCAAATGCATCCTCTAAAGGTGGCCTCAAGGGCTTACCAAATGCATCCTCTAAAATGCTCTAAATGTGATCCATCCAAGCTTCCAAGCAACCCACTTCGAAATTCATGAAAGTTCCATATTCATCTTCTCCAAAAAAAACACCTTACAAATTTGTAGCTCTACCTCAACTGTAACACCCCATATTTTTAATGATTTTAATTATGGGATTAATTTAATTTAAAATGGGAAATAATCCGGAATCAAAATAGATATTAATTAGAGAGTCAAGAATTAATATTTGTTGATGTGAATTATATTGAATATTACTTAGAGAATGAAGTAATATGTGATTATGAATTTATTTAAAATTATCACAAGTGAGAAATATGACAGTTATGACAATTAAATCTGGATGCGCGTGTTAGGACTATATTTAATGAGATAAAAAGTAATTAATTATTAAGTTATTCATATGGTCATTTCGAGTGCGCAATTGAGTCCGGAAAGTTTGAGATGGTTAGAAAAGTCCACCTTGGGGTTTAGTTTGGGTCCCGAGACACTTTTAGGCTAAACCGGCACCCCGGAGGGGTATTTCGATTATTTGTAATTTTGGGGTTATTAGACCTATGAAAATCGGATAGTTAATATATCTGATAAGAAAAGGGAGTTGGGGTTAGAACGTGAGAAACTTTAAAGACGCCATAGGAGGAAGAAGAGAGGAGACCCCAAGGCCAAATCCTACCATTCTTGCACCCAAACAACCATCGTTGCGTAGATCGGGAGGAGAGAAGAACATCCTTACCTTTCACTTTGAACAGATCAGACCAACATATAGAGGCAAGTGTTTAAACTTGCAGATTATGAGAATATTACATATCCATGTTAGATTAGGATGATTTTTATATGAACCCCGTGTTTTGGAATAATTTGGAGATGATAAAATTATGTTCTTTTGCATGTAGACTTGATTCTTATATGTTGGGAAATGAAATCAAATTATAGGGAATTATAATGGTATAATAAATTTGGACTTGTTAGTGTATAAACATGGAATAACATAAATTTAGGGTTTTATTACTAATTATGAAATAATTGATTCTTGGGAGAAATCGTTAATGTTTTGATGACGTTCTTATGTTAGGAATTATCCTTATAGGTACGTTTAAAGTTTGGGAACCTTAGATTTAAGTTTGGAGAAGAATTATGTGTTTTGGGAGAATTAAAATAGTGAAAAAATGCAATTTTTGGAGGTAAGAGACAAATTGGGTTAATCTCGTTCGAACGACCTGGGAAAGTTGTTCGAACGACCTCATTTGAACGAGATTACCAACGAGATTACTAATGAGTTATCGAACGAGAATTCAGAGTTAAGTTTGTTCGAAGTTCGTTTGAACAACCTCGTTCGAACGACAATTCTAACGAGATTTTAGAAGTCATGTTCGTTCGATGTTTCGTTCGAACGACACTTTGGGAACTTCTAATGAGATTTCAGAAATGGCAATTTTTTTTCGATTGAATTTCAAACGTCGTCACCTATTTACTTCAAGAAAAAAGGAATTACATACGGTGATTATTATTAGAAATTAGTAGTGGAAGATTTGGGTTAACCACTATGAAAGATTGTTAGGGTTGTGAATCATATTTTATAAGTTACGATAGAGAGAGTAATCGTAAGTTAAAGAATGCCATGAGTATTAGAGAAAAGTATATTATGTATAAATTCATATGCGGGTTACATGTATACCTACTGATTTTAATAGGTTGTGTTAATACCTATAGTATGATTTATTATTTGATTGACATACCTACGCTACTTGCTATCGCGGGAGGTTTTCGTGTTATAGACGGGCTTATCCTGATGAGCCCATTAGGGGTATTTTAGACTTGTACCCAGAACATAGGACCTTAGACACGTGCTATCTGAGTGTATGATGGTTTCGATGGTTGAATGGGAATGTAGGTATGTGCGTGATCCATTTGGCTAGGGACTGTGTTCGCCTCCAAGGTTTATGTGATTTTTACTTATGGTTCGAGAGAGATACCGAGCCATTTGTCCTTATTTAGTACAAGATATATTGGGACTTGATAGTAGAGTATGCATGCCTTAAGAGCTGAGTCTAGGGGTGTAGTATTAGTATATATATGATAGTGTGTTGAATATATATATATATCCCTTGTGTTATATTCTACTGTGCGGACCTAGTAGATAAAAAAAGATGAAGGAATCTGAATTAATGTAAGTTGTGAATACTTAATTATTAAATGAGAAATTACCACTTAAGTTGGAGAGTCATAGAATCATATAATAACGTGATATACAGCTTATACGAGTGTATACATTGAGGGATGGTTTATAAGTCTTATGACTACAAACCTTTTAGGTGTGCAACGTTAACTAGAATAATTTAGAGGTACGTTAAGCTTGCACAATAGTTGAGAGGTGAGAATTTCAAGTGATAGCCGAAAAGCTAACATGTATATGGTATTTTCCTGTCAGCATTTTAAATACTTGTTAAATGTTTTCAAACCATTTTTATACTCGGGCTTTGACCCTTTTCCTGCAAATCTATTTTCCTATGTTTATTATTGTAGGTGTCCAGCCACAGGGACGTCCAGCTTAGGAGCCCTCTAAAGTTTGACTTGTTGTAGGTATTGTGAAAGTAATCTAGACTTGTTGGTGTATAAACATGGAAGAACATAAATTTAGGGTTTTATTGTTAATTATGAAATAATTGATTCTTGGGGAGAAATCGTTAATGTTTTGATGATGTTCTTACGTTAGGAATTATCCCTATAGATGCGTTTAATGTTTGGGAACCTTAGATTTAAGTTTGGAGAATAACTATGTGTTTTCGGAGAATTAAAATAGTGGAAACACGTTGTTTTTGGAGTTAGAAGACGAATTGTGTTAATCTCATTCGAATGACCTAGGAAAGTCGTTTGAACGACCTCATTTGAACGAGATTACTAATGATTTACCAAACGAGAATTCAGAGTTAAGTTCGTTCGAAGTTCGTTTGAACGACCTCGTTCGAACGACAATTCTAACGAGATTTTAGAAGTCACGTACGTTCGATGTTTCGTTCGAACGACACTTTGCGAACTTCTAATGAGATTTCAGAAATGGCTAATTTTTTCCGATTGAATTTCAAACGTCGTGAACTAGTTACTTCAAGAAAAAAGGAATTACATAAGGTGATTATTATTATAAATTAGTAGTGGAAGATTTGGGTTAACCACTATGAAAGATTCCTAGGGTTATGAATCATATTTTATAAGTTACGATAGAGAGAGTAATTGTAAGTTAAAGAATGCCATGAGTGTTAGAGAAAAGTATACTATGTATAAATTCATATGCGGGTTATGTGTATATCTACTGAGTTTAATAGGTTGTATTAATACCTATAGTATGATTTAATATGTGATTGACATACCTACGCTACTTGTTATCGCATGAGGTTTTCGTGTTATGGGCGGTCTTATCCTGATGAGCCCATTGGGGGTATTTTAGACTTGTACCCAGAACATAGGACCTTGGACACGTTTTATCTGAGTGTATGATGGTTTCGATGGTTGAATGGGAATGTAGGTATGTGCGTGATCCATTTGGCTAGGGACTGTGTTCGCCTCCAAGGTTTATGTGATTTGTACTTATGGTTCGAGACTAATACCGAGCCATTTGTCCTTATTTAGTACAAGATGTATTGAGACTTGATAGCAGAGTATGCATGCACTAAGAGCTGAGTCTAGGGGGGTAGTATTAGAATATATATGATAGTGTGTTGAATATATATATATATATATATATATATATATATATATATATATATATATATATACCCTTGTGTTATATTCTACTGTGCGGACCTAGTAGATAAAAAAAGATGAAGGAATATGAATTAATGTAAGTTGTGAATACTTAATTATTAAATGAGAAATTACGTTGGAGAGTCATAAAATCATATATTAACGTGATATACGGATTATACGGGTGTATACATTATGGGATGGTTTAGAAGTATTATGACGACAAACCTGTTAGGTGTGTCAATATTAACTAGAATGATTTAGAGATACATTAGGCGTGCACAATAGTTTTGAGATGAGAATTTCAAGTGAGAGGCAAAAATCTAACATGTATATGGTATTTGCCTTTGAGCATTTTAAATAGTCGTTAAATATTTTCAAACCATTTTTATACTCGGGATCTGACCCGTTTCTTGCAAATCTATTTTCCTATTTGTATTATTATATGTTTCCATCCACAGGGACGTCCAACTTAGGAGTCCTCTGAAGTTTGACATGCTGTAGCTATTATGGCAGCTGCAGGTCCTTGTTATTAGATGCCTCCACTATCTATCCATTCTGATTTTTATTGCAGTTATATCAGTTAGGGAATATCGCACACTCTTAGTTTAGCTATCTCAGAGATTGTACTCTTTCATTACAGTTATTGGATTTAGTTTTATTCAGATATTATTGTTTTGGATTTTAAGTTGGTGTGTTCTATCACTACACCAAAAACAGCATTTTGGCACACCCTGATATTAAAAATCTGGCACAGTTTAAAACTGTGCCAGATTTTGGCACGGTTTAAAGATAATTTGGCACACCTTAAAACAGTGCCAAAATTTGGCCCTGTTTTAAAGTGTGCCAACATTAAGCACACTTCACTAAAATATAAAATCCCCCAAAAAAATTCCCCCCCCCCTCTATCTTCCCGCTCACCCCTCTCTCTGCTTTAACCTCTACGTTCAGCTCTCTCTCTCTGGCCGATCATCTCTCTATCAGCGCAGCTCCATTCAGCTCTCTCTCTCTCTCCGGCTCAGGCAACCTCATTCTCTCTCTCTGGCTCAGGTAACCTCATAAACCCCAACCATTTGAGTGTCTTTAATGTTGCAAAATTCTTCAAGATCAAATGTAGGTACGTGATGTATGGGGATGAGATAAAATCTTCTAGGTACGTAATTCCCTCCAAAGGAGGAGTATCATCAAATTTATGGGGATCACTCTCAGCAGCTAATTAGATAATATTTTCTTGATTCTTGATAAATATATTTACAAGATCAAATGTAGTTCTCATTTTTAGGACTGTAGATTCCACGTCCATAACCATAGTGGGTTTTATGACTATCTAAAAGTACCCATGATCTGCCACGAGAGTATCATTATGATTTGAATTTTGCTGGGCGATTTTCTCTGCACTAGACTCTGTTGAGAACTGATTCAGCTCATGTAAACTATTAAATGAGTTTTTTTTAGGAAAACTGCTACTTTCGAAATCAGAGCTTCATCCTCACAGCTCTCTTCCATGTGGACAATATCTAGTAATATTATATTGGATTCAGGAGGTTTAAATTTAAGATAAATGTCTATGATATTATTCTGACTGGGTTGTTAAGCTAGTCGGAGACTCACCTGAGTTTTCACAGTGTTTTTATTTTTCAACATCTAAGCTTTTGATGGGTTGTTAAGCTTTTGATGGTTGTTAAGTCTCATCATTTGGATGAGACTTTTTGTGTGTGAGTTAACCATAAAATTGGTCAAGACCCCACTTTAAAAAGTAATCACAATAGTGAGTAATATTTTCATACTCCACATCTTGCCGATAACCATCTTCTTCAACCCTAAGCCAAAATCTTGATGGGAAGTTTTTTTGAAGATCCATATCTTGCATCATTTAGTCTAGATAGTGAAACTATTGCAATATCCACTTTCAATGAGAAGAGAACACAAAGATCATAAACCCCAGCCATTTGAGTGTCTTTAATGAGAACGAAAATAGAACATCTACATTGGTTTGGTTTAATTTGTATCCATTTACAGTCTACGCTTTGTATTTGATAGCATAATCAGTGTAGATCTTTTTTAAGTGTTTCTTAATCGATCTTTTACTCTATTTAATCTTGCCTCTCTTGAAATTACCCAACCACATACATATTATACACATACGTATACGAATGTAAAATGTAGATGCCTACATGTATTTGTATACGTTTTTATATGTGGATCGTTTATATTAATTGGTAATCAATGTTAGTTTCAGCTTAAATTAGTGTTTGTGCAATTATTGATTCTTAGTTTGGCAGATATGTGGTTGTTTTGGTGGTACTCTGTTTGATACATACCTTTGGATTGCTTGATATGTTGTCCTTACGACTCTTTTTTTATTTAAAAAGTATTATAATACATTAAAAGTTTTATTGTGATCTACTGGGCTAATATTGGATAACAAATGTATGTACTTATGATGTCAGAATGTGTGCCTTGAGTGTTTGCACTATTATAAAGTCTTGATTGTATTCATTATAAGATGTGTACTTTTGTCTTCATATTTTTTTTGAATTAAATGCCATTTTAGGGAATGGCTTTTAGGTTGTTCATATGGATATCGTATTTACTTAGGTATGTTTATTTTTAGGGAATGACGAAGGTTATTTGCTTAGGTATGTTTATTTTTAATTTGCGTGTTTGTCTTTTGCAAAATTTGTTGATTATGCTTTTAATTAATACTAGCATAAGCTACAATTCAAGGTGAAGTGTTTAGTGGGAAAAAAATTGGTGTTGACGCTTATATAACTGCAATTCAAGGTGAAGTGTTTAGTGCAATCTTGATTTTTTTTACTTATTGTATTGACTACTTTTCTTCTCTGTTAGTTTGTCATTGATAAAGAGAGAAAGGGGGATTATCTTGAAAAAAACTGTTTTGATTCTTTCACTGTTGCTGAAATGTATCTATTATATTATTCAGTCACATCTATTCATGTCCTCACATGTTACTTCCCTTGGTCAGGTTGCACCTCATATCACAGATGCCATTCAAGATTGGATTGAACGTGTAACAGCTATACTGGTGGACTGGGAAGAACGTCCACCTGATGTTTGTGTCATAGAATTGGTACTATAGGTAAATTAATAACTATATGCAACCTGTGGCACAATGAGGGGCTTCATACTTTTGTTGGGTTAAAATGGACTTTTGCTTGAAGCGGGAGACATTGAGTTAATGCCATTTATTGATGCTCTTGGACAATTCTTGGAACAATGAGGGGCTTCATACTTTTGTTGGGTGATTTGATGAATGATAAGTGCAAGGATACACATGTATGTTTCAGTTCTTTCCCCCTTTTATCCTTTTTGTATTTTATAAGACAAATCTTCTAATATAAGTCTTCTGACACTTCCACAGTCATAGCACAGTCTCGATCTCATAATGAAGAGCTGAGAAACTTGAAAGACAAGATATCGTCTGATGAACAACTAAATACCGCTCAGAATAGAAGATTTGAGAATTTGCAGACATTGTTGAACCAAAATGGGATACTTTCAAGAAGTCACGGCACGAAGAGTTCATCGGGTGGCTATCAAAATGCAAATGAAATCTGGTTAGTCTCAAACTCTCAAATTCTCTTAAAATTTGTAGTAGCATTAAATAGAAAAATGGTCTGAAATAGCGACAAGTAGACAAACGTAAAATAACTCATTTTTGAGCTTATTTAGTTAAATTGGTGGAAGGGATTTGCTGGTGGTTTGGTTTTGGAATTTACAGCTGCTGTTGAGTTTATTTCAAATGTTAAAACGGGTTGGATTTAATGAATAAACAAACGAAACTATGTCAAAATCAACACTTTAAAAACAAGCCGTTAAAGGGTGAAAACCAAACCCAGACCCCAAACGACCCCGTAAAAGGCACGAAAACCTCTCACGGGACCAATGTAACTTGCAGGAACTGACCGCGTAGTCCCGGGTCTCTCGGTTTGTGAATAAGACAATAATTCACAAAAATCAACACTTAAACTTAAAAACAAGTCGTTAAAGGGTGAAAACCCAAACCATCCCCCAAACGACCCCGTAAGAAACACGAACACCTCGAACGGGACCAATGTAACTTGTAGGAATTGACCGCATAGTCCCGGGTCTCTTGATTTTAGAATATGACGATAATTTGAAAAAATCACACTTAGACTTAAAAACAAGCCGTTAAAGGGTGAAAACCCAAACCAGCCCCCAAACGACCCCGTAAGAGGCACGAACACCTCGCACGGGACCAATGTATCTTGTAGGAACTGACCGCGTAGTCACGAATCTCCAGGTCTGTGATCATGACGATAATTTGCAAAAATCAACACCTAAACTTAAAAATAAGCCGTTAAAGGGTGGAAACCCAAAACAGCCCTCAAACGACCTCGTAAGAGGCACGAACACCTCGCACGGGACCAATGTAACTTGTAGGAATTGACCGCATAGTCCCGGGTCTCTCGATTTTAGAATATGACGATAATTTCCAAAAATCACACTTAGACTTAAAAATAAGCCGTTAAAGAGTAAAAACTCAAACCAGCCCCCAACCGACCCCGTAAGACTCACGAACACCTCGCATTGGACCAGTGTAACTTGTAGGAACTGACCGCGTAGTCTCGGGTCTCCCGATTTGTGAATAAGATGATAATTTACAAAAATCACACTTGGACCCAAAAACAAGCCGTTAAAGGGTGAAAACCAAAACCAGCCCCCAAACGACCCCGTAAGAGGTACGAACACCTCGCACGGGACCAATGTAACTTATAAAAACTGACCGCATAGTCCCGGGTCCCCTGGTTTGTGAATATGACGATAATTTGCAAAAATTAACACTAAAACTTAAAAACAAGTCGTTAAAGGGTGAAAACCCAAACCAGCCCCCAAACGACCCCGTAAGAGGCACGAGCACCTCGCACGGGACCAATGTAACTTGTAGGAACTGACTGCATAGTCCCGGGTCTCTCGATTTGAGAATATGACGATAATTTGCAAAAATCACACTTAGACTTAAAAAAAACCCGTTAAAGGGTGAAAACCCAAACCAGCCCCCAAACAACCCCGTATGAGGCACGAACACCTCGCACGGGACCAATGTAACTTGTAGGAACTGACCGCGTAGTCTCGGGTCTCCCAATTTGTGAATATGATGATAATTTGCAAAAATCAACATTTAAAACTTAAAAACAAGTCGTTAAAGGGTGAAAACCCAAACCAGCCCCCAAACGACCTCGTAAGAGGCACGAACACCTCTCACGGGACCAATGTAACTTGTAGGAATTGACCGGATAGTCCCGGGTCTCTCGATTTTAGAATATGATGATAATTTGCAAAAATCACACTTAGACTAAAAAAACAAGCTGTTAAAGGGTGAAAACTCAAACCAGCCCCCAAACGACCTCGTAAGAGGCACGAACACCTCGCATGGGACCAATGTAACTTGCAGGAACTGACCGCGTAGTCCCGGGTCTCTCGGTTTGTGAATAAGACAATAATTCGCAAAAATCAATACCTAAACTTAAAAACAAGTCGTTAAAGGGTGAAAACCCAAACCAGACCCCAAACGACCCCGTAAGTAACACGAACACCTCAAACGGGACCAATGTAACTTGTAGGAATTGACCGCATAGTCCCGGGTCTCTCGATTTTAGAATATGACGATAATTTGCAAAAATCACACTTAGACTTAAAAACAAGCCGTTAAAGGGTGAAAACCCAAGCCAGCCCCCAAACGACCCCGTAAGAGGCATGAACACCTCGCACGGGACCAATGTATCTTGTAGGAACTGACCGCGTAGTCCCGAATCTCCCGGTTTGTGAATATGACGATAATTTGCAAAAATCAACACTTAAACTTAAAAATAAGTCGTTAAAGGGTGAAAACCCAAACCAGCCCTCAAACGACCTCGTAAGAGGCACGAACACCTCGCACAGGACCAATGTAACTTGTAGGAATTGACCGCATAGTCCCGGGTCTCTCGATTTTAGAATATGACGATAATTTCCAAAAATCACACTTAGACTTAAAAATAAGCCGTTAAAGGGTAAAAACTCAAACCAGCCCCCAACCGACCCCGTAAGACTCACGAACACCTCGCATTGGACCAGTGTAACTTGTAGGATCTGACCGCGTAGTCTCGGGTTTCCCGATTTGTGAATACGACGATAATTTACAAAAATCACACTTGAACCCAAAAACAAGTCGTTAAAGGGTGAAAACCCAAACCAACCCCCAAACGACCCCGTAAGAGGCACGAACACCTCGTACGGGACCAATGTAACTTATAGAAACTGACCGCATAGTCCCGGGTCCCCTGGTTTGTGAATATGACGATAATTTGCAAAAATCAACACTAAAACTTATAAACAAGTCGTTAAAGGGTGAAAACCCAAACCAGCCCCCAAACGACCCCGTAAGAGGCACGAACACCTCGCACGGGACCAATGTAACTTGTAGGAACTGACTACATAGTCCCGGGTCTCTCGGTTTGAGAATATGACGATAATTTGCAAAAATCACACTTAGACTTAAAAACAAGCCGTTAAAGGGTGAAAACCCAAACCAGCCCCCAAACAACCCCGTATGAGGCACGAACACCTCGTCGGGACCAATGTAACTTGTAGGAACTGACCGCGTAGTGCCGGGTCTCCCAGTTTGTGAATATGATGATGATTTGCAAAAATCAACATTTAAAACTTAAAAACAAGTCGTTAAAGGGTGAAAACCCAAACCAGCCCCCAAACGACCTCGTAAGAGGCACGAACACCTCTCACGGGACCAATGTAACTTGTAGGAAAGGACCGCATAGTCCCGGGTCTCTCGATTTTAGAATATGACGATAATTTGCAAAAATCACACTTAGACTAAAAAACAAGACGTTAAAGGGTGAAAACTCAAACCTGCCCCCAAACGACCTCGTAAGAGGCACGAACACCTCGCATGGGACCAATGTAACTTGCAGGAACTGACCGCGTAGTCCCGGGTCTCTCGGTTTGTGAATAAGACAATAATTCGCAAAAATCAACACTTAAACTTAAAAACAAGTCGTTAATGGGTGAAAACCCAAACCAGCCCCCAAACGACCCCGTAAGAAACACGAACACCTCGAACGGGACCAATGTAACTTGTAGGAATTGACCGCATAGTCCCGGGTCTCTCGATTTTAGAATATGACGATAATTTGCAAAAATCACACTTAGACTTAAAAACAAGCCGTTAAAGGGTGAAAACCCAAACCAGCCCCCAAACGACCCCGTAAGAGGCATGAACACCTCGCACGGGACCAATGTATCTTGTAGGAACTGACCGCGTAGTCCCGAATCTCCCGATTTGTGAATATGACGATAATTTGCAAAAATCAACACTTAAACTTAAAAATAAGCCGTTAAAGGGTGAAAACCCAAACCAGCCCTCAAACGACCTCGTAAGAGGCACGAACACCTCGCACGGGACCAATGTAACTTGTAGGAATTGACCGCATAGTCCCGGGTCTCTCGATTTTAGAATATGACGATAATTTCCAAAAATCACACTTAGACTTAAAAATAAGCCGTTAAAGGGTAAAAACTCAAACCAGCCCCCAACCGACCCCGTAAGACTCACGAACACCTCGCATTGGACCAGTGTAACTTGTAGGAACGGACCGCGTAGTCTCGAGTTTCCTGATTTGTGAATACGACGATAATTTACAAAAATCACACTTGGACCCAAAAACAAGTCGTTAAAGGGTGAAAACCCAAACCAACCCCCAAACGACCCCAGAAGAGGCACGAACACCTCGCACGGGACTAATGTAACTTATAAAAACTGACCGCATAGTCCCAGGTCCCCTGGTTTGTGAATATGACGATAATTTGCAAAAATCAACACTAAAACTTAAAAACAAGTCGTTAAAGGGTGAAAACCCAAACCAGCCCCCAAACGACCCCGTAAGAGGCACGAACACCTCGCACGGGACCAATGTAACTTGTAGGAACTGACTGCATAGTACCGGGTCTCTCGGTTTGAGAATATGACGATAATTTGCAAAAATCACACTTAGACTTAAAAACAAGCCGTTAAAGTGTGAAAACCCAAACCAGCCCCCAAACAACCCCGTATGAGGCACGAACACCTCGCACGGGACCAATGTAACTTGTAGGAACTGACCGCGTAGTCCCGGGTCTCCCAGTTTGTTAATATGATGATAATTTGCAAAAATCAACATTTAAAACTTAAAAACAAGTCGTTAAAGGGTGAAAACCCAAACCAGCACCCAAACGACCTCGTAAGAGGCACGAACACCTCTCACGGGACCAATGTAACTTGTAGGAATTGACCGCATAGTCCCGGGTCTCTCGATTTTAGAATATGACGATAATTTGCAAAAATCACACTTAGACTAAAAAACAAGCCGTTAAAGGGTGAAAACTCAAACCAGCCCCCAAATGACCTCGTAAGAGGCACGAACACCTCGCATGGGACCAATGTAACTTGCAGGAACTGACCGCGTAGTCCCGGGTCTCTCGGTTTGTGAATAAGACAATAATTCGCAAAAATCAACACTTAAACTTAAAAACTAGTCGTTAAAGGGTGAAAACCCAAACTAGCCCCCAAACGACCCCGTAAGAAACACGAACACCTCGAACGGGACCAATGTAACTTGTAGGAATTGACCGCATAGTCCCGGGTCTCTCGATTTTAGAATATCACGATAATTTGCAAAAATCACACTTTGACTTACAAACAAGCCGTTAAAGGGTGAAAACTCAAACCAGCCCCCAAACGACCCCGTTAGAGGAATGAACACCTCGCATATGACCAATGTAACTTGTAGGAACTTACCGCGTAGTCTCGGGTCTCCTGGCTTGTGAATATGACTATAATTCGCAAAGATCAACAATTAAACTTAAAAACAAGCCGTTAAAGGGTGAAACCCCAAACCAGCCCCCAAACGACCTCGTAAGATGCACGACCACCGCGCACGGGACCAATGTAACTTATAGGAATTAACCGCATAGTCCCGGGTCTCTCGGTTTTAGAATATGCAGTAATTTGCAAAAATCACACTTAGACTTAAAAACAAGCCGTTAAAGGGTGAAAACTCAAACTAGCCCCCAAACGACCCCGTTAGAGGCATGGACATCTCGCATGGGACCAATGTAACTTCTAAGAACTGACCGCGTAGTCCCGGGTCTCCCGGCTTGTGAATATGACTATAATTCGCAAAAATCAACACTTAAACTTAAAAACAAGTCGTTAAAGGGTGAAAACCCAAACCAGCCCCCAAACGACCCAGTGAGATGCACGATCACCGCGCACGGGACAAATGTAACTTAAAGGAATTGACCACATAGTCCCGGGTCTCTCGGTTTTAGAATGCAGTAATTTGCAAAAATCACACTTAGACTTAAAAACAAGCCGTTAAAGGGTGAAAACTCAAACCAGCCCCCAAACGACCCCGTAAGAGTCACGAACACCTCGTACGGGACCAATGTAACTTGTAGGACCTGACAGCGTAGTCTCGGGTCTCCCGATTTGAGAATATGACGATAATTCGCAAAAATCAACACTTAAACTTAAAAACAAGCCGTTAAAGGGTGAAAACCCAAACCAGTCCCCAAACGACCCCGTAAGATGTACGAACACCTCGCACGGGATCAATGTAACTTGTAGAAAGTGACCGCATAGTCCCGTGTCTCCCAGTTTGAGAATATGATGATAATTTGCTAAAACCACACTTAGACTTAAAAACAAGCTGTTAAAGGGTGAAAACCCAAACCAGCCCCCAAACAACTCCGTATGAGGCACGAACACCTCGCACGGGACCAATGTAACTTGTAGGAACTGACCGCGTAGTCCCGGGTCTCCCGGTTTGTGAATATGATGATAATTTGCAAAAATCAACATTTAAAACTTAAAAACAAGCCGTTAAAGGGTGAAAACCCAAATCAGCCCCCAAACGACCTCGTAAGACGCACGACCACCGCGCACGGGACCAATGTAACTTATAGGAATTGACCGCATAGTCCCGGGTCTCTCGGTTTTAGAATATGCAGTAATTTGCAAAAATCACACTTAGACTTAAAAATAAGTCGTTAAAGGGTGAAAACTCAAACCAGCCCCCAAACGACCCGTAAGAGTTACGACCACCTCGCACGGGACCAATGTAACTTGTAGGAACTGACCGCGTAGTCTCGGGTCTCCCAGTTTGTGAATATGACGATAATTCACAAAAATCAACACTTAAACTAAAAAAACAAGCTGTTAAAGGGTGAAGACATAAAACCATCCCCCAAACGACCCCGTAAGATGCACGAACACCTCGCACGGGATCAATGTAACTTGTAGAAAGTGATCGCATAGTCTCGGGTCTCCCGGTTTGTGAATATGACGATAATTTGAAAAAATTAACACTTGGACCTAAAAACAAGCCGTTAAAGGGTGAAAACCCAAACCAGCCCCCAAACGACCCCGTAAGAGGCACGAACACCTAGCACGGGACTAATGTAACTTATAGGAACTGACCGCATAGTCCCGGGTCTCCCGATTTGTGAATATGATGATAATTTGTAAAAATCAACACTTAAACTTAAAAATAAGCCGTTAAAGGGTGAAAACCCAAACCAGCCCCCAAACGACCCCGTAAGATGCACGAACACCTCGCACGGGACCAATGTAACTTAGAGGAATTGACCACATAGTCCCGGGTCTCACGATTTTAGAATATGACGATACTTTGCAAAAATCACAATTAGACTTAAAAATAAGCCGTTAAAGGGTGAAAACCCAAACCAGCCCCAAACAACCCCGTAGGAGGCACGAACACCTCGCACGGGACCAATGTAACTTGTTGGATCTGACCTCGTAGTCCCGGGTCTCTCGGTTTGTGAGTGTGATGATAATTTGAAAAAATCAACACTTAAAACTTATAAAGAAGCCCTTAAATGGTGAAAACCCAAACCATCCCCCAAACGACCTCGTAAAAGGCACGAACACCTCGCGCAGGACCAATGTAACTTGTAGGAATTGACATCATAGTCCCGGGTCTCTCAGTTTTAGAATATGACGATAATTTGCAAAAATCACACTTAGACTTAAAAACAAGCCGTTAAAGGGTGAAAACTCAAACCAGTCACCAAACGATCCCGTAAGAGGCACGAACACCTCGCATGGGACCAATGTAACTTGTAAGAACTGACCGTGTAGTCCCGGGTCTCTCGGTTTGTGAATATGACGATAATTTGCAAAAATCAACACTTAAAACTTATAAAGAAGCCGTTAAAGGGTGAAAACCCAAACCAGCCCCCAAACGACCCCGTAAAATGCCCGAACACCTCCCACTGGACCAATATAAATTATAGGAAGTGACGGCATAGTCCCGGTTCTCCCGGTTTGTAAATAAGACGATAATTTGCAAAAATAAACACTTTAAGAATAAGCCGTTAAAGGGCAAAAACCCAAACCATCACCCCAAACGACCCCGTAAGAGGCACGAACACCTCGCATGGGACCAATGTAACTTGTAGCAACTGACTGCGTAGTCCCGGGTCTCCCGGTTTGTGAATATGACGATAATTCGCAAAATCAACACTTAAACTTAAAAACAAGCAGTTAAAAGGTGAAAACCCAAACCAAACCCTAAACGACCCCGTAAGAGGCACGAACACCTCGCACAGGACCAATGTAACTTGTAGGAACTAATCGCATAGTTTCGGGTCTCTCGGTTTAAGAATATGACGATAATTTAAAAAAAATCACACTTAGACTTAAAAATAAGCCATTAAAGCGTGAAAACCCAAACCAGCCCCCAAACAACCCCGTATGAGTCTCGAACACCTCGCACGGGATCAATGTAACTTGTAGGAACTGATCGCATTATCTTGGATCTCCCGGTTTATGAATATGATGATAATTTGCAAAAATCAACAATTAAAACATAAAAACAAGCCGTTAAAGGGTGAAAACCAAAACCATCCCCCAAACGACCTCGTAAGAGGCACGAACACCTCGCACCGGACCAATGTAACTTTTACGAATTGACCGCATAGTCCTGGGTCTCCCGGTTTGTGAATATGACGATAATTCACAAAAATCAACACTTAAACTTAAAAACAAGCTATTAAAGGGTGAAAACCCAAACCAGCCCCCAAACGACCCTGTAAGATGCACGAACACCTCGCACGGGATCAATGTCACTTGTAGGAAGTGACGGCATAGTCCCAGGTCTCCCGATTTGTGAATATGACGATAATTTGCAAAAATTAACACTTGGACCTAAAAACAAGACGTTAAAGGGTGAAAACCCAAACCAACCCCCAAACGACCCCGTAAGAGGCACGAACACTTAGCACGGGACTAATGTAACTTATAGGAACTGATCGCGTAGTCCCGGGTCTCCCGATTTGTGAATATGACGATAATTTACAAAAATCAACACTAAAACTTAAAAACAAGTCGTTAAAGGGTGAAAACCCAAAACAGCACCCAAACGACCTCGTAAGAGGCACGAACACCTCACACGGGACCAATGTAACTTGTAGGAATTGACCGCATAGTCCCGGGTCTCTCGGTTTTAGAATATGACAATAATTTGCAAAAATCACACTTAGACTTAAAAATAAGCCGTTAAAGGGTGAAAAATCAAACCAACCCCCAAACGACCCCGTAAGAGGCACGAACACCTTGCACAGGACCAATGTAACTTACTGGAACTGACCGCGTAGTCCCGGGTCTCTCGCTTTGTGAATATGTTGATAATTCGAAAAAATCATCACTTAAACTTAAAAACAAGTCGTTAACGGGAGAAAACAAAAACCAGCCCCCAAACAACCCCGTAAGATGCACGAACACCTCGCACGGGACCAATGTAACTTGTAGGAATTGAACGCATAGTCCCGGGTCTCTCGATTTTAGAATATGACGATAATTTGCAAAAATCACACTTAGACTTAAAAACAAGCCGTTAAAGGGTGAAAACTCAAACCAACCCCCAAACGACCCCATTAGAGGCACGAACACCTCGCAGGGGACCAATGTAACTTGTAGGAACTGACCGCGTAGTCCAGGGTCTCCCGGTTTGTGAATATGACGATAATTTGCGAAAATCAACACTTAAACTGAAAAACAAGTCGTTAAAGGGTGAAAACCAAAACCAGCCCCTAAACGAACCCGTAAGAGGCATGAACACCTCGCACGGGACAAATGTAACTTGTAGGAACTGACCGCATAGTCACGGGTCTCTCGGTTTGAGAATATGACGATAATTTGAAAAAATCACACTTAGACTTAAAAACAAGCCGTTAAAGGGTGAAAATCCAAACCTACCCCCAAACAACCCCGTAGGAGGCACGAACACCTGGTACGGGACCAATGTTACTTGTAGGAACTGACCGCGTAGTCCCGGGTATCTCGGTTTGTGAATATGATGATAATTTGGAAAAATCAACACTTAATCTTAAAACAAGTCGTTAAAGGGTGAAAACCAAAACCAGCCCCCAAACGACCTCGTAAGAGGCACGAACACCTCGCACGGGGCCAATGTAAATTGTAGGAATTGACTGCATACTCCCGGGTCTCTCGGTTTTAGAATATGACGATAATTTGCAAAAATCACACTTAGACTTAAAAACAAGCCGTTAAAGGGTAAAAACCCAAACCAGCCCCCAGACAACCCCGTATGAGGCACGAACACCTCGCACGGGACCAATGTAACTTATAGTAACTGACCTTATAGTCCCGGGTCTCACGGTTAGTGAATATGATGATAATTTGCAAAAATCAACACTTAAACTTAAAAAGAAGCCGTTAAAGGGTGAAAACCCGAACCAGCCCCCAAACGATCCCGTAAGAGGCACGAACACCTCGCACGGGACCAATGTAACTTATAGGAACTAACTGCATAGTCCCGGGTCTCTCGGTTTGAGAATATGACAATAATTTGCAAAAATCACACTTAGACTTAAAAATAAGCCGTTAAAGGGTGAAAACCCAAACCAGCCCCAAACAACCCCGTAGGAGGCACGAACACCTCGCACGGGACTAATATAACTTGTTGGATCTGACCGCGTAGTCCCGGGTCTCTCGGTTTGTGAGTGTGATGATAATTTGCAAAAATCAACACTTAAAACTTATAAAGAAGCCCTTAAAGGGTGAAAACCCAAACCATCCCCCAAATGACCTCGTAAGAGGCATGAACACCTCGCGCGGGACCAATGTAACTTGTAGGAATTGACAGCATAGTCCCGGGTCTCTCAGTTTTAGAATATGACGATAATTTGCAAAAATCACACTTAGACTTAAAAACAAGCCGTTAAAGGGTGAAAACTCAAATCAGTCCCCAAACGATCCCGTAAGAGGCACGAACACCTCGCATGGGACCAATGTAACTTGTAAGAACTGACCGGGTAGTCCCGGGTCTCTCGGTTTGTGAATATGACGATAATTTGAAAAAATCAACACTTAAAACTTATAAAGAAGCCGTTAAAGGGTGAAAACCCAAACCAGCCCCCAAGCGAGCCCGTAAAATGCACGAACACCTCCCACGGGACCAATATAAATTATAGGAAGTGACGGCATAGTCCCGGTTCTCCCGGTTTGTAAATAAGACGATAATTTGCAAAAATAAACACTTTAAGAATAAGTCGTTAAAGGGCGAAAACCCAAACCATCACCCCAAACGACCCCGTAAGAGGCACGAACACCTCAAATGGGACCAATGTAACTTGTAGCAACTGACCGCGTAGTCCCGGGTCTCCCAGTTTGTGAATATGACGATAATTCGCAAAATCAACACTTAAACTTAAAAACAAGCCGTTAAAAGGTGAAAACCCAAACCAAACCCAAAACGACCCCGTAAGAGGCACGAACACCTCGCACAGGACCAATGTAACTTGTAGGAACTAATCGCATAGTTTCGGGTCTCTCGGTTTGAGAATATGACGATAATTTAAAAAAATCACACTTAGACTTAAAAATAAGCCGTTAAAGCGTAAAAACCCAAACCAGCCCCCAAACAACCCCGTATGAGTCTCGAACACCTCGTACGGGATCAATGTAACTTGTAGGAACTGATCGCATTATCTTGGATCTCCCGGTTTGTGAATATGATGATAATTTGCAAAAATCAACAATTAAAACTTAAAAACAAGTCGTTAAAGGGTGAAAACGAAAACCATCCCCCAAACGACCTCGTAAGAGGCACGAACACCTCGCACGGGACCAATGTAACTTTTACGAATTGACCGCATAGTCCAGGGTCTCCCGGTTTGTGAATATGACGATAATTCACAAAAATCAACACTTAAACTTAAAAACAAGCTATTAAAGGGTGAAAACCCAAACCAGCCCCCAAACGACCCCGTAAGATGCACGAACACCTCGCACGGGATCAATGTCACTTGTAGGAAGTGACGGCATAGTCCGGGGTCTCCCGATTTGTGAATATGACGATAATTTGCAAAAATTAACACTTGGACCTAAAAACAAGCCGTTAAAGGGTGAAAACCCAAACCAACCCCCAAACGACCCCGTAAGAGGCACGAACACCTAGCACGGGACTAATGTAACTTATAGGAACTGATCGCATAGTCCCGGGTCTCCCGATTTGTGAATATGACGAAAATTTACAAAAATCAACACTTAAACTTAAAAACAAGCCGTTAAAGGGTGAAAACCCAAACCAGCCCCCAAACGACCCCGTAAGAGGCACGAACACCTCGCACGGGACCAATGTAATTTGTAGGAACTGACCGCATAGTCCCGGGTCTCTCGGTTTGAGAATATGATGATAATTTGCAAAAATAACACTTAGACTTAAAAACAAGCCGTTAAAGGGCGAAAACCCAAACCAGCCCCCAAACGACCCGGTAAGAGGCACGAACACCTCGCATGGGACCAATGTAACTTGTAGGAACTGACTGCGCAGTCTCGGGTCTCCCGGTTTGTGAATATGACGATAATTCGCAAAAATCAACACTTAAACTTAAAAACAAGTCGTTAAAGGGTGAAAACAAAAATCAGACCCCAAACGACCCCGTAAGAGGCACGAACACCTCGCACGGGACCAACGTAAGTTGTAGGAACTGACCGCATAGTTTCGGGTCTCCCGATTTGAGAATATGACGATAATTTGAAAAATCACACTTAAACTTAAAAATAAGCCGTTAAAGGGTGAAAACCCAAACCAGCCCCCAAACGACCCCGTAGGAGGCACGAACACCTCGCACGGGACCAATGTAACTTGTAGGAACTGATCGCGTAGTCCCGGGTCTTCCAGTTTGTGAATATGATGATAATTTGCAAAAATAAACACTTAAAACTTTAAAACAAGCCGTTAAAGGGTGAAAACCCAAACCCGCCCCCAATCGACCTCGTAAGAGGCACGAACACCTCGCACGGGACCAATGTAACCTGTAGGAATTGACTGCATAGTCCCGGGTCTCTCGGTTTTAGAATATGACGATAATTTGCAAAAATCACACTTGACTTGAAAACAAGCCGTTAAGCGGTGAAAACTCAAACCAGCCCCCAAACGACCCCGTATGAGGCACGAACACCTCTCATGGGACCAATGTAACTTACTGGAACTGACCGCATAGTCCCGGGTCTCTCGATTGGTGAATATGACGATAAATCGCAAAAATCAATACTTGAACTTAAAAACAAGCCGTTAAAGGGAGAAAACCCAAACCAGCACCCAAACGACGCTGTAAGATGCACGAACACCTCGCACGGGACCCATGTAACTTGTAGGAAGTGACCGCATAGTCCCGGTTCTCCTGGTTTGTCAATATGCTGATAATTTGCAATAATCAACACTTTAAAAACAAGCCATTAAAGGGCAAAAATCCAAACCAGCACCCGAACGACCCCATAAGAGGCATGAACACCTCGCATGGGACCAATGTAACTTCTAGGAACAGACCGCGTAGTCCCGGGTATTTACGGCTTGTGAATATGATGATAATTCACAAAAATCAACACTTAAACTTAAAAATAAGTTGTCAAAGGGTGAAACCCAAAATCAGACCCCAAACGACCCCGTAAGAGGCATGAACCCCTCGCACAGGACCAACGTAACTTGTAGGAACTGACCGCATAGTTTCGGGTCTCTCGATTTGAGAATATGACGATAATTTGTAAAAATCACACTTAGACTTAAAAACAAGCTGTTAAAGGGTGAAAACCCAAACCATCCCCCAAACAACCCCGTAGGTGGCACAAACACCTCGCAAGGGACCAATATAACTTGTAGGAACTGAACGCGTAGTCTCGGGTCTCCCGGTTTGTGAATATGATGATAATTTGTAAAAATCAACACTTAAAACTTTAAAACAAGTCGTTAAAGGGTGAAAACCCAAACCCGCCCCCAATCGATCTCGTAAGAGGCACGAACACCTCACACGGGACCAATGTAACTTGTAGGAATTGACCGTATAGTCCCGGGTCTCTCGATTTTAGAATATG
The DNA here is from genome assembly GCA_949130495.1 of Sambucus nigra. Taxonomy (NCBI): domain Eukaryota; kingdom Viridiplantae; phylum Streptophyta; class Magnoliopsida; order Dipsacales; family Adoxaceae; genus Sambucus; species Sambucus nigra. The sequence continues at coordinate 631,603,074 of OX422213.1, read as the reverse complement.
ACGATAATTTGCAAAAATCACACTTAGACTTAAAAACAAGCCGTTAAAAGGTGAAAAATCAAACCAACCCCCAAACGACCCCGTAAGAGGCACGAACACCTCGCACAAGACCAATAACTTACTGGAACTGACCGCGTAGTCCCGGGTCTCTCGGTTTGTGAATATCACGATAATTCATAAAAATGATCACTTAAACTTAAAAACAAGCCGTTAAAGGGAGAAAACAAAAACTAGCCCCCAAACGACCCCGTAAGAGGCACAAACACCTCGCACGGGACAAATGTAACTTGTAGGAACTGACCACGTAGTCACGGGTCTCTCGATTTGAGAATATGACGATAATTTGCAAAAATCACACTTAGACTTAAAAACAAGCCGTTAAAGGGTGAAAATCCAAACCTGCCCCCAAATAACCTCGTAGGATGCACGAACACCTGGTACGGGACCAATGTTACTTGTAGGAACTGACCGCGTAGTCCCGGGTCTCTCGGTTTGTGAATATCATGATAATTTGCAAAAACTAACACTTCAACTTAAAAACAAGCCGTTAAAGGGTGAAAACCAAAACCAGCCCCCAAACGACCCCGTAAGAGGCACGAACACCTCGCACGGGACCAATGTAATTTGTAGGAACTGACCGCATAGTCCCGGGTCTCTCGGTTTGAGAATATGATGATAATTTGCAAAAATCACAATTAGACTTAAAAACAAGCCGTTAAAGGGCGAAAACACAAACCAGCCCCCAAACGACCCGGTAAGAGGCACGAACACCTCGCATGGGACCAATGTAACTTGTAGGAACTGACTGCGTAGTCCCGGGTCTCCCGGTTTGTGAATATGACGATAATTCGCAAAAATCAACACTTAAACTTAAAAACAAGTCGTTAAAGGGTGAAAACCAAAATCAGACCCCAAACGACCCCGTAAGAGGCACGAACACCTCGCACGGGACCAACGTAAGTTGTAGGAACTGACCGCATAGTTTGGGTCTCCCGATTTGAGAATATGACGATAATTTGAAAAATCACACTTAGACTTAAAAACAAGCCGTTAAAGGGTGAAAACCCAAACCAGCCCCCAAACGACCCCGTAGGAGGCACGAACACCTCGCACGGGACCAATGTAACTTGTAGGAACTGATCGCGTAGTCCCGGGTCTTCCAGTTTGTGAATATGATGATAATTTGCAAAAATAAACACTTCAAACTTTAAAACAAGCCGTTAAAGGGTGAAAACCCAAACCCGCCCCCAATCAACCTCGTAAGAGGCACGAACACCTCGCACGGGACCAATGTAACTTGTAGGAATTGACTGCATAGTCCCGGGTCTCTCGGTTTTAAAATATGACGATAATTTGCAAAAATCACACTTGACTTAAAAACAAGCCGTTAAGCGGTGAAAACTCAAACCAGCCCCCAAACGACCCCGTATTAGGCACTAACACCTCGCATGGGACCAATGTAACTTACTGGAACTGACCGCGTAGTCCCGGGTCTCTCGATTGGTGAATATGACGATAATTCACAAAAATCAATACTTAAACTTAAAAACAAGCCGTTAAAGGGAGAAAACCCAAACCAGCACCCAAACGACGCCGTAAGATGCACGAACACCTCGCACGGGACCAATGTAACTTGTAGGAAGTGACCGCATAGTCCCGGTTCTCCCGGTTTGTCAATATGACGATAATTTGCAATAATCAACACTCTAAAAATAAGCCATAAAAGGGCGAAAATCCAAACCAGCCTCCAAACGACCCGGTAAGAGGCACGAACACCTCGCATGGGACCAATGTAACTTCTAGGAACAGACCGCGTAGTCCCGGGTCTTTACGGTTTGTGAATATGATGATAATTCACAAAAATCAGCACTTAAACTTAAAAATAAGTCGTTAAAGGGTGAAAACCAAAATCAGACCCCAAACGACCCCGTAAGAGGCACGAACCCCTCGCACGGGACCAACGTAACTTGTAGGAACTGACCGCATAGTTTCGGGTCTCTCGATTTGAGAATATGACGATAATTTGCAAAAATCACACTTAGACTTAAAAACAAGCTGTTAAAGGGTGAAAACCCAAACCATCCCCCAAACAACCCCGTAGGAGGCACGAACACCTCGCAAGGGACCAATGTAACTTGTAGGAACTGATCGCGTAGTCTCGGGTCTCCTGGTTTGAGAATATGATGATAATTTGCAAAAATCAACACTTTAAACTTTAAAACAATTCGTTAAAGGGTGAAAACCCAAACCCGCCCCCAATCGACCTCGTAAGAGGCACGAACACCTCACACGGGACCAATGTAACTTGTAGGAATTGACCGAATAGTCCCGAGTCTCTCGGTTTTAGAATATGACGATAATTTGCAAAAATCACACCTAGACTTAAAAACAAGCCGTTAAAAGGTGAAAAATCAAACCAACCCCCAAACGACCCCGTAAGAGACACGAACACCTCGCACAGGACCAATGTAACTTACTGGAACTGACCGCGTAGTCCCGGGTCTCTCGGTTTGTGAATATCACGATAATTCGTAAAAATCATCACTTAAACTTAAAAACAAGCCGTTAAAGGGAGAAAACAAAAACTAGCCCCCAAACGACCCCGTAAGAGGCACGAACACCTCGCACGGGAAAAATGTAACTTGTAGGAACTGACTACATAGTCACGGGTCTCTCGGTTTGAGAATATGACGATAATTTGCAAAAATCACACTTAGACTTAAAAACAAGCCGTTAAAGGGTGAAAATCCAAACCTGCCCCCAAACAACCCGTAGGACGCACGAGCACCTGGTACGGGACCAATGTTACTTGTAGGAACTGACCGCGTAGTCCCGGGTCTCTCGGTTTGTGAATATGATGATAATTTGCAAAAATCAACACTTAAACTTAAAAACAAGCCGTTAAAGGGTGAAAACCAAAACCAGACCCCAATCGACCTCGTAAGAGGCACGAACACCTCACACGGGACCAATGTAACTTGTAGGAATTGACCGCATACTCCCGGGTCTCTCGGTTTTAGAATATGACGATAATTTGCAAAAATCACAATTAGACTTAAAAATAAGCCGTTAAAGGGTGAAAACTCAAACCAGCCCCCAAGCGACCCCGTATGAGGCACGAGCACCTCGTACGGGACCAATGTAACTTATAGGAACTGACCGCATAGTCCCGGGTCTCACGGTTTGTGAATATGATGATAATTTGCAAAAATCAACACTTAAAATTAAAAATAAGCCGTTAAAGGGTGAAAACCCGAACCAGCCCCCAAACGACCCCGTAAGAGGTACGCACACCTCGCACGGGACCAATGTAACTTATAGGAACTGACCGCATAGTTCCGGGTCTCTCGGTTTGAGAATATGACTATAATTTGCAAAAATCACACTTAGACTTAAAAAAAAGCCGTTAAAGGGAGAAAACCCAAACCAGCCCCAAACAACCCCGTAGGAGGCACGAACACCTCGCACGGGACCAATGTAACTTGTTGGAACTGACCGCGTAGTCCCGGGTCTCTCGGTTTGTTAATATGACGATAATTTGCAAAAATCAACACTTAAAACTTATAAGGAAGCCGTTAAAGGGTGAAAACCCAAACCATCCCCCAAACGACCTCGTAAGAGGTACGAACACCTCGCACGGGAACAATGTAACTTGTAGGAATTGACAGCATAGTGTCGGGTCTCTCAGTTTTAGAATATGATGATAATTTGCAAAAATCACACTTAGACTTTAAAACAAGTCGTTAAAGGGTGAAAACTCAAACCAGCCCCCAAACGATCCCGTAAGAGGCACGAACACCTCGCATGGGACCAATGTAACTTGTAAGAACTGACCGTGTAGTCCCGGGTCTCCCAATTTGTTAATATGACGATAATTCGCAGAAATCAACACTTAAACTTAAAAACAAGCCGTTAAAGGGTGAAAATCCAAACCATCCCCCAAACGACCCCATAAGATGCACGAACACTTCGCACGGGACCAATGTAACTTGTAGGCATTGACCGTATAGTCCCGAGTCTCTCGGTTTTAGAATATGACGATAATTTGCAAAAATCACACTTAGACTTTAAAACAAGCCGTTAAAGGGTGAAAACTCAAACCAGCACCCAAATGACCCCGTAAGAGGCACGAACACCTCGCATGGGACCAGTGTAATTTGTAGGATTTGACCGCGTAGTCCCGGGCCTCCCGGTTTGTGAATATGACGATAATTCGCAAAACTAAACACTTAAACTTAAAAACAAGCCGTTAAAGGTGAAAACCAAAACCAGCCCCCAAATGACCCCGTAAAATGCACGAACACCTCCCACGGGACAAATGTAACTTGTAGGAACTGACCGCATAGGCACGGGTCTCTCGGTTTGAGAATATGACGATAGTTTGAAAAAATCACACTTAGACTTAAAAACAAGCCGTTAAAGGGTAAAAATCCAAACCTGCCACCAAACAACCCCGTAGGAGGCACGAACACCTGGTACGGGACCAATGTTACTTGTAGGAACTGACCGCGTAGTCCCGGGTATCACGGTTTGTGAATATGATGATAATTTGAATAAATCAACACTTAATCTTAAAACAAGTCGTTAAAGGGTGAAAACCAAAACCAACCCCCAAACGACCTCGTAAGAGGAACGAACACCTCGCACGGGGCCAACGTAACTTGTAGGAATTGACTGCATACACCCGGGTCTCTCGGTTTTAAAATATGACGATAATTTGCAAAAATCACACTTAGACTTAAAAACAAGCCGTTAAAGGGTAAAAACCCAAACCAGCCCCCAAACAACCCCGTATGAGGCACGAACACCTCGCACGGGACCAATGTAACTTATAGGAACTGACCGCATAGTCCCGGGTCTCACGGTTTGTGAATATGATGATAATTTGTAAAAATCAACACTTAAACTTAAAAACAAGCCGTTAAAGGGTGAAAACCCGAACCAGCCCCCAAACGATCCTGTAAGAGGCACGAACACCTCGCACGGGACCAATATAACTTATAGGAACTGACCGCATAGTCCCGGGTCTCTCGGTTTGAGAATATGACAATAATTTGCAAAAATCACACTTAGACTTAAAAATAAGCCGTTAAAGGGTGAAAAGCCAAACCAGCCCCAAATAACCCCGTAGGAGGCACGAACACCTCGCACGGGACCAATATAACTTGTTGTTACTGACCGAGTAGTCCCGGGACTCTCGATTTGTGAGTGTGATGATAATTTGCAAAAACCAACACTTAAAACTTATAAAGAAGCCCTTAAAGGGTGAAAACCCAAACCATCCTCCAAATGACCTCGTAAGAGGCACGAACACCTCGCGCGGGACCAATGTAACTTGTAGGAATTGACAGCATAGTCCCGAGTCTCTCAATTTTTGAATATGACGATAATTTGCAAAAATCACACTTAGACTTAAAAACAAGCCGTTAAAGGGTGAAAACTCAAACCAGTACCCAAACGATCCCGTAAGAGGCACGAACACCTCTCATGGGACCAATGTAACTTGTAAGAACTGACCGTGTAGTCCCAGGTCTCTCGGTTTGTGAATATGACGATAATTTGCAAAAATCAACACTTAAAACTTATAAAGAAGCCGTTAAAGGGTGAAAACCCAAACCAGCCCCCAAACGACCCCGTAAAATGCACGAACACCTCCCACGGGACCAATATAAATTATAGGAAGTCACGGCATAGTCCCGGTTCTCCCGGTTTGTAAATAAGACGATAATTTGCAAAAATAAACACTTTAAAAACAAGACGTTAAAGGGCGAAAACCCAAACCATCCCCCCAAAGGACCCCGTAAGAGGCACAAACACCTCGCATGGGACCAATGTAACTTGTAGCAACTGACCGCGTAGTTTCGGGTCTCCCGATTTGTGAATATGACGATAATTCACAAAAATCAACACTTAAACTTAAAAACAAGCCGTTAAAAGGTGAAAACCCAAACCAAACCCTAAACGACCCCGTAAGAGGCACGAACACCTCGCATGGGACCAATGTAACTTTTAGGAACTGACCGCATAGTTTCGGGTCTCTCGGTTTGAGAATATGACGATAATTTAAAAAAATCACACTTAGACTTAAAAATAAGCCGTTAAAGCGTAAAAATCCAAACCAGCCCCGAAACAACCCCGTATGAGTCTCGAACACCTCGCACGGCATCAATGTAACTTGTAGAAACTGATCGCATTGTCTCAGATCTCCCGGTTTGTGAATATGATGATAATTTGAAAAAATCAACACTTAAAACTTAAAAACAAGCCGTTAAAGGGTGAAAACCAAAACCAACGCCCAAACGACCTCGTAAGAGGCACGAAAACCTCGCACGGGACCAATGTAACTTTTAGGAATTGACCGCATAGTCCCGGGTCTCTCGGTTTTAGAATATGACGATAATTTGCAAAAATCACACTTAGACTTAAAAACAAGCCGTTAAAGGGTGAAAACTCAAACCAGCCCCCAAACGACCCCGTAAGAGGCACGTACACCTCGCATGGGACCAATGTAACTTGCAGGAACTGACCGCGAATCCCGGGTCTCTCGATTTGTGAATATGATGATAATTCGCAAAAATCAACACTTAAACTTAAAAACAAGCCGTTAAAGGGTGAAAACCCAAACCAGCCCTCAAACGATCCCGTAAGATGCACGAACACCTCGTACGGGACCAATGTAACTTGTAGGAATTGACCGCATAGTCCCGGGTCGCTCGGTTTTAGAATGTGATGATAATTTGTAAAAATCACACTTAGACTTAAAAACAAGCTGCTAAAGGGTGAAAACTCAAACCAGCCCCCAAACGACCCCGTTAGAGGCAGGAACACCTCGCATGGGACCAATGTAACTTGTAGTAACTGACCGCATAGTCCATGGTCTCCCGATTTGTGAATATGACGATAATTCGCAAAAATCAACACTTAAACTTAAAAACAAGCCGTTAAAGGGTGAAAACCCAAACCAGCCCCAAACGACCCCGTAAGATGCACGAACACCGCCCATGGGACCAATGTAACTTATAGGAATTGACCGCATAGTTTCGGGTCTCCCAGTTTGAGAATATGACGATAATTTGAAAAAATCACACTTAGACTTAAAAACAACCTGTTAAAGGGTGAAAACTCAAACCAGCACCCAAACGACCCCGTAAGAGGCACGAACACCTCCCACGGGAACAATGTAACTTGTAGGAACTGACCGTGTAGTCCCGGGTCTCTCGGTTTGTGAATAGGACGATAATTCAAAAAAATCAACACTTAAACTTAAAAACAAGTCATTAAAGGGTGAAAACCCAAACCAGCCCCCAAACGACCCCGTAAGATGCACGAATACCTCGCACGTGACCAATGTAACTTGTAGGAAGTGACCGCATAGTCCCGGGTCTCCCGGTTTGTGAATATGACGATAATTTGCAAAAATATAACTTGGACCTAAAAACAAGCCGTTAAAGGATGAAAACCCAAACTAGCCCCCAACCGACCCCGTAAGATGTACGAACACCTCGCACGGGACCAATGTAACTTGTAAGAACTGACCGCGTAGTCCCGGGTATCTGGGTTTGTGAATATGACGATAATTTGCAAAAGTCACACTTAGACTTCAAAATAAGTCGTTAAAGGGTGAAAACCCAAACCAGCCCCCAAACAACCCCGTAGGAGGCATGAACACCTCGCACGACACCAATGTAACTTATAGGAACTGATCGCGTAGTCCCGGGTCTCCCGGTTTGGGAATATGATCAAAATTTGAAAAAATTAACACTTAAAACTTAAAAACAAGCCGTTAAAGGGTGAAAACCGAAACCAGCCCCCAAACGACCCCGTAGGAGGCACGAACACCTTGCACGGGACAAATGTAACACTTAGGAACTAATCGCGTAGTCCCGGGTCTCCCGGTTTGTGAATATGATGATAATTTGCAAAAATCAACACTTAAAACTTAAAAATAAGCCGTTAAAGGGTGAAAACCCAAACCAGCCCCCAAACGACCTCGTAAGAGTCACGAAGACCTCGCAGAGGACCAATGTAACTTGTAAGAATTGATCGCATTGTCCCGGGTCTCTCGGTTTTAGAATATGATGATAAATTGTAAAAACCACACTTTGACTTAAAAGCAAGCCGGTAAAGGGTGAAACTCAAACCAGCCCCCAAACGACCCCGTAAGAGGCACGAACACCTCGCATGGGAGCAATATAACTTGTAGGAACTGACCGCGTAGTCCCGAGTCTCCCAAATTGTGAATATGATGATAATTTGCTAAATTAAACACTTAATCTTAAAAACAAGCCGTTAAAGGGTGAAAACCCAAACCAGCCCACAACGACCCCGTAAGATGCGTAAATGCCTCGCACGGGACCAATGTAACTTGTAGGAAGTGACCGCATAGTCCCGGGTCTCCCGGTTTATGAATATGATGATAATTTGCAAAAAATAACACTTTAAAAACAAGCCATTTAAGGGTGAAAACCCAAAACAGCCCCCAAACGACCCCGTAGGAGGCACGAACACCTCGCTCGGGACAAATATAACTTATAGGAACAGACCGCATAGTCCCGAGTCTCTCGGTTTGAGAGTATGACTATAATTTGAAAAAATCACACTTATACTTAAAAACAAGCCATTAAAGGGTGAAAACCCAAACGAGCCCCCAACCGACCCCGTAAGATGTACGAACACCTCGTACGGGACCAATGTAACTTGTAAGAACTGACCGCGTAGTCCCGGGTCTCCGGGTTTGTGAATATGACGATAATTTGCAAAAGTCACACTTAGACTTAAAAACAAGTCGTTAAAGGGTGAAAACCCAAACCAGCCCCCAAACAACCCCGTAGGAGGCATGAACACCTCGCACGACACCAATGTAACTTATAGGAACTGATCGCGTAGTCCCGGGTCTCCCGATTTGGGAATATGATCAAAATTTGAAAAAATTAACACTTAAAACTTAAAAATAAGCCGTTAAAGGGTGAAAACCGAAACCAGCCCCCAAACGATCTCGTAAGAGGCACGAACACCTCGCACGGGACCAATGTAACATGTAGGAATTGACTGCATAGTCCCGGGTCTCTCGATTTTAGAATATGACGATAATTTGCAAAAAAATACTTAGATTTAAAAAAAAACGTTAAAGGGTGAAATCTCAAACCAGCCCCCAAACGACCCCTTAAGAGGCACGAACACCTCGCATGGGACCAATGTGACTTGTAGGAACTGATCGCGTAGTCCCGGGTCTCCTCGTTTGTGAATATGACAATAATTAGCAAAAATCAACACTTAAAACTTAAAAACAAGTCGTTAAAGGTTGAAAACCCAAACCATCCCCCAAACGACCTCGTAAGAGTCACGAAGACCTCGCACGGGACCAATGTAACTTGTAGGAATTGACCGCATTGTCCCGGGTCTCTCGGTTTCAGAATATGATGATAATTTGCAAAAATCACACTTAGACTTAAAATCAAGCCGTTAAAGGGTGAAAACTCAAACCAGCCCCGAAACGACCCCGTAAGAGGCACGAACACCTCGCATGGGACCAATATAACTTGTAGGAACTGACCGCGTAGTCCTGGTTCTCTCGGTTTGTGAATATGACGATAATTCGCAAAAATAAACACTTAAACTTAAAAACAAGTCGTTAAAGGGTGAAAAACCAAACCAACCCCCAAACGACCCCGTAAGATGCACGAACACCTTGCACGGGACCAATTTAACTTGTAGGAATTGACCGCATAGTCTCGGGTCTTTCTGTTTTACAATATGACAATAATTTGCAAAAATCAAACTTAGACTTAAAAACAAGCCGTTAAAGGGTGAAAACTCAAACCATCCCCCAAACGACCCCGTAAGAGGCACGAACACCTCGCATGCGAGCAATGTAACTTGTAGGAACTCACCCCGTAGTCCCGAGTCTCCCAGTTTGTGAATATGATGATAATTCGCAAAACGCAACACTTAAACTTAAAAATAAGCCGTTAAAGGGTGAAAACCCAAACCAGCCCGCAACGACCCCGTAAGATGCGCGAACACCTCGCACGGGACCAATGAAACTTGTAGGAAGTGACCGCATAGTCCCGGGTCTCCCGGTTTGTGAATATGACGACGATTTGCAAAAAATAACACTTTAAAAACAAGTCGTTAAAGGGTGAAAATCCAAACCAGCCTCCAAACGACCTTGTAAGAGTCACGAAGATCTCGCACGAGACCAATGTAACTTATAGGAATTGACCGTATTGTCCCGGGTCTCTCGATTTTAGAATATGACGATAATTTGCAAAAATCACACCTAGACTTAAAAGCAAGCCGTTAAAGGGTGAAAACTCAAACCAGCCCCCAAACGACCCCGTAAGAGGCACGAATACCTCGCAGGGGACCAATGTAACTTGTAGGAACTGCCGCATAGTCCCGGGTCTCCAGGTTGTTTAATATGATGATAATTTGAAAAAATTAACACTTAAACTTAAAAACAAGCCGTTAAAGGGTGAAAACCCAAACCAATCCCCAAACGACCCCGTAAGAGGCACGAACACCTCGCACGGGACCAATGTAACTTGTAGGAACTGACTGCATAGTTCAGGGTATCTCGATTTGAGAATATGACGATAATTTTCAAAAATCACACTTAGACTTAAAAACAAGCCGTTAAAGGATAAAAACCCAAACCAACCCCCAAACAACCCTGTAGGAGGCACGAACACCTCGCACGGGACCAATGTAACTTGTAGGAACTGATCGCTTAGTCCCGGGTCTCTCGGTTATAGAATATGAAGATAATTTGCAAAAATCACACTTAAAACTTAAAAACAAGCCGCTAAAGGGTGAAATCTCAAACCATCCCCCAAACGACCCCGTAAGAGGCATAAACACCTCGCATGGGACCAATGTAACTTGTAGGGACTGACCGCATAGTCCCGGGTCTCCCGGTTTGTGAATATGACGATAATTAGCAAAAATCAACACTTAAACATAAAAACAAGCCGTTAAAGGGTGAAATCCCAAAGCAGCCCCCAAACGACCCCGTAAGATGCTCGAACACATCTCACACTGGACTAATGTAACTTGTAGGAATTGACCGCATAGTCCCGGGTCTCTCGGTTTTACAATATGACGATAATTTACAAAAATCACACTTAGACTTGAAAACAAGCCGTTAAAGGGTGAAAACTCAAACCAACCCCCAAACGACCCCGTAAGAGGCACGAACAACTCGCATGGGACCAATGTAACTTGTAGGAACTGACCGCGTTGTCCTTGGTCTCTCGGTTTGTGAATATGACGATGATTCGCAAAAATCAACACTTAAACTTAAAAATAAGCCGTTAAAGGATGAAAACCCAAACCAGCCCCCAAACGGCCCCGTAAGAGTCAAGAACACCTCGCATGGGACCAACGTAAGTTGTAGGAACTGACCGCGTAGTCCTGGGTCTCCAGGTTTGTGAATATGATGATAATTTGCAAAAATCAACTCTTAAACTTAAAAATAAACCGTTAAAGGGTGAAAATCAAAACCAGCCCCCAAAGGACCCCTTAAGAGGCACGCACACCTCGCATGGGACCAATGTGACTTGTCGGAACTGATTGCGTAGTCTCGGGTCTCCCGGTTTGTGAATATGACGATAATTAGCAAAACTCACCACTTAAAACTTAAAAACAAGCCGTTAAAGGGTGAAAACCCAAACCAGCCCCCAAATGACCTCGTAAGAGTCACGAAGACCTCGCACGGGACCAATGTAACTTTTAGGAATTGACCGCATTGTCCCGGGTCTCTCGGTTTTAGAATATGACGATAATTAGCAAAAATCACACCTAGACTTAAAAGCAAGCCGTTAAAGGGTGAAAACTCAAACCAACCCCCAAACGACCCCGTAAGAGGCACGAACACCTCGTAGGGGACCAATATAACTTGAAAGAACTAACCGCGTAGTCCCGGGTCTCCCGGTTTGTCAATATGATGATAATTTGCAAAAATCAACTCTTAAACTTAAAAATAAGCCGTTAAAGGGTGAAAATCGAAACCAGCCCCCAAACGATATCGTAAAAGGCACGAACACCTCGCACGGGACAAATATAACTTGTAGGAACTCACCGCATAGTCCCGGGTCTCTCGGTTTTAGAATATGACGATAATTTGCAAAAATTACACTTAAACTCAAAAACAAGCCGCTAAAGGGTGAAAACCCAAACCAGCCTCCAAACAACCCCGTAGGAGGCACGAACACCTCGCACGGGACTAATGTAACTTGTAGGAATTGACCGTGTAGTTCCGGGTCTCTCGATTTTAGAATATGATGATAATTTGCAAAAATCACACTTAGACTTAAAAACAAGCCGTTAAAGGGTGAAAACTATAACCAGCCCCCAAACGACCCCGTAAGAGGCACGAACACCTCGCACGGGACCAATGTAACTTGTAGGAATTGACCGCATAGTCCCGGTTCTCTCGATTTTAGAATATGACGATAAATTGCAAAAATCACAATTAGACTTAAAAAAAAAGCCGTTAAAGGGTGAAAACTCAAACCCGCCCCCAAGCGACCTCGTAAGAGGCACAAACACCTCGCATGGGACCAATGTAACTTGTAGGAAGTGACCGCGTAGTTCTGGGTCTCCCGGTTTGTGAATATGATGAAACCGGCCCCTAAACGACCCCGTAAGATGCACGAACACCTCGTACGGGGCCAATGTAACTTGTAGGAAGTGACCGCATATTCCTGGGTCTCCCGGTTTGTGAATATGACGATAATTTACAAAAAGCAACACTTGGACCTAAAATCAAGCCATTAAAGGGTGAAAACCCAAACCAGCCCCCAAACGACCCCGTAAGAGGCACGAACACCTCGCACGGGATCAATGTAACTTATAGGAACTTACAGCTTAGTCCCGAGTCTCTCGATTTGTGAATATAATGATAATTCAAAAAAATCTACACTTAAACTTAATAACAAGTCGTTAAAGGGTGAAAACCCAAATCTGCCCCCAAATGACCCCGTAAGATGCACGAACACCTCGCACGGGACCAATGTAACTTGTAGGAAGTGACCGCATATTCCCGGGTCTCCCGGTTTGTGAATATGACGATAATTTGTAAAAATCAACACTTGGACCTAAAAACAAGCCAGTAAAGGGTGAAAACCCAAACCAGCCCCCAAACGACCCCGTAAGAGGCACGAACACCTCGCACGGGACCAATGTAACTTATAGGAACTTACCGCTTAGTCCCGGATCTCTCGGTTTTTGAATATAATAATAATTCACAAAAATCAACACTTAAACTTAAAAATAAGCCGATAGAGGGTGAAAACCCAAACCAGTCCCCAAACGACCCCATAAGACGCACAAACACCTCGCACGGGACAAATGTAACTTGAAGGATCTGACTGCATACTCCCGGATCTCTCAATTTGAGAATATGACAATAATTTGCAAAAATCACACTTAGACTTAAAAACAAGCCGTTAAAGGGTAAAAACCCAAACCAGCCCCCAAACAACCCCGTAGGAGGCACGAACACCTCGCACGGGACCAATATAACTTGTAGGAACTGATCGCATAGTCCCGGGTCTCCCGATTTGTGAATATGATCAAAATTTGCAAAAATTAACACTTAAAACTTAAAAATAAGCCGTTAAAGGGTGAAAATCGAAACGAGCCCCCAAACGATCTCGTAAGAGGCACGAACCCCTCCACGGGACCAATGTAACTTGAAGGGATTGACCGCATAGTTCCGGGTCTCTCGATTTTAAAATATGATGATAATTTGCAAAAATCACACTTAGACTTAAAAACAAGCCATTAAAGGGTGAAATCTAAAACCAGCCCCCAAACGACCCCGTAAGAGCCACGAACACCTCGCATGGGACCAATGTAACTTGTAGGAACTGACCGCGTAGTCCTTGGTCTTCCGATTTGTGAATATGACGTTAATTCACAAAAATCAACAGTTAAACTTAAAAACAAGCCGTGAAAGGGTGAAAACCCAAACCAGCCCCCAAACGACCCCGTAAGATGCACGAACACCTCGCACGGGACCAATGTAACTTGTATGAACTGACTGCATAGTCCTGGGTCACCCGGTTTGTGAATATGACGCTAATTTTTAAAAATCAACACTTTAAAAATATGCCGTTAAAGGGTGAAAATCCAAACTAACCCCCAAACGACCCCGTAGGATGCCCGAACACCTCGCACGGGACAAATGTAACTTGAAGGAACTGACCGCATAGTCCCGGATCTCTCGATTTGAGAATATGATAATAATTTATAAAAATCACACTTATACTTAAAAACAAGCCGTTAAAGGGTGAAAACCCAAACCAGCCCCCAAACGACCCCGTAAGAGGCACGAACACCTCGCACGGGACCAATGTATTTTGTAGGAACTGATCGCGTAGTCCTGGGTCTCCACGTTTGTGAATATGATGATAATTTGCAAAAATCAACACTTAAACTTAAAAACAACCCATTAAAGGGTGAAAAACCAAACCAGCCCACAAACGACCTCGTAAGAGGCACGAACACCTCGCACGGGACAAATGTAACTTGTAGGAACAGACCGCATAGTCCCGGGTCTCTCGATTTGAGAGTATGACTATAATTTGAAAAAATCACACTTAGACTTAAAAACAATCCATTAAAGGGTGAAAACCCAAACGAGCCCCCAAACGACCCCGTAAGAGGTACGAACACGTCGCACGGGACAAATGTAACTTGTAAGAACTGACCGCGTAGTCCCGGGTCTCCGGGTTTGTGAATATGATGATAATTTGCTAAAATTAACACTTAAACTTAAAAATAAGCCGTTAAAGAGTGAAAACCCAAACCAGCCCCCAAACGACCCCGTAAGAGGCACGAACACCTCGCACAGGACCAATGTAACTTGTAGGAACTGACTGCATAGTCCAGAGTATCTCGGTTTGAGAATATGACGATAATTTGAAAAAATCACACTTAGACTTAAAAACAAGCCGTTAAAGGGTGAAAACCGAAACCAGCCCCCAAATAACCCCGTAGGAGGCACGAACACCTCGTACGGGACCAATGTAACTTGTAGGAACTGATCGCGTAGTCCCGGGTCTCCCGATTTGGGAATATGATCAAAATTTGTAAAAATTAACACTTAAAACTTAAAAACAAGCCGTTAAAGGGTGAAAACCGAAACCAGCCCCCAAACGATCTCGTAATAGGCACGAACACCTCGCACGGGACCAATGTAACTTGTAAGAATTGACTGCATAGTCCCGGGTCTCTCGGTTTTAGAATATGACGATAATTTGCAAAAAACACACTTAGATTTAAAAACAAGTCGTTAAAGGGTGAAATCTCAAACCAGCCCCCAAAGGACCCCTTAAGAGGCATGCACACCTCGCATGGGACCAATGTGACTTGTCGGAACTGATCGCGTAGTCTCGGGTCTCCCGGTTTGTGAATATGACGATAATTAGCAAAACTCACCACTTAAAACTTAAAAACAAGCCGTTAAAGGGTGAAAACCCAAACCAGCCCCCAAACGACCTCGTAAGAGTCACGAAGACCTCGCACGGGACCAATGTAACTTGTAGGAATTGACCGCATTGTCCCGGGTCTCTCGGTTTTAGAATATGACGATAATTAGCAAAAATCACACCTAGACTTAAAAGCAAGCCGTTAAAGGGTGAAAACTCAAACCAACCCCCAAACGACCCCGTAAGAGGCACGAACACCTCGTAGGGGACCAATATAACTTGAAAGAACTAACCGCGTAGTCCCGGGTCTCCCGGTTTGTCAATATGACGATAATTCGCAAAAATCAACTCTTAAACTTAAAAATAAGCCGTTAAAGGGTGAAAATCGAAACCAGCCCCCAAACGATATCGTAAGATGCACGAACATCTCGCACGGGACCAATGTAACTTGTAGGAATTGGCCGCATAGTCCCGGGTGTCTCGGTTTTAGAATATGATGATAATTTGCAAAAATCACACTTAGACTTAAAAACAAGCTGTTAAAGGGTGAAATCTCAAACCAGCCCCCAAACGACCCCTTAAGAGGGACGAACACCTATCATGGGACCAATGTAACTTGTAGGAACTGACCGCGTAGTCCCGGGTCTCCCGGTTTGTGAATATGACGATAATAAGAAAAAATCAACACTTAAAACTTAAAAACAAGCCGTTAAAAGGTGAAAACCCAAACCAGCCCCCTTACGACCTCGTTAGAGTCACGAAGACCTCGCACGGGACCAATGTAACTTGTGGGAATTGACCGCATTGTCCCGGGTCTCTCAGCTTCAGAATATGACGATAATTTGCAAAACCACACTTAGACTTAAAAGCAAGCCATTAAAGGGTGAAAACTCAAACCAGCCCCCAAACGACCCCGTAAGAGGCACAAACACCTCGCATGGGACCAATGTAACTTGTAGGAATTGACCGCGTAGCCCCGGTTCTCCCGATTTGTGAATATGACGATAATACGTAAAAATCAACACTTAAACTTAAAAATAAGCCGTTAAAGGGTGAAAAACCAAACCAGCCCCCAAACGACCCCGTAAGATGCACAAACACCTCGCACGGGACCAATTTAACTTGTAGGAATTGATCGCATAGTCCCGGGTCTCACTGTTTTAGAATATGACGATAATTTGCAAAAATCACGCTTAGACTTAAAAACAAGCCGTTAAAGGGTGAAAACTCAAACCATCCCCCAAACGACCCCGTAAGAGGCACGAACACCTCGCATGGGAGCAATGTAACTTGTAGGAACTCACCCCGTAGTCCCGAGTCTCCCAGTTTGTGAATATGATGATAATTCTCAAAAAGAAACATTTAAACTTAAAAATAAGCCGTTAAAGGGTGAAAACCCAAACCAGCCACCTAACGACCTCGTTAGAGTCACGAAGACCTCACACGGGACCAATGTAACTTGTAGGAATTGACCGCATTGTCCCGGGTCTCTCGGTTTCAGAATATGACGATAATTTGCAAAAATCACAGTTAGACTTAAAAGCAAGCCGTTAAAGGGTGAAAACTCAAACCAGCCCCCAAACAACCCCGTAAGAGGCACGAACACCTCGCATGGGACCAATGTAACTTGTAGGAATTGATCGCGTAGTCCCGGTTCTCCCGATTTGTGAATATGACGATAATTCGCAAAAATCAACACTTAAACTTAAAATAAGCCGTTAAAGGGTGAAAAACCAAACCAACCCCCAAACGACCCCGTAAGATGCACGAACACCTCGCACAGGACCAATTTAAGTTGTAGGAATTGACCGCAAAGTCCCGGGTCTTTCTATTTTAGAATATGATGATAATTTGCAAAAATCACACTTAGACTTAAAAACAAGCCGTTATAGGGTGAAAACTCAAACCATCCCCCAAACGACCCTGTAAGAGGCACGAACACCTCGCATGGGAGCAATGTAACTTGTAGGAACTCACCCCGTAGTCCCGACTCTCCCAGTTTGTGAATATGATGATAATTCGCAAAAAGCAACACTTAAACATAAAAATAAGCCGTTAAAGGGTGAAAACCCAAACCAACCCGCAACGACCCCGTAAGATGCGCGAACACCTCGCACGGGACAAATGTAACTTGTAGGAAGTGACCACATAGTCCCGGGTCTCCCGGTTAGTGAATATGACGATAATTTGCAAAAAACAGCACTTTAAAAATAAGTCGTTAAAGTGTGAAAACCCAAACCAGCCTCCAAACTACCTCGTAAGAGTCACGAAGACCTCGCACGAGACCAATGTAACTTGTAGGAATTGACCGCATTGTCCCGGGTCTCTCGATTTTAGAATATGACGATAATTTGCAAAAATCACACCTAGACTTAAAACCAAGCCGTTAAAGGGTGAAAACCCAAACCAGCCCCCAAACGACCCCGTAAGATGCACGAACACCTCGCACGGGACCAATGTAACTTGTAGGAAATGACCGCATTGTCCCGGATCTCTCGGTTTCAGAATATGACGATAATTTGCAAAAATCACACTTAGACTTAAAAACAACACGTTAAAGGGTGAAAACCCAAACCAGCCCCCAAATGACCCCGTAAGATGCACGAACACCTCGCACGGGACCAATGTAACTTGTAGGAACTGACCGCATAGTCCTGGGTCTCCCGGTTTGTGAATATGACGATAATTTGCAAAAATCAACACTTGGACCTAAAAATAAGCCATTAAAGGGTGAAACCCAAACCAAACTAACCCCCAAACGACCCCGTAGGATGCACTAACACCTCGCACGGGACAAATATAACTTGAAGGAACTGACCGCATAGTCCCGAATCTCTCGATTTGAAAATATGATAATAATTTATAAAAATCACACTTAGACTTAAAAACAAGCCGTTAAAGGGTGAAAACCCAAACCAGCCCCCAAACGACCCCGTAAGAGGCACGAACACCTCGTACGGGACCAATGTAACTTGTAGGAACTGACCGCGTAGTCTCGGGTCTCCCGATTTGTGAATATGATGATAATTAGCAAAAATCAACACTTAAACTTAAAAACAAGCCGTTAAAGGGTGAAAACCCAAACCAGCCCCCAAACGACCCCGTAAGATGCACGAACACCTCGCACGGGACCAATGTAACTTGTAGGAATTGACCGCATAGTCCCGGGTCTCTCGATTTTAGAATATGATGATGATTTGCAAAAATCACACTTAGACTTAAAAACAAGCCATTAAAGGGTGAAAACCCAAACCAGCCCCCAAACGACACCGTAAGAGGCACGAACACCTCGCACGGGACCAATGTAACTTGTAGGAATTGATCGCATAGTCCCGGGTCGCTCGGTTTTAGAATGTGATGATAATTTGTAAAAATCACACTTAGACTTAAAAACAAGCTGCTAAAGGGTGAAAACTCAAACCAGCCCCCAAACGACCCCGTTAGAGGCAGGAACACCTCGCATGGGACCAATGTAACTTGTAGTAACTGACCGCATAGTCCATGGTCTCCCGATTTGTGAATATAAAGATAATTCACAAAAATCAACACTTCAACTTAAAAATAAGTCGTTAAAGGGTGAAAACCCAAACCAGCCCCCAAATGACCCCGTAAGATGCACGAACACCTCGCACGGGACCAATGTAACTTGTAGGAAGTGACCGCATATTCCCAGGTCTCCCGATTTTTTAATATGATGATAATTTGCAGAAATCAACACTTGGACATAAAAATAAGCCATTAAACGGTGACAACCCAAACCAACCCCCAAAGGATCCCGTAAGAGGCACGAACACCTCGCACGGGACCAATGTAACTTATAGGAACTTATCGCTTAGTCTCGGGTCTCCCGGTTTGTGAATATAATAATAATTCACAAAAATCATCACTTAAACTTAAAAACAAGCCGATAAAGGGTGAAAACCCAAACCAGCCCCCAAACGACCCCGTTAGAGGCACGAACACCTCGCACGGGACAAATGTAACTTGAAGGAACTAACCACATAGTCCCGGATCTCTCGATTTAAGAATATGACAATAATTTGCAAAAATCACACTTAGATATAAAAACAAGCCGTTAAAGGGTAAAAACCCAAACCAGCCCCCAAACAACCCCGTAGGAGGCACGAACACCTCGCACGGGACAAATGTAACTTGTAGGAACTGATCGCGTAGTCTCGGGTCTCCCGATTTGTGAATATGATCAAAATTTGCAAAAATTAACACTTAAAACTTAAAAACAAGCCGTTAAAGGGTGAAAATCGAAACCAGCCCCCAAACGATCTCGTGAGAGGCACGAACACCTCGCACGGGACCAATGTAACTTGTAGGAATTGACCGCATAGTCCCGGGTCTCTCGGTTTTAGAATATGACAATAATTTGCAAAAATCACACTTAGACTTAAAAACAAGCCGTTAAAGGGTGAAATCTCAAACCAGCCCCCAAACGACCCTGTAAGAGGCACGAACACCTCGCATGGGACCAATGTTACTTGTAGGAACTGACCGCGTAGTCCCGGGTCTCCCGGTTTCTGAATATGATGATAATAAGAAAAAATCAACACTTAAACTTAAAAACAAGCCGTTAGAGGGTGAAAACCCAAACCAGCCCCCAAACGATCTCGTAAGAGGCACGAACACCTCGCACGGGACTAATGTAACTTGTAGGAACAGACCGCATAGTCCCGGGTCTCCCGGTTTGTGAATATGACGATAATTTGCAAAAATCAACACTTTAAAAACATGTCGTTTAAGGGTGAAAACCCAAACCAACCCCCAAACGACCCCGTAGGATGCACGAACAACTCGCACGGGACAAATGTAACTTGAAGGAACTGACCGCATAGTCCCGGATCTCTCGATTTGAGAATATGACAATAATTTGCAAAAATCACACTTAGACTTAAAAATAAGCTGTTAAAGGGTGTAAACCCAAACCAGCCCCCAAACGACCCCGTAAGAGGTACAAACACCTCGCACGGGACCAATGTAACTTGTAGGAAGTGACTGCATATTCCCGGGTCTCCCGGTTTGTGAAGATGATGATAATTTGCAAAAATCAACACTTGGACCTAAAAACAAGCCATTAAAGGGTGAAAACCCAAACCAGACCCCAAACGTCCTGGTAAGAGGCACGAACACCTCGCACGGGACCAATGTAACTTATAGGAACTTACCGCTTAGTCCCGGGTCTCCCGGTTTGTGAATATAATGATAATTTGCAAAAACCAACACTTAAACTTAAAAACAAGCCGTTAAAGGGTGAAAACCCAAACTGGCCCCCAAACGACCCCGTAAGATGCACGAACACCTAGCACGGGACCAATATAACTTGTAGGAAGTGATCGCATATTCCCGGGTCTCCCGGTTTGTGAATGTGACGATAATTTGCAAAAATCAACACTTGGACCTAAAAACAAGCCATTAAAGGGTGAAAACCCAAACCATCCCCCAAACGACCCCGTAAGAGGCACGAACACCTCACACGGGACCAATGTAACTTATAGGAACTTACCGCTTAGTCCCGGGTCTCCTGGTTTGGAATATAATGATAATTCGCAAAAATCAACACTTAAACTTAAAAACAAGCCGTTAAAGGGTGAAAACCCAAACCAGCCCCCAAATGACCCCGTAAGATGCACGAACACCTCGCACGGGACCAATGTAACTTGTAGGAAGTGACCGCATATTCTCGGGTCTCCTGGTTTCTGAATATGATGATAATTTACAAAAATCAACACTTGGACCTAAAAACAATCCATTAATGGGTGAAAACTCATACCAGTCCCCAAACGACCCCGTAAGAGGCACGAACACCATTAAACGGGACCAATGTTACTTATAGGAACTTACCGCTTAGCCCCGGGTCTCTCGGTTTGTGAATATAATGATAATTCGTGAAAATCAACACTTAAACTTAAAAACAACACGTTAAAGGGTGAAAACCCAAACCAGCCCCCAAATGACCCCGTAAGATGCACGAACACCTCGCACGGGACCAATGTAACTTGTATGAACTGACCGCATTGTCCTGGGTCTCCCAATTTGTGAATATGACGATAATTTGCAAAAATCAACACTTGGACCTAAAAATAAGCCATTAAAGGGTGAAACCCAAACCAAACTAACCCCCAAACGACCCCGTAGGATGCACTAACACCTCGCACGGGACAAATATAACTTGAAGGAACTGACCGCATAGTCCCGGATCTCTCGATTTGAAAATATGATAATAATTTATAAAAATCACACTTATACTTAAAAACAAGCCGTTAAAGGGTGAAAACCCAAACCAGCCCCCAAACGACCCCGTAAGAGGCACGAACACCTCGCACGGGACCAATGTAACTTGTAGGAACTGACCACGTAGTCCTGGGTCTCCAGGTTTGTGAATATGATGATAATTTACAAAAATCAACACTTAAACTTAAAAACAAGCCATTAAAGGGTGAAAACCCAAACCAGCCCCCAAACGACCCCGTAAGAGGCACGAACACCTCGCACGGGACAAATGTAACTTGTAGGAACAGACCGCATAGTCCCGGGTCTCTCGATTTGAGAGTATGACTATAATTTGAAAAAATCACACTTAGACTAAAAAACAAGCCATTAAAGGGTTAAAACCCAAACCAGCCCCCAAACGACCCCGTAAGAGGTACGAACACGTAGCACGGGACCAATGTAACTTGTAAGAACTGACCTCGTAGTCCCGGGTCTCCGGGTTTGTGAATATGATGATAATTTGCTAAAATTAACACTTAAACTTAAAAATAAGCCGTTAAAGAGTGAAAACCCAAACCAGCCCCCAAACGACCCCGTAAGAGGCACGAACACCTCGCACAGGACCAATGTCACTTGTAGGAACTGACTGCATAGTCCAGGGTATCTCGGTTTGAGAATATGACGATAATTTGCAAAAATCACATTTAGACTTAAAAACAAGCCGTTAAAGGGTGAAAACCCAAACCAGCCCTCAAACAACCCCGTAGGAGGCACGAACACCTCGTACGGGACCAATGTAACTTGTAGGAACTGATCGCGTAGTCCCAGGTATCCCGGTTTGGGAATATGATCAAAATTTGAAAAAATTAACACTTAAAACTTAAAAACAAGCCGTTAAAGGGTGAAAACCGAAATCAGCCCCCAAACGATCTCGTAATAGGCACGAACACCTCGCACGGGACCAATGTAACTTATAGGAATTGACTGCATAGTCCCGGGTCTCTCGGTTTTAGAATATGACAATAATTTGCAAAAAAAACACTTAGATTTAAAAACAAGTCGTTAAAGGGTAAAATCTCAAACCAACCCCCAAAGGACCCCTTAAGAGGCACGCACACCGCGCATGGGACCAATGTGACTTGTAGGAACTGATCGCGTAGTCTCGGGTCTCCCGGTTTGTGAATATGACGATAATTAGCAAAACTCAACACTTAAAACTTAAAAACAAGTCGTTAAAGGGTGAAAACCCAAACCAGCCCCCAAACGACCTCGTAAGAGTCACGAAGACCTCGCAGGGGACCAATGTAACTTGTAGGAATTGATCGCATTGTCTCGGGTCTCTCGGTTTTAGAATATGACGATAATTAGGAAAAATCACACCTAGACTTAAAAGCAAGCCGTTAAAGGGTGAAAACTCTAACCAGCCCCCAAACGACCCCGTAAGAGGCACGAACACCTCGCAGGGGACCAATATAACTTGTAGGAACTGACCGCGTAGGCCCGGGTCTCTCGGTTTGTGAATATGACGATAATTCGCAAAAATCAACACTTAAACTTAAAAACAAGCCGTTAAAGGGCGAAAATCGGAACCAGCCCCCAAACGATATCGTAAAATGCACGAACACCTCGCACGGGACCAATGTAACTTATAGGAATTGGCCGCATAGTCCCGGGTGTCTCGGTTTTAGAATATGACGATAATTTGCAAAAATCATTCTTAGACTTAAAAACAAGCCATTAAAGGGTGAAATCTCAAACCAGCCCCCAAACGACCCCTTTAGAGGGACGAACACCTCGCATGGGACCAATGTAAGTTGTAGGAACTGACCGCATAGTCCCGGGTCTCCCGGTTTGTGAATATGATGATAATTAGCAAAAATCAACACTTAAAACTTAAAAACAAGCCGTTAAAAGGTGAAAACCCAAACCAGCCCCCTAACGACCTCGTAAGAGTCACGAAGACCTCGCACGGGACCAATGTAACTTGTAGGAATTGACCGCATTGTCCCGGGTCTCTCGGTTTCAGAATATGACGATAATTTGCAAAAATCACACTTAGACTTAAAAGCAAGCCGTTGAAGGGTGAAAACTCAAACCAGCCCCCAAACGACCGCGTAAGAGGCACGAACACCTCGCATGGGACCAATGTAACTTGTAGGAATTGACCGCGTAGTCCCGGTTCTCCCGATTTGTGAATATGACGATAATTCGAAAAAATCAGCACTTAAACTTAAAAACAAGCCGTTAAAGGGTGAAAAACAAAACCAACCCCCAAACGACCCCGTAAGATGTACGAACACCTCGCACGGGACGAATTTAACTTGTAGGAATTGACTGCATAGTCCCAGGTCTCTCTGTTTTAGAATATGACGATAATTTACAAAAATCACACTTAGACTTAAAAACAAGTCGTTAAAGGATGAAAACTGAAACCATCCCCCAAACGACCCCGTAAGAGGCACGAACACCTCGCATGGGAGCAATGTAACTTGTAGGAACTCGACCCGTAGTCCCGAGTCTCCCAGTTTGTGAATATGATGATAATTCACAAAAAGCAACACTTAAACTTAAAAATAAGCCGTTAAAGGGTGAAAACCCAAACCAGCCAGCAACGACCCCGTAAGATGCGCGAACACCTCGCACGGGACCAATGTAATTTTTTAGAAGTGACCACATAGTCCCGGGTCTCCCGGTTTGTGAATATGACGATAATTTGCAAAAAACAACACTTTAAAAATGAGCAGTTAAAGGGTGAAAACCCAAACCAGCCTCCAGACGACCTCGTAAGAGTCACGAAGACCTCGCACGAGACCAATGTAACTTGTAGGAATTGACCGCATTGTCCCGGGTCTCTCGATTTTAGAATATGACGATAATTTACAAAAATCACACCTAGACTTAAAACCAAGCCGTTAAAGGGTGAAAACTCAAACCATCCCCCAAACGACCCCGTAAGAGGCACGAACACCTCGCAGGGGACCAATGTAACTTGTAGGAACTTCCGCGTAGTCCCGGGTCTCCAGGTTTGTGAATATGATGATAATTTGAAAAAATTAACACTTAAACTTAAAAACAAGCAGTTCAAGGGTGAAAACCCAAACCAGCCCCCAAACGACCCCGTAAGAGGCACGAACACCTCGCATGGAACCAATGTAACTTATAGGAACTTACCGCTTAGTCCCGGGTCTTTTGGTTTGTGAATATAATGATAATTCGCAAAAATCAACACTTAAACTTAAAAACAAGCCGATAATGGGTGAAAATCCAAACCAGCCCCCAAACGACCCCGTAAGAGGCACGAACACCTCGCACGGGATAAATAAAACTTGAAGGAACTGACCGCATAGTCCCGGATCTCTCGATTTGAGAATATGACAATAATTTGCAACAATCACACTTAGACTTAAAAACAAGCCGTTAAAGGGTAAAAACCCAAACCAGCCCCCAAACAACCCCGTAGGAGGCACGAACACCTCGCACGGGACCAATGTAACTTGTAGGAACTGATCGCGTAGTCCCGGGTCTCCCGATTTGTGAATATGATCAAAATATGCAAAAATTAACACTTAAAACTTAAAAACAAGCCGTTAAAGGGTGAAAATCGAAACCAGCCCCCAAACGATCTCGTGAGAGGCACGAACACCTCGCACGGGACCAATGTAACTTGTAGGTATTGACCGCATAGTCCCGGGACTCTCGGTTTTAGAATATGACGATAATTTACAAAAATCACACTTAGACTTAAAAACAAGCCGTTAAAGGGTGAAATCTCAAACCAGCCCCCAAACGACCCCGTAAGAGGCACGATTACCTCGCATGGGACCAATGTAACTTGTAGGAACTGACCGCGTAGTCTCGGGTCTCCCGGTTTGTGAATATGATGATAATAAGCAAAAATCAACACTTAAACTTAAAAACAAGCCGTTAGAGGGTGAAAACCCAAACCAACCCCAAACGATCTCGTAAGAGGCACGAACACCTCGCACGGGACCAATATAACTTGTAGGAACAGACCGCATAGTCCCGGGTCTCCCGGTTTGTGAATATGACGATAATTTGCAAAAATCAACACTTTAAAAACATGCCGTTAAAGGGTGAAAACAAAAACCAACCCCCAAACGACCCCGTAGGATGCACGAACAACTCGCACGGGACAAATGTAACTTGAAGGAACTGACCGCATAGTCTCGGATCTCTCGATTTGAGAATATGACAATAATTTGCAAAAATCACACTTAGACTTAAAAACAAGCCGTTAAAGGGTGTAAACCGAAACCAGCCCCCAAATGACCCCGTAAGATGCACGAACACCTCGCACGGGACCAATGTAACTTGTAGGAAGTGACCGCATATTCTCGGGTCTCCCGGTTTCTGAATATGATGATAATTTACAAAAATCAACACTTGGACCTAAAAACAAGCCATTAATGGGTGAAAACTTAGACCAGCCCCAAAACGACCCCGTAAGAGGCACGAACACCTCGCACGGGACCAATGTTACTTATAGGAACTTACCACTTAGTCCCGGGTCTCCCGATTTGTGAATATAATGATAATTCGTAAAAATCAACACTTAAACTTAAAAACAAGCCGTTAAAGGGTGAAAACCCAAACCAACCCCCAAATGACCCCGTAAGATGCACGAACACCTCGCACGGGACCAATGTAACTTATAGGAAGTGACCGCATATTCCCGGGTCTCCCGATTTTTTAATATGACGATAATTTACAAAAATCAACACTTGGACCTAAAAACAAGCCATTAAAGGGTGAAAACCCAAACCAGACCCCAAACGACCCCGTAAGAGGCACGAACACCTCGCACGGGACCAATGTAACTTATAGGAACTTACAGTTTAGTCCCGAGTCTCCCGGTTTGTGAATATAATAATAATTCGCTAAAATCAACAGTTAAACTTAAAAACAAGTCGATAAAGGGTGAAAACCCAAACCAGCCCCCAAACGACCCCGTAAGAAGCACGAACACCTCGCACGGGACAAATGTAACTTGAAGGAACTGACCGTATAGTCCGGGATCTGTTGATTTGAGAATATGACAATAATTTGCAAAAATCACACTTAGACTTGAAAATAAGCCGTAAAAGGGTAAAAACCCAAACCTGCCCCCAAACAAACCCGTAAGAGGCACGAACACCTCGCACAGGACCAATGTAACTTGTAGGAACTGATCGCGTAGTGCCGGGTCTCCCGATTTGTGAATATGATCAAAATTTGCAAAAATTAACACTTAAAACTTAAAAACAAGCCGTTCAAGGGTGAAAATCGAAACCAGCCCCCAAACGATCTCATGAGAGGCACGAACACCTCGCACGGGACCAATGTAACATGTAGGAATTGACCGCATAGTCCCGGGTCTCTCGGTTTTAGAATATGACGATAATTTGTAAAAATCACACTTAGACTTAAAAACAAGCCGTTAAAGGGTGAAAACTCAAACCAACCCCCAAATGACCTCGTAAGAGGCACGAACATCTCGCATGGGACCAATGTAACTTGTAGGAACTGATCTCGTAGTCCCGGGTCTCCCGGTTTGGGAATATGATCAAAATTTGAAAAAATTAACACTTAAAACTTAAAAACAAGCCGTGAAAGGGTGAAAACCCAAACCAGCCCCCAAACAACCCCGTAAGATGCACGAACACCTCGCACGGGACCAATGTAACTTGTAGGAACTGATCGCATAGTCCCGGGTCTCTCGATTTGTGAATATGACGATAATTTGTAAAAATCAACACTTGGACCTAAAAACAAGCCATTAAATGGTGAAAACCCAAACCAACCCCCAAACGACCCTGTAAGAGGCACGAACACCTCGCACGTGACCAATATAACTTATAGGAACTTACCGCTTAGTCCCGGGTCTCCTGGTTTGTGAATATAATGATAATTCGCAAAAAATAACATTTAAACTTAAAAATAAGTCGTTAAAGGGTGAAAATCCAAACCAGCCCCCAAATGACCCCGTAAGATGTACGAACACCTCGCACGGGACCAATGTAACTTGTAGGAACTGATCGCATATTCCTGGGTCTCCCGGTTTGTGAATATGACGATAATTTGCAAAAATCAACACTTTAAAAACAAGTCGTTAAAGGGTGAAAACCCAAACCAGCCCCCGAACGACCCCGTAGGAGGCACGAACACCTCGCACGGGACAAATGTAACTTGAAGGAACTGACCGCATAGTCCCAGGTCTCTCGGTTTAAGAATATGACTATAATTTGCAAAAATCACACTTAGACTTAAAAACAAGTCGTTAAAGGGTGAAAACCCAAACCAGCCCCCAAACGACCCCAAAAGAGGCACGAACACCTCGCACGGGACCAATGTAACTTGTAGGAACTGACCGCGTAGTCCTGGGTCTCCAAGTTTGTGAATATGATGATAATTTGCAAAAATCAACACTTAAACTTAAAAACAAGCCGTTAAAGGGTGAAAACCCAAACCAGCCCCCAAACGACTCCGTAAGAGGCACGAACACCTCGCATGGGACCAATGTAACTTGTAGGAATTGACCGCATAGTCCCGGGTCTCTCGGTTTGAGAATATGATGATAATTTGCAAAAATCACACTTAAACTTAAAAATAAGTCGTTAAAGGGTGAAAACCCAAACCAGCCCACAAACGACCCCGTAGGAGGCACGAACACCTCGCACGGGACCAATGTAACTTGTAGGAACTGACCGCGTAGTCTCGGGTCTCCCAATTTGTGAATATGATGATAATTGGCCAAATTAAACACTTAAAACTTAAAAACAAGCCGTTAAAGGGTGAAAACCCAAACCAGCCCTCAAACAACCTCGTAGGAGGCACGAACACCTCGCACGGGACCAATGTAACTTGTAGGAACTGACGGCGTAGTCCCGGATCTCCTGGTTTGAGAATATGATGATAATTTCCATTCCTATATGTAATCTTTTAGTTTGAGTAGATTTTTTTTTGTAAATTATTGGGTTACTAATATCGTATCTTTTTTGTATCCTATTTTTTTGGAGGATAACAGTTTATCGTTGGCATTTATTCACGTGGAACACATAGAGAACTCAATGGTTTACAACAAGGGGTTTATTCATGATTCCATTTTTTTGTGTTATGGTCGTGCGGGCTTTTGTAAGTTAATTGTTATATTTTGTGGCCGTGCGGGCTTTATATTAGGCAGGTTTTGTATAAACAGGTTTTGGAATGTCCAAAACATAAAGGAAACTCTGCCCAATTTTTTTTTGTCCTGTGAACTATTAAAGACTTGTAATATTTTGAAGTTTGTATGTACATTAGTTTATCAACAACGTGCAATATTTTTAATTTGTGAATTTTTGTTCTTTCAAATAATTATTTTTTTTCTTTTTATAAAAAAATTTGGCACAGTTCAAAATCGTGGCAAAAGTGTATCATATTTTGGCACGATTTTGAACTGTGCCAAATTTTTTTAAACTGTGCTAAATTTGGCACAGTTAAAAAGTGTGCCAGAAATATCAAATTCTAGCACGATTTAAAAGTGTGCCAGAAGTGTTCCTGTTTGGTCAAATCTGGCACACTTTTGAGTCGTGCCAGAAAAAAATGGCCATTTTGGAACACCTATTCTGGCACAGTTCAAAACCGTGCCAGATTTGATCTGGCACAGTTTTAAACCGTACTAGATTCCTGTTTTTGGTGTAGTGTATCCAGTCTCATTTTATTATTCAGTTATTCGTTATTCTTCGTATGGATTGAATGTGGTTTATTATTTAATCTAAATTGTTGTGTGTGGGTTTAAAAATGATGTAAAAGTTTTTGTCACTGGCTTAATTAATTATTAGGTGATTAATAAGGTAAATATTTTTTGACAGTGATGCTAAGAATGAACCAATTGGATACTTTGATTTAATTTAATAAAGGATTGATCACCGGGTATTTAATTGGGCGGAGTGTCACTGGTGGTATCAGAGCATCAAGTTCTAGAGTCTTTAGGATCTGTGCGGCTTATTATGCTTTCAGCATAGCGTTCTGAGATGTAGAACCCTATTATTAGGATTGTTGCATTCATGATTATATGTTTATGTCTTTTGCTATTTTGAGATTTTTGAACTGAGGACTTATAGAATTTCTTTCTCATTTCAGATGCCTCCCAAACGTGCACCACGGGTCACCAGGAATGCCCAGCCCGAACCTTAGCCAGCTCCGACCCAGGGTACGATGAATGCTGCCGAGGTAGCCGCCATAGTTGCACAGTCGGTTAATACAGCATTAGTAGTGGTGCAGCAGGCCCCACCCCAGACGCAGGCAGTAGAACATGTGTTCCCTTCTGCTTGGGAACGAGTTTAAGATTCCTTTCAGAAGGCACACCCTCTAGAGTTTTGGGGAAATTTTGACATTGTTGTGGCCAGCCAATGGAAGAAGAATATCCAGAGGCGCCTGAGGATGTACGAGTGCACAGAGGTCCAGAGCTAGATACTAGCTACGTTTAATGTAGTGGGAGTAGCATTATAGTGGTGGGAGTTCACTACCACCACAGAGGAGTGAGATAGCATGAGTATACAGGATTTATGTGTGCGATTTGATCTCAAATACTTTCCTTCTATCGTCCAGATTGAGATGAGTCGGAAATTGGATCTTACCCAGGAGGGGAGGACAGTTGCTGAGTATGAGGAGGAGTTTACGAGATTGACCAATCTGGTTCCAGGAGAGGTACCTAGTGAAGAGAAGGGGATTCAGTTGTTCACCGATGGGTTTACTTGGAGGATTAGGCAACATCTTCTGGATAATATTTCCCTAAAGAGTTACATGGATATGCTAAATGTTGCATTACTTCATTGCCAAGACCACCTCTTCTATATAAAAGGGAGCAAACGAGCAGAAGAGTCCAGCCAGCACGACAGGATCGGGGGAGGCAGTGACAATGGGGCATAATTAGCTCAGGGACAGTCCAGGCAGGGTAAGCAGAGTTCCCAGTAGGGAGATTCTATGAAGTATTTCATATCTGGAAGTTTCAGACATGGTCATCAGGGCCATCAGTAGTAACAGGACCAGCATGGCCATCAAGGCCAACAGGGCCAAGGTCAGCAGGGTCATAGAGGAGGTAACTTCACTGGTCGATGTTTCTCTTATGTCAATACTAGCCACAAGAAACAGGATTGCCCCAACAAGGGCAAGTTCCCGCAGCAGCAGGGTGCTCATCAGGAGCCTTAGAAGCCTATATTTCCCTCAGCCCTTCTAGTGCCACCTCAGATGCCAGCATTACCTGCCATTCATGTAGTTCCACCTCAACAGGGTCATTTACAATATGGGCGTGTATATAACATCCAGCAAGTAGCAGTTCCTCAGGCACTGCCCACAGTTGAGGGTATGTTTTCTATTTAGGGGACTATGGGGCTTATTTTATTTAACATAGGGGCTTCACACTCTTTTATTGCCACTATATTTTCATGAGCCGTAAGGCAATTAAACACCACCGATAGTACCATTACCTGTGTACACTCACCGTTGGGAAATGGCACACTTTTTATCTTTATCTGTCGGGGTGGTAGTGTAGATATTGGGAGACTCATTTTACCTGCCGATAAGCTTGTGTTAGATATGTCGGAGTATGACGCCATTATTGGCATGGATTGACTAATCGCTTATAGGTCCATGATTGATTGCTATAGTAAGAGCATTGTGTTTGTTATAACAAGTCACGAGATTTTTTGGTGGCGATGCCTCATCCCAAAGGAGTCTCGTCCACTCACTTGTATTATATAGAGGACGAGACCTCTAAGGAGGTGGTGATTCCCTTAGATTCCATTCCCGTTGTATGTGAGTTCGTCGATGTGTTCCAGGAGATACCGGGTTTACCACCTAGCAGGGAGATAGAGTTTGTGATAGACTTGGCTCCGATCACTCGGTCGATAGCCCGTGCGCCGTATCGTATGGCTCATGTGGAGATGAGGGAGTTACGTGATCAGATCGAGTAGCTTTTGGGACAAGGACTTATCCGTAGGAATACCTCGCCTTTGGGTACTCCAGTGTTGTTTATGAAGAAGAGATATGGATACTTGAGATTATGTGTCGATTATCGGGAGTTAAATAAAGTCACGATACGGAATAAATATTCGTTTCCCCGAATTAATGACTTATTTGATCAGTTGAGAGGTGGTGTCTACTTCTCGAAGATAGACTTGAGGCCAAGGTACCACCAGTT
The DNA here is from genome assembly GCA_949130495.1 of Sambucus nigra. Taxonomy (NCBI): domain Eukaryota; kingdom Viridiplantae; phylum Streptophyta; class Magnoliopsida; order Dipsacales; family Adoxaceae; genus Sambucus; species Sambucus nigra. The sequence goes on along the minus strand of OX422213.1, from coordinate 631,571,244 downwards.
ACATATCGGGGAGCAAGATGTGTCTAAGACTACCTTCTTGACAAGATATGGGTCCTATGAATTCCGAGTTATGCCATTTTATCTAACCAATGCATCGATCGTATTTATGGACTTAATGAACAGGGTGTTCAGAGAGTTCTTAGATCGGTTTGTTATCGTCTTCATTGATGACATTCTAATTTATTTCAGGACCGAGGAGGAGCACGCCGAGAATTTATGTCGGGTATTGCAGACACTACGTGAGCATCAGCTGTATGTGAAGTTGGAAAAATGTGGGGTGAAATTTTGGGGATTATCATTTCGGAAAGGGGTAAATCGGTTGACCCGAGTAAAGTGTGAGCGATGAGGGAGTGGAGACAGCCCACGACACCGACGGAGGTACGCAGTTTCTTGGGATTGGCAAAATATTATAGGCGATTTATCCGAGGGTTTTCGAAGATTGCGGGTCCTTTGACTAATTTGACTCACAATGGCGTGCCATAAGTTTGGGATAATGCGTGTCAGTTGGCATTTGATGAGCTGAAGGATGCGCTGACTTCAGCACTGGCTCTTGCTCTACCAAAGCCAATAGTGGAGTACCTAGTTTACACCGATGCGTCCCTATAGGGACTTAGGGGAGTACTTCAATAGGAGGATTGATACTTGTTCTCTTGTGTGACTTGTTTTCTTGATTCGTCGGTCGTTGCGGTCAAATTTCGAGTATCAAAATTTCCTTGAAATCACCTACAAAACTTGTTAAAAATTCAGTATCGTGGTAAATTCTGGTATCAATCAAATTTTAGGCGTCGAAACCATTATCGTGAAAATTTTCAATTTCAATTGTTATAAAAATAATCTTTTTGTGTTTTTAATTTTTTTTATATATATTTAAAAACAATTTCAAGGGAGAAAATGAAAATTTATGCAATTAAAATGACTAGGAAAAATTTAAAAAAAAGTAATAGAGTTTAGAATTTATGAAAAGAAACAAGAGATGGGATTACACCTCGTAGTTAAACTAATTTAATGTCCTAATTATTCATTTGAAAAGTTCAAAATAATATTGAATTTAAACTCAACTCTCGTTACAATCCTAAATTCAATTTTATCTTTTTCAACAATTAAATCCGGAATTATCACTACATATAAAAAGTAAGATTCATACTTGTTTTAAAAATAATCTTTTTCAGCAATTAAATCCGGAATTATCACTATATGTATACCCTTGTGTTATATTCTGAATTAATATAAGTTGTTAACACTTAACTATTAAATGAGAAATTACCACTTATGTTGGAGAGTTATAGAATCATATAATAACGTGATATACGGGTTATATGGGTGTATACATTGCGGGATGGTTTAGAAGTCTTATGACTACAAACCTGTTAGGTGTGCAATGTTAACTAGAATAATTTAGAGGTATGTTAGGCTTGCACAATAGTTAAGAGGTGAGAATTTCAAGTGCTAGCCGAAAAGCTAACATGTATATGGTATTTTCCTGTCAGCATTTTAAATACTTGCTAAATGTTTTCAAACCATTTTTATACTTGGGCTTTGACCCATTTCCTACAAATCTATTTTCCTATGTTTATTATTTTAGGTGTCCAGCCACAGGGACTTCCAGCTTAGGAGCCCTCTGAAGTTTGACTTGTTGCAGCTATTGTGAAAGTTGAAGGTCCTCGTTATTAGATGCCTCCACTATCTATCCATTTTGATTTTTATTGTAGTTATATCAGTCAGGGAATGTCGGCCACTCTTAGTTTAGCTATCTCAGAGATTGGACTCTTTCATTACAGTTATTGGATTTAGTTTTATTCAGATATTATTGTTTTGGATTTTAGGCTGGTGTGTTTTATCCAGTCTCCTTTTATTATTCCATTATTAATTATTCTTCGTATGGATTGAATTTAGTTTATTATTTAATCTAAATTCTTGTATGTGGGTATAAAAAGGATGTAAAAGTTTTTGTTACCATCTTAATTAATTATTAGGTTATTAATAAGGTAAATGTTTTTCGACAGTGATGCTAAGAATGAACCAACTGGATACTTTGATTTAATTTAATAAAGAACTAATCACCCGGTAATTAATTGGGCTGGGTGTCACGAACCATGGTGGAAATGGGTGTATATGGTTCAAATAGGGTGGAATACACTAAAAATGATGTTTATGGTGGTAGAATGGTGGAAAAGTGGTGGGGAGAAGCCCTCCCTTGGTGGAAGATCATCCTCTTCCCTCTCTCTCTCTTCTTACATTTTCCTCCCAATAAAATTACCTAAAAAATCCTTACAAAACCCCCTCAAAGATCAAAAATCTTGTTTTACCCAATCTGGGCTAATCTGGGCTTGACAACTACCAAATCAAGGGCTAGAAATATGACAGCGCACACGGGAAATCTGATTAAAAATTCTTGAGACATGTCGTTCAAATGACATGCGTATCTCGTTTGTGCGACATCTCAACCTCGTTCGAAGTTTGGCTTTGTGTGACCTTCGCGTGACATGAACTGTAATGCAGTGGGATCTCGTTTGAAGGTCTTCTTCTTTCGACCTTCGCGCGAGATGTCTATTTCTCTTCTAATGACAGGCCAATGTCGTTAAGATGACCCTTCTTTATTTTCTTTTATTTTCTTTAATTTTTAACTCACAAGTTCCTGATAATTTCTCATCAGTCCTTTCTCCGTTCCAACTTATACAAAATTTAATTGAATTACTCAGACAGGGTATTACACTTATACTAATGTATTCAAGTGACACTCGTGATTTCAAAATTCCTTCTTTAACTGAACAGTATTTACATTGAATGAGCCTAGTTACCTTTATAATACCTAACACTTCTTCAAAAAGATGATTACAGCGACATTTTCAAAATATTTTAGTAGTTTTGTAATAGTTTTGACAACTCCAAGTCATGAAATGAAATTAGATAACATTGAAGATCCAACAATTAACAATCAAGAAGTGGTGGCTGGAATTAAACAAAAGGGTGGTTCTAAAAATCTTTAAAAGGACTCTTTTTCGTACCTTACTGTTGAGGAGAAATCGGCTCTTAAATATAATTTAAGGCCTTCGGCTTCTCATTCAAAAATTCGTAAATATGGCATCTGAGTTTGGTGACCTATATTTCCCTTTCCAAAATATATCACCTCTTAAATTTTTCTCCATCATTATAATTAGATATGTAGGCTACTAAATCACAATGATTGAATAAACAATAATGTGTATGCAAGGTCATAAAGTATCAAAATCCTAGCATTTAATATCATAAATGGACCCGAAGGCAACCAAAACACGCATGATATAAATTCATAGGTCTAATATGTTTCTCTCTGGAATGGAGAACTATAATGAACACTAATCCTTACAATATATAAATATTAGAGATAAATATACATTTATGCATAAACACCTGTAATACATGAATAATTTACATTATTTTCTATTGTTTAATTTGAAATTCATGAAATATTTTATTTTGTTGTAATGTGAAAATCAAATAGATGAGGACTAGCATAAGACATTAGGTTAATAATAATAAATGAGTAAGACGTAAATCATTCACTTTCACACCATTAAGTATAATGTCAAAACATACGTGTGGGAACCAACTTACATAGAAAGTATCTGTAAGAGGGTAGTTTAGATAAGATGGAGGTGTAACCCCTTTTGGAGTACAGTAATGACAATTTAATCAAGAAGCACCTTTGACTAAGTAGAATGTGCAATCACAAATCTATAGAGATGAATTCAATTTGGACTCGCAAGAACTCTCATGTATAACTCAAGAAAAGCAATAAAGAAACTGGGAAGTAACTCGTCTAGAGAGAGAAAAGTGAGCACCCTAGACACACCTTGGCAGGCAGCCAAACACACCAACCACCCTCAAAGATCTCTGACAAGCATTAAAAGCTTCGTAATAAATAACAATGGTGGGTGGGTGAACTCTAGTATTAATGTGGTTTATGCCAAATTCATAAGACAGGAAAGATTAAGTCTTTGGGATGATATTGCTGAAAGTTCTATCAGGTGCAACCGAATTCCTTTGTTAGTTGTGGGGGATTTCAATATTATCTGCAATGGAGCTAAAAGATTTGGAGGAAGACCAATCAACTTGGGCAGTGCATCTGATTTCAATGCATGTATATCAAGTAGTTCTCTTCAAGACATGGGGTTCTTAGGGTCTAAATTTACTTGGAGTAAAGAAGTCAAGGGTTCTATGATGTTTGAAAGATTGGATAGAGGTTTAATTAAATCCAATTGGCTTAATTGTTTCCTTAATTCAACTTTAAAACACCTGAACAGAAATTGCTCTGATCATAGCCCCCTTTTAATTTCTATCCCTAGTCCCACTTTTAAAGTTCCTAAACCTTTTAGATTTCTGAATTTTTGGAGTGATCATGAAGATTTCCTTTTAACTGTCAAAAGCTCCTGGGATAAATATTCAACAGGTAGTCCAATGGTAATCTTTGCATATAAATTGAAAAGGTTGAAAGGCAGACTCAAAAGAGTGGAGTAAAATCCAATTCAAAGATTTATTTGCTAATATTAAGGGTCTAGAAGATCAACTAGAAGAAGAAGAATTGATTTTGGAGCAGATGCCAAGTATGGAGCAAAGGGAGAACTGTTCAAAAGTTAGAGCTGAATTAAACTCAACTTTAGCTAAAGAAGAGCAATATTTGTTTCAGAAATTTAGAAGAGAATGGATAGATAATGGAGATAGAAATACTAGATTTTATTATTCTCAAGTGCAGCAACAAAGAAGAAGAATGTGGATTCACTCTATAAAATATTAGCAAGGAAGAAGTCAAGAAACTCAAGAAGAGATTGCTAACATATTTACATCTTATTTTTCTTCTTTATTTTCTGCAGGTAAGCTTGAAGACAAAGGATTGTTGTTTAGTATTCGAAAGCTCATTTCTGAAGAAAATAATTTCAATCTATCAGCCATTCTAGAAGAGGATGAAATTTTGAAGGCAATTAAGGGCATAAACTTCAGCAGTGCTACTGGATCAGATGGTTACAAGGGTACTTTTTATGTCAAATATTGGGAGATTATAAAGGAGGACTTCACAAAGGAAATTCAATCTTTCGTTTTGGGAGCTGAGATTCCTAAATCTTAGAGTTCAACTCAAATTTGCCTTATTCCTAAAGTTAATAGACCATCCTTTTGCAAGGATTTCAGACCAATTAGTCTATGTAACTTTAGTTATAAGATAATTACCAAGATTATTAACTCAAGATTAGGTCCTATTCTTCCAAATTTTATATCACATAATCAATCAGGTTTTGTTAAGGGGAGGTGCATACAAAATAATATCTTATTGGCTCAGGAGATGTTTCATTTACTAGATAGAAAAGTGCAAGGAAGTAATGTTGTTATAAAGCTAGACATGGCCAAGGCATATGATAGAGCTTCTTAGATCTTCATTATTAAATCATTAAGAGCTTTTGGATTCTCAGAAACTTTTATAGATGTAATATGGAGATGCATATCTTCACCTTGGTTCTCTATTTTAATTAATGGCCAATCTATGGGTTTCTTTCAACTTTCAAGAGGTATTAGGAAAGGGGATCTTATTTCCCCAAGCTTATTTATTATTATGGCTAAAGTTTTCAGTAGAGGTTTGGATTCCAGAATGTTTAATGGTACAATCAATCATTTTTCTCATCCAGGGAATTGTCCCTTGATAAGTCATTTAGGTTATGCAGATGATCTGATAATTTTCACTAATGGAAGTAAGAGGAGTTTGCAGCAGTTGAGGAGGTTCTTGAGTTATTATGAGAAGGAATCGGTCCAATTAATCAGTCAAGACAAAAGTTGCTTTAAAATTAGCTCCAAAGCATCAACAGCCACAAAGAGTAGAGTAGCAGATGTTACTAGTTTCAAAAGTGTTAATGGTCACCTCTCCTACTTGGGTAGCCCTCTCTTTACATGTAGAAGTAAGTCTACATACTTTGATTATATTGTCCATTCTATTGCTTCTAAAATTCAGAGCTGGAAATCCAAGTTTTTAACTTTGGGAGGTAGAATTACTCTAATAAAATTTGTTCTCTCTTCTATACGATTGTATATTCTGTTGGTTTTAAACCCTCCCATATTGATTTTAAAATCCATTAATTAGTTGATCAGTTCTTTCTTTTGGGGGGGTGAACAAAGACTATGGGAAGAAATTTCACTGGTTAAATTGGGATTCTATTTGCTTTCTGAAAGGAAAAGGTGGGGTAGGTATTAGAAATTTGAATACAGTTATTACTGCTTCAAATATCAAACTTGCTTAGAATCTGAAAGAGGGATCAAGTTTATGGGATCAATTTTGTAATGCTAAATATTCTAATATGGAAGTCTCCAGTGGATCTAAATGTTTCAAAATAATTCAATCAGCTAGGACAGTAGTAGAGGAAAACTCAACATGGATTGATAATGTTCTGATATAGAAGACATCTTTTAATGGTGTCTTTTCTTTTCAATCTGCTTATGAGATTGCTAGAGTTTCTATGTTAAATTCATTGGCTTTTAATTCTTTATAGCACCCAAAAATACCTCCAAATATTTCAGCTTTTGGTTGGAAAGTGCTTTCCAAGTGTGTTCCAATATAAGAAAAGGTGCAATCAGTGGGTATAAGGCTAGCTTCAAGATTTCATTGCTGCCATTCTAATATAGAATCCTTGAACCATCTGTTCAGAACTGGTCCAGTGGCTTTGAAGGTATGGAATTACTTCAATGGAGTTTTGGGGATCACTCAGTTACCAACTATAATTCATGGATCTATAATAAAATGGTGGTTACCGGTAGGTTCTTCTGAATTTTCTAAATGGTTTTATAGGTTTGTACCTCTTAGTATTATCTCGAAAATATGGTTAAGCAGAAATAAGGCTAATTTTGAATCAAAACCTATGAAACACTTCATCATTATTGAGAAGGTTATTCAGAGAATTTCAGAATATAGTCAAAAAGCTATCTTTGAAGGAGGTCATAGAGATTTTGATCAGGATACTTTGAGTATTTTTAATATTACTCTAAAGTGGCATCCTGATAGAAATAAAGTTTTCAAAAGATGGATCCCTCCAAATTCAGGTAGTATTAAAATCAATTGTGCTGGAACAGAGGAGGCTAGTAACAGTTATGGAGCATGTGCTATAATGAGAGATGATCAAGGTAGACTGTTAAGGGATATACCCATGTATGGGCAACAAGGTTCTCTTATAGAAGTTCAACTTCAGGTGCTTAAGGAAAGTATAAAGTTTTGTTCAGAAACTAATATCCCTCAATTTGAAATTGAAACTGATTCCAGTGTTATATTCAATGGCCTCTCTTCATATCTTAGATGTATTCCTTGTCAATATACACAAGCTTTCAAAAACTTGAAGTCCTTTCTCAACATCTCCAAACTTCAATCAAGTTGTGCCCTAGAGAATTGAACAAATCAGTTGTGGCTTTATCTTCCTCTTCTATCTTTCATAAAGGCTTTTATACCTTTTATCATCTTGAAGACACTCCTAGATCCATCAAAAAGGCTATTAGGCTAGATGCTCCAAGGTTTCTTTTTTCTAGATAGGCCTGTAATCTTTTATAATGCCACTTGAGAGGGTTATTCTCTTTTATCTCAATAAATTTTATTTTATTTAAAAAAAACTCTGGTTTTTCAATAAATCTCTCTCTCTAAGGTATATGTTTCTCTGTCAATAACTTCTGAACTCTCAAAAAAGAACACCCTTTCCTCAGAGGTGGTTGAGGCCCTTAAATTACCCCCACACCACTCTCGAGATGACTCGGTCATTAATAAATTTGAAAGACATCCCTCATACTTTATATCGTAAATATTAAATTCCTGATGGACTAGTCAGCTCCACGTCATAAACACTAAATGCCAAGACATGCCTTTTGCCTAACCACTGTGCGTTAGAGGGCTATCACCACAGAGGTGGCTCACCAACTGTCTGGGAACTCCAAATACCACAATGGTTTACTCAAGTGCAGATTTAACATTGCCTAGCGGGCTAGTGACATCACATAAAGTAAGTGTGACATTAAGTAGAGGGTTGTTTGGTTCATAACTCAACGCTCGATGGAACTCGAGACTGCTTTGCCCACGGTTCCACGGTCAAGGTCCTTTGGTGTTTTTACCAGGTGTGTCTAAGATGGTCAGGACAAGCCCTAACGGTGCCTCACTTCTCAATCCTCCAATCCAAGTCCCTCTGAAGTTCCCACAGTGAGGTCATTCGATAGAGCATGAAAGCTCACCTAGGCCCTGCTAAGCCTAGTCTCTCGCGAGTACTATTTGACCTCACGCCAAATGACATTACAATCCTTACATCATTACAGTCGTTATAGCTCATAGTCAATGTGAACAAAAGATACAATAAGACTAAATAAAATAATAGGACCAAAGGATGAGCTCTCTCAACCAGCTTCTTTGATGGAAGATCCCCCTAGGCCCTGAGCTGCATCGTTTGAGCTGCCTCGCTACCTCAATGAGCTGCATCGCTTGAGCTGCATCGCTGCCTTAGTCTCTTGAGTCTGCTGTATTAGCTGGGTAGATTATCCCTAATCTCGAGATTATCTTCAAGCCCCCCTACGGTATCCAAAATTCTCGAAGATTAAATTAACACACAATATCATTATATGCAAGGTAACTTTAAGTTGTTGATGTTTTCAGGATACTTAATTTGTTGACATGTTAGTTAATTTCAGAAATCATTGCATCCGCATTTGATGTCCTATAATCTTTTAATCAAAAAAATATGTCACCCACTAATATTCAGTTAATTATATCTACCATACTTATGGCATTTTCACTTAATGTCCAACACTATAAATTATGATTAAGTTAATTCACATGATACACCAATAATTAATATTCACATACATGAGTTTAACGTTCACAATTTCATATTATAACCTGCGTTTAACATCTAATCCAATAAATATGAACATAGAGGTAAACTTGAACCATATATCTAATATCGATACCTATGAATTATAGCCTGTGTTTGACATCGAATTCAACTGAAACATGAATTTTGATATCAAAATTGAATCATACATCTAATATCCACAACTTTGAATTGTAGAATGCATTTGGCGTTTAATCCAACTTAAATATGAATATTATTAATCCAAATCTAATCATAAATATAGTGTCCACACATGAATTATAGCCTACGTTTAGCAACTATTCGATCTTAAACATTACCATTAGTATAAAAATTAAATCATAAACATAATATCCATACATATGAATTATAGCATGCATTTTCCATATAATTTAATATAAACATTAATATTAGTAATAAAGTTGAATCACACATCATATATCCCACACATATGAATTATAGTACATCTAGTTCAACACAAACATGAATATTATAACAACATGAATAAACAAAATAGCCCATGTGGTGGAAAAATACATAATATTCGGGGAACTCATAATTTTTGCCAAAAAAATGAGTTATCACCATAGGGTTGTGTATAATCACTTCAGGATCTCAGTATAGTTTGAGGAATTTAAAAATTAATTTTCTAGAGTGAGATATTGATGTCAACATTATTACCAAAAATGATAAAAATGCAATTTTGAAACCCGAAACGACGTCAAAACGCAAAAATAAGGTGATGGCCATTATATACAATGAGTTTTGTTTATCTCAACGTTTCCAAGTGACCCTGTGTGTTTCATAAAATTCTGAGCAAGTTTAGACTTTTCATTCCAATCATTGAGTATTGGCGATAAAAAAAACGTCGCAAAAAGTCTCAGACATACATAATCTTTTTTAACAAATTTAATTACATAAGAAAAGTATCCGGAGACAAAGCAATTTAATGTAGATTTTTTATAGGCAAACATCAATAAAGGAAAAATATGTGATCTTAAATTTTAGCTCTGATACCACATGTAAAACCATTCTTAAGAACACCATAATATTAATCAAGAATCCATTAATATGATTAAAATTTAACATAAAATTGTTCTTCTTAAATAGGATCTTGGATCTTCATGTTTTCACAAATTATGCTAAATCATATAGAGGACTTACTTTGATCTAATTCTCTGATCAATTTTTTCATAGAGATCCCACTTTAATCATACTAATAATTACTCCAGCATAACCTTCATCACTTTGATAGAAAAAATAATAATGTTGGAATTTTGGAATTTTTTCTGTTGCTCAATATATTGTATATTGTTATGTAGATTATTGATGGAATATAATATGTTCTATATATGGTAACAGAGGCACTAATTTCTTGTTAAAATATAAGACTACCATTAATCACGGTAGAATTTGAGTAAGAAACTAACCCACCATTATTATCCTCAATACTCCCTCCGTCCTAAATTAAGAATCCACTATTCTAATTTTGGGTTGTTCCAAATTAATAGTTCACTTTTTTATTTTTTGGACATCATCAATGTTCCAAATTCCATGATAGTGAACAAGTGTTGATTTTAACCATTGATTGAGTGTATCCTTAATCTATACAAAAAAATGGATAGGGACTCTTAATTTGGGATGGAGCGGGTATTTAGATAACTTATCTAAATTAATCCTTACAAAATCTAAATCCTTATGTGGACCATATTAAGTAGGACTCGTATTTAATTAAATAATTAATTTGGAATTATCTTAATTTAGAAATTAAAAAATAATTAAATATTGTTAACATCAACCTAGTAGTAAACTAAAACCATTGAAAATCGAATCAATCCAGAAAATTCTGTATGGTGTTCATGTCAATTGAACTTGCCACCTTAAGAACTCCCACATATATGATTTACATTTAAACAATCACTCAAAATCTTGAAAGATAAAGATATATTCTAATACTAAATTCGAATTTAAGTTTAGATGAAAAACAACACATGATAGAATAATAGTGTATTGAACATGTAATACTTCATCAAAAAAATGAGCTATTAATTTCAATATTTTTCTATAAGAGATTGGTTTATTTCTAAAAGGAAAAATAATTTTGTAGATATCTAAAGTACACCTTATCCGGCTAACTACTGAGATAGATATCACAGCCATTGGATAAAATTATTATTTTTTCTTATCTTAAACCTCCTTAATTATATCATGGAGTGTTGGTAAAGTATACGCTATCAAACTTTCCTTGTAGTGATAAAACAACCTAAATGTAGGAGCATATGCCTATCTATTAAATTGAATCACTAAAGATGATGACCAACTTGAATGGAATTTCAGTAAAACAAAATCATTAATCATGTCTTACCTAATATTTAAATTGATCATATTATTAAATGTATAAGCACTGCTAGTTTAAAAGATTTTATTAATGACAATTTATTGAATTATTTTGATAGATGGGGGGATCCTCTATCTCCGTATCTTTTTATTATTACATTTGATACTTTGCTTATATCATTTACTGACCCTAGTAAGTGTAATATTATATGCCTTTTAAGGGCTTTGAAATCTGGTCCTAAAATTCTGGCTTTAGCTTTTTCGGATGATTGTATGTTATTATATGGGATATTAAACCTATAATAAAAGTAATATTATAGTTTGGACCCAAAAAATATAAATGCATTAAACAAATGACCAGTTTATGTGTGATTCAGCAAATCATCATTCTTATATTAACGGGGAAGGGAGGGAGAGTTGTATATTTCTTAGAAGAACAAAGGACGATGGAGTGCAAGGGTTGTTAGCTTAGAGTCCAAGTCCCCATTAGCAAATCAATACCTTCAAATTAGGTGAGGTGGCCCTTATTTATAAGTATAAGACTCCTATGAATCTAGGTTTCTCTACTTTGAGTTTATCCTTAGTGATAGAGTCGTGTTACAATTTAATTGTCCATGATGCATGAAGATTTTTTAAGATTCTAACTTAGACCCCCTAACTATTCAGCCGACCACGTACCTTGGTCTCTGAGAGTCACGTGTCAGTCTACATGGCGTGGTCGGCTACATTCCCATCAGTTATTTTTAAGTCCCACTTATAAAAACATAATAAATGCTAAAAGAAATTATTTTCTAGGGATGTATGTCTATAAGGGACCTGAGAAATATCTAGGAATACCTTAAATAACTCGACGGATAACTAAATCTATTTTCCCGAATCTCATATTAAATTAGGTAATAAATTGGATGTTTGGTATAATAAATTTCTCCCTTTCTCAGGTCGAACTACTTTTATCAAATCAGTCACTACTATTCACCCTTCTTACACGATGTCTTCTTTAAAGATGCCTATTATAGTTCTGGGAGAATTTACTAAAAATATTAAATATTTTTTTGGAAGGCCAGTAAGGACTCTAAAAAGAAATCTTCCCATTCTTAGTAACCGGCAGCTTCTCCAAAAAATTTACCAACGCTTGACCTTAGTGATTTATAATTATTAATAATACATATGTAAAAAATAATTTGGAATTATTAAGGGGTATCTTGGTTGTACCACCCATTTAGTTTTGGTAATTAGACTTTACTCACTATTTTGTTTTAGTATAACTTTACCACTAAAATTCGATGGAAAAAGTTAGTTGACTCCTCAAACCGTTATCTTTTCTACAAAATTTCAAATACTCATATTCTATATTATTAAAGGTCGAATCCACATATAATTTTATTTATTTACTTAAGCCACTTTATTAACTTGATATATTAGTTGAATTAGATATTTTATTTTATTTTTAAACGTAGTTTTTTAGTAACGAAAAAAATATTTTTTTTTCGTTTTTGCATTAAATAAGAAAAAAAAATGTTTTCATTTTTTTTTGTCTTAGTTGTATTTAGATAAAAAATTAATTTTTTGATTCCTTTTTTCTTCCCTATTTTATTTATTAAAAAGACTAAATTTTATGTTTTTTGTCCTAGTTTTTATCTATTAAAAGAAAAATAAACCCTTTTATCCCATTTTATATTTGTTAAGAAGAAACTAAAAAATGTTTATTTTTCTCTTTTTTGTCTCCATTTTTATTTATTCAAAAAATAAAAACTATGTTTTTTCCTAGTGTTTTATTTATTAAAAAATTATTTTTCTTTTTTATCCCATTTTTTATATGTTAAACAGAAACAAAAAATTATTTTTTCGCTTTTTCATCCTAGTTTTTATTTATTAAAAAAAAGATCTGTTATTCGTCCTCGTTTTTAACTATTGAAAAATTAAAAACTATTTATTTGTTCTCTCTTTTGTCCCACCTGATCTTGTTACAAAAAATATTTTTTTTATTTTTCTCTTTTTTGTCCTTGTTTTTATATAAAAATGATTTTTTAGTTCTATTTTTTATCTAATAAAAAATTAAAAACTACTTTTGTTCGTTTTTTGTCCTAGTTTGTGTCTATTAAAAAATCAAAAGCATTTTGTTGTTTTTTTGTCCCTTTTTTTATTTACTAAAAGGGGAATGAGAGGGAGAAGTTTAATAAACAAAACCGAATAAAAAATAGCTATTTATTTTAATGAGTAAACCAGGGATCAAAAATATAACAATAATCATTTTTTTAATAAAATAAATTGGAACAAATAAGAGAATTTTTTTTTTGTTGTTTCATAAATAAAAACTAGGACGAAAAACACAAGAAAAAAAAAGGTATTTTTTATTAAATAAAACTGGAGCAAAAAAGGAAACTGAAAAAATTACAATTGAGAAAAAAAAAAGAAAAAATAATAATTAATTTCTAATTTAAAAAAATAAAAACTATTTTTTGCTTATTAAAAAATAATAAAAAACTGTATTTTATTTTTCTAAATTTTTTATTAAAATATATATTTTAATTAATATATTAAGGTGATAAATGTCTTAAGTAAATAAAGAATAATAAGTGGGTTGAGCTTTAGTAATGTAAAATGGGGATAGTTTGGACTTTTGTAGAAAAAATATATGTTTGACTAGTCAAGCAACCTTTTTCATCCACTTTTAGTGGCAATGTCTAAAATAAAAGTGGTGGATAAAGTCTAGTTACCAAAACTAAATGTGTGGTTATATTCAAAATACATCAACTATTAACTAATGATAAAGCTTTATGGACTCATGTGTTTAGACAAAATATTTTTCTCCTACTAATGTTTTAAATTCAACCATTAACAATAAGGATTCTTGGTCTTGGAGAGATATTAATTAAATTAGTTATTTCAAAACACATGTAAAATGGTCCATTGGAAGATATGACATTAGTTTCTAGAATGATTATTAAGTTGGCAATACTACGTTAGCTGAAGATGTTGAACAAACCTCTATAAATTCTAAAAATCTTAAAATAAGGGATTTTCGTTTGGAGGGAACTTCTAATTGGAACTTAGATAAATTAAAAACTTATCTCCTTGATGATATCATAAATAACACTAAAAGCATACGCCAATTTTTGATATTATAGACAGTCCATTATGGGGACTTAATAATTTTGGGAATTTTTCAATAGAATCAACGTATAATTGACTTTACAATAAAAAGGAAAAACATTTCAGCAATTACCTTGGAATAGAATATGGCTCATTCTTTGTAATCAAAAAGTTAAATCATTTATATGAGTTTTATACCATAACGTTTACCTACAATCGATATTCTTGTACAATTGTCATATTTTACCCACAAAATATTGCATGTTGTGTGGTACTATTGATTCTAATATGCATTGTTTTAAGGATTGCTCGACTTTTAATGACATTGAAAATGCAATTGTCCATATTCTTGAAAAAATATACTATTTCATAATAAATTGTTCTCATATTAATGCTAGTACTGTATTTGAGTAAATTTCTACGATATGGAGAATATGGTAAGAGCAAAATGCTTCCATGTTTAAAAATGAATTGATTCAATTACACTTACGTAATCGCAATGTTAGGAATGATGTAATTGAGTCACCTCTTATTTTACATCAAAAAGACAATGACTTTTATTAGAGTAAAAATATCCAAAGTGTCCAATGGCAACCTTCTCCTTATTGTTTAAAATAAATACTAACGAGTTTGTGAAAATATATGTGTGAGAATAGGAGGAGTGGTACATAATGGTGCAGGTCACTTCATAGCCGAGTTTGCCAAAAATATAGGGAGCACAGCAAATGATATAATTGAACTTTGGGGAATAAGAGAAGGCTTAATGTTAACTAAATCTTATGGGCTTAAAAATTCATATTGAATGGGATTATATCTCTAACTTTAAATTGATCTACATATCCTAAATTTTCCAACCTAACTCTCCAACAAATAATCAAGGATTTCAACATTCTGGTTAGGGAATTGGACCTGGTATGGATGTCTTTTTGTTACCAGGAGGCAAATGGAGTGCTGATATTTTCTCAAACTTTGCCAAGGATACCCCGAAAATAGATTTTGGTTTTTTAACAACACTTTTATCAATTCATCAAGTTCTTATTTTGGATATGATGGATTTATACCTCGGTGATGGATTGTAATGAAACTTGTACCAAATTTTTTGTTAGTTTATTTTGAAAAAAAAATGAGGCGCAATATAGTTATACATCCATTTTTTTCAGAAAGTAGCAATTAGTTCCATGCACAAACAAGCCTTGTAACTATTTTTCTCTTTTATGAATCACTAAACCACGCACCAAATAGTTTTGTGACGGTTGGTTTTTTTGTGACCGTCAGTTTTTCGACCAGGGTCGATCCTAAAATGTCATAATATTTAAGAGGACCTTTTGCTCGGGACCTTTATATATAGTGACAATTACACAACTAGAATTTTAAAATCCTAAAAATAACCACGTTGACAACTGTGGTCCTCTAATTTCATGGTTTAAGACAAAATCGGGTTTGGTTGGTTAGCACTAAACAAGCAATTTTTTTTATTTAAGGCATTAGGCATTTGGGGGACCTAGGTTGCCTATGCCCTAGACCAGCTCTGATGAGAACCATGCCAAAAGTGTAAAAAGTAATTACCCCATTATTAATACATTTGCGACAGTTGACACCTCTTTTTTTAAACTAGTTAGTGTACATGTGTGTTGCATGTATGTAACAACCCCCATTTTTTCACGTAATGAATGGGGCTTGCCAGTCAATTAATATCATTCTCAGCATCAGCATAAACTAAATTATATATTAAAGGCCCATAATTAAATTTTAAATCAACATTTCCATAATAAGTATATAAATCCAAACCAATATAAAGTGCATGATAAGTCTTGCATAAAAGTAAGTATCACAACCCAACATAATGTAAATAAATAAATCTCGAGCTTATGCCCATACAAATGTCTCAAATAAATAACTATGACTAGAAAAGCACCTCAGCTAGAGTCAATAATCTGAAAAGCTAATAAGTACGAGAGACCGTAAGGCTGGCGGAGCAACAGTTTCGCTATCCCTATCTTGGAGTAACCTGGGGGGTACATTTAAATTATAGTCAGAGCCCTAAGTGTGAAAGAATTAAATTAATCAATTTAAGATGCAATAATATTATTGATGCACGATAAATATTCCCCCTCGTCGCTCACATACGATTAACATCTCACCCCTCAGATAAGTGTGATATTACCCGCATCCCAATAAGTCTTAGTTAATAAGTGTGACAATGCGTCAATGTAAACAGTAATGGATTTGACGATACTTAGATACCTAAGTGAACCAACTATATTTAATTGTTAAATTCCATAATATCCCAGTCTTATAAGTCTCACATAAATGGCATAAACATCGATTATGCATCACGGAAAAAGGGCTTGTAGTTTATATTTACATCTTTAGACAATTCAATTTATCTCATTTAAATTCCGGGTAATTATATATATATATATATATATATATCCTTTCATATATTTGACACACAAAGGCATCTACCGTTGGTGTCTGGTTCGTACTCTAGCGGCAAGTCTGGAGGAATCTCTTATTCTAAGTGAACATCACAAAACACACATAAGTTGGGGGTGGTCCCTACTCAGGATGTCAGTTCACAGCTCATACCTAGCGGCGACAAACGCTATTAGCGTCAACACCTACCTCTCGTAGATGGCACCTCTACGTAGTACCTATATGACCTATACAATCGCCAAGCCCACCTGTGCCGACGTGTGGTACTCGGTCCTAACGCACAAACCCTCAGGCCGATAGGACAGTCCGCAAATATTGGTATGTCCACACAAATACACAAAAATACATATTATTATCTCACATAATATGTATGGGTAACTACTCAATAATTACCATAAAAAAGTCCCACATAAGATTCCCAATTTTTCATTTATTAATAATTTACCATCCACTGAATTATTAATTCCATTTCATTGAATAATTACTTGATCAGCTAGTTAAATGTAAATTTACTCATTAAATGTGAGTACATTTGTATTTTTAATAAATTCCCTATTGGTTCAAACATGGTCCCACCATCTTGCTAGGAGTTCTAAAAATACACTTAACCAACCCCCAGGCCCAAATCACTCAGCCCCTAGGGCCTAATCGATTCGATTCTTGGCCGAATCAATTTTGTTCTTGTCCAAATCGATTCCCCGCCAAGCCGAATCAATTCGCTCCAAGATTTAATCGTTTTGGACCTTGGCAGAAGCCCAAATCTGCTTGTTTGTTCTAATACAGGATTGGTAGTTTTCATTCCAAATTCACTTTTAAAGGATTATTTTACTTCATAATTATGTAGCTGAGTCCCTACAACTTAATTAGTCCAGTGAGGATCATCAATTTCATAAATCAATCCAAATTTCATGCCCAATTCTCAGAATTTATGAATATAGAATAAGCATTCAAACTCAGATTTTACCCACAATTCCAACAGTGTTTAATTCATGACATAAGGCATCTAACAAGGATTTATATAAGGTTTACATATCACAATCAAACATTAACGTCATCTACATAAGATCATCAAGATATCCCCAATGACCTACCAAGAATCCTAAGGTTTCTATCCTCAATTTCAAGAATACGATACCTAGATTTCTGGGTCATAATTTTATGTTAATTTCAATCCTCTACATGCATAGAATAATTTATTCATCATCAAATCATCAATATTAAACCTAGATCCCAAAAATCTTAAGGGTCATTATAATGCATCAAGAAAATACATTGAAAAGTAAATTGAGCAAGAGAATTCTTGCCTTAGAAATTTGTGGAAAAACCCCTTGATTTCTTCTTGATTTCTTACCCTTTTTCTCCCATTTTGGTTCTCCTCCTTTCCTCTCTTGATAGCAGTTAAGTTTAGGTTTTTCTTATGAGTAGTGGGTAGTGGTTAATCTTCCCTTAAACACTAATTATTCTCAATTCTCGAGTTGGGTTAAAAACCCAAGTTTTGGACCCCCCAATGGGCCCAAATTCATATCCACACTGGCCCAAAAGTTTCTCAATTTATATACTTATGACCCGGGACCATTTCTAAGGATTTAAAACACCTACACGAGCCTCTAACGCTTCCCAAAATGCGTCCCAAACATTTCTATTTCACTTAGACATTTTTATTATGTTTAAACCACACGCGCTTGTAAATTTATTGACGTGTGATTTATTTTTCACTGGTGAATTCATTATACCAAATTGAGTCTTATATTTATGTAATCATGAATAAATATTTATTTTCAATTTAAATCTTACCCATTTAAATTTAAATCCGTCTGATTTAATTTATTCCCAAAATTAATCCGAAATCATTTAATATATTTACATCGTAATATTTTATTCTGAAATTATGGGGTATTACATTCTCCTCCTCTTATAACAGAATTTCGTTCTCAAAATTTGCTGAAGCTTAACCTTATACTTTAATCCACGTTATTAATAATTAGTCCATACCCATATCCTATGGGATAAAAGAAAAGGCTCACCCCTGCCTATCATAACATCACTGGGTGTTCATATTCCACATTATATGTACATACACATAACATTAACAAAGGTGAATGACACATATACATCTAATTTGTACCATTCATACCAAGCATATCCATATCAAGTATATCACCACATATGTATATGAAAAAGAAAATAATGATCTTAGTATCTGACTTCCTTCAACTCCCGACATTTTCCAATTTCGTGCATGGGACGTCTTGCAAGAGAAATCCAAACAAGGAACCCTCTCGATACACTATTGTATGGCTTAGTCAGTTATTGAAGTCCGTCGGCCCAAGATTAAAAGAAAATGGGAATAAAAATAAGTGTGTGAAGTAATCATGTGAATTCTAACTTTTTTCTATTGCCAACTAAAGTCTCATATCGCCTAAGGGACACACAAAATCCCAATAAATTAACCCATTTAATTATACTAAGAAAAATAACCCAAAATTTCCTAGGGTATAACATATCTCAGCTCCCAACATTTGCTACTTTCATGCGTGGGATGTCTCACAAGCAAAATCCAAATAAACCCTCCTGATACACTACTGTATAGCATTGTCGATCGATGAGATTGGTCAGTACAGGACCCACGTCTATAATGTGCTTAATTAATTTATAAGGCTCCTCAGGCCCTATAGTTGCCCATTTAAACATATTTAGACTTAAAGTGTCACAATTCCTTTAGTATTTTCCGCCATGAAAATAAACATTAATGCCAACTAGTCACACTACATTCGACTATTAATTTTAATTATTTCTGTAAAAATCAACACAAACCCATACCCTCACACACGAGGCACTATAGGTGCCTGTCCCTCAACTCGCGAATGAAATAATGTAAAACGCTTAGATAAAACGGGGTCTACCCTCCCCAATGTGCAAACGAGATAACATTTACTTCAGAGTACTGTGCACTAGTGCTAAACTAAGTATGTCTTACCAAATAAAGGAATTTGGGATCATACCATCGCTGTCTATGCTGGCGTTGGTCCCTCTACTAATGCGAGGTGATACACGCGTTCGTACTTCAGCTGCGGCAACTGTCCCTGAGGTGGAGCGGGTAACGCTGGTGCGAATGGCATTATCGCCACTGGTTGGACCTATAGTGGTTAACACTCCCCCTGGGGTGACCGATGTCCTCGTTGTCCCCCTAACTCCTGCGCCACTCGATTTTCCTGAGGGCACTTCCTGACGAAGTGGCCCTTCTTTCCACAAATGTAGAAATTTCCCTGGAACTGATGTCTATCTGGATGTAGCCCCTAATGGCCCTGATTTTGATGTCCTTGGCCTTAGCGTCCTCTCTGTTTTTGGCCCTGCTAGCCCTGGCCCTGTCGGCCCTATCTGTTCCCATTATTGAAACCTCTAGATCTCTTATGTTGCTCTGAAGATTGAGGACCCCAAGATTCTTAGGCCTCCTAATTGTTACTCCCATTTGCCTTACTCTGTTGGTGGGACATCTCGGAGTGATGTCTTTTCTCCCCCTTATGTTTCTGTAATGCCTTATGATCCTGGCAATGCAATAAGGTAGCATTCACTACCTGGTTAAATGTGGTGAAAGTTGTATTCCCCAATAATGATTGTCTGATGTGATAAGTTATCCATGCACAAACTTCTCTATCTTCCACTGCTCTGTACTCACATCATCCTTAGCAAAATAGGAAAGAGCGATAAACTCTTCCTCGTATACTACCACAGTGCGACTCCCCTGCTTGAGACCCATGAACTTATTTTGCATTTCGGATTGCATCGCCTGAAAAAATTACTTCCCCTCAAATCTCTCCCAAAACTCATCAATAGTATGATTGTCCCTCTCAGTAATCGTCGTAATTGCCTCCCACCACTCAAGTGCGCCCCCACTAGTTGAAATGAAACTGACATCTGCTTCTACACTGGTGTGCACTCTACCATACGTAAATGTCGTTGAATATCTCTTCCACCTGCTCGCCACTACATTATTCGGATTGCCAGCAAACTCCGAGGTTTGGCCTTTAGTGAAGGCCTCCCTAACTCTGTCCCAAATCAATCCATGGGTCTGGACTGGTAGAACCGCCTGCTATGGGTGTGGTAGCTACTGCTAAGGCTACGGTGGTGGTAAATTCCTTAAGATAACTGCCATGGAGGAGGACACTGCCTGAGCCATTATAGTGGTGATCTCTATCGTTCCTACCGCAGGTGGGGCTGGAGGTGGCTGTTGTTGCGACTCCCGCTGAGCCCCTCCACTGTAGATTATGAGGTGGCACGCCTCGGTCTACCTCTCCTACAGTTTTCCATCTGAAAGAAAATGAGGTTGTATTAGTAACAGATCGTAAAGAATACAATGATTCCTAAACATATGGCTCTATACATCAAAGAACACAACGCATAACGTAACGAGCTCAAACACAGATGCTAAGGACACTAGAACCATGCTCTGATACCAACAGTTACAACCCCCATTTTCTCACGTAATGGTTGGCCGGGCACAATACGCCAAAGATGGGGCTTGTCGGTTAATCAATACCATTCTCAGCACCAACTTAAAATAAATTATATATTAAAGGCCTATAATTAAAGTTTAAATCAACATTTCCATAATAAGTATATAAATCCAAACCAACATAAAGTGCATGATAAGTTTGACATAAAAGTAAGTATCACAACCCAACATAATATAAATCTCGGACTTACGCCCATACAAATGTCTCAAATAAATAACTATGAATAGAAAATCACCTAAGCTAGAGTCAATAATCTGAAAAGTTGATAAGTACGAGAGACTGTAAGGCTGATACAGTAATAGTCCCGCTATCCCTGTTTAGGAGTAACCTGGGGGGGTTATTTAAATTATGGTCAGATCCCTAGGTGTGCAAGAATTAACTTAATCAATTTAAGATGCAATAATACAATTGATACAAAATAATTTTTTCCCCTTATCGTTCACATGCGATTAACATCTCACCTCTCAGCTAAATGTGATATTACCCGCATCCCAATAAGTCTCAATTAATAAGTCTGTCAATGCGTCAATGTAAAAAATAATGGATTTGATGATACTTAGATAACTAAGTGAACCGACTATATTTAATTGTCAAATCCCATAGTATCCCAATCTTATAAGTCTCACATAAATGGCATAAACATCTATTATGCATCACAGAATAAGGGTTTGTAATTTATGTCTACATCTTTAGACAATTCAATTTATCTCCTTTAATGTCAGGGTATATATATATATGTGTGTGTGTGTGTGTGTGTGTGTGTGTATATGTGTGTGTGTGTGTGTCCTTTCATATATTTGACACACAAAGGCATCTACCGTTGGTGTCTGGTTCGTACTCTATCGGTAAGTCCGGAGGAATCTCTTATCCTAAGTGGACATCACAAACACATAAGTTGGGGGCAGTCCCTACGCAGGATGCCAATTCACAACCCATACCCAGCGGCGACAAAGGCTATCAGCGTCAACACCTACCTCTCGTAGATGGCGCCTCTACCTAGTACCTATATTACCTACACAATTGTCAAGTCCACCTATGCCGACGTGTGGAACCCGGTCTGAACGCACGAACCCCAGGCCGATAGGACAGTCCACCAAATACATATAAGTACATATTATTACTCATATAATATGTATGGGTAACTACTCCATAATTACCGTAGAAAAGTCTCACATAAGTTTCCTAATTTTTTATTAATTAATAATTTACCATCCGCTAAGTTATTAATTCCATTCTATTGAATAATTACTTACAAGCTTGTTAAATGTAATTTTTCCAATTAAATGTGAATACATTTGTATTTTTAACATTCCCTATTGGTCCAAACATGGTCCCAACAACTCACTTAGACTTCTAAAAATACCATTAACTAAACTCGAGGCTCGGCCCACTCAGGCCCCAATGTCGAATCGATTTGGTTCTTAGCCGAATTGATCCGTTGTCAGGCCGAATCGATTATCTCCAAGGCGAAATCGATTCGGACCTGGGCAGAAGCCTAGATCTGTTTGTTTGTTCTAATACGGGATTGGTAGTTTTCATTCCAAATTCACTTCTAAGGGCTTATTTCACTTCATAATTATGTTGCTGACTCCCTACAACTTAATTAGTCCAGTGAGAATAATCAATTTCATAAATCAATCCAAATTTCATGCCCAATTTCTCAGAATTTATGAATATTGAATAAGCATTTAAACTCAGATTTTACCCACAATTCCAATAGTGTTTAATTAATGATATAGGGCATCTAACATGGGTTTATATCAGGTTTATAGATCACAATCAAATATTAAGTTTCTCTACATAAGATCATCAAGATATCCCCAATTTCTTATAAGAACCCTAAGGTTTTTATCCTCAACTTCAAGAATACAATACTTAAATTTCTGGGTCATAATTCCATGTGAATTTCAGTCCTCTACATGCATAGAATAATTTTTTCATCATCAAATCATCAATATTAAACCCAGAAATCTCAAGGGTCATTATAATGCATCAAGAAAATACATTGAAAATTAAATTAAGCAAGAGAATTCAAATTTATGGAAGAAGCCCCTTGATTTCTTGCCCTTTTTCTCCCTTTTTGGTTCTCCTCCTTTCCTCTCTTGATAGCAATTACGTTTAGTTTTTTCTTATGATTAGTAGGGAGTGGTTAATCTTCCCTTAAACACTAATTAATCTCAATTCTCGGGTTGGGTTAAAAATCCAAGTTTTGGACCCCCAAATGGGCCCGAATCCATACCCAAACAAGCCCAAAAGTTTCCCAACTTATATACCTATGACCATGGACCATTTCTAAGGGTTTAAAATACCTACACGAGCCTCTAATGCTTCCCAAAACGCATCCCAAATATTTCTATTTCATTTAGACATTTTTATTATGTTTCAACAACACGCGCCCGTAAATTTATTAGCATATGATTTATTTTTCACTCGTGAGTTCATTATACCAAATTTTGTCTTATATTTATATAATCATGAATAAATATTTATTTCCAATTTAAATCTTACCCTTTTAAATTTAAATCCGCCTGATTTAATTCATTTCCAAAATTAATCTGAAATCATTTAATTTATTTACGTCGTAATATTTTATTTTAAAATTATGGGGTATTACAATGTATATCTCTATGTTCTTTGAATTGCATCACGTTAGTTTTTTCTCTAGTATTTTCTTGATTTCCCTTACTCATATAGGGTTGGTAGAGTTGATCACAGTGATTGACATTCTAATTTTTATTGTTAGATATGTTCAATAGGTTTCACACACCTAGAGTATTTTTTATCACTATTTTGATTTGTTAACATGTTGTACGTTATGTGTGAGATATTTTTCATTTCTCGTATCACATTACACACGTAAAGCTATAATTCTATCGGTTTGATCCTTTGATTTGATCATTCATTTGTGATAAACGCAATCATTAGGGTCATGCAAAATTGTCAAATTTTAATTCCAATTAAATTAACCAAGTGATAATTTAATCCAATTTCAAATCAATCACCAATTAAACATGTTGTATAAACTTTTTACCCAATTTTATCTTTCTCAGAACATGCATCTAGGTGAATAGAAAGAATAAATAAATGATCCGCGATGTTAGAGAAAAACTCGAATGGCCTAGCCTACGCAAGTTTACTATGATATAAGATTTATACAATAGTGACAGACATACATACTTCACTAACATGATGCCTTTAAGCCTGATTCAGTTTTCATTATCGTAACTTTCTTCACAATAACACCGCATGAATCCACCCACGCGTACACAATGTGATCCTCTCGCGTCTCGGTGTCCACCAATATTTAGCAAGCTTCTATCATTGTAGTCACATGGAATCCACCGTGTCAAACAATCTCAATCAATCAGAGAACAAATGGTCTTTGTGGCACAAAATGTGAGATTTCAATAGAATATATTATGTAGAAACTTGGATCTCAAAACTTGGGTGAAAACGGAGTTAAAGAGGCTTTTCGATTTTCTCTATGAAAACTTTTTTCGAAACCCATGTTATTAAATTACCTGTACCGGGCCATATATTTATGGAAAAAAACATGAAAAGTCAGAAGCACAAAAAATGAGGCATTTCATTCTAAGGAAATTATTATCTAGTTCGATCTGAACATGGGCGCTCAAATGACATTGGTAAACTCGTTTGAATAAGGTTCGCGTGAGCTTCAATTAAAATATTATTGTCTTAGGCAGAATGGTATCGTTAGATTCACATGTGAATCTCATTCGAACCAGTTAAAAACTCATTCGAACAAGATCATACAACTCGTTAGAACGAAAACACCCCGTTTGTTTAAAATACTTTGAAAACTAAACATAATGTTCTCAAAAAAACTTTTACGAAAATAACCTCATTAAAACTTTAAATACACAAACTGAAAACCTGGGGACAAACACAATAATGTAAATATACCTTTCTTGAGATCCCAAAATTGAAGACGAAACTCGACATGAACTTGATGTCATTTTCACTTGGGTCGCTTTGTGTCTTTAAATGCATAGGCTTGAAAGTACAAACTGAACACAACCTAACCTATGACTCAAACAGTTTTTATTAAACGAAATAGATCCACTATTATAACTTTTCATATAAACATTAGAAATGTGACATAATGATAAAAAATAATTCCTTCCAAATCTCCCCATTTGGCTATTCTGGGACAAAACAAACAAATAAAAACTAGGTCTTCAAACTCTCATGACCGATCCCTAAACCCTAGAAGGAAAATGACACAAACATGACTTAACCGATTATATTCTTAAATAGACTTGACCTTGTGAAACTTTGCCTTAATGTTGCTTAATCTTTCACACTTAACACACATTTTAAATGCAAAGAGAATATGAAATATAAACCACATATGAAAAACCCTATCCCTTAATTTAAATTTCTCCCCCTTTTGTTCGGGGATAGACAAAGGCAAAGGTGCATAGTATGAAACAAACTTTTCCCCCTTTATATGATACAAGTGATCATAAGGAATATAATCCTAATATGCAATGTGAAGTGATATGGCAATGATAAAAATACACTACATAATTAAAAACAATCCAAATGATGAAACAAATGGCACAAATTTGAAACACAAGACGAACATGGATTAAATGCATGCAAAGACTCAAACAAACATACCGTATATATTGAGAATGCCCTATGGATCTTAGGCAGGGATGGTCACACACACAAAAATTCTATTTTTAGATTTTCAATTTTAAAAATAAAACTTTAAAAAGATTAAACCCAATAAAAATCTTTGCACCAAATTAAACCATTTGCTGTGAAAAAATGATTCATCCAATTCTATTTTTTTTAACCTAAATCATACATCTAGGTGATTATGGATAAAATAAATAATCTAGTAGCACAACTGGCCAATATATGAGGAAAACCTTAAAGAAAAAACCTCAGACGAGCCAGCCAAACAGAGCAATGTAATAAGATTTTACAAAGACTAGACTGAAGACTTACTCAACGACTTGTCTCCCTCGCAAGACTTGATTCTATTCTATCTGTATCCTCTCATCCACAATGAAACATAGGATTCTATCCATGCAAGCTTCCATAACATGCAAATCCAAATGCACCTCGGTATCCACCAATGTGGCTCAAAAATCGTCTATGAAATCGAAACACGAAACACTACTTTTTCACCGTAACACAGAAAACCAATATGGAGTCCACGGCACGAAACCTTTTCTCAATACAAGAAACAAACTCTGGTGCCCAACATAAAGATCTCAAATCATAAGAATATTAAAACTTGGATCTTTAAATTCAATGGGTGAAACTAGGGTTTTGGAACTTTGGTAAACAGGTAGGAATTTGATTTTCGCCAAAAGATCTTGAAAAATCTGAGTCCAGCACGGCTTAAATAGAAAAACATGAACTTTGAGGTGATATATTTGTTCAAACAAAAAATTATAGGTCGTTCGAATAAAAGGCCTACTTCGTTCTAACGGAACTCAGGTACGTTCGAACGAAATAGTTTTTTCTTTCTAACAAGCTTTCAACTGGTGCCCTTCTGTTTGACAAGAAGTGCATGTTAGATGTTTATTAGATATACATTCTAATGAGTTTCTAAATATCATTTTAATAAGATCTAAACCTCATTCAAATGAAGCCTATAACTCGTTCTAACGAGATCTCTAACTCGTTTTAAAGAGCTTAAAAACCAAAAAATATTTTTTCTTAAAAAATATAGTTTAAAAGCAGTTCCAGATGATTTTGTTTAAAAACAAATACCCAAAATAAATATTCAAGGGTCATATTCAATGCATCCATACCTACGAGATCCTCAATAAATGTGAAGACAAACTTGGCAGGAAAACATGGCACAATGCATATCGAACTTTGAAGCTTTGCTGCTATGTCTTCATCAAACATGCCATAGGCTTATGAGATTGATAAGACAAAGCCTAACCTATGAATTGAGCCAATTACAAATAAATTGACTCGATTGAAAATTTGCCTTTACACACACACACACACACACACATATATATATATATATATATATATATATATATATATATAACAATAACGCACATAAATATATAGGTACACACAAAAAAAATAAGTTTTTTACACTCACATGGCATAAATGTGTCTAAACCAAATGTGGCATAGAGTGATGGGTCGTAAACTAGAATTAAAATAAATATATCCCAAACACTCAAGATAGTCCAAGGTGCTCAAATTTGATCGTCTTAAATTGTCAAACTTAGATTTGGCCTCATGTGACAAATAAAGCGAACTCACAATGGACAAACGTACTAAATGCACACAAGACAAGAAAATATTGATGATTCTCAAATTAATAGCATCAAACTTTAAAGGTGAACTAGGAAAAACTTGTGCAAACCCATTGATCTTCAACTTATAACAACCTCAAAAATATAAATATTCAAGTTTTTCTCTCTTTTAAAAGATATCATTTTTTATGATCAATTTCCAAACTTTGGCATTGATAAACAATATTTTTTTTTACTTTTGATTTTATTTTGTAAGTCTCTTGTCAATGTTGGCGTTTCATGCAAAGGATATTTACTCCATTCACATCCCTTTCCACTACACACTCGTATTTTTCAACATGTGAACATCCTCAGGCAATGATTCTTATATGCACAAATTCCTCATATAAATAAATATGTGTTTGACAAGATTGACAGGAGAACACATCACCTAGCTCATGTAATATAGGAAGTTAAATTTGAAAATAGCTCATGAAAGTGTATACAAAGATGAATCCATTAAGCAAAACCAATTAAAAACAACGCCATGATAAGGTGTGATTAAAATAATCTAAAGCATTATAAATCATAAGTAAATGGTATAGCCACATGGAAAATATGGAATGAATGGGATTCAAACACACTAATATGCTACATAAAATGTATAAAACTAACTACACAAAGAAAAATCTTTTTGAATTTTTAAACATTTTCAAACAATTCAGTAAAATAAAATCTTTTATATTTTTCAAATAGACGCAAAAAAATGAAGAATCAATATACAAAAGGCACAAACATCATACAACAAGTCAAACATATAACACGAAGTAAAAAACTAGTGCATGACAAACATGCAAACACAATCACTCATAAGATATAGCATGTAATGGATGAATCATATGAAAGCATGCAAAAATCAACAAGCTTAATATTTAGTACCTCCAAATCAAATTTCCTAACCCAAATAAATGATGATGTAAGGCCTAAGGTTTTGGAAACCATGGCAACATGAGACTTAGACTTCCTATGACCTCTTCTAAGATCAAAACAAAGCCCCTTAAGGTGACCTTTCCTTCTACAATGTGTGCATGTGTATATAACACCCCGTATTTTTTTAAATTAATTTTAGCATTTCAATTACACATGTCCTCATCATAATATTGCTTAATTGATAAATATTAATTAGTGAGAATAAAATTAATATTTATGTTGAATAAAATTTACTAAGTGTGAGTAGTAAATTAATATTCGATAAATTTTGAGCACGTCGTAGTGGGTAATAATGATAGGAATAAATTGGTTACTGGGAAATTTTTAGACTAGTCGGGGCACATTAGGAGGCATTTAAATCATTTTATATTAAGGGATTAACCTAAATTAGGGATTAAGAGGTTTAAGTAGAAGATTATGGCTAGGAGGCAACCACTATACACATAAGGGGAGATTGAAGGAGGCTTGATTTGGAGGCCAATCATTGGAGTTCGTGACTTGATCCACCTTATGAAGAAGAAGAAGATCCATGTCTATTTCGGATACAAAGGCAAGTATGTAAACTTACTTTATATTTTGTTGAGTATTATGATCCATATCAAAAGAAGTAGAGAAATAAATCAATTTTGAGGTGGGGTTTATATGAAAAATAAAGGGGATTTTAGAAGGATAAATATGATTGTGTTATTATTATTTCATTGCATGAAACTTGTTAATGATTAGAGAAAAACATGAATAAATGTTATATATATGGATCTTGATTTGAAAGGCACTATCTGGAATTGAAAAGATGAAACATTGGTCATGAAATTTGGGTTTTTACAAGAAATTGTGACTTAAATGATGTTGGACCAAGAATACGTGAATCCCATAACTTAATCTAGTTTTGATGAATTTAAGAGAATTGATATGTATATTCACGTTAATAGTTGATGGGGTTAGGATATTTTATCTTGGGTTGAAGATTAGAAACACTTTGGAATGGAAAAAGTGGGAAAACTTTGTATTTTGTGTAGCAAGTCCGCGCCAGATTCCCAGGGGTGAACCGGTTCTCCCCGTGGACGAACCGGGGATCGGTTCCCCTGTCATTTTTTATTCTTTTAATTGATTGTTATATGAATTAATTTGGAGTCCGGGAAATTTTAGGAGGCTCTTTAAGGAAAATAGGACTTCGCGAAATTTATTTTAGATGAGAATTAAATATGAGGAGGTATGGGATAAAATCCGGAGTGAGGTAGGAGGGGCGTTTAGGATAAACAACGCATGGAATATTTAACCCATGAATTCAGGATAACTAGGCTAGTGATAGGTACGTAGTAGACGGACTTTATGATTATATATATATATATATATATATATATATATATATATATATATACACACACACACACACACACTAGCGTATGACCATGCCTGAAGGCACGATGAAATTTTCCAAAGTACGTAATTGCGAAACGACGACAATTTCTCAAAGTACGTAATAGCGAAGTGCAAAAATTTCCAACAGTAATTTTAAAACAATTGACCATAATATTTCGTATTTATAGGACTATTCACCATGCTTAACAAACAACAAATAGTCCAATAACATTCAAAGAGTCTAAATTCATCAAATAAATTCACATATAATACGAAATATACAATATTCATCCATCGAATTCACATTGTGTCTCAAAAATAAAGTGTCAAATTATTAAAAAAATTGGGCATAATCTCCTTTGTTTATGGAACTGTTCACCCTGCTTAACAAATAAAAAAATATTCCAACATCCAAACTGTCTAAATTCATCAAACAAATTCACATATAAAATAAAATATACAATATTCATCAATCAAATTCACTGTCTCAAAAAAAACAAAGTGTCAATTTTTAAAAAAATTGGGCATAGTCTCCTTTGTTTATTGGACTATCCACCCTATTTAAGGGGTAACAACAAATCCAACAATATAAAAAAAATCCCAAATTCGAAGATGGGAGCTAGAAGGTCGGAAGAGGAGAATATGAATTTATTCTTTCTGTGGGACTTCCTCAAAATGTTTGTGCCATGGTGTTTGACCACCATCTGTGGGACTTCCTCAACGCATAGTGCCGGCATGTTCCTGTAACAGTAGGCAGGTAAGAAAGGCAGGTAAGAAAGGGCGTTGTCATAATATAAGGCCAACAAATGTTTAATATCCATTATGCTAAACTTAATAAAGAACATTATTGAACATTATTGAATTTCAAACTTAATTGAACATTATTGGGCCAAGCATAGATTTGCCTTCAAATAAAGCTTTAATGTTGGAACAAATTACCAATTACCTTTTGTTGGTTTACATGTAAGAAGTATCTCAATAACTCTTATGTTGCTCCACCAAAGAAGGACCAAATGCATACTTATAGAGAAGGTTGAAAGTCAGGACTGCATAGGAGGGGTTGCATTACCGGATCATAAGAATCATAGGTACCACCAATTATCAGATTCAACAAATCATATATTATTTTGAAACAGTTTTAAAAATAAAAAACTTTTAACTAAGCACACATGAGAATTAGTAACAGTGTTAACAATAAGTACCACCAATTAGAAAATCACAAAGAACTCGAAATAAAACAATTAAGATTTATAAGTACCAAATTTATAAAAGTACAATATTCAGTGGTAATATAACATTAAAGATATGAATCAGATCTCATTTAGCGAATAGACTGAGAGAAAATGAAATTAAAACTGACCCAAAAAATGTCGAACTAAAATTTAGTGAATAGATCGAGAGAAAATGAAATTAAAAAAAATGAAATCGTGTGAAAAAATACCTTATAAACTTTGTATATGTCCATTACAATCCAAATAAATCGTGAAACACAAATTGTATAGGGTACCTGACTTTGTAGGTAAGGAAGAAGTGCAAATTCGCATCTTCTTAAACACATACATATCAAGTTATAAGGCCTTCCATTTACACATTGCAAAAATAGTAGCAAAAGTTAAATACACAATAGAAAAGTACCTTAAAATGATTGTCCATGTGCTATTTATAAGTTTAGTGATTAAGCCCAAGATCAACACACCTTAGTTATGCTGAAAGTAATAAACAAAGTTAAGTAAGGGGAAGAATCCCAAAAAGATTCTTAAATGATTGTTCCTGATGGACTTCAATTGTCACGAATCAAGTTAATTAATGTCTACAACAAAGAAAAATTGAAATTTCATTTCAAGTCAAGAATCAAGCCTGCATATGCATATATGCATATATGCTACCTACATATATGCAATCTGCATAAATGCAGTGCATATATGCATATGCCAGGATATATGCCAGTGCATATATGCAGTGCGCGTGTGTGCGTGTGTGCATGTGTGTGTGCGTGTGCGCGTGTGTGAGTGGGGAAGGGGGAGGGGACGGGACAGGGGACGCGTGTGTGTGTGTGTGTGTGCATGTGTGTGTGTTTGTACAACGTAAATAATGGCACGAAACATTATAGATCTAATCCAATTATGGAAGATGTCAATTGTGTATATATAATTGGGAGGTGTTTATGTGGCAGATGTCAATGGCGTCTCAATTAATCAGAGAATGGACTGGGATTCAGCAATTCCCTGCAGCCACCCAGACCAAAATGCTTGAGTTATTGGTAAAGCTAAAGCAAGAGGTTTAATTCTCCCTCTGCTTATTAAGAAAATAGGGATGAAGAAAAAGAAAACAGATATAACTATACTGATGTTGTAGATTTATTTGTATGTGGGTGCTTATTTTTTTATCTGAGGAATAAGACAGAATGTTTGTTATTAATTATAGTGTGTATGTTTCAGACATTTTTTGTTGTTCATGTATACTTGTAGGATGTGAGCACCTTGACCATCCTTGTGATGGGGAAATGAGGTGTTGTAAAATCTTCTATTGTGAACACGATTGTTGGGGAAAGAGCAGTTGCAGTCAGTGCCTTCCAGGTATATGTTGATTTCAACCGGGTTTATCTAAGAGTATCAACAATGACGTAAAATAAAATATGATAGGGTGAATCTAACCTATTAGAGTCCGCAATGGGTAACTGAGAGACTTACTCTCGAACAGCCAACAGTGGATGGTTTTGGCCATCAAAAAAACCAAGGGTTTGTCGGTCGAGGGTCAAGCAACTTACTTTTGGTTGTTGTGCCAAAAACGATGTTGTTCTCAGAAGACCAATAGTTGGCCATTCGAGAAAAAGTTTACACAATGTTAAAAACTAAGCAAAATTTACAAACTTTTCACTATTTAGATACCATTATTTGAACTAACTTTTTTAGTTTGTTCAACACATGTTCGTTTGTAGAATAATATCCCTAACTACATATATACTTTAACATTAAAAAAATGCAAGTATGCATCATTAATTTACAACTGTAGTGTATGGATTTAAAAATATATACCTAGGGATAGAGAGTGAGTCCATACTTCACACCTGAGGTTTATGCTGAAATCTGCAAAACAATTATATGCATTAGAATACTCCTATCCAAACACAACCCAACCAAACTAAAAAAAAAATTGTATCTATAATTACCACTTATATGCACAATTATAGACACCTCTTGACTGTATACCCTCATTCCTCTCAAGCCAGTAGAGATAATTCACATGATACAGTGAGGCCTCTTTTAGTATAACACAAAATCTTCCCTCGTGCTCGGTGAGGATGTAACCTTTATCTTTGTACAGTTCAAACAATCGAAATGCAGCCTCCTTACTCTTCACAACATTACATAATTTGGATCCCATCTGAAGCCGACTTCCAATGTTAGACGCTGGATACCTTGCTTCTGAAGATAGTCCTCAGCATTGACCTCTTTACAAATATAATATCACCTAATCGCGAAAAAGGAGAAAACAATGTCAATATATTTACAATTTGCGTAATCATTTTCTAAAATAAGACCCCAAAATATTGCATTACTATTAAAGACAACCCAATATAAGAGAGTGTCTTATCTTGAGAGATTGTAAATATAAAATTTCCAAACTAATTCAATCATTCTCTTGCACCCAAATGAATAGGAAAGTTTTAACCCTTCTCTTGCATCCAAACATAGTACATGTTCATGGTAACATAATTCCTTATCCTTCTCCCCGGTAACTCGTTCGACTTTCTTATGAGAAAC